>JARACZ010000011.1:13172500-14372500 GCA_029255805.1 Keiferia lycopersicella | reverse complement strand
ATAAAGAAAATGAAATTAAATAGATATGTCATGGAAATTTAAAAAAATATATACAAAAAGAGTATTTTCTTACTTTTTTTTAAAAAAAAAAGGATATATGGTGCTGTGCTTGGTATGTTACCGCACAGAACGGAACGTAATATTTTTTTTTTGTTTTTTTGAAACTTGGACTCGGACTTATTTGGAATAAAAGTGTTAGACTGTTAGTCCGTGTCGCAATGTTTTTTTTAAGTCTTTTGGCTTTGGAATCTGCACTGAAATCCAGTAACATACTCAGTTCAACGCCATCTATCGAGTTCTTGGAAAACTATCCTATAGAGGCCGAATTGAAACTGAAAAAAATAATTAAAAAATATATACAATTTTCTTCATCGTCCATTATTATTATGTGTATCAGCGTTGTAAAGTTCTCCAATATTTTTTTTTACAATAAAAGTTTGTTTTGATCTTGCTGAGTCTTCTCCTGTTAACTAGTCAGTGTATTTTCCTTTAGTTATTTTTACCCTGGGGTCCTACATCGACGTCCTTTGTCAATCTACTGTTTAAATAAACTTTTTTTGAGAATTGCTTGAGCTTATTTGAGAATTCAAAAAGTTTCAATTGAGTTAAAGTTGTGTCGAGTCGTTTTGTTTCAACTTGGATGACGTGATGCCGGCTTAGAATAGCATCACCCTATTTCTTTTCGATGGGAGTCGTAGAAGCCGACTAAGGGATTTGAGGTTTTCATGTGTATTGCAATTCTAGGCGACAGGGTGACAACCTGGCACTATACTGATACACGAGTTATCTGAAACGACCCTCAAATATTGTCAGATGTGGCGATAATTGGCCTAATTTTGACAAAACTGATATACATACATACATACATATATCACGCCTTTATCCCTTGCGGGGTAGGCAGAGCGTTAACAGTCGTAAGAATACGGCCGCTATCGCCACGTCTGACATTTTTTAGGAATTGTTTTCCAAGGATGTTTGAGAAAACATGTGTATCACTATAGTGACAGGTTGTCAGCCTGTCGCCTAAAAATTGTAATACACCAATACTCTAAAGTCCCTTAGTCGCCTCTTACGACACCCACGGGAAGGATGTGGGGTGATGCTATTCTAAGCCGGCATCACACGGCAAAACTGATATAACATCGAAATAAAGAGAAATGCTTTTTGCTTAAACTCTATCTGTTTGTAAATGTCTGTATCTTCAAGGCAACTACCTTCTAATGGTGCCGTGTGATGCCGGGTTAGTATAGCATCACCCCATATTCTTCCCGCGGGTGATGTAAGAGGCGAGAAAGGGACTCTACGGTATTGGTGTATTACAATTTTTAGGCTGTCACTATAGTGATACACATGTTTTCTAAAACAACCTTGGAAAACAATCCTCAAAAATGTCAGACGTGGCGATAGCGACGTTAACGCTCTACCTACCCCGCAAGGGATGAAGGCGTGATGTATGTATGTATGTAACTACTTTCTAATGTTTTTAGACTACCCTCTCTCGGGATCACTTACTTACATGAGAGCTCAGTGACTCAGCCGTAGCAGACTAGTCCCTTAAATATGAATTCAAATCCCGGTGAGCCTTTTGTCCCTCTTTCAGTTAGGATAGCATAAATGCGAGAGCGTTTGAGCTGAAAATCTGGGTTTCCGGACAATGATTATGAGAATCAGCATATTTGGCACACCTTATATATAAATGAATATAGTTTCCTATGCTATAATGTAAAAATATTAGCTGCAAATATTTTAAAGTGTAAAACCATCCAATGAAATTAAACAACTTTCTACAAGGAACAAAGGTCAAAATACGAAAAAAAAAATTTGGATCTCCTATACAAAACTACCGACCGACCGGTCAGCGATTCCACGCCGCGTCCAACAACTCAACAACAGACCGATAAACTGCGGGTCAGCGACCCCGCAGCTGGTAGGAAGAGCGTCAACAACACACCGCCGCCTCCACCGTCCCGCCCCGAGCCTGCGTTGCATCCCGATGCTGTCCCCTTTGTACCTGGGAGGCAGAAGGAAGTGCCGCCGCAGAAGACTCGCCGCCCTCGCCGCAAACGACAACCTGCGCCTCCCGTGACGCAAAACGGGAAGCAGAAGGCACGTCCTGCAGCGAAAGACACCAATGTCGCGTCTAAAGCGATTGTCGACGAGGAAGGCTTCATACTGGTAGAATCCAGGAAGCGTCGAGTTCGTCGCAACTGCAATAAACGCGGCACCGTAACTGCAGCCTCAACAACACTCAAGGCTGCCGAACCCATCGCGCAGCTGTACGTGTCCCGGCTGGACTGCAAGACGACAGCGGAGGACATCATGCAGCACGTGCACAAGATGTGTCAGCTTCGCCGGGAACTCACACGGATCCCCGCCGATTCGACGGTGGAAATTCGACTGCTGGAGTCTAAAATCGCAACCAATTTTAGGTCTTTTGTCTTGTCGGTTCCCCGAAAAATCGTGTGCGAATTTACGCGGACAATTTCTGGCCTCTGGGAGTCGTATTTAGGCGCTATCGACCCCCCGTGCAACGCGTGTCGCTGCTGACGCCGTCGTCGTCGGCTAAAGTGCCTACCTTATAATTTTAGTGTATTTATAGTAGTTATCTTAGTTACATTTATATTGTATAATTTTATTACTATGATATTTTTAGCGTATTTAAGTTTATTTTAACTGTATAGTATTATTCTTATTGTTATATTTATTTAGAGCAATTATGTTGGTTGAGTGTTTACCTAAGACACAAGAATTACTATTCTTAGTTTAGGAAATAATTTAGCCTCATAATTGTTTTGTATAGTTTTACCTATTAGTAATTATGTTTATTTATAATAAAGAATTTGAATTTGAATTTGCTAATACCTTCGCGACCCTAAATTCCCTAACAGTCGTGACGTCATCACACAACAAAGACCCAAAATGGCCATTCCCTCCACAATGAGCGGCATTTGTCATCCCTCCAAAGGGCAATTAATAAACACACACGCCCACACACACACATACCTCCCCCCCACACACACACAAATCACCCCCAAATCCCTGGCGTGGTAGGCAGATCTCTAGCGACAAAATTACGGTCGCTATCATCGCCACGTCCTACAAACGTTTGAGATTTGAAGTATTGTTGTACTAGGCATGATGATGAGGTCAAATGATCTACTTTTTATAACGATAGCACACAGAGAGACACACATACATCAATTACCTACCTTGATCTCACAACACAGTGTTGGAGTAAACTACTAGATTTCCGCCCTGCGCTGAAACGGTATAGTGACGGCTTAGAAAAAACTTCACCCCATTTCTCCCAGTGCCTAGTTTTTCGAAACTACAGGTTACAATTCTACAAGTGAAATTCGATGTATATTGCATAGTGGGTCAAAGATCCTGGCTTTATAATGTACCACCGGCTAGGCAATGTCCATCGAATTTCACCTGTGGATTGTAATTTCGTTGCATAGGCCACAGTGCGTGTTGGAGGAGGCGACTAAGGGAATAATTCATGGAATTGGCATCAGCGTTCGCTGTGGATATCTACAATATCTTACACTGCGCTCGCGAATCCGCCTGCCAAGTACGGGAATTCCCCCACAATACCTTCCCTAGGGTACGCTACAAGGCATAACTTTCCGTTTTCGCCATCCAGCCGTTACCGCTTTTTTAAGGAGCTACCAAAGGCTAGTGCTCAAAGACGCACAAGGTGGTTAAACCCGCCTAGCCTTTTTCACATTTAACGCACATCGCAGCGCTAAACTAACAGATCCGTAACGCAGCTGTCTGTCAGATATCCATACTAGAAACGTCAATCCCCATACTGAAACCGCTCAACCGCTGTCGGCGCAGCTGCGTTATTTTTAGGTATTTGCGTTATTTTGGCGTCTTTCTACACTTCCGGACTACAATAATGATGTCCGTTACTTTGCCCTTTTGGTAGATAAGTTAAGAGGCGAGTCTGCGAGTTTGAGGAACAAAACCAGACCTCGACGCTAAGCGCGATGAGTTAAAGACTCGTCGCCATTAACTATAATTATGTAAATGGCAAACTCACGTGTCCACACTGTGCACGGGAGTTTACCGCCAAAATTGGCTACAATAGCCATCTCCGGGCGCATCAGCGCCGATCTGATTAGTAGTCGAAGTGGTCGCCATGACCGAAATCGGTCGGAGAGATCATCATCAGATAAGTAACCTCATTCCGGACTTTATCCATTAGCGAGATACCCATCAAAAAGACCTTGAGTCATCACTAAATAAATTTTCTCCATAACTCCAACCTTTCGTATAAGATTTCCTTAACAATAATATTTGAATTAAATTTAATGAAATTTCAGGAACTTTGCATTTCAAATTAATTTTACGGGTATCACAGAATCTGTGAAACTCACAGTTTTGGGTTAAATTAATTTTCTAAGTAGTGCGGTGATTTTCAGAAGACAGAAAGTTATTCCAAAGAAGGTAATAAAAATAATAGAGCATCACTATTTTTAAATTTTCGTATGCGAAAGTCTGCTACTAATTGAGCTTATAACGTTCTACTTTTCAATATAGTACGTATACATTATACTCTGACCAATTCCAACATATTCCAGGAATTACGAAATATGGGTAGTACACATACACACTCAATTCACGCCTGTATCCCTTGCAGGGTAAACAGAGCTGCGTCTGACAAATTCACTTGTTTTGATAAAATCCATACGATTTGACTTGACACTTGCAAATTTCTCGCCCGCGAGATAAGTCTCTATACTGTGCGCGTCATAAAGGGGCTAGTGCAAATTAAGAGAAATACCTAGTAGTATAATATTTTAACCTCATCTCAATCTAGATAGTACCTTAGGATTAACCTCTTCTGGTTTTGCCTACTAACTGTATGAAAAACCAGTTTACATAGATATCTTCATTCAACAGCGTGAAATGGTGCTTTCACAAGGTATATAGGTGTCTGTATGTAGGTACAGTAAGGCGACTCCCACATCTGGCCGACGCTGGTGCAAAAGAAATAGGTAAAATTGCATTTACCATATGATGATGATGATGATGATGATGATGATGATGATGATGATGATAATGATCTACCATAATAAGTGTAACAGAGACACATGCCAACGAAGCCGTAGGTCCCGGTTGCTGTCTATGATCACTTAGACGGCGGTCGTTACACAACCATATCAGAGGCCTGCTACTTGTGGAAGGAGGTCGAAAAATTCTGACACTACGGTTCATTGAGTCGATAGACGACTCGACGTCTCACACGAAAAGAAATAGATGCAACGCAAGTATCTGCGTTGTTCCTGCGTCAACGTCCGTTTTTAGTGTGGGTTAAAATTTTCTTGCATCTGGACAGACGTATGCAAAAAAATGCGCAGCGTCGTGCGTTAGATGTGGGAATCATCTCAGTGGCACAGTTGAATATCAGCTACAAAAGCCACTCGTCATTACAAAGCTATTGTCTCTGAAACTACAGAGGCTTTGTAGAGGGCGCTGCTGTTGGCAGGTGCGCTGAAATGGGGCACAATCGGCTGACAGGTCGTGACCTCTGAAGTTGTCATAGTTTTAGGGTCATGGCACGAAACTCAAGTACGAAATTCTTATTTAATATCGAATCTCAAGTTGACATTGCAATTTTATTATAGGTATTTTCGAAAGTCTGTAAAATATAAGGTGTAAAAATAGTAGCTGCAAATATTTTAAGGGGTGAATCAGCCCACGAAATTGAACAAATTTCCCCAAGAAACATAGGTCAAAATATAAGAATTTTTTTTGACCTCCCATACAAATCGACTTTGTCGGTTGGTAATTTTGTAAGGGGTCCAAATTTTTTTTTAATATTTTGACCTATGTTCTTTGGGGAAAGTTGTTCAGTTTCATGGGCTGATTCACCCCTTAAAATATTTGCTGCTATTTCTTTTACACCCTGTGCCGACTTAGCATCACCTTGTCTTGTTGAGTTGAGTCTTTGTCTTGGTTGAGTTGCAACTCAGGGGTGTCGTAAAAGGCGACTGCTGAATATAGGAAGTGGACAGCAGCGTTCCATTTGAATACAACAAGTTTCACTGCCTTCGCCAATCCGCCTGCCAAGCGTGGTGAGTATGAGTATGCCAAATCAAATATCTCCCAAACAAAGACACCCTGGGACCACCCCCATAAGCTTTTATTCAAAAGTGTTTCCCTGTGTTTCCAATATCAATGCACGTTGACATAAAATTATGCCAAACAAATATTATGACAAAGAAATTTATGCGAACCGAGTAATGCTAAAGTGTATCAGGAACGTCAAAATGTCGTGTAAAAACTTGGTTCCACGTCAAATCCCCTAGGTTAGGTAGCCGACCCCGACAGAGAAACGGAATAAGGCATGGAGAATGATGATAATACACCGTGTTTCAAAGGAAATGCATTAAATTGGGGCCGTGATTTATGGCATCGTACTGAACAACTTTCCCTATGGGACCAGTGGAACACGGTTTTTTTTTTCGACCTTATTCAAAATTCATGATCATCTGATGCCGAATACTGGTCCAAAACAATGTAATTGTTGCCCATTAATTCGATGAAGAAGAAGATCACCTGACCAACTTTGTATGGGAGGTTGAAAGTTTTTTCTCGTTTTCCAGCACTGATACTAACTAGGTAATAGGAAAGTTGTTCAGTACGACGCCCAAATAACGTCTCCAATTAATGCATTTTATCTGAAACACAGTGTATAATAATAAAATGTAATGCCTACCCCGCAAGGGATAAAGGCGTGATATATGTATGTATGTATAAAAATATGCAAAATGACAGAATCAAAACGACGGTATCCCAACAAAGACAACCTACGTAAATACACAGAATTCTCTTGTATTTGTACAATACAATACGACTCTCATAATAACCCCCTTGTTTCCTCCATCTGGGTTTCAATACAAAATTTCAAAGGAGTATAATTACAATATTTCCCAAATTAAGGGTTGTGTTCTGTATCGCTACAGGATGTAAAATTACAATTTCGGTGTGTCTACCCGACTGCCTCAATAAGGCGGATCGCACACCTCACGCACGACGGAGCGTTAAAACATCGCAGTGGTCTGTCAGATCCATACTAGAAATGTGAATCCTCATACTTAAATCGCTCAACCGCTGACGACGCAGCGCTATAGCAGCCTCGTCCGCCGAGTGCGGTTTTAGGATGGGGAGTGACGTTTCTAGTATGGATCTGATAGACCGCTGCGATATTTTTGCGCTCCGTCGTGCGTCAAATGTGCGATCCGCCATGTTGGTCTTGAGTATGGGGGAGAGTAAAGGGTATTTGGAGGTTTAGAATAGCATCACGACATTTTTAGCCGAACCGATGGCCGGTGGAGTAAGCGGGTTCTCAAGTGGAGATCACGCCTTCGCAAGCATACCTTTTGTCGCCCTCCTCCTTCTCCTTCCTCCTTAAATATCCTCATAAGTAATTCATATCTGGCTATATGTTATATATGTTATTGTGGAAACACTGGCGAAACCACAACACATGGCTCACGTCAAGGGTTCTCAAACTGTATATATGAATAAAAAAATTTAGACAGCTCATAAAAACAGGCTCGGTCGGCTCTGGTACATTTCGTTAACCTAATTTTAGCAAGCAAACACTACATATTCATGAAAACTCATAAATATACTTTTCTTCGAAACTTAATAATGTAACTAAAGCTATAAAAACAAACTCTTGCCTGGTAGAGATATACTACAAGCAATAAGGCTGCTTTTGCTTACTTTCAGTTATAGTTTTTTGTGCCGTTTTATGTTTTAATATTGTTTTTGTTGTATGCAATAAAGAGTTTATCTGTCTAACTTAAAAAAAAACTTCGAGCGTGTCGCATCTAGGAGATGTAAGTATGTCCCAAATTCGCACTTTTTGCAAAGTAGCTGCCACCTCTGGGGTCCCCAGTTACCTCGATGATTAGGAGATGTCATTTAGAAAGTCCCTAGCCTCTAACCCCCAACCACCAAATTAAAAAAAAATTTAACCCGTACAGATAAAGAAACGATCTGTAAATGGCGGCCGTTTGTCATGCTTTCTCTCTTCCACTGAGGCTCTTGCATATACCAGGCGTTCATGCTTTCTCCCTCACACTTAGGTAACCGCCGCCATTAACAGATCGTTTCTTTATCTGTACATGTTCTATAATTAATGGCTATTTTTTTTAGGGCTATGTTTTTCGAGACCTGACGTTACTTAACGATACGCAAGTTTAGAAGAATCGCAGTGTGTGAAACACTTGGGAAACCGCTGACTTACGTCTATTTGGTATAGATTATATCCTATCTGTATGTATAAGTATACCTACCGCGTGTTATTACTTATTAAGTCTTATGCCTGTATAACTCTGTAAAATAACGTGAGCCGATATTCAATTAGGTGAGATGAGGTTGGGCTTTAACCTGTGACCTTGATACACACACACAAGCACATACACATACACACACCTTTCTATACGTTATCGGTATTAAAGCTCCTACCGATAAATAGTACCTACTACAGATCAGACCGAAAGAAACACTCATACCACCTTTAGGAGTCTTTTTGCTGAAATAAAAACAGGTGTATATTTTATGTAGTTGAAAAGCTGGTTGGGCTCGGTTGTATCACTTTTTTAAATAGTTTATCTCATTATTCTGTTCTAAGGTCGGTGCTCAACTCTGCCTAGTTCAGTCGCAAGAAATCAGATGACATTTTGCGTAAAGATGACATTTTGCCTAAAATGCTTCGATGTCTTATTAAAAAACTCCTTGACTGAAATTCAGATAAAGATTTTCATAGAAGACTCTAGTGGAGTGACACCGGCTTAGAGCTGGTAGCATCAATACTTATACCCGTCGGTTTCGTAAAAGTTGACTCAGGGAGTGGCCGGCAGCGTTCCCTGTGAATGCAACATTTTCCACTGCGCTCGCCAATCCGCCTGCCAAGGGTGGTGAGTATGGCATAGAGGAGGCCCATATTGTCCAGCAGTAGACTGTTTTGGTTGTTGTAGTATGTGGATCGCACACTTAACGCACGACGGAGCGCTCAACTATCGCGGTCTGTCAAGATCCATACTAGAAACGTCACTTCCCATACTAAAACCGCACTCGATGGACGACCCTGCGATAGCGCTACGTCAACAGTGGTTGAGCGGTTTAGTAAGGGGACTGACATTTCTAGTATGGATCTGATAGACCGCTGCGATGTTTTAGCGCTCCGTCGTGCATTAAATGTGCGATCCGCCGTAGTAGTAGATTCCTCTTAACACAAAATCTCGAACGAGTAAATGGTTACACGAAACAAAATTAATTAATATCGCATTTTGTGTGTGTTATCCCTGCCTACATACAGGATGTAAAAAAATCCTGCAAATATTTAACGGGTGTACCAGCCCATGAAACTGAACGGCATTCCCCAAACAGCATAGTCGCAATGTAAAATAAAAATAGACCTCCAATACAAAATGTAACAACCAGCTGACCGAGTTAGTTTGTATGGGAGGTCTAAAACTTTTTTCATATTTCGACCTGTGTTTCTTAGGGAAGGTTGTTCAGTTGTATGGAAATTATTGCAGATATTTTTTTTACATCCAATATTCAGCGTGAGTACAAAAATACTGCGGTTGATGTGGATATGATGACGGACCGACATCTTGTCAGTTCGATATCAAAAACTATTTTCCCTGAGGAAATAAGGTTTGCCTCGAGGCATTTCCGCAATGAGGTTATGCTTATTGGAATCAATATAAAGGTTGTAGAACTATAGAGGGTGTAAGAGGCGGTGTAGCGAAAACTTTGCAAGCGTCATCAGACCATGAAACTGAACGTATGTGGGGGACATGTTGGGAAACGAAAAAAATTTGTGAGTTAAATAAATAAATATCCTGGACAACTCACACAGCACCATCTAGGCCTAAACTAAGTATAGCTTGTACTATGGAAACTAGATAATATATATTTATACGTATTATATTATTTTTAGTATGTATTTTATAATGTATATTTATTATTATTTATATCTGTAGTTGTATGTAATATTTTAGTTATATTTCGTATGTATTTCCTGTTATTATCTGTAAATATTAATCATCTCGTATTCATAGCTATTGTGCACGTCTCATCCGCCTTTCGCCAAATGCCATTTCTCTCCTTTAGGTCTGCTGTAAGAAATTTCTTTTTTAGAGATAAGCAGTGCCTGTTGTGTCCATTTTATTTATGTTTTTTTTCCTGTAAAATTTCTTGTGTACAATAAATGGTAAAAAAATAAATAAATAATAATACTTACATACTTTTTTTTATAGAAAAACACATATTATACTTTAAAAACCCCCAGACTAAACAATTAATATTTGTGTCCTGTGGGGATCGAACCCACGACCCTCGGCGTAGAAGGCAGGAGTACTATCCGCTACGACATCGGGAGAGTTGGTAACTGGAACTATGATTCTAACTAGGAAACCAACGGAATTGTGCATCTGCAGGTAAAGTTAGATTACCACGTACTACAAAGTACGAAAGTTAGTTACCGTGGATACGAAATGGGGTGGTGTTATTCCAAAAGCCGGCTTAGAATAGCATCACCCCATTTCTTTCCCGTGAATTGTCGTAGTTATAAAACTGCAGGGTTTCGTATGTATTGCAATTCTTCTTCTTAGCGTGTCGATGGCAGACACTACACCGTCGTAGCCCAGAACTTGGCCACATTAACAGCGCTGGCAGACGCTGTCATAAGGTCGTCCTTTGTGCAGGTGTTGGGGCACGCCGGACACGATATTAGGTGGTGCATCGTTTGGACTGCACCACACAAACAGCTTACGTCGGCACCCTCCAAGAAGCCCCACTTGGCCATGTTTTCCTTGCTCCGGCCAGTTTGGGTCCGAAGTCTATTCAGGGACTTCCAAACTGGCCAAGGTAATCCATGACCAGGCGGCAAGCTTTCAGCGATAGGGACGAAAGGAGCTGGTAGGGTTACCTTTTCCTGCCAAAGTTTGCACCTCGCTTGTTTGGGGTCGATGCAAAGAGGAGACACGCACTTTACAAAATTATTGCGGCTTTTCAGCCGTTGTGGCACTGGGATGTGGTCGTGTAAAGGGAGCCGTGCATCTGACTCCATCTTTGCTCTTTCAAGGGAGCTAGCCACAGTCCTGCGAACAGCTGGGAGCGCCATACCTGCCAGTGGGTATAGCTGGCTAACCGGGGTCGGTTTCAGGCAACCAGTTATGATCCGGCAAGTCTCATTTAAGGCTGTATCCACTAGCTTTGCATGGGCTGAACGACTCCACACAGGGCTTGCGTACTCACCTGCAGAAAAGGATAACGCCAGCCCAGTAGTTCGCAGAACATGAGGTGTTGCTCCCCATCCAGTAGAAGTAAGGCGCTGTAAAAGGTTATTCCGAGCGAACACCTTCATTTTTATATTTTGGCAGTTCTTACTGAAGGTAAGTGACCTATCCAGAGTAATGCCCAGATGCAAGATCCGAGAGGATGTTTATTGTGAGCTACAGGCACACCTTGCCACTCAATATTGAGCCTACGATCTGCTTGACTGTTGCGGAGATGGAAAACGCAGGACTCCGTTTTTGATGGGTTGAGTTTCAGTGAATTTTCTCTATAGTATTTGCTTAAGGCCTTCAAAGCGTCAGATAAGTATGTATGTATTGCAATTGTAATAACCTGACAACCTGTCACTATTGTGATACACGACTTATCTGAAACGACTCTCAAGTATTTGTTAGACGTGCCTACCCCGCGAGGTATAGAGGCGTGATTTGTGTGTAAGTATTCTATTACGGGATGTTCTCAAAAGGAAAATTCATTCCATATCAATAAATTCAAAAGCGTAGGCTGTTTCTGTATTTTATTTCATTCCATAAATAACAAAAGCTAACGTGGTTTTTTAAAATAAATTATTTTGAAACACTTCGAAATACAAATAATTTTGTTTAGTAAATTGGATCAGGTTTTCAATTTATTTTATCAACAACACTGGTTGAAAATAAATACTGCCTCTGACTGGAAAATTTCCCTGAAAATTCCGGTCAGGTACGCGAATATAAAACAAAGTTTATACTACACCCACATAGAAAATGCCCTATAGCTTTATGAAACGTAGTCGTTGCTCACGTTTCAAATTAGCGGGAAGGAATAATTCTTTCCTCTGCGGAAGAAAAGATGCAACTGGCAAAGTTACTTAAAATGAAATATATCAGAAAATGTTCTAGACGAAATCCCTCTACAAAAATTGTTGGATTGATCGATTTATTATCATAGATGTCGCTGTTGGTTTTCTGAAACACGCTATCGAAGTGTTTTTGAGCTATATAGTTTGTTGGACACCGTTTTGGTAGGTACTTACTGATTTACTATAATATCATTATGTTAGTATAGATATAGATTGTAGAGTATGTCTTTCAAACTTGAGTCCATGTGTTCTACTTACTTTACAAACAGTATGATGCCAGTCTTCTCAATCTGCCTGAAGATGCCCTTCCACGAAGCAAGGATGCAGTACTGCTGCTTAGCCGTCAGAGGGGATCGAGGGTCTGAAGGTGGCGGTGGACGGTTCAGAGGGTCATTGTGGAACTCTGACGCTGCCAGTTTCGTCAACTCACAACCCATCTTGAAGGTACACTTTTTGAACGTCTGTAGCTACCCAAGAGTCAACGATTTTGCACCCGCGCTTGTGAATCAAAACGAGTTTATTAAGAAGGTTTATAAAGGGTTAAAACACTGTTTTCACATCACTATTATAAGTTCGTACACAGCTTTATCTCACAAGTAACTTGCTGCGTCTTTCTCAGTTCAACACAATGATTGAATTAAAATTTTAATCTGCTTAGTGTTTAGATTAAAAAATAATCAAAATACCTAACTGCCGCCGAACCAGATGCGCCAGTTAAAGCAATTAAAAACAGATTACTCAAACTTGTTAAAAATAATAACGATGTTCGGTTATTTTCCACAAGTTTTATATTTGTATTTCTAACTAGTGATGCGCCGAGTTAACAAACTCTTACTAAACTAAATAAAAATAGTTGCACCGGCGCTTGATAGTGTTGTGACAGCGAATAAATAACTGTAAACTTTTAAACGAGTTATGAATATGATGGACTCGTTTCCTAGTATTTCCATATTTTATATATGTAAATATATAATTAATCGGCCGATGTGGCGCGGCGGTAATGCGACTGCCCGCGACTTAAATGTTCCGGGTTCGATTCCTAGTGAGGCACTCGCAAAGATTTCATTTTTCGCTTTGTGAATTTGGATGGTCTGGTTAGTTAACAAAGACTAAATTTTTTCATACCGTAAGTATTTTTTAGGCCTTTCCCACACTTCAGTGTAAAGATAACGCTGCGCTAACATATGCGCCTGTCAGATCCACAATAGAAACGTCAGCCAGCAGCGCGAGTGCAGCGTCATGCGTGAAGTGTGATAGAGGCCTTAGGTATATTTGGAGAGGAAAGTATATAAACTGAGATATGCTCATTTACAGAACAAGTTAAGTTTTCTTCACCCAATTTCTCAATCTAGGAGCTAAATATATATATCAAATGTGTTTCTATTAACTACAATTATGTTCCCTAATAAAGAAGTATTTACGACAGAGAAAGCTGGCGGATACTTCACTGACAAGCAAAATGCCCTAAAATAGAGATGATGACGATATTTGGAAAAGCATGATTGTTACCAACCAGCACAATAATATCTTAAGTATTTCTTTTATTAAATTTTATTCATTTTTCTCTTAAATAATGTTAAAAGTAACTGTTTTGCTTGTTAATCGCTCAAAGCAGCGAGTTCTGGCGCGCGCTCGCGTATTACGGCACGTGATTTGGGTTTTGAACAGAAAAGTTGGTTAAATATGTAAATGTTCTATGCAAACGAGGGACTGAGTTGAATTTGACAATTAATATGTTAACGTAGCTGTTCTGATTTTAATTTCATGGTGTATGTTTTATGAGTCAAACTTTTTATGATTTTCATAAGCAGCATTACTACATCACTACATAGTATAAAGCAAAGTTGATTTTCGAGTCTGTGTAATATTAATGTATGTGTGCTTAAATCTTTAGATCTATACAACGAATTTTAATGCAGTTTTTTTTAATAAATAGAATGATTCAAGGGAAATGTTTTTATGCATAATACTTTAATCCACGAGAAAATGCGTAACAGCGGGCGTAGCCGCTGGGCGGGCTGCTAGTAGTGTATAAAGCAAAGTCGCTTCCCGCGTCTGCCCCTATGACTGTCTGTATGTATGTATGCTTAGATCTTTAAAACAACATAACTTTTTTTTTCACTTTTTATAGATAAAGTAATTTCAGGAGGAAGGCTTATATGTATACAACATACGAGGAAAGTGTCTTATTCCCACGGGAAAACGGTTAGCAGCGGGCGTAAATGCTGGGCGCCAGTAAAACTTTATGAGTTTTAATAAATTGTAACTAACGTGGTAGACATTCGGGGAGTACACCTGTGGCCCTGGTGAACCTGAAGCACAGACTCACGTCCATTTCAGGCACCAGTCTCCACTCGTGCAAACCATTGTCCAAATAAATAGTACATATTTATAAGTGGAGCCATGTAATTTGCCTTGGAGAGATAAATAAATGATATTTATTATTATTATTATTATTATATGACCTTGTAAGAAGTGCGCATTACCAGTATAACAACTTTTAATGCAGAAATCAATATCTAATCATAATTAATAATATTATAAATAACCAAATTATAATTAGGTACTATCAAAACTAACGACAGTGACAGAACGTTATAATAACGTTATTAACGATAACGACGTCACATCACTAGCTAGACGACGATATGGTTCCCGACAATTGTATGTTAATGTCTCTCCTTTTTAGGGATCCGCAGTCATGGTCGGCATAACTCGAACTTATGGTGGACGGACGTCATTGAGACATTTGTGACTCACAGAAAAGATGAGACTAGAATAGAAAAACTGGGTACGTCTTTTGTTTTATCTGTCAATGAAAGACGTAGTTTCAATTACTATTTTATATTTTCTCGAGTCTTCAGTGCTTATTTTTGATAGTAATTTAATCAATGAAGTATCCGTAAGGCAAACATTGAATAGATGTTGTAGATTTTGCACCATGTTTCCGGATGGTATCAAGTGGAGCCCTTCAGATCCTGTAGATGACACTATCACCCTACAGGAGTCACCGTCCGGCGCAGCTGCTGCGCTGAAATCTCTTATCACTGAAACTGGCAGAATTACCCTAGATAGGGTATAAGTCCATATTATTAAATAATAAAATAAAAGGAAAGAAAGGCCAGTGCCTCGTTTTTCGAAACTACAGGCTACAATTCTACAGGTGAAATTCGATGTACATTGCATAGAAGGTTAAAAATCCTGGTTTTATAATGTCCCACCGGCTACGCAATGTACATCAAATTTCAACTGTAGAATTGTAGCCTGTAGCTTCGTTGCATAGGCCACAGGTCAGAAGTACCCTATACCGACGAGCGTACATGAAAAACGGATGAATATAGAAGAAGCGAAAAAAGTATGCTAGGATCGTAGCAAGTGGAAGGAAATAGTCTCTGCCTACCCCAACGGGAAATAGGCGTAATTTATGTATGTATGTATGTATAAAATCATCATTCACCTTGCCTTATCCCGATCTCGGTCGGGGTCGGCTACCTAACCTAGGGAATTTGACGTGGAACCAAGTTTTTACACAGAGCGACTGCCATCTGACCTCTGCAACCCTGAGGCTAACCTGGCCCGAATCCTAGGTTAAGTCACATTCAAATATCATCTGAATTCAAATTTTACTTGAATGTGGGTTTCATCACGATGTTTTTCCTTCACCGTAAGAGCAGTCGGTAAATGTACGTGAGTAAAAACACATTGGTACATGGCGGGATTCGAACTCGGGTCTCACGATTGTAAGACCGGTGTCCTAACCACTTGGCCACCGACGCTGTCTATGTATATATAAAATAAAAAATAAAAATTCAATTTGAAAATTTTGTTTTAGATTTGTTTTTGAAAGTGAAAGTTGAGTACGGGTAAATTTATCTAGCAGGCAGCACTGTTTCCCTGTGAATGCAACATTCCTGTGCTCGCCAAACCACCAAGTGTTGCCAGTGTGGAAAATATTATTTAAATGGTAATCTACTTTGCCGCTGTTGTAGTACCAGGTGGATCCCACTATGTAGCGCATTTTAGTTCATCCGTCACGCATGCGTCTGTCAGATGTAAGGAAATTTCAAATCCCCCATAAAAACTAAAGTTGACGAATCACCAACCGATAAACCTGTATTGTTTGACAGAAGAATCCGTTGACGCGGGTTCATACGTTGGACATGCCTCAACGTCAGTTTTTAGTATGAGAAATTTAAATCTTGCATCTGACAGACGCATGCGCTCCATTGTGCGGTAAGTGAACGAACCATCTTAATCACTTCTACATGCACCATATTTTCTTGTTCTGTGTCAGACATTTTGTTTCACTACTGGACAATGGATATGCCTTACTGCACTGTGCGAAGGTTCAGATTTTATTAGAAGGACGGTGACACGAATTTGTCATAGTTTGCCTTCATTTGTGCATAGTGATTTTATGTCACTTCTCGACTCACTTTTTTTTCATTATATTATTATCTGCGACTGAATATGGCATTAAAGATTTTTCGTGTTGTATCATATCCCGTATCTACTATCTAAACTTACGCGTCTCTGTTGTTTTGAGTCTCGATCATATGATTAAGTATTACATTACATATAACAATTGTTCCGGTATTTATGCATTTTTTTTCATAATTGTCATTCAGTATTATACTCAGTATATGGTGTATGTAAAGACTTATGAGTCATGACAGATTAAAACGGATACATCTTCATATATATTTTAGCGCGTTATATTAAATGTGTTATTTCTTTCCAAATTTTTATTTACAATGAAATGAGACAATATATACTTTTTAAATAATATTTATTTTAAAATCAAATTAACACTTTGATACACCGATCTTAAACAACACTGTTACACACTCATCACTTATGCTATTGCGGTAAATATACCTTACACCGATAAAGAATCTATACTTTATTCCATACAACAACAACTAAGGTAAAAATAATAACAAAGATTGTAAAAAATAGTGGGTAACCGGAAATATTTCAATTAGAGCGCGCAAATTGCGGACCCGCGCGTACTTCACTCACTTCAATTGAACGGTTTGAAGCAAAGTGAACTACGCATGAGTATGACGCAGCCTCTGAACTTGAACAACTTTCTTCTCAAAGCTTGGGCAGTTTTTAAATAAAATTTGGATGTCTCATACAAAATTTTCACAGTTTTAAATGATATACAGCTATTTTCTTTCTGTCGACTTTTGTTTTTTAGAGAAATTTGTTCAGTTCCATAAACCCAATTAGACTTTAAAATATTTTCAGCATGTTTTTACACTATTGTACCTCTTTTCTAACAGTCGAAAGTTATATAAAACGAGGTATAGGTTTTACTCTGTTTTACTCACTTAGCCACAAATATAAGAGAATCTTTTATATGTTTTGAAACAACCATACCCACATATATTTTAAAGGACCAAATCAAAATATCTTGAATAAATACTGAAGAGTTTTTAGTAAGTGCCCATAATACTTATTAATATTTCAAACATTAGTATGCACAAATATTTGCCACTAAGTTTACTTTTGAAATAAAATTCACAAACAAAATAATAATTTGTAGACATAATATGAACTTGTTTGATTACATATTTTTATAAACTTTTTATAAAACTTTATAAATACCAAGAATTATTAAAATATTCTTTTTTATGGGATTGACAAACAGATTTGATAGTACAAAATATTAGATGAGATCTTAATTCGCCTTAAATTATATTATTAACTGTTGATTTTTACACTTTGATATTTATTCTCGGATATATATATTTTTTATACCTAATGCTACTCACGTAAAGCAAAAAAAAATATTATACTTGGGTTTTAATATATTTTATAATATAAGTAATATAAATTGCTTTTTCTTTGGCGTATCGCACACTTAACACACGACGGAGCGCTAAAATATCGCAGCGGTCTGTCAGGACCATACTAGAAACGTCACTTCCCATACTAAAACCGCACTACACGGACGACGCTGCCCAGCGCTGCGTCGACAGCGGTTGAGCGGTATTAGTAACGAGATTGACATTTCTAGTATGGATCTGAGAGACCGGTGCGATATTTTAGCGCTCCGTCGTGCGTTTAGTGTGCGATCTGCCTTCGGCCTACCTCCCATATTTCTTATTTTTTCGAAGTTATAAACTCAAATTAGATCTGAGAGCGTCCGAGGTACGTTATCGAAATTAATGAAGCCAAAACGTGAATAAAACACGAATGAAATTTAATTATCCATGAAATATTTTCCTCAGTGTAATTAGAAGAACAAGATATTTTTTGTTACAAAGGAAACAGGAGAGAAAATAAGGGATAGATTTATATTTTGTTCTCTTTGTGAGTACATACATAAGCGAATCTTTTGTTTTAGATAATTTTACTATGTCTGAACAAAAATTACGGCAATTACTTCAAGTTAGCTGCAAAGGAAACAAATAATTATTCTCGCAAAACTACAATAAGAAATCGAAAAAATGTCAGTCGGGGTTCGAACCAAGGACACGTAGGGTACCATCTCACTAGCTACTGGCCCCTCGACCGACCCGTGTCAAATATTCAATCTCTTAACACTTTCAGGGACTGTAAGGCCATTTACGTGATTTCTTAAACTTACACTATGACACAACGCCTATTTACGGTACAAAATTTGAGAATGTGTTTGCTACTACGTAAATAAACGTGCGGTTTCTCTAAAGTTAATAAGAAGGGCTAAGGGTACTGTCACAGCATAAACAATTTCATAGAAGTACCGTCGCAACTAAAGATTTTTTTGCCGACGAATGTGTGGCCTTACACACACATGTAATTTTTTGCGTAGTATTTGTGTTGTCGAACCACGATCATAGCCGGCGCGTTCCGAAGGGCTGAGTTCGGACAGTGGTGCTCAGTGTCACGTCTAGGAGGACGCACGCTCGCGGCTGCGCAATTTTACCACGCGGTATCTGAGGTTAGTATTTGATTCAATTTTGTGTTTTATTGCTTTCTTGGTATAAAACTATGCTATGCTTGGTATTTGAAAATGATTCTTTGATAATTCGATCTATTTTACTTTGAAATCGTAATATTCTTGTTAGCGAAACTATAGCGAAATTGTATTTTGTTTTGAAGTACCTACTTACTTACTTTATATTTTATCAATTTGTAACTCAATTTTGGCCATGACGCTTGAGGCTGCTTGCTATAATAGTTATCTATTGCTTTACAGATGGCTTCTAGAAGGAAAAGACAGCGAAAAAGTGGCCAAAGCGGCAAACCGTCGCCTTTGTTTACAGAGGAGGATTCTGATAACAGTCATGACCCGTACTCGGACGTTGAAGGCGAATATGATTCCGACAAAAATTTTGACCCTTACGAGGAAGATTCTAGTGCTAGTGACGACAGTATTTTCAATATGCGAAGGAGGAGACAGCTACCTTGGCCAGGAAGTGAACGATCCCAGTCAGAAAGTGAGGAATCTGGTGATAACTTGGAAAATAATGGCGGTACCCAAAATATCTTAGACGTATCTCAAGAAGAAGACAATGACGCAGATGAGTCACTTATTGACAGTGACCAAGACCGAAGTTCAATGCAGCATGTTGTAGATAGAGCGGGTGTAACTATTCCGGAATCTGAAGAAGAAGTTACGCTGACTGAAAATGAGGTGAGTAATTATAATTTTATATTTACATAGGTACACACCACCAAACTCTTACGTTGCGGGGTTGGCAGAGCATAAGCAATCGTAAAAAAAAATTGTTACTTTTACGTCTGGCTAATATTTGAGGGTAATTTCAGGACATGAACTTTAGTAACAGCTTCACCATCATCTGCCTGCCCTTATTCCAATTTATTTGGGTCGGCGCAACTTTAGTAACAGCTTCTCGTCTATAAAAATTGTAATTTACGTGAAATAGACACATTAGACACTTTAGGACCTCAGCCACCATTGCGGAGTAAACGTTCAAAAAGATAAGTTTTGACGATGTACTTTTGTTTCCACAGGACCAAGAACAAAACGACCAACAAGAAGAATCTCAAGCCCTTGCTCAAGAAGACAAGAGATCAAGTCAGGAGCAAAACAACGTCGCCGATCCTCAATCAAGCACAAGCCCATTAGCACCAATCCAACCTAATAGGATAAATCATGAAGCTCAAGGTATTCCTTTGATGCTACCACAGGAGCAAATAGAGGGGCCTCAGCAAGAGATAGAGGTTAGTACAAGCCAAGCTCAAAATATTGACCAAAGGCTTCTAAATGAAGCTCAATCTCAGCCTAGTGCCACTCAAAGACAAAGAACTGCAGTAAATGTTGTGCGCCGAGGTACCACACCTCCACCAATGGACACACTTTGGGAGGACAATATAGTGGATATTCCTTTGTTTGAGTTTAGGTCTACCCTGACAGGCCCGACTTTCGACGTAAATGAAAATACTTCTTGTGAAGATGCTTTCAAACAACTATTTACAGCAGAGATGTTAGAATATTTAGTTGAAAGGACAAATGCTTACGGAGAAGCCCTTACAAATACTAACCGCCCGCACACACGTCATGCGCGAAATGCCATATTCCGGCCAACAAATACTGAAGAGATGAGAAAATTCCTAGGGCTCACATTGCTATATGGTCATATTCGTGTCCCAGTGCAAAGAAAACTTTTCACCTTCGATGATCCCCTGTACTACCATCCAGTATTTAGTTATACAATGTCCTGTAGAAGATACGGCCAAATACTTCGATGTTTATATGCATCCGATTTGAGTGCAAAAGGAGGTTCAAAAATTGAAGGGTTTATCAATACCCTAACTCAAAATTTCCGAAACAAGTTTAACCCTGGTCAAGACTTATCTCTTGACGAATCACTAATGCTGTATAGAGGACGTTTGATGTTTCGGCAATACATGAAGTCAAAGAAGGCAAGATATGGCATAAAGTTCTATGTTTTGACGACAGCTGTTGGATATGTGTTAAATATAAAAATGTACTCCGGAGCTGATGATGTGGATTCTACTGTGAGAAAAACTGATAAGTTAGTACTCCGTTTGATGCGACCATATTTGTTAAAAGGGCATAATCTTTTTATGGATAATTACTACAATTCAGTGACGCTTTCAGAGAAGTTAATAGATTTGAAAACTCACTCCAATGGGACACTGCGAAAGACAAGAAAAGACACCCCAAAAGTCATCACAGAAAAGAGACTAAATAAAGGACAGCATGTTTGGGCTAGAAAAGGGCGAGTTTACGTAAGTGCATGGAAAGACAAAAGAGAGGTTTATATGATTACAACTTTGGACCATCCAGCACTTATTGAAGTCACAAACAGATATGGCAAAAAGAAAACGAAACCAAAAGAAGTCAATAGATACAACCAAAATATGGCAGGTGTGGATCGATCTGACCAAATGGTCAGTTACTATTCGTCACCAAGGAAAACCATTCGGTGGTACAAAAAGGTTATTTTTCATCTCTTAGATACGGCTGTTTGGAACTCTTATTACATTTACAAAAAACATGTCAAGAAAGACAAGAAGTACGAGTTCTTAAACTACAGAGAAGAACTAATCCGAAAACTAATTGGACTGAATGGTGAGAGAGGAATCGATTTGGTTCAAAGATCTAGCAAGCACAACAGCCGACGTTTTGCGAATAAAACTGATCCAATGCAAGAAGCACAACCTGAAGAAGGATCTCACTCCCTGCTAACATCCAATCACGGACATTGGCCTACCCGTATGATGCCTTCTGCAGCATCAAAGAAAAAGTTTGCATTTTTATCATGCAAGCAATGTGCAAAAAGCAAGACACGTCGAGACACGAGTTATTTCTGCAAAGGATGTGAAAAATCTCCTGCATTGTGCCCATCGTGTTTTGAAGATTGGCACATAGATCTCTAAAATACATAGACTGCTTACCTTATACAGTGTGTTTGTGAATCGAGTGGACAAACTTTCAGTTCTAATCGTAAAACTGAACAACTTTTCTTAGTACCGTATTTACGAAAAACGAAAAAAAAATCAGCTCATAAAAATTTTGAACATTTTTGTATGAGAGATCTAAAATTCTTTTTCGTATTTCGGGAAAAATGGTACTAAAAAAAGTTATTCAGTTGCACGTTTAGAACTCACCCTGAAAGTTTGTCCAGTCGATTCACAAACACCCTGTATATTATGTTATCATTCAAAGTTATTATTAAGTTGCTATACTTAAGTTTTTTTGTTTGCTAAGAAGATGACTCATTTTGTTTCTAATTTTGGATATAATAAATAATAATAATAGATAGACATATTTTAAAGGTCAATGCAGTCTGTATAACTGAACAAATATTTCCAAGGAAATATAAAAAAAGAATTGTATTTTTTGAAAGTTCAATTTCACTGTCTGTATCGACCTTCAAAATATTTTAAGATTTTTTGTACTTAATGACATACCTAAGTACAATAATTATAGCTTTGTAAAACTGTGATTTTATAAAAACTATAATGTTCC
Organism: Keiferia lycopersicella; assembly: GCA_029255805.1. Classification (NCBI taxonomy): domain Eukaryota; kingdom Metazoa; phylum Arthropoda; class Insecta; order Lepidoptera; family Gelechiidae; genus Keiferia; species Keiferia lycopersicella. The sequence goes on along the minus strand of JARACZ010000011.1, from coordinate 14,349,875 downwards.
TACTTAGATCTAGAAATTGTTTTGACTCAAGACACTTGTACCTATAACACAAAGACTGTATCTAATTAAAAGTTAATTATAAACTTTACCCAAATGAAAGTAGGTATAGTGTAAAAATATACAATATTTGATTCTACTAAATTGAGTTTCATTGTTTTCTCCAAAAGCACGCGTATAATCGTGACGTAATGAGGCGTAATGTCATATTTGCGAAGTAGTTCTCGTATATTCCAACGCAGCACATCTATGTACGCTGACGTACAAAGACGTAGTGTCATAACTCTATTTGTCATTTTCATCAAATGTCTGTACACCATGACAGATCGCCTTTTTACGTTAAACGTAATAAGGCGAACTGTCTAATATTCAGTACAATTTGAGATTCTGCACGACAGCACGCCTATTTACGTTCGCGTACTAAGACGTTGTGCCAAAACAATACGAAAAGTACATGATCGTATACGGCAGTACGCCTATTTACGTGTCACGTACATGGGCGTGGTGTCAAAACTGCAGAGAAACCATGTGATACTATGCATCAGTACGCCTATTTACGATCACGTACATGGACGTACTGTCAATAGTGTCAATACTGCAGAGTAAGCATGTGATATCTAAAAGACAGCACGCCTACGTACAGAGACGTACTGCCATATTGTTAGCCATAGCTTCTATTACTATGTAACACTACGTTTAAAGACGTGGTTTTAATTTGTATGGAAAAAAGTAGTGTCAAATTCGGTACTTGATCCAGTAAATACTGTCCTTGAAAGTGTTAATACTCGACTTGCAAGGAGTATTAAAATCATGAAGATCTAAAAAAATATTTCGCGTCAGCATGTTCTACAAATTGACTCGAGCAGAAAGTAGCTCTCAAAAAGAGTTTATATCATTTCGTTGGGATGAGATCCCTTTGTAGCTTTTTTTCATCTCTCATTTTATAGACAAAAACATTTTTTTTTTCGTTTAACACAGGTATTGCCAAAGGTTCCTATTTCATATACCCTTTTAGCTTTTATGTTACCCAAAAAATGGCTTTGTGTAAAACGTTTTACCGATATATCAATCCTCGTTGAAAAACTGTCAGCAAAATGTTACTGGAATTTTAGCTTTTCTTTCCTTTGTGATATTTCCATAGAGCCACGTTACACTACGTTGCAAGTTTGCTGACTATGACGCTATAAAAGTTGCTTTTCATTCTGCTACCAACGTAAAACTTCAAAGGTGAAAGGGTTTAGTACTAGTTTTGGACCATAAAATATTCGTTTTTTTTTGTAATGCTGTATGAAAACTATTAACTTTTGGTTAGAAAGCTAATACAAACGAAACGTGCGGAAAAAATTCACGCCACCGATGGGACTCGAACCCACATCTTCTGACTAGCCGGGTCTTCTGACTGGATGTGTTAACCGTTACACCACGGTTGGCTCTAACCCAGGCGGCGAAATTGTGATCCACTTGTTTCGTTCATATATTTTTGTATGAAAACTCATGAAATAAATACAACGTTTTTTGTTTTTTTATTCTGTGTCGGTATTTTTGTGAAACATATTGACGTATTACTTCATGTATGTTGTACGTCGAAATGTACGTAGTACGTATATAATAGGTCAGTAATATTTTTCGATCTATCAATGCAAGTATTTTTCCTGTGTTCATAAAATTTAATAGTAAAATAACATGTTACATTCAATAGCTTTGGCGGATCGCACATTTAACGCGGAGCGCTAAAACAGCGCAAGCGGTCTGTCAGATCCATACTAGAAACGTCACTCCTCATACGAAAACCGTTCAACCGCTGTCGACGCAGCGCTATCGCAGCGTCGTCCGTCTAGTGCGGTTTTAGTATGCGGAGTGACGTTTCTAATCTGAATCTAACATACTACATCTGACTACGGTTTGCATATAGTAACCAGACTTTTATAACAATGTCAGAATTCAATTTATTGTAATAGTTTCTTGGAAAGTGCATTGTATTTGATACTTGATGCTTCTTTATCGATTGTTTTCAAAGTTGTAACAATTTATATAAGTAGGTAAACATATTTCCAAACTGTCAAATAGCTAACAAGGAAACAAGAAATCCTATCCAACATTCTAAAGTTAGAATAGTTTATTAAATTGATAAATCTTATTTAAAAAAAGTTAGATAGGTACTGTTGGTGCGTTTAGATTTCAATTGTTTTGTAAAATATTTCCTTTGGTTTTATTAAAATTATAAAAATATACATTCATAGAAATTGTTTGTAGAGTCAGTGCCAAAAAAATAAAATGAAACATATTTATGCCTTAAGTAAGGTTCTTACTAAATATATTTTCCACTCAATGACAGATAAGTCACTGCGTGTTACTTTAGCCCTAGGGGGTAAATTTGGCCCAAGATTTAATTTTCCACTATTCCCAAACCGTTCAAAAACACAAATTAGTTCTACCTAGAAATGTTAGATGGCAGTATAAGCTAGTAAATGAATGACGGCTTGAGAATGGCGGGTAATCGAATCTTAATCCTGATCTGGGTCAAAGTTACCCCTCGAGGTATAAAGTAATTTGCATTTTATTTTGTTTATGTCACTGTGTCTGCACTGCACTGAGTAAGTTTATCTGAAATAATTGAAAATACTAGACATATTTTTAGTCTGGTAAAACATTGATATTTAAATAAATCATTAAATAACGTTTTCTTAGACATTTTGTGCAATATATAATAATATTTTTGGTTAAAAAGTCGTCTTACAATAAGTATACAATCAACAAAAATAATTAAAAAATTAACAAAATTAACATTCACACTCGGAAGACGCAATTTATAATAATAATAATAATAAACCACATTTAACTTTACATCAAAATTACAATAAAATTCAGAACATATTTGATTTCCCTATATCTATTGGACCAGCCACATAATATAGGTTACAACAGTTGTATATAACAAGAAATATTTTTTGAAACATTCAAAGCATCCCATCCTGAATTATTTTTCATAGAGGGCGCCACGCGTAGACACTACTTTATTACATAGAAAGGCAGTGTAATAAAGATAAACGTAAACTTGTCGGAATCATACGTGCGGCAGCGCCGGAATGCGGATAATGTGAGTTTTTTTTTATAACAGAGCTTTAGCAGATTTAGGCCCAACACCCCCTTACGCGGTTTCTCGCGCGGCGGTTTGACAGCCCCGCCATTATTACCCGTCCAAATTTAGAAGGCGCATAATGCCTAGGTAGCTGTAATATGGTGCAATGTCTTCGTGCTCGTACGGGTTAAACAGGCACGCGCCAGCGCCGCGGTTGATCGTAGCCCGCGTCACCTAGCGCAAACCTTGTGTTATGCCAAATTTGGCCCGCGCGGGAAACCGCGTAAGACAGCGTTGGGCGTTAAAACGAAAAATAACGCAATTCAAGTCAAAAGTAAGCTTGTCTAGAACCCTCCAGAATCTTAGTTTTGCTTATGAAATGTTAACGCCCTGTTATAAAAAAGACCATTGATAATAATGTCACACTAAACGCATTCCGGCGATGCACGTATGGTTTTAACAAGTGTACGTCCACCTCAAATAACAATAATAATGAATGAATAGTTTCTTCAGCTGTAACGCCATCTTAGAATAATAATTTCATTCATTCTTTCGTTCACCCCTATTCGGAAAGCATTGTAACATCTATATTAGAAAATATACACACATTCACACCACAAGTGTGGGGTCTATTTACCTACGTAATTTGCTATTTCCTCAGAGCAAGGAAAAATTTCAGACAGTACCCTACGGACGACCAAAGTGAAGCGAAGTAAAACTCACGTAATGAGACTTAGCGCGTAGGTTGAATGATCACTCTTAAATATTATGAAAATACGTATATTTTGTATTTTTGTGTTTTACCACGTGCCAAATTCGAAAGCCTTAATTTTTCATGGCTAAAGTTTTGCTTGCTCGTAGAGTATAATCTGAAAAGTTCCTTAGATATGAGGCTACTCCTTAAAAATAATAGTCAAACTATTAAAAAGCGTTCTAATGAAGAATCTATCATATTCCCTGCTCAGTGAACATTGACCTAACTTCGTGATTTTGGTCTTAAATGATGCAGATCAGACACAAACACTTAAAGAAAAATACGATACAACTATAAAACATAACTTTTTTATTAACATTATACTCATTTACAAAGTGTTCCTTCGGCAAATTGACACATTATAAATTCACTTTTCTTTACACGAATTCAATCAAGGCCGTTCCAATTTCAAAGTTCGTATCTCGTTTTCATTCGTTCTTATTTTACTTTTTTATTTTATCTGGCATCTAGCCTTTTTGGCTGGTGATTTGTTCAGCTCACGTGGGTTTGTTGCCAGCCTTCTCGTAACCGTCGACCAGTGTTTCTAGTATGAACTTGATGGTGATTTTGTAGATGTTTTCGACGTTCGGCGTGTACCGGTCGCCGAGTGTCGACTCCACAGCCGCTAGGAATGGCGCCTCAATTTTCTGTGGAAAAGTGAAAGGAACTATAAATTTCAAAGACTAAAACAGCATGACTGGTAAATGATACAGTCACAGGAATTTTTTGAACAGCTATCTCAAAAGAACATAAAATAAAAATACCAGGTTGAGCCAAACATATTATAATTTAGTTCAAAAACGTCAGTCTAGTCATGGATGATTTCTTTTTAATATTAGAATATAATGAATGCTCTAACTAGTACGTGGACCCTAATAGTTCGTGTTCTATACAAGAATATCAGTAAGATTAAACAAGTAAGTAAATTTCCAGATAAATCCTCTTAGTTATGGAAAGTTTCTCGTAGCAATAGTAACGTTTCGTCTCAGAGAAAGGCAATGTGAGAAAACCTTTCGAACACTCTGAATAAAAACACACTTAGTGCGTACTTGTAGGTGCTATACCAAAACACAGAAAAACAAAACTTACATACATACATACATATATCACGCCTTTATCCCTTGCGGTGTAGGCAGAGCATTAACAGCCGTAAGAATACGGTCGCTATCGCCACGTCTGACATTTTTGAGTATTGCTTTCTAAGGTTGTTTCGGAAAACATGTGTATCACTACACCTAGTGACAGGTTGTCAGCCTGTCGCCTAAAAATTGTAATACACCAATACTCTCGAGTCCCTTAGTCGCCTCTTACGACAGCCACGGGAAGGATGTGGGGTGATGCTATTCTAAGCCGGCATCACACGGCACAAACTTCTGTAGTCAAAAGATTATTCTAAATTGGTATACAAAATTCGACATAGCCCGTTTTCGTGAATTCATGTTTTTATGTCCGTCAAGCCTGAATGTGTCAAATTTTAATGACTTCGCTCTAAAAGTAAACAGAATTCCCTCTGTTACACTTTCTTGCTCTGAGTCCGTTGTGAAAGTTTCTGGTAGCAATACCGTTTTGTTTTCACTGAATTATTCTTTGTTGACTTTAGTTCATACACAAACTAGAAGACAAGCTTCACCAGTACTGGACAGTCGCTTTGAAACACAAAGCTTGTTCAACTTTTGCTTTGAGAAAACTTTAAACTAATATTGCAGACTATAAATTCACAATGCCGTGTGATACCAGCTAAGAATAGCATCAGATTTATTTCCTGTGGTTGTCGTAAGAGGAGACGGACTCGATGGTTTCATCTGTATTACAACTTCAGTGATACACGAATCATATGGGAGGGCCCTCACTACTCGTCAGACGTGGATATAGGCGTGAGAATGTGTATGTGTGAATGTACCTATAAATTCTCAAAGAATACCTACTGCGCTTGCAGTAAAAACTAGCGTACCTACGTAGTCATCTATACGAAAAGAATATTCTAAGAAAAATAACCGATATTATTTTGTTAGAACATCCAATTCAATTATTTATCTAGTTTCTGTATAGGTTTTAGTTGACAGGTTGGAAAGCAGTCACTACAGTGATATAGTGATACCTACACGATTTCTTCTGAAACAGTCCTGATATATAAATCAAACGTCGCAAATGGTAATAGCGACTGTCTTTTTAGCTGGTTCTTACACTTGAAACACAACCGTACCGCATGGGCGCTATAAATGCGCCGCATCGTGCGTTAGATGTGGGATTCGCCTACGTTCTGCCGTCTCTGCAAGGGACAAAGGCGTGATGTTTGTGTCTTCTTCTTTTCGTGTGGGATACCAAGTCGTTCAACGACCCGATGAACCCTAGTGTCAGAATTTTTCAACCGCCTTCTACAAGTAGCAGGCTTCTGACATGGTTGTGTAACGACCGCCGTCTAAGTTATGATGTTTGTGTGCATGTATGAGAATAACTACTAACCCGTGAAATTCAGAAATAACCTTTGATATCCCTACAAACTTACGTTATTTGTAAGGTAATACGAAATGAGGGGGGATCACATAAAATGAGTCGACCCATGAAATGGAATTGTCGTCTCCTGGAATAATGGAGTACCTAATATATAGAGTGGAATGAATATTTCATAGTGAAAGTACCTCCTTCTGAATCAGATTTTGCTCTCAGTACGCAAATTTTTCAGATCAAGGGAATGTTCAGAGGGAAAACTGTTAATAATATTAAAATAATATATATTAACTAGAGATATACAAAATGACAATCCTCAAAAATGTCAGACGTGGTGATAGCACCGATAGGCGATAGATAGTTTTGCCTACCCTGCAAGGGATAAAGGCGTGATATATGTATGTATGTATGATATACAAAATACGTGACAAATAGACTGTATACTATGACGGTTTACCAATCCGCCTGCCAAGCGTGGCGAGAATGACAATTACCCCCCCCATTTTCAGCGGCGGACTAATATGGCTGTTAAGTTGAAGTAAAGCCAAAAGTATTTATGATGTTAACCAAATCTTTTGATGCATTTGGAAATACTTATTTCTGTTGATAGAACAATTTCTTATATGCAGCTTTCAAGTTGAGACATATGTTTGGTTTGGAATAGAGTTTTTGAAACAGAATGAAATTGACCAAAGGCTAACTAAACTTACATACACATACCACGCCTTATTACTAAAGAAAGCAAAGTGCTAATGGCCATAGAAATACGGTCACTGTTGCCACATCTGACAAGTGTTGAGGGCCCCTTCTAACGATTTGTGTATCACTACTGTAGTGACAGGTTGTCATAAAGCCCTCGAGTCCCTTAGTCGCCTCTTACACGCTCGCGAAGAAAAGGGGCGATGCTATTCTAAACCGGAATCACGGTACATTAACTAAACGTACCCAAAAGTATTCCACTTTGAAACCAGGTATTCTCCTATGGCTTGCGCCGACCTGATGGATGTACTGGAAGAAGTTGTCCAGGTCATCGAGCGTCTTGATGCCCTCATCCAGCGTGTTCATGACGTTGTTGGCATGCTCGGCCAGCTCCATGGAGTTGATCTGCTCCTCCTTGGTCCGACACTGGCGAAACTTCTCGAACATATTCAGCAGGTCCTGGTTCTCTTCGAACAGTCTGGAAAGATGGAAAAACATATAAATTTGGTTGTCTCTCGGGTCATTAATGAAATGCAACAGTTGTACGCTTAAAAATGTTGTCTCAAAATACTGCAGACTTATTTCATAGTTTTTCAAAATATTCTATAGTGATACACATGCTTTCTGAAACTACCTTAGAAAACAATCCTCAACGATGTCAGACGTGGCGGTAGCGATCGTATTTTTACGGCCGTTAACGCTCTGCCTAGCCCGCAAGGGATAAAGGCATGATATATATGTATGTCAAAATATTCAAACCTAAACTAAAACAAACCTAAACCTAAACCAATGAACTAAACTATATCAATTATTTTCTATTTAGCGAGAAAGGTCGTGTTGAAGAAGGAGGTTGTGATTCCCTCAGCCATCCTTGTAGGTTTTTGAGTAAGTAATCGGTAAAATCCGAAACTAAAACAACAAAAAGTGATTTTAAAATTTCGCGACTTTTTCAGAGAAAGCTTTCTTTAAGTTACCTCGTGTTTACTGGACATTACATTCTCTCAACAAAAAAGGTTTTTGCATCAACATGCAAAAAACTAATTCATAAATTAATAAATGCAATCATTGAGGTTACTGGTAAATAATACCTAACGAGTCAATAGCCGCAATCTCCAAATTAAAGCAAATGTCCTAAAAGACTTATGGATTTTATATGAACGATGTCGTCATGATATCAAATATCTATTGAAAGGATGAAACCAATCGGCAAAACGGCGAAACCTTTTCGGCCTCACCGTTTGGCTACCCTTTTCAATATATTATTGAGCACTTGGGTTGAATGGTTGTTGTTTTCAGAGCCAGCAATGTTTTTGAGGGATGTCTGCGAGCTACCAGAATGAAACCAATAAAATATCAGAGCTATACTTGAGAGCAGCCGTGAGATATCCTCTATAAGTGTACATAGGCCTCCCACAGGCGCTGTCATAGTTTGAAATTTTGTGCCAATTGCAATGAACGTCTGCTAGAAGGCTAATAAGCCGTCGCACAACTTTGTAAGAAGGCCAAGAGGCTGATTCAAATTATGCTTTCCGCTACATAGCCTCCGTTAATAGAGGTAGAGCCGCCAGTAACTCAGTTGGCTGAACAAAAAGCCGGTACTGCACGGTCCCAGGTTCAAGTCGTGCCGCTGCTAACAGTTTTTCAATATATTACTTTCATTTATGATAATAATGTTGCACTGTCAATGCTTTAAAAAGTGATACATCAATTGTGACATATTTTTCATGGCTTAACTTTTTCCGTACGTACAATTCCCTTTGAATTATTCTTAAGCTCTGAGGTCTAATAATATTTTTGTACGAGTAGGCAAAATAACCGATTGAATTTGTGATAGGCATCAGATATTATCAATAAAAGCATTTTTATGAAACCCCTCTAGAAGAGTTCTAAGCAAGATTAGAAATATTCGGTATGTTTATTATTATCCGATGTTTTTCAAGAATAACTATATTAGTATGTGGACAAGTTAATTCTTTTTCAGGGCTACTAGAATGCCTGAATGACTGATCTGAGTGATTGTTGACATACGAGGTGTCGTAAGATTCGTCTCAGCAGCGCAAGTGACACCACCTTGCTATATGAAAATGTCATGAATTCAAAATGGCGGATTTCAAAGCGAAACACCTTTTTCACACTTAACGCACAACGCAGCGCTAAACTAACGCATCCGTAACGCAGCGGTCTGTCAGAGCCATAGTAGAAACGTCAATCCGCATATGTAAACGTGGTTGCGGTTGAGCGGTTTTAGTACCTAAGGGGATTGACGTTTCTAGTATGGATCTGACAGACCGCGGCGTTATTTTAGCGCTGCGTTGTGCGTTAAGAGCCTTACTTAGGACTGCACTAGGTTTTACTTTTAAAATAGCTGAGCTTATTTTGATTATGATTCTGGCCACATTTCAGCTTTGACTAGAAGCAGAAACAGCAACTGTAATTAGATTTTTTTTTAAGGTTACATTGCAAAGGTTTTCTCTCCATTTATGTAAGTAAATATTTTCATACAAAGACCGACATCTTTTCACGATACAGGGAAACAAATTTTGTGAATAAACTCCATGGTTCCTTTGATACAAAATTACAATTGGGATATAACAAGCCGTAATTTAGGAAAAATTAAACCGCGTCCGAAAATAAATTTTCTCAACCGGTTTTGATAAAAAAAGAAACCTTCTAAATAAGACTATCTAGTTCTTAAAGTATTAAAGAATAAACCAAGGAATAAGTCGTTAGGAAAAGCGAGGACAATATATAAGGGTTAAAAAAAAATATTTGCAAATATTTTAAGGGGTGAATCAGCCCATGAAACTGAACAACTTTCCTCGAGGAACATATGTCGAAATATGAAAAAGAAATTAACATCCCATACAAATTGACTTGGTCGGTCGGTAATTTTGTATGGGAGGTCCAAATTTTTTTTCATATTTCGAGCTATGTCCCTTGGGGTAAGTTGTACAGTTTCATGAGCTAGTTCACTCCTTAAAATATTTGTGGTTACTTTGTACTTGTTTTCGCTAAAAGAACTAAGGCCCATATCTATAAAACGCTCTCAACTCTGAGATCGAACTTGAGTGCGACTTTGAGATGCTCTTAGTATTGTCTGACAAAATCGCTCTTGAGATCGATCTTAGATCAACATATTTCAGAATTCTGAGAATTTGATTTGACATCCTACTGATCGGATAACCACTTTTTTTGAAGTAGGTTAATAAAAAGCCTTTCTAAGGGTAACAAGAGTTGATTAGGTACAACCCTGCCTTTTTCAACAAAAGGCCCTGGACCCTTGAGTTGTAACCGGGCCCTTTATAAGGCCCCTAATATGTACTAGGGTTTGATGCCCGTAACTTGAGATTGCCCTTCAAGGGTTTTACCTTGAACGAAAATGGTACCTACGGGTTCAATTTGTTCAGTGAAATACTTGAATAAGTAAAAAAATTGGTTGATATTTTAATTCTACTTTTACCCGACTGCAGTAGAATTAAGTTAGTTAATATTTTACAAAATCATCAACAGGCATAGTTATTAAAAGAACAATAATCCAACTGCGGAAATTTTAAAGTTATTTTAGGCTGTATTTGGGTGATTCCTGGAGAAGGTAAAAATTACGGTCACACGTTAATTTCTTCAAAAGTATAACACTTACAGGTTTTTACTAACTTTCACACGAAATAATGTTAAATTGACTATTCAGAAACTAAAACTCCATCCACAAATTATGAAATATGTTTAACTCAAACTTAATCTGAAACCTAAAATCGGGGGCAAAATACGCGTTCTTCGCGTGACACACTCAGCTGTTGCGAAATTCAAACACGTGTAAAGTTTTATCTAGCTGGACATCACATAACTTTTCACCCATCATAATAATCCTTATATCATGTAGATTTATAGAAAATCATTAATTGGACAATATTTAACTGCGTACACCGATAAAAATGACAGTTTGTGTTGGTCACACGTTTCTGTGTTTTCTGAATGTGTGGTCTAAAACGACTGAATCGCTGAAACTAATAGAACTGTGAGCTGAGTCTTGTTTCTGCCTTCTGCCAGGATTCCTTCTTCTTCATATAACTCCTTGGCACTTCTAGAATGATATAGGAGTTGTTAAATTTTTAGGTCCTATTTTTGCACCTGCGCCAGGTCCCTTTCCTGTACATGTTTTCTTCGTGAAAGAGTTATTACAGAGGATTTGTTCTAAACAAATAATGTCGCATAATAAAGCGAGATTTAAGATTCGTTTACAAATTTTGATTAAATTCTAGCATTTACCAATACTCGTAAATCACTAAAAACATAGAAAATTGTCCCTTGACTGGCTTCATTTGACTGGCATTTTTCCCAGTCAAGGGACATTTTATGCCAGTCAAGTGACTAATGTTATTTTAATGATTGTTTTTGCATTTTTTTTTTGTGTAAAGGTGTGCCTGCAGAGTAGAATAGCACCATCCCATGTCTCCTCATGGGTACTGTAAGTTAGATTAAGGGTTTCCAGGAGGTGAACAGCATTGTTTTTCGTGCAGATAACATAGTTTAAAAACACTTGCTTTATGTCTCTAGGTGTGACTGCGTTGTATCTAAGGGAGGCTGCGTTAAGTCTCAGGTTAATTTCGACGTATCTTAAGCTGACTGCGGTGTATTTCAGGGTGGTTGTGTTTTATCTTAGGCTGACTGCGATGTCTCTTAAGCTGAGTGTGTTGTATCTCAGGTTGGCTGCAATACGTCTCACTCAGGCACATTGCGACGTATCTTAAGATGACAGCGTTGTATCTCAGGATCTCTGCGTTAGGTTTCAGGTTTATTGCGACGATCTTAAGCTGACTGCGTAGTATCTCAGGGTGGTTGCGTAATGTCTCAGACTTATTGCGACGACGTCTCTTAAGCTACTGCGTTGTATATCAGAGCGGCTGCGTTACGGCTCGTTTAGACTGATTTCGACGTCTCTTGAACTGACTGCGACGTCTCTTAAGCTGACTGCGATGTATTTAAGGGTGGCTGCGTCATGTCTCACTCAGGCTCTTTGCTACGTGTCTTAAGCTGACTGCGTTGTATCTCAGGGTGGCTGCGTCATGTCTCAGGATGATTGCGACGTCTCTTCAGCTTACTGCGTTGTATCTCAGGTCGGCTGCTTTTTATCTCACTCAGGGTCATAATGCGAAGTCTCTTAAGTAACTGCGTTGTATCGCAGGGTAGCTGCGCTATGTCAGGCTGATTTTGGCGTCTCTTAAGCAGACTGCGTTGTATCTCAGGGCGGCTGCGTTATGTCTCACTAAGGGTGACTTCGACATCTGATTGACAAGCTGACTGCGATGTCTCTTGACCTACTGTGTTGTATCTCAGGTTGGCTGCGTTATGTCTGAGGTTGATTACGACGTCCCTTCAGCTGATTGTATTGTATCTCAAGATGGCTGCGTTATGTTTTAGGTCAGTTGCAACGTCTCTTTAGCTGAGTATGTTGTATCTCAAGGTAGCTGCGTTATGTCAGGCTGATTTCGACGTCACTTAAGCTGACTGCGTTGTATCTCAGGATTGCTGCGTTATGTCTCAGATTGATGGCAAAGTCTCTAAAACTGTCTGCATTGTATCTCAGCATGGGTGCGTTATGTCTCAGGTTGGTTGCGACGTCTCTTAAGCTGATTGCATTGTACCTATGTCGTAGTCTTTTTAGCTGAGTACATCGTGTCTCAGGCTGATTACGTCGTCTCTAAGGTGACTGCGTCGTGTGTCAGGTTAGTTATCTTACGTCTCAGTCTGATTGCAATGTCTCTTAAGCTGATTGCGTCGTGTCTCATGTATACATCGTCGTGTGTGAGGTTGCTTGCCTAGTGATGTCTAAGGCTATCTGAGTCATGCATGCTCAGGCTGATTGCGTCAACTTTAAGGTTATCTTCGTCTTTACAGTAGCAGAATGTACAATTCGCAAAATGTCTTAAGTGGCTCAACGCAGTTAATTCTCAGGTCATAATGTCCTATGGCCTAAGTTTAAACGACTTACATTACTATTGTTTTGGTGGAGAATTGAGTCTACGTTTCGGCTGTTTACGAACAGCCTTCTTCCGGAGGTCGACAGATCACATACGCCTGTGATTGTCGAACACTGTGGCTATTTCATTTCGTATGTCGGGCTGGCTGTGTCGTGTTTCAAGCACGAGCAAATTGTCTGTGACTAGGTGCGTCGTGTCTTAACCAGACTGAGGCTTCAGGGCGTCAGTCTGGTAGGCTGCGGCAACTTTTACTTCTATTCTACTTAGTTAAAAGCAAAAGATGAACAGCTTTTATTCATATATTTTGTTAAAATAGTTACTTTGTCCCTTGACTGGCGCAAAATGTCCCGTTGACTGGCACCTCAAATTTGAAATTGAATTTTGACGAAACCTGTGGTTTGATTTAAGTGTTTTTTCGTAAATAACCTTTTCAATAGGCCTTTATTATTATGCAATGATAAAATAACCATAAAACTAAAATTTCAAATTTGCCAGGAAAGGGACCTGAAGAACCGTTTTCAAATTTTAACCCATTTAATTGCGTACAAATATTTTCAGGCTGTGTTTTATTTTATTTTGAAAGGAAAATTTACAAGTTTTCAAAATTTACAAAACTGGGCCATTTACAAGTTTTCACCTTAAAGTTATAAAAACGCTGATTTTAATAAATTGTGATTTCCATCATTCGCACGAGCGCCATCTACTAGCAAAAGTAACTAAACATACATACTAAAAAAGACCATTATGTGTTACTTATAAATAAACAGAGTTTTCGAGTTACAAATTGTTAGAATAACAGAATCTGACCTCAAACAGTTACAAGCAAATCTTTGATCTTCTCTGACCCCAATTATTTCTGAAGTACGCATTGAAGTATCGAGTTGTCAATAACAGGACCTATACAACGAGACCCTTAATTCTGAGGTACGTGCTTGAGTTTTCATCTGATACATTTTAATAAAATGGCGAAAATACTTGGGTAAACAATTTTTGCAAAGCACTTAAAAGAAGCGTTAATATTATTTTGAATAAAAAGACGGAGGTATCTATTGTTATTTATTTTAACATCAATACAGAATTTTTAAAATGAAGACGGTTTTTGCTTTTTTCTGTCTGTCTGTTTTCAATCCATGGAACGAATTTTTTAATGGTTTTTTTAATAGATAAAGTGAGTCACGCGAAATGTTTACATGTATAAATAGAGGCCGAGAAAACATCTTATTCCCATGGAAAGACAATAAATTGTCTGCAATTTGGGCCAGTCTTCTTCGTCTTTCGTGTCGATGAGTCAAATATATCCTGACCAGAAATTGCCATAGCTACAGCACTGTCGTTAGCCTCATATAAGCCAGCTAGTAAGCCGCATAGCAAGAATGTAATACACAAAAAATCACGCAGGATTAACAATTGTTTGAAGATGACATTGTAAAGATTTTGCGACTTCCACACTAAACCCGGAACGGGGTCTCCGTCAGGCGCGTGTGACAATAGGTCTACTGAGAGGTAGACTCCTGTAGCCGACTTGGCTCCGCACGTATCGACTCATCGTTCCTGTGGAATCAGCCAGGGAGGCCGAGAGGGTGGCGCAAATCCTGGCCAATCCTGCGTTTTCCACAATTGCGTCGCAGGTAACGCAGTTTCTGTGGTCTTGCCTCAGATACTGATTAAATCATCTATCACAAACGTATGAGGCCATTGATGATAGTGCGATCCTTCATGGAGATACCAAAGGTGGTAGTAGGGTCAAATATAGTTTTATATATACCTAGTTTTATCGAAACCATCAAAACAACCTTACAACATAATGCATTGTTTTTAAGAAACAATAGTGCTGAATACTGAATGAAGTTTCTTCAAACACGAAATTGATTTTTGTCCATGATCATAAAACATTCATGCGTCATAAAACCACCCTCGTATACTTTTTTTATAGTTCTCATATACAACATGTCAAGGTTGGCTCCTAGGGGGATTCACTGAAAGCCTAGGAGCAGTGAATCTCAACATTTAAACTTAGTCTAACCAACATATATCACGCCTTTATCCCTTGCGGAGGTAGCATTAACGACCGTAAAAATACGGTTGCTATCACTACGTCTGACAGATCTTTGAGTGTGTGAAAAATGATGTATCACTGTAGTGACAGGTTGTCAGCCTTTTGCCTAATATTGTAACACACATGCAATCCTTAAGTCCCTTAGTCTTACGACACCCACGAGATGAAAATAGGGTGTTGCTATTCTAAGCCAGCAGTGCACGGCAAATATTATTAACGAAAACGCCTTTAAAAGCTGCTTTACTGGGTAGGTTGCACACTTAACGCACGACGGAGCGCTAATATATCGTAGCGGTCTGTCAGATCACTACTAGAAACCCTACTTGCCACTTACCACGTTTTACTAGTTTGATAGGTCTTGCCTTGATTTATAAGTTTTAGAACCAGCGACTTTTATTAGTGAATTCTTCACAAAGTTGAGGTCATTCACATGTCCTTCTGAGAGAAATTTATGGGTGCTTCTGAGGGTCACAAAGTCTTTTAGATAAAATATAACCAAGCTTTACCACTAGAGAGAAAATGAAAACTAAGTGTGTAAGGGTACGCCAAGTTAGTAGCAGAAGAAGTCGCTTTGCATCATTCACTGGATCAATTTTTTTACGACATACCTAGTTACTTAAGTAGTTTTTTTATATGGCGTCATATCTCAGGAGTTGAGACGTATTTTGCCAATGTCAGAGTATCGGTCACTCGTTATGTAGAGGTTTACAAGGATCTTGAGAGAGGAAGGAGAAGCATTGAAATAGATTATTCTCACTACAATTTGTAGCTGTCACAGTCTGTCATTTATATCTGGGCTGTCACACAGTGGCGTGCACAGGATTTGAGGACAGGGTAGGCAGTATGAGCAAAAAAAATATGACCCATTTTTGCCCCATGGAAATATTTTTTGTTGTTAGTTAGCAAGTTTGTTTATAAAAATATGAGCATACACACACAAAAAACATGAAAAGAAAAAGGTAAAAATCATATATTTGTAATATTTTCTTAAAGTGGCAACACTGACAGCGTGCTCCTCTCCCTTTTTACGACACATCCGCCCCAGTTGTGGTGGGGAGCTGTCAGAGCAGTAGTCGATAAGCAGTTTTAAAATCAGTCTAAGACTAGTCTTTGCGCCAGCAACTTGTGCCTTCAGCTCACATCAGTCGAAGTGTATTTCTGTATGTTAAAATAAGTTTATTTAAATAAAAGTTAAAGTGACTATTTGAAATTGAAGTGGTTTTTCTTCAAATCTTAGTTTAAACTCACCAGGAACCAATTTTGCTAGCAGGACAGGGACAGGACACAGACAAGGATTGGGTTAGTTCACATGCTGCGTGCGGTTGGTTAGAGTTTGATCACCTCAAGTATTCAACTAAGTGATTGATGTATTTTATTAACAAGTCACGCAAGCACTTTCACACTCAAAGACAAATAAAATGCGACGAAAGAGTTATATTGTTGCACTAGTCTACACTACTCCACTCACTTGGAAATTAAATCTACGCGCCTATCTTTTCTCAAGTAATTCTGTCAAACTTTGTCATATAAAGAGTGTGAATTTATTAAACGCCGTGACGCTACACATCAAGATAAAACAACAATGGAGGCTAATTTGCAATTTCTAATTTCACATAAATCTAAATTAAAATACTGTCAATTAATAATGCACCCCATTAGTATGCAAAATGTTTGAAAAAAAGGTGTCAATAATTAGCCGGATTATACGTGCAATCGGCACGCTCCTCCCCCGCACCTCAATCCGCGCGGCACCGCGGTTATTTCTTTTTTTTTAGTTTTTTTTTCGGGTTTGTTTACACGATTTTTGGCGCGATTTTAATGTCGTGACAGTCGGAGGTCATTTTCTCTCGCATGTAAGAGAGTGAGAGGCACGATTGTAAAGACCACAGCGCGCGAATTCTTTGCCTTGCAGTAAAAAGTAAAGACCTACACTCAGCATTGGGTGGCTATAGGTTGAAGAAGAAGAAGAAGAAAAAGTAAAACCACCAGGAGGCTGTGCTTTTGGCGCCATTCACCGCTTGTTAGGGCTTTACTAGCGCTACTAGCGCTACCTGGAGATTTTATGTATGTATTAAATGAAATTTCAAAGAATGCTAGCAGGCAGCCATGCAAGTCGACCTGTTCCAAGTCGGAAATTGCGATTGACAATTATGATGTTCGAATATATGGTAGTAGTGGTGCGAAAAAGTTTCGAGTACGTATTATTACGTTCCATTTCACGAATGGGACAATAGGTATCTGTTAATACTGGTTTATTTGAATTTATTAATTTTGTATGTTTTTGTGACGTGTTTGTTGGATAAAATTAACAGGGTAGGCAGTGCATTTGTGCCTTTATGGACGGCACGCCCCTGCTGTCACATACATGTCTTGCAATACAAACGACCGAAGTACGAAGATAATAAAGTAGTGACAACTGGATAAAAGAAGTTGTCAGGTATGTAATGTGTCACACTACACTTTTTATTTATAGTTGTGTTCCACACAAGAGAAGAAGAATGAGGGTAGACAGATATGTTTGCCCATAGCAGCTACCGCAGATACTCCAGCATCAAAATTGCAACAGTGTCAAAATATCGGGAACATAAAACAAAATTCGTCGGTAAGAAAATCCTATTAGAATCATCATCAACATAATTTCAGCGGCAAGACGTCCACTGCTGAACATTCCCCAAAGATTTCCAAAGTGAACAATTCTGCGCAACCTGCATCCACTGGCGTCCAGCGATCTTTATCAGATCATCTGTCCACCTTGTGGGAGGCCGTCTAACACTACATCTTCCGACCCGTGGCCGCCAGTAGAGAACCTTTCTTCCCCATTGGTTATACCCCGAACTATGTGGCCTGCTCATTGCCATTTCAACTTGCTTATCCTGTAACTATGTCGGTTACATTCGTTTTTCTACAGATTTCCTAATTTCTGATTGGATAGCGCAGAGAAATTCTAAGCATAGCTCTCTCCATCGCTCGTTGAGTGACCTTAAGATGTGTATGAGGCCAACAGTTAGGGGGCAGTTAGAATCGTAACTATGAATAATGTAATGTGTCTTCTTTGAATAAAGGTTCGAGGAAAATAAGCACTTAAGTACCGAAACGAAGAAAACTCCTTTTTAGTAAAAAATAAATATCGAAAACCGTTTTAAATATTTCCGGGCACTTCATACGCGTAAAAGAATTTAGAAACGAAGAGCTTTGTGTATAAAAATCTGAATGGCGCTAAAGAAGCGAGAAATGCGTGAAATTGCGTGAATTTTCTTACACTAGGGTTGCCACGCGGATGAAAACGCGAAAAAATACATCCCTGCTAATATTGATTAGGTGCATTCTGACCATGTAACTGAACAACCTTCCCCTGGGAATATTTTTCAGGCAATAGTTGTTCATGATGGTCTGCATGTACCCTAACAATGTACGGAGGTCTATCTCTTACTACACTTACACCCTGTATATTGTTCCAACATCGCTAACTTTTCTTCATATTTCTCTCATATTTCGACCTATGTTTCTTGGAGAAAGTTGTTCAGTTTCATGGTCTGATTCTCCCTTAAAATATTTGTAGCTAATATTTTTACACCTTATATAAACTTGATACTGTCAGTCTTTCATTTAGACTTGAATAAGTCACAAGTAATAGACAGTGAGCAGGTTTTTGGGTGGTTTTACTGTTCACGGGGTTCGGCGGATTAACATGTCACATGTAAATATTTACTTTAATTGGTTGACTTCATACATTAACGGTGGTGGCGTAAGTTACATGCTTTGTGGTCAGCCTGGGCAGCCTCGAGGCAGTGCCTTTATTTTTTATATTTTTATCCCACTCGTGCCGCGTTTCTACTAGGAACATAAAATTGTTATAAAAAGAGAAAATTGTGTCTGACAATTTATTTATTTGGTGACAGCATTGTATGTAAATTCCTGTCTAAAATTATTCGTTGTAAATTTACTTGGAAATAAACGATTCAAATCTTGAAATCTTGAAGTAACAACCCTAACTAAAAAGGGTTTGCCTGTTTGTCGCCTTATATTTGCATACACAGAAAAGGCAGGGCTCACTCACCCGTGTAGCGACTCTCAGGGAATTTTAGGAATCGATCATCGCCCCTTGAGATTACACGATTTGGTATTTAAATATTGTAAAGGCTGCTGCGTGATTTGAACAACTTATTACGGATGTCTTGCCATGTGATGCCGGCTTAGAATAGCATCACCCCGTTTCTTCCCGCGGGTGTTGTAAAAGGCAACTAACGCAGCGTCGTTTTAGCTAGTTTTCTTTTAAATTGAACTAGTTGAATTAGAACTTGTAGAAACTTTAGTAATCGAATCCCGGCATTCTTTTTACGGGAAAAGAAAATATGTCAATATCTGGTACAATGTTGCTTTTGAAAGAAAGCGTAGCTGCATAGTATCACACGCATTTCCTCTGTAAAAAGAAAGTAATTTAGTTATAAATACTCGCGAAAACATTATATTTTCGTCACGTCATATTTTATAGAACATTCCACGAGCAAAGTCATGTGATGGATCCAAGATTTAGTTATTTTCCGTGCACGAGGAAGAAAATTCTGCGAATCGCTTTGTTGAACAATAAATAATTTAATTATAGAGGTATTTCGTATCACGGCAACAAAGGGAAATTACAAGCAATCATTAATCACTATAAAGTTCCTTGTAAATTTGAAAGAGCAAACAGGTTACAAGGCTTTGCCATCATTATTTCATCAGGCGTTCTACTCATTTTGCGTTTGAGTTGAAATTTGTTTATTTTACAGCTTTAAGTTAAAATGATACGTGTCGTTTAAAAGCTTTGCTAGCAACTACTATGTAACTAGCAACTATGTAACTAGCAAGTACTTATGTGGCACACTTAATGCACGACAGACCTCTAAAATATCGCAGCGTTTTGTCAGATCTATACTAGAAACGTACTAAAATCGCACTCGACGGATGACACTGCGCCGCTGCGTCGACAGCGGTTGAGCGGTTTTAATATGAGGCTTGACATTACTAGTATGGATCTGACAGACCGATGCGATATTTTAGCGATCCGTTTTACGTTAAGTGTGCGATCCGCCTTATTCGAGCAATGCAATGCGACTAAACTAAAAGTAGGTGTGATCCAAACATCTCACATTAGGTGTTTATTCTAAAGTAGAGGCAGTTAGGGCATATAAATTTGTAAGTTTTGAGTTTCCAATTTTGGTGCTCAATTCGTGAATTCCGTTTTTATTTGGTACACTGAAAAAACATACTAAAATTCCTTATGTTATCAATCAATTTTATCAGTAGAGTAGTTAATTAGATATTTACATAATGAAACTCCTAAAAAGAGAGTGCAATTTGTAGGAAAGTCTATTAGTATGTATGGAAAGTAAAAAAAAAGACGATTGAAAACACATTCATTTTTCCAAAGGTCTCGGTTATGTCAAAACTTTTTTTGAAACTCTGAAAAATGTCGGATAAATCGGTCCGTATTTCGGAATCCCGGAATTCCGGTTTCCGTTCCCTAGCCTCTGTCGTAGAAAGTTTCTACAGCTGTTCTAGGAATCTTTGCCACTTAGGCTGACCTACAAAGTTGGTACTTTGTAAGTAGTTGCAATCCTTCTAAGTCTGAGGTTCGAATACAAATGTTTTACTTTCGAAGAAATTGGGTCAAGGCTACAACGGAGCTTTTTTAAATAAATTCGAAACATGAGTTTGTCTTACGAACTTGGGACTTAGGTCCGTATTTATAAATCGCACTCAACTCTAAGATCGATCTCAAGAGCTATTTTGACAAATGTCAGTCAATACTAACAGCATCTCAAAGTCGCACTCAAGATCGATCTCAGAGTTGAATGCGGTTTATAAATACGAGCTTAAAAAATAAGCAATACTTTACCCGTTTTCCCGTAGGAATAAGACATATTCTCGGCATATGCTATACAAGTGGGATTTTGTTCTTTTAAGAAAACCGCATCAAATTTCGTTGCGTGGTTTAGGAATGAGCGGTGTTCATAACAGACAGACAAAAATAAACTTCATTTTATACGTAGTCTTAATTGAAGCGCTAATATCAAAGATCAAAGAATATCTGTTATTAAGCCTGAAATGAATATTTGAATTATTGAACCTTTCATTCGAAGTAATTAAAGTTCGTATTAATCAAATTATGTATCATCTAAAAATCAATTAGTGTAGTTGATAGCAATTAGATTATTGTTAGAGACTTTTGTGTTAAAATATTTCTTGTTAGCGGCCCGCCTACCGGATCTGTTGAGTGTGATTTATAAATACGGACGTTATGTTGACATATATAAACTCTTTTTAGCACTCTTGACACACGTTGGAGTGTCAAACATGACGCACGACGGAGCACTAAAATATCGCAGCGGTCTGTCAGATCCAAACTAGAAACGTCACTCCCCATACTAAAACCGCACTCGACGGATGACACTGCGATAGCGCTGCGTCATTGAGCGGTATTAGTATGGGGAGTGAAGTTTCTAGTATGGATTTGACAGAACGCTGCGATATTTTAGCGCTCCGCCGTGCGTCAAGTGTGCGATGCGCCAGACAAAACCGTCATGATGAAATACCAACGAGCGAATCCATCTTCTACTTACATCAGCTACCATCTCTTTCTTCTCTTTTCGTTTGGGACACCGAGTCGTCCAACGACCCGACCCAACCCTAGTGTCAGAATTTTTCAACCGCCTTCTACAAGTAGCAGGCTTCTGACATGGTTGTGTAGCGACTGCCGTCTAAGTGATCATAGACAGCAACCGGGACCTACGGCTTACCATCTTTCTTACGGACAATCGGGTGGTTCAGCCCGCAATGTCCTAACCAGACTGGGAACAAATTCACAAAGTGATAAATATCAACTTTGTGAGTGACCCACCGAGAATCGAACCCGGAACCTTCTGCGTCAAAGGCAGTCGCACTACCACTGCGCCACATCGGTCGTCAGCTATCATAAAACTACTTTACTTAAAACTTAGCTACCGTCGATGCTAAAAAGACACTTCTATTATATAAGGCATTCAAGAGCCTTTCAAAGCTAGCTTTAAACTAATGGAAACTTATGAAAGTTCTCAGGAAAAAATGCGATCGATCATACATACATACATACATATATCACGGCTTTATCCCTTACGGGGTAGGCAGTGAGTTAACGGCCGTAAAAATACGGTCGCTATCGCCACGTCTGACAAATATAGAGGGCCGTTTGAGATAATTTGTGTATCACTATAGTGACAGGTTGTCAGCCTGTCGCCTAAAATTTTTAATATACCTGAAACCCTCAAGTCTCTCAGTCACCTCTTACGACACCCACGGGTAGGAAATGGGGTGATGCTATTCTATGCCGGCATCACACGGCAATAAAAAGACACTTGTATTTTATAAGGCATTCAAGAGCCTTTCAAAGCTAGCTTTAAACTAATGGAAACTTATGAAAGCTCTCAGGAAAAAATGCGATCGATTTTGCATAAGTTTATACTATGAGCTACCATTTTCCTTTAAAGTTACGCTTCTCTTTAGACCGTTCGTATATAAGGTGTAAAAATATTAGCTGCAAATATTTTAAGGGCTGAATCAGTCCATGAAACTGAACAACTTTCCTCAAGATACGTAGGGCGAAATATGAAAAAAAAAATTGGAACTTCCATACAAAATGTACCAGGCGACCGAGTCAGTATATTTATTGTACACAATAGAACACAAAAAAAGATAAAATTGAGAACAATACACAATAGGTCAGCTTATTTCTAAAAAGAAATCACTTCCAGCAGACCTAGCAGTTTGTATCTCAACCTATGTTCCTTTCGGAAAGTTATTCAATTTAATTTTTTGATTAATCCCTTGAAAGCTTTTCTAACACCCTGTATATCTTGGCAAGGGAGTCATTACTCGCTATTTCGTCGCTTCAAGCACAGAATACTTAAATGGGCCGCTTAACTAACTCCAGTCGTATGCATGAATTGGCATCCGCAATGAGGCAGATTTGCATACTCTAGAATCTAGTGTAAGTACTAATATTGCTACCTATAACACAAACAAGGGAGACGGAGGGTAATAAACTAGTTATATATAGCTTCTTTCACAGGCTGTTCTCACACGTAACGCACAACGCAGCGCTAAAATAACGCTGCGTTACGCATGCATCTGTTATATTATCTACTATAGAAATATGATTCCCCATATTAATAAAATCCGCCGTTGACTGAAGTCCAACGCACGACGCAGCGCTAGTGCCTTAAGCTTCAAAAGGCACTGGGCCCAGCGGCTTCGCCCACTACAACTCATTTTCCCGTGGGAATAAGATGTTTTACCGGAAAGTATTATACTTCAAAACCCGCCTCTTCTTCTTCATCGAATCGATCGTAACAGTTACAAATTAGCTACAATTACAAAACCTTCATTTAAAATCACTGTGTCAATTAAAAGAAACTGCTGTTGTGTCTAAGGTTAGGTTAGTTAAATAAACATAGACCTTTAGTTAAAATATAAATAAAAAACAAGAGAGCCAATGACAAGGCCTGATATTTGGGAAAAACTTACAATAAACATTACATATATCACGCCTTAATCCCTTGCGGGGTAGGCAGAGCGATAGTGACCGTAAGACAATAAACCTAAATAAAAATCCATATCAATTAATAATTTTTAATTCAATCTTTTCAACCGCATAAAAGAACTTCACATTATTGGTGTGGGGTCCATTTTTACGGAAAAAATGAAAATTAGATTCTTTACCCTTGACTGGAGGTCGTAAAAACTTTTTATAGGGGTATTTTTATGGTGTCCGCATTTCACATGGAGGTTATTTAGGTTACTAAGTGGACTTTATGGGGATTATATTGCGCTATTTCTTTCTAAAGGGTTGGTTTTTTTCTTATGGTGATAAGAAAAACGCATGAGGATTGTAGACGTGTTGTAGACGTTGTGTCACGCAAATGTTGACCTAGTAGTGCAATTTCTTAGGATATTTGCATAAATGTACGATGATGATGATCTCTCCGACCGATATCGGCCATGGCGACCACTTCGACTCCTAATCAGATCAGCGCTGATGCGCCTGGAGATGGCTATTGTAACCTATTTTGGCAGTAAACTCCCGTGCACAGTGTGGACACGTGAGTTCGCCATTTACATAATTGTAGTTAATGGCGACAGGTGGACGGGCCTTTAACTCGTCGCCCTTAGCGTCGAGGTCTGCTTTACGCTGATAAACGGGCGTAAAAATACGGTCGCTATCGCCACGTCTGACAAATATAGTGGGCCGTATGAGATAATTTGTGTATCACTCACTATAGTGACAGGTTGTCAGCCTGCCGCCTAAAAGTTGTAATATACCTGAACCCTTTTTCTAAGTCCTTTATATACAGGCTCTCGAGGGCCTAATTCAACCAAGCTACAAAATACAACGTAAACGAACCATACTCTCATCTTTCGTGTTGATAAAAGGCTGTTATATTGTGAAATAAAAAGTTTTATTCAACCGAGTTAAGGAGGACATAACTGTGAATTTTACCCTTGAGTGGATCGCGAAAAAAAGGCTTAGAGATTTTTGTAATAAAGCTTGCGAAAGGGAAATTATTATGTCTAAGATGTGTTTATTTTGCCGTGTGGTGCCGGATTAAAACAGCATCACCCCATTTTCTGCCCGTAGGTGTCCGAGTCCGGGGAACGGGCAACAGCATTTCCTGTGAATATCTACAATATCTTGCACTGCGCTCGCCAATCCGCCTACCAAATGTGGGCCCATGTCCAGCCGTGGACTGTTGTGGCTGTAGCAGGAGTGTTATTTGGGTCCGCCTTTTTATGTTTTTGCCTTAGAAGAAAAGTTATGGTCTTACGAGTTTTGAGAATACGTATGTGTTTATGTAGTCACTAGATGGCGTTACAAAGGAATATAATTTTTTTAAGTTTTCGTCGATGTCACTACCAGAACCAAATTGTTTAAAATTGTGTTACTAGATGGCGTATTTTTGGTGCGTTTTCGTCACAGTTAGTGTGAGTTTTTTACGAAATTGAGCTTTTTTTACATAAATTCAAACTCGTGCCGTGTGGTGCCGGCTTAGAATGTGCCGTGTGGTGCCGGCTTAGAATGTGCCGTGTGGTGCCGGCTTAGAATAGCATCACCCCACGTCCTTCCCGCGGGTGTCGTAAGAGGCGACTACGGGACTCGAGAGTATTGGTGTATTACAATTTTTAGGCGACAGGCTGACAATCTGTCACTATAGTAATTCACATGTTTTCCGAAACAACCTTGGAAAACAATCCTCAAAAATGTCAGACGTGGCATAGTGGTTGTATTCTTACGGCCAGTATCGCTCTGCCTACCCCGCAAGGGATAGAGGCGTGATATATGTATGTATGTATGCAAACTCGCCCTTTGTTAAATATATATTTTTTAAATATAGCATGTATATGTGTGTTAAAAGTAATATTTTTAACAATGTAGCGACGATTGCTACGAGCTACGAGCGACTACGCCGTAGCACAAGTCTCCGAGGTGAGAATGGCCCTACAGGGCTGCGAAATTAGACCCTTTCTGTCCCTTCGCAGGCTATTTTTATAACGGCAATCATCCAAGCTTACGTTACAGCCACAGGGTCAGCGTTGAAAAGGGATTATTTTTATTCCCTTGAAAAGGTGCCGAGTACTTTCTTTTTTCTTGATCTCTTCTCGTTTCATGTGGGACACCGAGTCATCCAACGACCCAGTGAACCCTAGTGTCAGAATTTTTCAACCATCCTCTACAAAGGCTTCTGACATGGTTGTAGAAGACGGCTGAAAAATTCTGACACTGTGGTTCATCCGATCGTTGGACGACTCGGTGTCGCATACAAAAAGAGAACTTGTATGCAAGCGAATCTCTCTCTTTTCGTGTGAGACACAAAGTCGTCCAACGACCCGATTAACCCTAGTGTCAGAATCTTTCAACCGCCTTCTACAAGAAGCAGGCTTCTGACATGGTTGTGGAACGACCGCCGTCAAGTGATCATAGACAGCAACCGGGACCTACGGCGTAACATGCGATCCGAAACACGGAACCATCTTACTTACGGACAATCGGGTGGTTCAGCCCACAATGTCCTAACCAGACTGGGAACAAATTCACAAAGTGATAAATATCAACTTTGTGAGTGACCCACCGAGAATCGAATATATGATGCTTATATAATTTAAGAATCAACAAACGGTATCCTTCAAATAAATTCTCAGATTTTCTTATTTCCACGGAATGTTCTATCGTTTATCGTTGCCGTGTGATGCCGGCTTAGAATAGCATCACCCCACATCCTTCCCGCGGGTGTCGTAAGAGGCGACTAAGGGACTCGAGGGTATTAGTGTATTACAATTTTTAGGCGACAGGCTGACAACCCGTCACTACACATGTTTTCTGGAACAACCTTAGAAAACAATCCTCAAAAATGTCAGACGTGGCGATAGCGACCGTATTCTTACGGCCGTTAACGCTCTGCCTACCCCGCAAGGGATAAAGGCGTGATATATGTGTGTGTGTGTGTGACACCTACAACGGACATAAAAGTTGAAATTGACATGAAATTTCTCGTCAAAAGGTTGGGCGCCACTGTGCCACAAAACAACAAAAGACCCTAAAACTTTATTGATGTGGGAAAAAACCCAAAAAAGCAACAAAACTAGGTTAACACAGTGATGGTCAATGAGTAAGGAATGAATATGAATAAGCTAGGACAGATAAATAAGTACCTCCGTGAGGGTTTCCTTGTGATATTGTTATGACACGATAACGGTGATCATTTCCACTTCACTTTGTTAAGTGATCTTATTTACAACAAATTATACAATCGTAAGGCATTATTTATTATGCACGCACACTCCTGTTGGAGGATTTAGTATAGACTGAGTCAAAAGAAAATACGTCTGTCGACATTCCAATTTCGTAGTTTGAAATTATTCGTGAATCCTTGTGACTTGGAAAGGCTGCCGACGCAGAGTTTTTACTCTGCTACAGGTATAAGATAAAACTGTAGTGGTATTCCTCAGCTAATCCGCCCCTGTGCCCTTGAAGGGTTCTGACCTACTTTCCTTTCAGGTAAACGCCCGCCGTCTTTTGCCCGAGCTGTAGTCCTTTGTATTGTATTGTCTTGAAAGAGTACTACAGCCACTCGAAAACCTCTTATACTACAGCTATAGGTATAATACAACGCTGTAGATCATTTTGTACACAAAATATACAACATACATACGTATATTACGTCTTTATATATTGCGGGGTAGGCAGAGCGTTAACGGCCGTAAGAATACGGTCACTATCGCCATGTCTGACATTTTTGAGGATTGTTTTCCAAGGATGTTTGAGAAAACATGTGTATCAATATAGTGACAGGTTGTCAGCTTGTCGCCTAAAAATTGCAATACACCAACACTCTCGAGTCCCTTAGCCGCCTCTTATGACACCCGCGGGTAGGATATGGGGTGATGCTATTCTAAGCCGGCATCACACGGGTGTAAAAAAATGTTGCATAATTTTTAAGGGGTGAACCAGTCCATGAAACTAAACAACTTTCCCCAACGAACATATGTCGAAATACGCAAAAAAATTTAGACTTTGTAACAGTTCAACCCTGGGTGCTATTTGCGGCCCGGGGACCTTATAGAAGACCTATAGAAGGTCTAGACCTCACATAGAAGTCTAGATGAAATGGCTCGTGATATAAATTTTAGTTGTGATCGTCTAGATAATAGTTAGGACCCTTATATACGTTGTGTTTTATAAGATATAGTAAACCAATAGTTCTTTTAAGCTGGTATATGGAATTCTTGGACTATGATAACTATTAGGTAGGCTTTGGTTATACAGGACAACAGGGGACGGACAAGCTGAACGATTCGAGCCCCCAATCCTCGCTCAACCGAATGGACCTCCGACCCAGCAACATCCAATATTTGACAAAATGCCTGCCCTGGATATTCTTACACAATCATGAATTATGCAAAAACATCCACAAGGAAGGAGTCAATTATCAAAACTGAACGCTGCCCAACAGGTCCCCTTGAAGATTTGGATTTGGATTTGGAGATTATTCTCCTGCTAAAAGATGTGTCATAAGTCATAACACTGACACTGTAGCGCTGAAGCAGCGCTACGGAAAATGATCAAGAGTTTTGAACAGATTCAGATGTTCTTTAAGAACAAATATTAGATTTTGTATTAGTATAACTAGTCTTCATGACCAGCCAGAAGACACCAATGTGACAGATGTATTATTATCAGTATTATCAGTGGAATAATATAATTCCAACCGGAATCATTCAGTAGTAGTTTGTTGTTATTTTGACCTTTCAGGCCAGTATTCGATATAAAGACTGTACCAAACTTGCCCATACATTTATATGATTTCCATACGGAAGTTAAGGGTATTCTTTTTGCAAATTAGTCCCTTTATAATGAGATCATTCCGCGAGCCAATAGTAGGTTGAGACGCTAATGCTAATCCCATTGTAAGATTTAGGTGTGACTAGTGCAGATATGAAACTCATAATTACCTCCTTTGGTCATATAAATGATTATAGGAACAAAACGAATGTTACAGCCATATCGAACACTATAAGTAAGTATATATCAGGTGCGTTGGATTGCAGTTGTCATACATCATTCAACGACAACAATCAATTGGTATGTGTTAACACACTGGTATCCTCAGGCAAGCCATGAGAGATTTTATAAAACAATAAAATAATTTAAGATGCATATTAACATCTGAAACCTGTTCTTAGACAGGAAACAAAGGATGGGAGATTTTCTAATCTACCAGCCATATTTTTAGTATGATGAAAGTACTTAACTATAAAATAGTTAGCACAAGTAGGTGATAAATATAGTAGATTTTTTTATCCACTGATGAACAAAGCCACTTTCAGCCTTATGAACATATTTTGCTTATAAAGCAAAACAATAGGTAAGTATTAGTTGTAAATATTATTAATAGATACCACTGAGCAAAGCCCATGTAAGTAAAAGACACAAAGAGTATTTTCTCCTCAGTCGCTTTAGCAGCAAAGTTTTAATATGATAGTCCCAACAGGAACAAATCAAAACTTTAGGTATAAATTAGTCCAGTGGAGACACAGACCTGATATATTCTGGTAGAATAGAAGAGGTTAGGATAGGATCAGATTTAGGGATTGCCTACCTATTACCTATATTGAAACATCAGCAATCGCTTAGGCAGATTTATAAAAAGGATTTTGATAGATTTAGAAATTATGGTTGTTGGTTGCAGAATTAAGAAATGATAAGGTTTGCATGAAGAACTCAAACGGAACTGACAACAAAACAAAAGACAAAGTTCAACAAGAATAAACCTAGGTATAGCCTAAGAAAAAAAAGCCTAACATTTCCAAATCTTGTCAATTTCTATAAAAAATATAAAATAGGTTGAACTAGTCTATTCTGTATAACCTAGACCTAGATATTCAGTCTAAACTGTTTTCTTACCTAAAAATCTATAATTTATTAGTTACACTTGACAAGATTTAGAATAGCAAAACTTGTACTTATCTGGCGAGTCCCAGGAACCAGTATCTCTCGACAAAACTATCCGAAACAAACAGCTTCCACCCTCGCTCCATAGACTGGCAGCATCGGCACCTCACAGCGGCACAGCCGTTCCACTTCCCTCATAACAAAACACCAGCACACACACTCTTCACTGATTTCACCCGCGGATCAATCAGCTGACACGGCACGAACAGCTGATTGCGGACGACGACCTTTCAGACTCACAGCACACTCACTAACTTTCTCACTTTACTTCGAAACCTTCTCACTTTATCCAGCGAGTTGTCTCGGTAAAATTAAACTTGCCTCCGACGGCCGTGCGACCGGCTTATATAGTCTAGTAGTACTAAAATCGATCAATCTCGAAACATTTTCTCGAAAATTGTTTTTCTTGAATTCTCCGGAACCTTCGCACACACACACATACTTATAGAATTTTCTAAATAATTCTCCTACTCGACACCAGGCGTCGCTACTTTATATAATTTTCATTCATAAATTCACACACATGCACACACACACACACACACACAAATCCCACCTTCACAAACAATCGACCCAAATATGACTCCCAGCGCCATCTCTTATCCAGTTACCGAACCAATCCCGCTCCCATCAAAGAGTAGGGTTGAGCCACTGTAGTACACTGGTACCATCTTTGGTACCAATTGACTTAATAGTATTAAGGTCAACAGATGTAGCTATATTTAAATTATAAGGGCCCGGATATCGTTTGTTACAACTTCCCATACAAAACTACCAACCGACCAAGTCAATTTGTATGGGAGGTCCAATAAATTTTCTTATATTTCGACCTATGTTTCTTGGGGAAAGTTGTTCAGTGTCATGGGCTGATTCGCCTGTTATTTTTTTATGTGAATAGTCTTCAGACAAAATATTATACCACGTATTGATACCTAGGTTTTTTTTTTTTTTTATAAGTAATAGGCCCGCATTTGTCTGCCATCTCACCTGGTGGTAAGTGGAGATGCAGACGAAGATGGTACATGCTTGCCTAGATAATGCCTATTCACTCTTGCCTTAAAAAGGCCCAAGTTATATTGTTCCGGAAAAAGATCCGCCGGCAGGGAATTCCACTCTTTAGCCGTACGCATGATAAAAGTTGAAGCGAAACGCTTAGTGCGGATCAGAGGTATATCTACAACATAAGGGTGGAACCCCAGTCGGCGCCTCGATCCCCGGAGATGGAATGAGGAAGGGGGTATCAGGTCGTGGAGTGATTGAGCACACTCTCCGAAATGTATCCTATAGAATACCGACATGCATGCTACTTTACGACGGTGTTCAAGGCTCTGCAACTTGGTCTCAACCAGTGCTTCGTCTGCTATGAGCTTCTTGGCGCGTTTTTCAATGGAGTCCAAGGCGGCCAGTTGGTATTTGGCAGATCCATCCCAAAGGTGGCAGCAATACTCCATGCAAGATCGAACTTGAGCTTGATATAGTTGTAGAAGCTGTTCTGGTGCAAAGTAGCGCCTAGGTTTTATAAATAGTCACAGTGTAGGTAGATAGGTATCTACTTTAATTAGTTTCATAAAACTTGGTCTTTTCTCTCTCAGATGTTATTTTGTTTTATAAATTGAGTTTCTTTGAAACATTTTCCTCTTTTCTCGCTGAAAGAAATTATTAATTTTACCTGCAATTCTGTTTTTACTTTATTATTACCGAAAAAGATGCTCATTTCAAGTTTTAAGCAAATTTTGAAACATTTTTATTACGCGGCTACATAAGGTGTATAAATATTAGCTGCAAATATTTTAATTGGTGAATCAGCCCATGAAACTGAACAACTATCCCTAAAAACTTGGCCGAAATATGAGAATTTTTTAGACCTCCTTCATTCAAATAGACTTGGTCGGTTGGTAACTGTATCGTAGGTCCAATTTTTTTTTCATATTGCGACCTATGTTCCTTGGGGTAAGTTGTTTAGTTTCATGGGCTGGTTAACCCCTTAAAATATTTTAAACAAAATTTTTTCACCCTGTTTAAGGTGTTTA
Organism: Keiferia lycopersicella; assembly: GCA_029255805.1. NCBI lineage: Eukaryota > Metazoa > Arthropoda > Insecta > Lepidoptera > Gelechiidae > Keiferia > Keiferia lycopersicella. The sequence goes on along the minus strand of JARACZ010000011.1, from coordinate 14,318,313 downwards.
TGTAAGAATGAGCTGTAAATATTTTTAAAGGTGAATCAGCCCATGAAACTGACCAACTAGCCTTAAAAAACATGGTCGTAAAATGGCCAGTCGGTAATTTTGTATTGAAAGTCCATTTTTTTTTCATATTTCGACCTATTTTCCTTGGGGAAGGTTAAAATATTTGCAGCAATTTTTTTTACGTTTTGTAATTTGTTTTAAATCTGATACGACCCTCGACGTAGAAGGCAGAGCTACTATCCGCTACGCCATCGGGACAGAAATGGGGTGATGCTATGCTTATACGGCATCACATGGCATAAACTTCTAACGTAATCTGTCCAATTAAGTACACGTCCAATCAGATTACGTCCGACCTCCCTCCACGTTTAAATTTCGAATATCGCTTAAATGGTTCCCTATCTATTTCCATAAAAATATTAGGCATAATATATGTACATTGAACTAAAGATACTTACGCATAAAAATAGTAGGACTAACACGTTAAGCATAATTTATAACCCTAAACTAACTTAACCTAACCTAACTTAATGTTTATAAAAATAATAACCTAATCTAACCTAACCTAATGTCTAAAAAATTGTTAGACATAAGTAAACTGTATTATGCCAAGATAAATATTATGCGAAAAAAGGTTTATGACAAAGATATAAAAGGGGAAAAAAAATTATGCGAAACATGTTATGCTAAAACATATTAGTTGAAAAAACATTATGCTAACGAAAGGGATTCAAATATCGAACGTCGGTAAACATCAACGAGGAGCAAATTTTGATTAGATTCGTGATTGAGTTTTACTTAATGTTGTTGCTGGCCAATAATAATTATGAGAGCTGATTGCTGATAGGATTACATTTTTATTTTATTTATTAATTCTTTTTCATTACATTTTTTGTCTGTTTGAGAACATGTTAGTATTAACTTTTTATTAGAAAGTTAATATGCTAGTAGTAAAACAGCAGCTACTTTTTTTAAGCGAATTGAAATATTTATGTTTTTAGTAAAAATAGTAATAGTAGTAGTAGGGACTCGAGGATTTTTTGTATATTATAATTTTTAGGCGAGAAATATTAAAAAAAAATTATCACTAGCGCTGCGTCAACAGTTTTTAGTATGAATTTTGATAGATCGCTGCGATGTTTTAGCGCTCCGTCGTTTGTTAAGTGTGCGATCCGCCTAAATCCATTTGAAACATGTTTTTTTGTAGAAAGAAAACATTTTGCTTGTACCGACTGCGAAATAATTGGAATGACGGCAGGGTGATACATACATACATATATCACGCCTTTATTCCTTGCGGGGTAGGCAGAGCGTTAACGGCCGTAAGAATACAGTCGCTATCGCCACGTCTGACATTTTAGAGGATTGTTTTTCAAGGTTGTTTCAGAAAACAATATGTGTATCACTATAGTGACAGGTTGTCAGCCTGTCGCCTAAAAATTGTAATACACCAATACTCTCGAGTCCTTTAGTCGCCTCATACGACACCCGCGGCAAGGATGTGGGGTGATGCTATTCTAAGCCGGCATCACACGGCAGGGTGATTAGATGTTAAATACAGGGTATTAATAAATTTGCTGCAAATATTTTAAGGATTGAACCAGCCCATGAAACTGAACAACTTATCCCAAGGAACATAGGTCGAAATATGAAAAAAAAAATTGCATCTCCCGTACAAAATGACTAGCCGATCAAGTCAATGTCTATGGGATCACCAAAAATTTTTTCTCATATTTCGATCTGTTTCTTGAGGAAAGTTGTTCAGTTGCATGGGCTGATTCACCCCTCAAAATATTTTCAGCTAATATTTTTACACCTTATATTAAACGATTACATAGGTACATACATAATGAAGTGAATCCACGAGCTTTAATCATAAACTGTATATAATCATTTATTACCATTAAGCTGTTGTGATGTTGAAGCGAAATTCGCCTTTGTAGTAAAATGTCAGAAGCAAATTTTGTGTAATTCAATTTTGATATTATGCGCAGGATATTTTAGTAATTTCAGTATAATAGTCTGGTATTGAGAGGTTTATTTCTAATTTTAATTTACAGGGTGTAAGAGACGGTGTAACGAAAACTTTGCAGGCGTGATCACACTATGGAACTGGACAACTTTTTCTATGAGGGCTATGTTGGGATACGAAAAAATTTAGTCAAGCCAGTCAAGTCAGTTAGGTGATCGGGAATTTTGTATGGAACGTGGTTTCTTTTTACGTTTCTTTTGTAATAAATGTACACATGTTACATTATAATCAGCCGAACCCCCAAGACAGAAAAATCACCCGAATACTTGCCCAAAAGTGCTCCTACGTTTGGCAGCTGTCAAATAAATGCGCACTTTAAAAAATATAGACTACACGCTTGTTGAACAAACCTCAGATTATTAACGCCATCTGTTGGCGTAAAAGTGCGTAACTCGTTTAATCTGCAAAGACCTTATTCAGAGAAACTCAAATATATAATGAAAGTAGCAAAGATACCACTTAAGAAAACTGCTATAAAAGCAGTTTCATTGCCGTCTTTTCTAACTGCAGATTAAGACTTTGTTCTTCTCTTGTTAATTAATCGTTCTAAGACAGTCTTAAGACTTTCGTAAGCGACATTTTTCTACGAAACTTGCACCCATTTACTAGGCAGGTTACTGCTAAACATCATCATTGTCTTTGCCTTATCCCGTTCTCTGTCGGGGTCGGTTACCTTACCTAGGACATATGAAATGGAACCAAGTTTTTACACAGACCTCTACAACCCGAAGGCTAACCTGACCCGAATCCTAGGTTAAGTCACATTCAAATTCTATTTGTAACTATTTTAACCTTTTTATAGTGGGTTTCATCAGGATGTTTTTTTTTTTTTTTTTTTTTTAACATGAGTAGAAACACACTCATACATGGCGGGGATCGAAGTCGGGTCTCACGATTGTAAGATCGGTGTCCTAACAACTTGTCCAAGGCATACTCTTATAATATGCACCCTGTATATACTCAATAAAAACATTACCCTACTTCAGAGGCAGTTGGGTAAAAACGGTCGTTATCGCCGCGTCCGACCAATATTTGAGGGTCATTTTGGTAATCCAAGCTGAAAAACCTTGTAAAATAAAGTGCGGACCCACTCGTGGGATGTTTTCGAGAGCTTCCGCCGGAAGTAGGTCAACATGTTCCCACGTCACTTCCGTTTTATGTTTGTGACGTAAACAATTGCCTTTCGCAGGGGATCGGTTTCAAGGTGAATAAACGAAATAACATTTTTCAGGTAAGGAATACGCATGCATAGGTGCCGCGCGATGCCGGCTAAGAACAGCATCACCCCATTTCTTTCCCGTGGGTGTCGTAGAAGCCGACTAAAGGACTCGAGAATTTCATGTGTATTGCAATATTAGGCGACAGGCTGACAACCTGTCCCTATAGTGAAAAATGACTTATCTGAAACGACCCTCAAATATTGTCAGACGCGGCGATAAAGACCGTAATTGTACGCTCTGCCTACCCCGCCAGGGATATAGGCGTGATTATTCTCTCTCTCTCTCTCTCTCGCTCTCTCTCTGTGTGTGTGTGTGTGTGTGTGTGTGTGTGTGTGTGTGGCAAAGACAATAAATACATACATACTGTTCATAGGCTTACACTTTTATTAAAATATAGGCGTGATTTGTGTGTGTGTCGAATAGGCATATTAGGGACAATTTATTTGCACATAATTTATATTCATCAACATTTTTAACATACCCACGACGCACTGCGAGTCAAAGGCCTCTTTCACACTCAACGTACAACGCAGCGCATTTCTGACGTCCGTCAAACAGACGCTGAACCAACGCAGTGACAGCGCACGACGCACGATCAAAATGTCAGGTAAAATGACGTCGTTAGGCAGCGGTTATGCGTTGAGACATCCGTCGAGAGCGGTTTTTGTATGTGGAGTGACGTTTCTAGTATGGATTTGACACACGGATCCGTTAGCGCAACGTTATTTTTGCGCTGCGTTGGACGTTGAGTGTGAATAATACCAAAGGTCTAAAAACTTCCAAAAGTACAAGATTTTTCCTTATATTACTTTGCGACGTTTTTGCGGCTTCTTTCATAATCCGAGGTCCGACTTTGAAGAGTTCATCAAAGTAAGATTTTCCCATTTGGCCCAAATATGGCGGAAGCGAAAAGTTTATGATGAAATTTCTTTTTCCTGGGTAGTTTACTGTCTTTTTCTTTTGTTAAATAATTAGAAAAATATGTATTAATTTGCCTTGTAATGCCGGCTTCGAATATCACACCATTACTTTTCCACGGGTGTCATAAAAGGTGACTGGGTCTCTACGGTTTCATGTGTATTACAATTTAAGGTGACAGGGTGAAAACCTGTCGCTGTAGTGATATACAATATTTAAGAAACGGCTTTCGAAGATTTGTTAGACGTGGCGACAATGGCACTTTTACGGCTGTTGATGCTCTGCCTACCCCATAACAGATAAAGGTTTGAATTCTAGTCACATGTAGGGTTGGCATTAATCTAAAAAATGAAGGTTTTAAGTACCATTCTTATACTAGTAGACTAGACATTGTCTCAGGCGAAAAAGGCGTTAAAATATTGGGTTCTTGTATAGAATTCCGGAGAGTTATTTTCTCATACCACTGCTACTGCTACAACCACAACAGTCCACTGCTGGACATGGGCCTCCCCCAATTGGGAGGTGTTGCCATACTCACCACGCTTGGCAAGCGAATTGGCGAGCGCAGTGCAACATTTTCTAGATACTCACTGGAAACGCTGCTGCCCGCTCCTAATTACTAAGGGATGAACCTTAGTCGCCTTTTACGACACCCACGGACAGAAAAGGGGTGATGCTATTCTAATCCGGCACCACACGGCATTTTCTCATAACTGGAAAATCCTGCGGTGCGTGTGTAAACCGCCTAAAGAGGAAAATAATATAAAGTAACTTAACGATAATGACAAAAGTTGGCAAGAACCATCTTCAGAGTTTAGTAATTGACTCAAGTTGCGGACTCCGGTTTGATTAGATTCATTGTAATATTTCTTTAATCTTTTTTATAGCTAAAGATTTATGCTAATAATTTTAAAAGATTTTAATACTCTTTTGGTAACTTTGCAGGTAAATTAATTGATAATTCCTCAAAGTAAACTTAGTTTAAATGTTTCTGAGAATGTTATAATATAAATGTTTTTGAGACACAACTGTAACTATCTTGAAATACAGTAATATCGGAGTAAAATAATGTCGGAGAATATTAATCGTACTTAAGTAATATCAAAGTAGAGTAATATCGGACTAGAGTAATGTCGGAGAGCCATGTCGGAGCTCAGTTTTCGGGTCCTACCTATCTAATTTAGATAATTCGTTTTCGGCACTAAGTAATATTTTTTTTGTACTAGGTACCTTTGATTTGAATCGTTTATGGTTGACTTCATTACAGAACGAAAGAGGTTTTCTATACGACTTAGAAGTTATTTTTCACAATTTCATCTAGAAAACAACTCCTAGGTATGCCAATCAATACAAAAAATAAATTTTATCTCAGATATTAGACGGATCGCACACTTGACGCACGACGTAGCGCAAATATCGCAGCGGTCTGTCAGAACCATGCTAGAAACGTCACTCCCCATACTAAAACCGCACTCCACGGACGACACTGTGATAGTGCTGCGATGACAGCGGTTGAGCGGTTTTAGTATGGGGATTGATGTTTCGGAAAAATATCGCAGCGGTCTGTCGGATCCATTCTGACAGACCACTGCGATATTTTTCCGCTGTGAAATTCGTGCGTCAAGTATGCGATCCGCCTTTACTATAGAAGACTGAGCCCGCCAGCAAGACTCAAATCTTCGTTTCAATTATCCATTAAAAGCCACTCTCATTTCTGGAGTAAACATTACTCTGCTCCACTTATTCCCAGTAAACAATTAAACAAGAAAACACCATTAGAGAATACTCACTTTATAAACATACAAATGCCAGTCTTCTCCATAGCCCTCGAGATCCCCTTCCAAGAGGCCAGCATGGAGTACTTCTGCTTGGCAGTGAGGGGAAGACGGGGGTCGGTCTTAGGGGGAGGTCCGTCTGCCAGGTCGGGGGCCGCATTGACCCCCCGCCGCTCTGACTCCACCAGCTTGCCTAGCTGACAACCCATTCTGAGAGATTAGTTCTACGCACTTTCACAACATCCTACATGGATGACACAATCCTCACTGTACACTTTTCCACATCCTACTTGGACGATCTTTTCGTCTAGCACTGCGTACTTCACAACATCCTATTTGGATGATATTTTCGTCTTGCACTACGCACTTTTTGGCATCCTACTTAGGTTACGTTCTCTTCTTACACTACGCACTTTTTGGCATCCTATCTGGATGATGTTTTACACTAATTTGACATAGTTAGATTTGTTTTATCATGTTGAAATTGTATCTCGTTTTGCTACAACACCGGTTTAACCTTATCAGAACCATCGTATCTAATCTATGCCGCTGACTAGAATGAAAAAAAATAGTGCTATCTCACGATTCTGTTGCGATTATTTTCGCAAGACATTTTAGGTTATGTTTTCACTTTAATCACATCATCAGAAACCAACTTTTCACTTTCCTGGGGCTACCTGTAAACAAAAGAAATTGAAAATTAGTTAATTAAAAATGCACTTAAACAATAACATTGTTAGTCATTGAAAACTCATCATATCTTTAAAAAACTTTGTAAAGCACGAAAGCGGTAAAAAGGTTTTTTAAGTGTTCACTATTTTCATCGTACCTCTCCTTATAATGAACTTGGTGAACCATTAATAAAAACCCAACTAACCGTAAAAACAGATGACCTGATTTCTCCAGAAATTAAACTACCACAGAGTAACAAAATACAGATGAGCCACATTGCGGAAAAAGTGAAGATTGAGTTGAGTTTTCTGGGTTTTAATGTAGTGCTTATTTATACATATCCAAAGCTTTACGACTAACTTGTACACATGGCGGGTAACTTTGATTCAAGACAAAATAAAATAAAAAAATAATATACAGAGTATAAAGTCGCATCTGTATGTATGATGCATGTAATGTATGTACTAGTGGGCGCCCGCAGCTCCGCCCGCGTGTAAGTCGGTTTGAATCCCGTGACATCCCGCAAGAACATTTTTTCGGAATAACAACTTTTTTAAAAATATATGATGGGCTTACTCTTGACCCCAATCTTACCCTTGAGCAGAGATGGGATCTACGGTGGAGCGAGCTTGCCCAGAAAATGCCTGAACTGAACACATAGGAATGTGTTAATCCAAGTTTCCCTGTATCTGTGTTATAAATTTCATGAGAATGTTATTATCACTTTTTAATTTAAACAGAATCTCCAGTCGTATCATCCGTGAATTTTAATTAATAACTTCAGGTGCCCATCGAACAGTTCACAGATAAAACGCAAGCACCTATTAACAGCTGAAATTTCAGTCGAGTTCTCATTTAACTACTCGGAGCAAGGAGATATTTTAGAGGGAATTCCATACGACGACGAGAGTGAAGCTTTAAAAAGTCGCAATTGCTATCATGCTTGATGCATTGCTTTCTGGTCTGAACACTCGCTTCGCGGATGATCTTGATTCAATTTTCGGAGGAAACACCAAGATTGATATTTGATAATATTTCACAGTTTCATAAGAACATAACCTTAAATAGTTCCATAGTCTATAGAAAGATGGTTCAGTGCATTAGAGGGTAAGTCAAACCATCGTTCCCGGTTGCTGTCTATGGTATCTTAGAGGGTAATCGCCAAACGACCCTATCAGTGACCTAATAGTTGAAAAACTGTGTCACCAGCGTTCATAGACTTCATATTAGATATATTGTGACAGGATTTCCATTAACTTGATGATTCTGTTTATTTAAAACACAGAAAGATGTTTAACTTCTTGCAGACTTAAGAATACGTTAAGCAGTATCCTTACTATACTATTAAAATTCTTTTATCTTAAAAGATTTCCGCAAAGTAACAGCCTTCCCAGATGATGCGCACGGCGACTTTCATTTGCTCTACACCCTTATGTCAAAATTTCTTCACTTGTATTGATAAAATCCATACACGCGTGAGATAAGTCGCTCTACTGTTAATATCATAAGTAGGCTGATCCTATGCATTAATCCGTTCATTGTGTTACCTCTGACAACATTTCTTTCTCTGAGCGCCACTAACGTTATTATCCCGGATTATTCGCGATGATTCGAATTTTTCATCCACACTGGCGCGTTTCATTTAGTTTATTAAATTCCGTTCTATTTCGAGTCAGTGATCTAGCAATGGTTGAATGCGGAATTGGATTTAGCAAAGTGTGAATTATTATTATTGTTTATTTTATGAGGCACTTCGAATCGACAAACGCACGCAATGAACCATGATTGTTATATTTTTAATAACTTTTTTAAATAGAGAACCGACTCTAACGGACGTAAAAAGTGTGAACCTCCATTTTTTGTCGGTTAATATGCCTAAAACCTTCTCCTAAGTCTGACTGCAAAAAAAATAGACGCATGTTGAATCTAGACCTTTTTTGTTTAGGTACATAATATACTTTTTAAAACAATCTCAACACGCGTCTAATTTTTTAGTGGTACCTAAAACTCTACATTTAAAATGATGTATTGTTCAAATAAAGCTGCAAATATTTTATGGGGTGAATCAGTCAATGAAACTAAACAACTTTCACTAAGAAACATAGTTCGACTTACGAGAATTTGTTTTGGATCTCCCATACCAATTGACTTGTTCAGTTGGTAATTTTGTATGGGACATTAAAAAAAAAATCTCATATTTCGACCTATGTTTCTTAAGGAAAGTTGTTTATTTTTATGGGCCGGTTCAGCCCTTAAAATATTTGCAGCAAATTTTTTACACCCTGTATACATTTGCTTTCAAATGGTCTAAAATCAAATTAGTGGTGGTCTAGCGCAATCCAGTTCTGTATACATAGATCTGAAATCCACAAGCGGTTGGTGACGGGTGCAACCGCAAAATTAACGCAGTTTATCCCGTTGGTTGAACTGAACATGACATTGTGGTCACTTGGTTTGTTTGTGACGAGAAATGAACAGAAATTTGATTTCAAAACAATTTAACAATGTTTCATGCCGTGAGGTTACCCCGTGTCCTTTTTTTTCTTTCCGTACTGTCATAAGATTAAGATAGTGGATGCGAAAGGCACAAGACCGGAGGAGTAGGAGCATCGCGTACTTAACGCACGACGAACATTGCATACATGCAAACACATCACGCCTTAACCCTTGCGGAGTAGACAGATAGTTAACGTAAAATTATGGTCGCTATCGCAACGTATGACGAATATTGAGGGCTCTTTCAGATGATTCGTGTAGGTAGGTATCAATAGTGACCAGTTGTCCGCCTGAAACATATGACACATGAAACCCTCGAGTCCCTTAGACGGGATTGTTTGGGATTGACATTTCTTGTATGGATCTGACAGACCGCTTCGATATTTTAGCGGTCCGTCGTGCGTTAAGTGTGCTATCTGCCTTTTTTAAGACATTCGCGGGAAAAAAGTGGGTTGATGCTATTCACAGCATCGTCAAACATTTATCTACTAAACCAGTTGTGAAAATAATAAGATAAAAATGATAAAAAATAAAGAAATTGTGAAAAAATGCGTAAGATCCCAAATACCATATTCCACCTAATTAGGTAATCACGAAGAACCTCTGACGTAATCCTCTGTTTGCCAGACTAGCCCTGATGTCAGAGGCAAACAAAGATACCGACACCAAAGCAAATTTGCTTCACTACGAACGAATATTCAAAGATACGTACATAATTTTTGTTGTGCAAATAAAGTATGTAGAACATTTAGGTTTGTTTGTGGCTTTTGCAGCGTAAGGGTGTAAGGGACGGTGTAACGAAAACTTTGCAGGCGTGGTCAGACCACGAAACTGAACAACTTTTTCTATGGTGACTATCTTGGGAAACAAATAAATTTTTTCGACCTTTCCACACAAAATTCCCTATCAGCTGAGTGACTTTGTATGGGAACTCGAAAAATTTATTTCGTTTCCATAGAAAAAAAATTCAGTTTCATTTCATTGTAAATAAGATCACATAATAAAGTGAAGTGGAAATCATCACCGTTATTGTTTCATAACAATATCACAATAAACCCTCACGGAGGTACTTATTTATCTGTCCTACCTTGTTCATCTTCACCTCTTACTCATCCATCATCACTGTGTTAACCTAGTTTATTATTATAAGGGTTTTTTCCTAAATCAATAAAGTTTTCGAAGAGTCCAACAGGTCCTTTGTTGTATTGTGGCACCTCCAAGTGCCACACTACTATGTTAGGTAGTTTGACAAATCTCACACTCGAAGGAAGACGCTGCGATAGCGCTGCGTCGACAGCGGTTGAGCGGTTATAGTATGGGGATTGACATTTTAGCGATCCGTCGTGCGTTAAGCGTGCCGTCAAAGTCAGCGCGTAAACTTGGAACTTTATAGAGTTTCTCTCAATTGAATCAAGCTTTTCATAAGATGATATTACATTACATTTCCTTGAGTTCTCAACTGGGTTTCCTATTACATTGCGATGCGACTAACTCAATAAAAAATACTTGTTCCTACTGGCATTCTCTTACTGAACAAATATTTTTTCATGGCGGTATCTGGAGTGGAAGCATTGATATGAAGTTATCTACGCACTGGATAGGTTGTCCCATACAAATACACGATAGACCTCTGTCACACGCGCGTGATGAAAACTCCGTAACGGGTTTAATATGGAGTTATCCTTCTCCAGGACCTATCATAGGTCATACCTCAGTTGCCTATCACGTACGACCCCTACGGGAAGAGAGGGGGTGGTGTTATCTTACTTTCCCTCTCTGAAACTACACGGCTTAAATGAATGCTAGTCATGGAAAAATGCAGCCTTATGATGATACGACAAGTCCTCATTTCATTCCGTACACTATAATAAAAGGCAAGAACAGGAACTGGAATAAAAATGAAGGAAACGCGTTATCATTTTACATTCTACTAGCTGTATCTCATTTTCTATTTGTTTCCGGATGGCTATGTGATTCCACAAAATGTTATATACAATTCTAGTGTCAAATAAGATATGAATGGTTAAACTATAGTGTTACTAGCTTCTTGAGAGCGCTAATAGCGACTAGATGGCGAAAATGAGGAATTCTGCATTGGAGATACGAAGGAGTCCTAGGATCGCTTACTTGACGCACGATGGAGCGCAAAAATATCGCAGCGGTCTGTCAGATCCATACTATAAATGTCAATCCCCATACTAAAACCGCTCAACCGCTGTTGACGCAATGCTACTCGTATCGTATCGTCGTCCGTCGAGTGCGATTTAAGTATGGGGAGAGACGTTTCTAGTATGGATGTGACAGACCGCTGCAATGTTTTAGCGCTCCGTCGAGCGTCTAGTGTGCGATCCGCCACTATAGCCTATTAGCTTCTGCTTCGCAAGTGAGGGCTATGAATCGGATCCATATTATCATAATGGGATTCCCGCGCAAACATATCCAGTTTTACCAATAATATATATGATACCTGCGTGCCTATTTCTTTCTGGCAGTATCAAATAAACAATTTGTATATTTCGTACAAATATCGTGTTTGGATAGGTTGATTCGAAAATATAGAAAATATGAAAGGTTTGACAGGTTATATTAAAATACTGTTTTCATCTATAAAATAGACTCTCACTATAGTACTAATTAAATATTGAATCTATCTTTTGAAGACTAGCGACGGTGGCGAAGTGGTTAAGACACCGATGTTATAATCGTGAGGCCCGAGTTCGATCCCCACCATGTACCAATGGTTTTAATCACGTATATTTACGTACAGACTGCCGGGGCTGAGTAGAGCTAAAAGCGACTTTTATAAGTGATTTCTACCCTAGATAAAATGCAGAAAAACTGACGAAAAAAAAAGGTAATAATCTTCAGGATATTTGCTGTAGTGCTATTGTTTCCAAAACATGATATTAGTAATTTAGCTTGATAGAAAAACATCGTAAAGTTACGTCTAAAAATCTATTATATCGCAAACTGTACGAACAAAACCCACGCAATAATTAAGTGTTTTTTATCAGAATGAGCGCCTTACAATACTCTATCGACATATTGTTTTTGATTTTCAAATTACTTATTTTAGACCGAGTTATCATCGAAAATACGAAAATATCATTGAATCGGCAAGATTCCGTCCCGTTCGCACGCGCGCAGTTTGACATTTGTCAGAAAGGGACCGGTTTTTAGCTCTTGTCAGCCCCTTAAGGAAAAAACATCGTGATGAAACCCACATTCAAATGATATTTGAATTCAGATGATATTTGAATGTGACTTAACCTGATATTCGGGCCAGTTAGCCTTCGGGAGATAATAGATGGCAGTCGCTTTGTGTAAAAATTTGGTTGCACGCCAAATCCCTTAGGTTAGGTAGCCGACTCCGACAGAGAACGGGATAAGGCAAGGAGAATAATGAATTTGAAGACTAGCAACATTTTGTTTTGGCGTGGTCGATACGCTCTTTGCTGATTCCTTATTAAGATAGTTACAATTTTGTTTTGTTTAGTAGTAGTAGTAGTAGATTATAAAATGAAGCGGCCCGGAATGTTTTTTTTATTTAAGATTATTATTATAAGTTTTCAAAACTTTTCTACGGCATTTTCTTTTAATAAAATTTCAATAACAAGGTCCAAGAAGAATTTTGATTAGTCTTGTACTAAAGTTTATTAAAACCAATTTTTTTCTCGTACGAAACAAAAGTTATCTTGTTTCAAAAAAGTCTGGCAGTTAGAAGGAAAAAATATTGCTAAATTTAGGAGCCTTTGCAAGTGGGGGGTCATTTTGTACTATATAAGGTGTAAATAGACCTACACTCAGCATTGGGTGGCTATAGGTTGAAGAAGAAGAAGAAGGTGTAAATATTAGGTGCAAATAATTTTAGGGGTGAATCAGCGCATGAAACTGAACAACTTTCACCAAGGAACATCGGTCGAAATTAGAGAATTTTTTTTTAAACTTCGCATACAACTTGACTTGGTGGGTCCGTAATTTTGTGTGGGAGGTCCAAAATTTTTTCATATTTCGACATATTATGTTCCTTGGAAACAATTGTTTAGTTTCATAGGCTGGTTCACCCCTTAATTTAGAGGGGTGAATCAGCTAATGAAACTAAACAAGTTTCCCATTGAAACATAGGTCGAAATATAAGAATTTTTTTAGGACCTCCTATACAAATTGACTTCGTCGGTTGGTAATTTTGTATGGGAGGTCCAAAGTTTTTTTCGTATTTCGACCTATGTTCCTTGGGGAAAGTTGTTCAGTTTCATATGCTGGTTCACCCCTTAAAATATTTGCAGCTAATATTTTTATTCCCTGTATCTAATACCTTTAAACGAGCAAGAATTTTATATATATATATATATATATATATACCTAAATATATTATCGGGATCTCGGAAACGGCTCCAACGATTTTCTTGCAAACTCGTATATAGCGGGATTCAGGGGAGAAAAATCGATCTAGCTAGGTTTTATTTTCCAGAAATCACTCTGAACGGCAAAAAAAAGCTGAATTTTGTGAACGTTGCATTTGTGTGGAGATAATACCGCTATTTCGTCAGTCCACTGTCAACAGATTTAGCTCAGTTGGTTATGCCGCTTACCTATAAAACACAATGAGCTCGAGTTCTCATCTCAACCTCAGCTGCCCTTTTGATACTTTTTTGCTCTTTTATTTTCACAAATATTAATGTACTTTCATTTTTTATGTTTTTTTATAAATTATTTTTTACTTTTTGTATTCTACACAAAGCTCTTAAACTTCATTATTGTAAAATTAACGCCACCTGTTGATTTGACGTGGTAGTTCCTACGCCGTCTGTTGGTGTTGCGAGGTTCCGTGTGCAAACGTGCACTATGCCGTTCATCAACGACTAAACGATTTTTTATCGTAATAAAACAACGTTTAAAAAACCTATTAACGTATTTTGGGGGTACCAAATCGTATTTTGTTTCTTACCTGTGGTTACACTATAATCCGTAAGTCGCGATAATTATGCCATCTATCGGAAAAAGAGAAGACTAATACTACATACGGACTGCGTTGGATATATTGACCTCCCATACGATGTGATGACGCGGATCAACTGGTACATTTTGTTTTTTTTTGTTCGTCCGTTCTGGACAGGCTAAGGTCTTAAGACCATACAGCCTCGTCTTTAGTTGGTACTTCATTCTTGAGTATTTAAAGATTGTTCGTCTTCAGTGAAGTTTATTTCCTTGTGAGGTACATTTTGTATGGGAGGTCCATTATTGTTTTTAAAGTAAAAAAGAGTTCCGAACCTTAAAGGATTTGAAAAATAAAAGAGAAATAAATAAAATAGTGATGTTTATACACACAAAAAGTACCATTCGACCGAGGCACTTCGTATGGGAGGTCTATTTTTCCAAATGAACGCGGTCCGTGTGTAGTAGTCTTCTCATTTGCCGACAGATGGCGTGACTTTATCGGGTTAACGCGACATGCGGATAGAGCAAGCGAGATCATTTTTTTAATCTAAGGGATACATACATATTTAATACCTTCTAGCGGCCCGCCCAGTGGCTGCGCCCGCTACAACTCATTTTCCCGTGAGAATAACATGTTTACCCGGCAAGTATTATACATAAAAACCTTGCTCTGGAATTACTCTATCTATTTAAAACCTGCATGAAAATAAGTTTTGTAGTTTTAAAGATTTAAGCAAACGTACATACAGACACGCTAAAAGCGACTTTGCTTTATACTACGTAGTGATATGCATACACATATCACGCCATTATCCCTTGCGGGGTAGGCAGACGGTCAACGGTTGCAAAAATACCGCCGCCATCGCCACTTCTAACAAGATATATTGAGGACCCTTTCGAGATAATTCGTGTATCACTGTAGTGACAGGTTGTCAGCCTGTCGCCTAAAGTTGTAATATAATTAACATTTAACCCTCGAGTCCCTTAGTCTTACGGGACTCGCAGAAAAAAGCGGGATGATGTTATTCGAAGCCGGCAAAATAGGGCATTATGCGCATATCTTATAAAATACGTTTTGGGAGCGAAAAATCCGAGCTAGGCTCGGTCAACCAGGTACTAGTTTTTTTAATCACTCACTAAAATTCACACAATTTATTCTGATTATACTATGACCTACGCTAGCGGCCCGCCCAGCGCTGTGCCTGCTGTAGGGTATCCAATCCAGCAGGTTTTTTCCGATCTCGGTATTTGCGGGATCGAAGATTTCAATCCCGCGGGATCTCGGCATTTGCGGGATATAACCCTACAAACTAAGCCCTGCAAACTGAGCTGCTTTTAAATGTTAAGGCTTGTATTTTATAAATCGCTCTCAAGTCTAAGACCGATCTCAAGTGCGACATTGACAACGTCAGCCAGTACTAAACGACATCTCAAACTCGTACTCAAGATCAAACTCAGAGTTAAGAGCGAATCATAAATACGTGCCGTGCCTAAGTATAGTGTAATGGTAATTAGTTAGGTAGTTATACGTTAAAAATAATAACACGAACTTTATTAAATTGAAATCAACTATTTATTAAAAATAAGAAAAGTATTATAAGTAGGAAATTAACATTTTTGTTGCTATTCTATGCTGCTTGCTAATACCGCAAATCCCGCGGATCCCGCACTCGTAATCCCGCACTGTGCGGGATCACAAAATGATGCGGGATCTCGGTATTTCGAGATCTCGGTATACCGAGATTGGATACCCTAGCCTGCTGTAACCCATTTTCCCGTGGGAATAAATAGTTATCCTGGCAAGTACCTACTACACATATAAACCTTCCTTTTAAATAACTCTACGTTATATTAGTAAATCGTTTAAGAAGAAAGGATCTCTCAGGGTCACTTAGTAATTTCCTTTTTAATTTACCAACTTTCAGGAATTACTTAAGACGTAATAAAGTTCTTGAAATTTCTGTAAATCAACGTAATAACGATAAGAAAACGCTTGTTTACTTTGCAATAGATTTAAATAAAACCTAAAATGGTTCTCTCGCATAACGCATCTCTTGATGCACAACGCAGCGCTATTTTAGCGCATCGGTAACGTGTGCCTCTGTCAGATGCAAGAAAATTTGCGCCACCGGATTGTTCTGTCAAACAACGCAAGTTCATAAGTTGGTTCTGCATCAATGTCAGTTTTCAGTATGTGGAAGTATGACAGAAGCATGCGTTACGGATACGGATACGTGGGACTCGCCATATCATAATAAGTAAGTAGATTTTTTTCTAAAGTTGCTTATCACGCCACAACTCAAAAATAAAGCTCTTACATCTTTTTTCCATTTTCTCTTTTACCCTCTATTTATTTCCTAAGTAAAGTCCTGAGGTTTTCATTGGTATCGATTATTTAAAGTGGACTCTCCACTTGACCTAATTTATATTTCTCTCGTCGTGGACTATTATCGGTTTTCTACACGGTTTTATTCTTACTGTGCTTAAAGATATTTTTCCAGTACGTGTCTACTATTAATCCTAAAATTACTTATAACGCTACTAATCCTAAAATTACTCGTACTTATAAATTGTATAAATTATGAAAAAAAGTCACTGATAAAATCTTTGATGTCTCTCTCGCTCCTACCTCTCTCTCTCTCTACGAGCTAGTGAACCCTAAATGTATCTTAGGTACAGATAAAAAAATTACAAATTCTTTTCTCCTTAGTATTCAATGCGATAGAAAGGCTATAAGAAACAAGATACGATACGATATAATACAATAAAATTAGTACAATACATAAACTACACTGACACTAGGGTTCATTGGGTCGTTGGACGACTCAGTATCCAACACGAAAAGAGAGAGTACAATACAGTGAAACCTTGAATAAATTACTACTTACTTAACGACAAGAATTCAGTACCAAATTATTTCTACGTATTATCTGCCGCATGGTAGGTTACCATTTAAGGGATCATCTATTCACCTACACAGGGGACTAATATACTGGTGATTCTTATAAGTTGTGTAAAGAACCAGTTTTAATTGACCCTCCAAAATGGGTAACAAGGAGGCCCTTACTTATGTATGTACCTTCTACTTACATATTCGTAAATTACTGTAAGTGCCTTTATTTGTCCCTACTTAAGTGTAGGTGTTTTGTTTTTTATGGCTTTATTTACGGATCGTAAAAAGGGATCTTTTTAATAAATAGTATGCATAGCATCACCCCACTTCTTTCCCGCGGGTGTTGTAAGATGCGACTGGAGAATCGAGGGTATATTGTGTATTACAACTTTAGGCGACAGGCTGACAACCTGTCACTATATACGAATCATCTGGAAGTGCCCTCAATATCATTGTCAGACGTGGCGATAGCGACTGTATTTTTTTACGGCCGTTAGCGTTCTGCCTACCCCGTAAGGGATAAAGTTTGTAATGTTTGATGCAATGTTTTTGGGTCTTACCGAAAATATTGCAGGCGTTATCAGACGACGAAAATGAACAACTTTTACTGTGGAGTCTATGTTGGGACACGAAAACAATACTTCGAGTTTCAAGTTAGCCTGCTGATTAGATATTTGGTAAAGGGATACCATTTTTTTGTTGTTTACTCCATAGAAAAGGTTGTTCAGTATCGTGGTGTGATCATGGTTGGAAAGTTTTCTATACATGTGTAAGAACTCTGTCGAATAGCCTAAATAAAATCATTTTAGTAGTCTACAAGAAGGTGGTTGATAAATTCTGACACTAGGCTTTATAGGATCTTTGGACGACTCAGTGTCCCACACGAAAAGAAAGAATAAAAGAAGTTTACAAGACACTGTATTTATAAACCACACTCAAGCTTGAGATCTTGAGTGCGGCTATGAGATGCTGTTACTATTGACTCAAGATCGATCTTAGAGTTGAGTGTAGTTTATAAATACGGACCTAACTAAATATTGTGTTTTTCTACAGTAATACTCAACCTTTTGTAATGAAAATGTGTTATTTATGTGTATATTGTGTTGCTGTTGTCTGACAGCAATTTAGCACGGTTTTCCTAATAAGCATCACCACACAATGCCGCATGTTTGACGCAGCCTTGAAAACTTTGTAACGTATTGAAAATTATTTACATACATACTTGTTAAATATGTGGATATATACTTGAAATTCGTTTGTGTTTTGTGAAGGAAGTTACTAAAGCGGATCGCATACTTGACGCACGATGGAGAGCTAAAATATCGCAGCGGTGTGTCAGGTCCATGCAAAAACGTCACTTCCTATACTAAAACCGCACTCGACGGACGACCCTGTGCTAATTCTGAGTCGACAGCGGTTGAGCGGTATTAGTATGGCAATTGATATTTCTAGTATGGATCTGACAGACCGCTGCAATGTTTTAGCGCTCCGTCGTGCGTTAAGTGTGCGATCCGCCACACCGGAATCTCTTAGCATAAAAATACATCTGCAGTGTAGGCTGCTTTCACACTGACACCGGACAACGCTCCGGTCTGCGGAGCATAGAAAACAAACAGTTTCGATCCCCACAGGACACAAAACCTTGTTAAGTCAAATCGTACTAATATTATAAAAGCGAAAGTTTATATGCCTGTTTATTTGTTTGTTACTTCTTCCGCAAAAACTACTGAACCAATTTTCATGAAATTTGGCGCACACATACAGGGTAACTATAGGGCAGATTTTATCTCGTAAAATGTTCCTGTGGGATGCCACGGGATGATTTTAAACCGATTTCCACCCGCTGATTTTCAGATATTTGTGTTTAGTCTAGGCGGTTTTCTAAGCAGGATATGTATAAAAGAGTACATACCAGTAGTCATTATTAGCTATGTAGTTTCTACAGTTCAAGTTTTGCTTAGTTTGGGACTAGATATATGGTCCAGGACATTTTTTATTCTGTCCGGACCTCTGGTACCGCATTCGCTCCGCCCTAAACAAACCAAGATCTTACAATCATAGTTTAAACACAATTACAACAGCGGAGTGGTGTAGAGTACAATTATGAGGTTTGCCGTAGTTGCGAAGTAATGGATGAATTTAATATGAGATGATCTCTCAAGATATACAGGGTGTAAGAGACGGTGTAACGAAAACTGTGCAGGCGTGATCAGACCGCGAAACTGAACAAGTTTTCTATGGGGGCTATGTTGGTAAATATAAAAAAAAAATTTGACCTTCTATACAAAATTCACGATCAGTTGACTTACTTTGAATGGAAACTCGAAAAAAAAATTTTCGTTTCCCAACATAGCCCCCATAGAAGAAGTTGTTACACCGTCTCTTACACCCAGTATATGTTTGATGATGACGAAAGGTACTCGAATGGCGGCCACGTAGTGTTGGACGGCCTCCACAAGGTGGACAGATGATCTGGTGAAGATCGCTGGACGCCAGTGGATGCAAGTTGCGCAGGATCCTTCACTTTGGAAAACTTTGGGGGAGGCCTGTGTTCAGCAGTGGACGTCTTCCGGCTGAAATGATGATGACGATGATGATCATCTATTGAATGTATGAATACCTAGTAAATTAAAGATTTACCCACTTAAGCGTAGTTTTTCATACAATCTAAAATTATGTGATTAAGTTAAAGTTATTTTCAAGTCTTCTAATTTAGGCCAACTTAGGTTATTCTTTGCTGTGCATTAAGCGATCTACTTTTCATACATTAAAGGCGGATCGCACATTTGACGTACGACGGAGCGCGAAAATATTGCAGTGGTCTATCAGATCCATGCTAGAAATGTCCCCATACTAAAACCGCTCAACCGCTGTTGACGCAACGCTATCGCAGCGTCGTCCGTCGAGGCCGGTTTTAGTATGGGGATTGACATTTCTAGCATGGATCTGACAGACCGCTGCGATATTTTTGCGATTCGTCGTGCGTCGAGTGTGCGATCCGCCAGCCTCTTTATAATTTATTGGCTTAAAACATATCCAATCCAATAACTCCTGATTGAAAATTTATTAAAAAATATGAGTCTGATTAAAACACTTTCAGTAAAAAGCGACAGGTTTTCTGATTGGTGTGTTCCCGTTGTCCCCAAGATTCATGTCTCCGAAAAAAATGGGCGGCTAGGTATGGCAGGGTGGGGCAGGCGGGGTGAGTCGTGGCAGATATTTGGGCAATGTCTTACTATACTACACCTTGCCCACCCTGTCAAACCTTGCCCCAATATTTTCGGGGACACGGATCTTGCTTTTCACCCAGCATTCACCCAGGCGGTAAACAGTCAATTACCGAACAAAGTCTGCCACTTTTTGCTGGGGGTGAGGTAAACACGTACAGCATACAACGATAATTTTACATACATACATACATACATATATCACGCCTTTATCCCTTGCGAGGTAGGCAGAGCGTTAACGGCCATAAGAATAAGGTCGCTATCGCCACATCTGACATTTTTGAGGATGTTTTCCAAGGTTGTTTCAGAAAACATGTGTATCACTATAGTGACAGGTTGACAGCCTGTCGCCTAAAAATTGTAATACACCAATACTCTCGAGTCCCGTAGTCGCCTCTTACGACACCCGCGGGAAGGATGTGGGGTGATGCTATTCTAAGCCGGCATAATTTTACAACAACTTTAAAACCACAAACAAAATGGCAAATGTAAGTTTCATATAAGGTGCTGGCCAAATGGGCAGTGAATTAACACCAGCTTTGCATAAAAGGATCTTGGGAACAACGGAAACACACCTTCTGATTGGTTGGATTAATACAGTGAAAATTCCAGTCTGTGTTTTGAGTGCAGTCATCCTTTAGAGTTAATTAGAGTTTATTGGATTGAGTGTATTGAATATTGAAGCAACGAAAATTGGGTTGAGTTTATAATTACTATGAATTGTTAATCCCGCAATTCCGAACGCGATCCTGCTGAAATTACGACCGGAATGAGCCCCTTTTAAAATATGGGTTTTTTTTATTTATTAACAAATTTTTTTTTTTACCCATTAAGGGTAATTCTGCCAGTGTCAGTAGTTAGGGATTCCAGCGCAGCTGCGCCGGGTGGTGGTTCCTGTACAGGATGATAGTGTCGTCTACAGGATCCGAGGGCCTCCTCTTGATGCCATCCGGAATGTGGAGAAAACTCTTCAACTTCAATTCTTGATTTAATATTTGCAATAAGGTATCCAAAATAATCACTGAGTGTTGAAATAAATATAAAATATGGGATCTTTGTATTGATGACATACAAAGATCCCATATTTTAATGACTAAATAATAATGACATGCAAATGACAGCCTGTGACAGCCGTTCAGCGGTGCGGTGTCGATCTGCTTCTATTTATTTGGTTGCTTGCAGCTACAGGTAAGGTCGTTCTCACACTTAATGCACTAAAAGCGCTAAATAACGCTGCGTAACGCATGCATCTGGCAGATCCATACTAGAAACGTCATTCCCCACAATCGCTGACCCAGCACTAGCGCAGCATCTTTCTTTGGACCTGCGTCTACAGCGGTTATAGTATGGGGAATGACGTTTCTAGTAGTTATCTGACAGACGCATGCTTTACGCAGCGTCATTTTAGCGTTGCGTTATTATGAAAAAAAGCTGTTTAAAACTAGTTTACACTCGCCGTCTTCCTTATTTGTGTTATAGGTAAGAATATTAGTGCTTATACACTAGAATCTAGAGTATGTAAATCAGCCTCATTGCGGATGCCTATTCATACATACGACTGGAGTTAGTTAAGCGCCCCATTTAAGTATTATGTGCTTGAAGCAACGGAATAGCGAGTAATGACTCCCTTGCCGAGATATATATGAATAACTAATGAGTCTAATGACACTCCTAGAATATGAAACTACGTGGCTAGAAATAGCTTAACGTGTAAGCCTTGTGATGCCGGTTCAGAATAGCATCACGCCATTTCAATGATTCAAAGTCATGAAAATGCCCCCATAAACTGCAATTTTGAAAATACATTTAGGCGCCCCTATAAACCGCAATTCAGCAAATAGCGTCCCACGCTGCACTTTCTCGTGCGACCACTTCAGGCCTTTCCAACCCTATCGAAATAGACAGTGTTAGTTCATCGATAAAGATAGTAGGTGCTTCCTCACGCAGGGGGTTTCGATCCGCAACGAGGCTCGGCGGATCGCACACTTAACGCGCGATGGAGCGCTAAAACATCGCAGCGGTCTATCAGATCCATACTAGAAATGTAAATCCCCATACTAAAACCACACAACCGCTGTCAACGCAGCGCTATCGCAGTGTCGTCCGTCGAGTGCAGTTTTAGTATGGGGAGTGACGTTTCTAGTATGGATCTGACAGGCCGCTGCGATATTTAAGTACGCGATCCGCCTAAGGCTAATCAATCACACACGGAAACGCATCGGGCGATATTGCGGTTAGGAACAATAACTTGTGGATGTTATCTAAAATTGTTTGAACAATTTCATACAAAATGTCATTTGCATCATCTTCCTCATAAATATATCCTCATCCTCCAACTATGAGTTTGGTACTTCCACTTCCTCATAACAGCTTCCTCATCAATCTCTTCAAGTCCATCTGGCTGGCGGGCGTTCAACGCTACATTGGCTTTGCGACAAAAACCGAAAAAACAACGCAGCGCGAGTGTAAACCACCTAAGCTACTCGCACGTCATAGGTAACCCCGCCTTCGTATAAAACGTTTTATTGGTTCCCAAGAGTACTTACCAAATGGATGGTCCCGAAGTTTGCAGACATATCGATTTAGGTAATGGCAGATTATGACCGAGTGCCGCGTGGTGCCGGCTTAGAATAGCATCGCCCTATAACATCCCGTGCGTGGGTTTTTTCATGAAACGCTAATACTAAGAAAAAATATATGAACGAAACAAGAGGATCACAATTTCGACGCCTAGGTTAGAGTCGACCGTGGTGTAACGGGTAACACGTCTGACCCGGCTAGTCAGAAGATGTGGGTTCGAGTCCCATCAGTGGCGTGATTTTTTTACAAAAAGTTAATCGCTAATACGTTTTCTGTCAGTAATAATCCTTGCACTCAGCCTGCCAACCCATCGCCAAAAATAATCAGAGGATCACACCATTTTCATTCTCCTTGCCTTATCCCGTTCTCTGTCCGGGTCGGCTACCTAACCTAAGGTATTCGACGCGGAACCAAGTTTTAACACAGAGCGACTGCCTTCTGACCTCTGCAACTTGAAGACTGCACTTGACGTATGACGCTGTGATAGCGCTGCGTCGAGTGCTGTTAAGCGGTATTAGTATAGTGATTGACATTTCTAGTATGGATCTGACTGACCGCTGCGATATTTTAGCACTCCATTGTGCGTTAAGTATGCGATCTGCCTTAGTTGCAGAGTTGGTAATACCTTTATCGAGTATTTACCTATCTGAACTTATCTTGTATCTCAAAGAAGGTTTCTTACCAAAGACCTTTTAATTTAATTAGCCCCGACGACCTGAATAATTTACGGAAGCTTCAGGCTTCGGGACAGCAGTAAGAAGTTGGTGATAAATTAATGAGGAAGAGGAATTCTAGAGGCTCTTACTATTTTAAGATAGGGACGACCGATGTGGCGCAGTGGTCGTGCGACTGCCTTTGACGCAGAAGGTTCCGGGTTCGATGCTCGGTGGGGTCACTCACAAAGTTGATATTTAGCAGTTTGTGATTGGTTCCCAGTCTGGTTAGGACATTGCGGGCTGAACCACCCGATTGTCTGTTGAGTGGTTTTAGTACGAGGATTGACGTTTCTAGTATGGATCTGACAGACCACTGCATTACGGATGCGTTATTTTAGCGGTGCGTTAAGTGTGCGATCTGCCATAGAGGCCTTAGATTTCATACCTACAGACAGAAAATCAACTCCATGCTTAGAATCACACGTACTTATATACTATATGCCACACTTTACTTACATACTAACTAAGCAATAATACTAAGCAGAATCGTGTCGTACAAACAAGCCTAACCACCCGTCAGCACTGTGTTATACGTAGCACTAAGGCGGATCGCACACTTGACGCACGGCGGAGCGCTAAAATATCGCAGCGGTGTGTCAGATCCATTCTAGAAACGTCGCTCTCCATACTAAAACCGCACTCGACGGACTATACTGCGATAGCGCTGCGTCGACAGCGGTTTTAGTGAGGGGATTGACATTTCTAATATGGACTTCAAAGACCGCTGCGATATTTTATATTTTCACAGGCCGTGCCGTGTGATGCCGGCTTAGAAAAACATCACCCCACATCCTTCCCGCGGGTGTCGTAAGAGGCGGCTAAGGTACTCGAGAGTATTGGTGTATTAAATTTTTTAGGCGACAACCTGTCACTAAGTGATACACATGTTTTCTGAAACAACCATAGAAAACAATTTTCAAAAATGTCAGACGTGGCGACAGTGGCCGTATTCTTACGGCCGTTAATGCTCTGCCTACCCCGCAAGGGATAAAGGCGTGATATATGTATGTTTGCATGTATGCTGCGATATTTTAGCGCTCTGCCGTGCGCCAAGTGTGCGACCCGAAACGTGGTATACGTAGCAATAACGTTATCATTATAAATAATGCTCACGTTCACGTCTCACACCCCAAAGTGGTACTACGAGATCTCACTTATTTTTCACTAAAAAAATGCAAATTACAGTTTCATGTTATGACTTTTCTTGAAACTTATGTAAAACGCGTAACACTTTTCAAAACCCTTTGGTTTACTATGCGATATTGTTTTAGAATAGATCCACAGGCACCACCTAGTAAGTGTCACAAAAGGAGATTAAAAAAAGATTGTGTCTAGGAAATAGAATGAGTGTCGGTGGCCAAGTGGTTGGAATACCGGTCTTACAATCGTGAGACCCTACTTAGATCCCCACCATGTAGCAATGTGTTTTTACTCGCGTACATTTACCTACTGCTCTTACGGTTAAGGAAAAACATCGTGATGAAACCCGCATTCAAATAAAATTTGAATTCAGATGATGTTTGAATTTCAGGTTGCACAAGTCAGATGACAGTCACTTTAGAACTTGGTTCCACGTCATACCCCCTAGGTTAACTAGTCGACCGATAGAGAACGGGATAAGGGAGAAAGAATGTGTAGGAAATGGAAAGCCGGCATGTTTTCCTATAAACGCAACCACGATTCAGAAAAATGGCGTGCGAATGCAACTGTCCGCCTGTCATACCTGTGTACACGCTACCATTGTGAACGGATGAAAAGCGCGAGAAATGAATGAGAACCGATGGTAGACGAGTTTGTGTATCTAGTGCATATACTCAGGGCTGGGAGCGATCGATACCGCCGGGTACATTTCAAGACGGGAAAATATTATAAAAATAAGCTTTTGCCGTGTGTCGTCGACTTAGAATAGCATCACCACTTAGCAATGTATAAAATGAAGTCGCTTTTTGCGTTTCTAAGTCTGCTTGTTACACCCTGCTAACTCCTTTCAAGCCTTTCTATGTTAGGAGTGAGTAGTATAGAAGCAAATATAGATGGCGCGGTATAAGCTAGGTATAAACTTTTTAGTGCATACTGACGGTCTGATCAAAGAGGTAACGTTATAGTCGTCGTCGTCGTCTCAGCCGATAGAGTAATTAAGCCAACGTTATAGTAATACCCAGTAAACCGATTTGTTCAGATTCATGGTCTTAACTCGCCTGCAAAGTTTTCGTTACACCGTCTCTTACACCCTGTATGTGATCTGTGGCCCTAAAAAGTCCTTCTTCGTAGGAATAATATTACCCTAAGACAAATTGTTTACTTGCACAATACTAAATAGGACTACGCCCAGTAGTATAGTCGACGGAAATAGCTCGATGAATGTTACTTAATAACTTATTGACTTCTCCATAACAATAGGGCAAAAAAGTGGCAATTATAATAATTAATTACTACACAGTCGCCACGTGCCCGCTACTCTTTTGTTCTATTGTATTTGAAAAATTCAAAGGTAAGAATAATCCGATACCACATTTGTCTGCTAAAACTATATTTAAATTTAATTAAGTACCTTCACTTAATTTTATAAATGGCCAATACTCTCGCTACGTTGTAGGACAGGTCTACGGGTCCAAATGCATGCAATCTGGCAGAAAGCTAAAAAGCCCTGGAAATACGATAAATACTTTCGACAAGAAATAAATTAAGGCGCATCGCACACTCAACGCACGACGGACCGCTAAATATCGCAGCGTTCTCTCAGATCCATACTAGAAATGTCAATACCCATACTAAAACCGCTCAACCGCTGTCGACGCAGCGCAAACCCAGCGTCGTGCGTCGAGTGCGGTTTTATAATGGGGAGTGACGTTTCTAGTATTGATATGACAGACCGCTGCGATAATTTAGCGCCCCATCGTGCGTCAAGTGTGCAATCCGCCAAATGGTTTAGAAAATTACGGAGTTCTTCTTCTTCACATTTTCGGGGAGGTTTCTGACTTGATTATGCCCTAGCACCCAGTTTATCATCCAAAAGCAATCAAACACTAAGCCACAGCTCACAGAGACCTCTACTATTCTCGTCACGAAAGTCTTCGATTTACAACCAAGCTCCAAGCAACTTGGCTGAATATTTACCGAATTCCCAAGCCTGGCTTCAGATATGTCATTGGCCTATTGAATTTTTATGATTTAGGGATCAAGTTCCATGAATAAAATAGATGGGGCTAGGCTCGAGTTGAGATTTAAGTAGTTGGTTTCTTTCGATCAAAACAATTTTTATAGTAGACAAATATATGTCTGACACTATATCTGTAGGTATTAATCGTATTTCGGAGGTCAAAACTCGAAGACGAATAAAAAAAAAATTCAACTATATCACTGATCCATAGTGATATATCGTAGAAAGTCAAAAATTTATCTAAGAAATCAAAAAATGACAAGCGTAGGCCAAGGCGTCTCCAGTGTATTTACCCATTGCTCTACCAATGAGATACCGATGCATCAACTAACCCTTGCAAATTTTTTAATCTCTTTTTCTCGTCTCAAAGCGACGACTTAGAGATATCTAATTTAAGCTGTTTGCTGCTTAACACCTGATCGATCAGTCTAGTCCTGTTTTTTTCAAACCATTATTTTCATTTACGAGAATAGTAAAACGTCATGAGTGCATTACATAGAAGTTCCATAATATATCAAAATATTCCCCTAAAGTCCGTACACCATGACATGAACGTACTTACCCCCACTAGACACGGTGTAAAAATATACAAAAAATCCTGAGACACTAAAACTTCTGAAGCTTACCGTATTGATACACGGTATTTCTCGCTTTCGCCGCTACTAGGAGCGCTCGTAGATGACATCTCTTCTCTGTAACGGTATGATATGATCTATACTAAACTATTTTATGTAACTATGAGCATAAATACACCATGACCGCAGTGTAATCCCCGATCCCTCCTATTTGATAACATGTAACTAAGATGGCTGCTCAGTGGAGCCTTAATTGTAAATCCGATCAAAATAGCTTCACTACTAATTCATCCTGTTGTGTTGGTATTGTGTTTGGCATAGAACAGTTAATTAATGTAGAGTATTGTAGAGGGTAGTTTACGAAACCGTACCAATCGAAGAGGAAGTAAGGTGAATTGCACACTTAACGCACGACGGACCGCTAAAATATCGCAGCGTGCTATCAGATCGATACTAGAAATGTCAATCCCCATACTAAAACCACTTAACCGCCGTCGGCGCTGCGCTTATGTAAAAGCTACCGTTACTCAGAGCCCCCATACATTTGAGGTAAGGTAGATTTTTCTGCAGTCAAACGCGAATATGTCACCGGAAAACCTACCTGAATTCAGAAATATGACGCCATTTTGAAAACGATTATTTCAAATACCGAGGAGGAAGAACATTCCAATATCAAAATGTCGACGCTAAGATGATGCTAAAGTAAGAGGGAGAAGCATTCCAAGACTGAAACTCTTGGGATAACCGACACAGAACTTCACTAATAAACCGTCAGACGGATGAAGTTAGTCCTATTAAAAGTATGGCTCTCATGTTACCGCGTGTTGGTCCTGAAGTGATTTCAGACTACAGTGTAGAAATATTAGCTGCAAATATTTAAAGGGGTTAATCAGCCCTTGAAACTGAACAACTTTCCCCAAGAAACATAGGTCGAAATATGAGAAAATTTTTTGGACCTCCCAGACCGGCCGGACGGTAATTTTGTATGGGAGGACCAAATATTTTTTTCATATTTCGACCTATGTTCTTTGGGGAAAGTTGTTCAGTTCCATGGTCGGGTTCATCCTTTAAAATATTTCCAGAATTTTTTTTACACCTTGTATTTTGATCAAAAGTTTGCCACGGCTACGGCATTTTTACATACTACATTAATTATACGCAACTTGGATTCTTTCTTTTCGTGTGGGACACCGAATCGTCTAATGACCCAACGATATTTAGCTATAGTTAGTATTCTTTGCTTATGTCCTGCCCCTAAAGTCACGCTCCAGGTCATCTACTTCCGCGTCACCAAGTTATTGTATCAAACTAACTCGGTTAACCCCCCGGTCACGACCCAAGGGAACAAAGTAACAAAGTTTGTTTTGTTTCCCACTTGCTTTGTGGTTGTTTTGTTGATTGAGACTGTGTATATTATGTATTCTATGTGGTGACGGGGTAGATTACCACCTTATTTGTGCTCGTGGAAGCCTTTAAAAGTTAGAACTTGAGGGACAAAAACAAAGCGGGAAGAAGTATTCCCAGTAAATGCAAAATTCTAGATAATAATAGTACATTTTGCACGCGGTAAGAAAAGAAACGATTGCTAAAGAGGGTGTAATTTGAGGCATAAAGTGCAGTTGAGGGCATCATTACACACTAGTTTGCCATCGGACTTTCTTCCGAGTGATACATAGTGATTTTATACTACACCTGCAAGAATAAAAAAAGGGAAATACTAATAGAAGAACAGTTCAATAAGCCTAAAAAATACATGAAAGATTCAAAGCTAATTCGCGACGTATTGTTTATTTTTACAATATCGTACAAAGCAAAAGCAATAAGTCTATTCAGCCAAGTCTTCCATTTTGCCTATAAAAATATATTAGATTTACGTTCCGTTTCACGTAACTTTGGCAGTTGCATCTTTTTTGCCCTAGGGTGTGGATTTGTGTGGATTGTTGTCTCCCGTAATTTGAAACGTGAATAATTAGTTACGTTCCTCTCTACGTGTCATTAGACTATAGGGCATTTTCTATGTAGTTGTAGTAGTAATACCTAATTGTCAGATATCATAACGAGACGGTTTTATAAACGTAATTCATGTCGGTATTAAAGAGTATCTTCGGTAACTCTGTTTCTCGTTATATAGCAATGAGAGTGCTACTTTTGCTTATTCGAACGAATAGCAAACTCACGCAAATTCAATTTGACAGGCCCGGAAATTGATGTTTCCTTCCCACCTTGTATTTCCGAAGAGCATCGGTATGTTTACGAAACTAGAAACTAGAGAGTCTCAAATTATGTTTTATTTACATTTTGAAAAGCAATACTCTTTTTGGTTTGGAAGTCGTGTAAAAAAGTAACCGATTGTGGTAGGCGCATCGCACACTTAACGCACGACGGACCGCTAAACTTTCACAGCAGTCTGTCAGATCCATACTTGAAACGTCAGTCCCCATACTAAATCCGCACTCGACGCACGACGCTACGATAGCGCTGCGTCAACAGCGGTTGAGCGGTTTTAGTATGCGGATTGACATTTCTAGTATGTATCTGACAGAACGCTGCGATATTTTAGCGGTCCGTCGTGCGTTATGTGTGCGATCTACCTTATAGTTTAGGAAATGTAGAGCCAAACGTCAAGGCAAATTGGTTCAAATTATATTTCTTAAACTATACAAGCAAAAACGGCCATGTTAGAAATTGACAAAGAATTTTCTCTTACAAAATCAATGGAAATAAACGAATTAAACATGCATACAAATATATCACGCCTTTATCCCTTGCGGGGTAGGCAGAGCGTCAACAGCCGTAAGAATACGGTCACTATCGCCGCATCTGTCATTTTTGAGGATTGTTTTGCAAGGTTGGTTCAGAAAACATGTGTATCACTATAGTGACAGGTTGTCAGCCTGTCGCCTTAAAATTGTAATACACCAATACTCTCGAGTCCCTTAGTCGCCTCTTACGACACCCGCGGGAAGGATTTGGGACGAATTAAACATACACACATACATATTACATATATCACGCCTTTAGCCCTTGCGGGGTAGGCAGAGCGTTAACGGCCGTAAGAATACGGTCACTATCGCTACGTCTGACATTATTGAGGATTGTTTTTCAAGGTTGTTTCAGAAAACATGTGTATCACTATAGTGACAGGTTCTCAGCCTGTCGCCTTAAAATTGTAATACACCAATACTCTCGAGTCCCTTAATCGCCTCTTACGACACCCGCGGAGAGGATGTGACGACGAGTTAAAACCTCTGATAAACAGCATTAAAGTAGGTATCTATTCTTCTTACGTATCAATTACGTTTACACAAACAAGAAAGCAAAACATATCTACAAGATGAAAGAAAAACATAATATAAAGGAGAACATACGCCTTCAAACTTGAGGTCTTGTTAAACCAAGCCTTTGGTTGCTTTGATATGTTTGAACTCAAAGAATAAAGATCCACATTATATTATAAAAGGTGCAAAATATTAGCTGCAAATATTTTAAGGGGTGAATCAGCCCATAAAATTAAAAATCTTTCTTAAAGAAACGTAGGTCAAAAATAAAGATTTTTTTTGGATTGTATGGGATACCGGCTCAGAATAGCATCACCCCATTTCTTCCCGTGGGTTTTGTAAAAGGCACCTAAGGGACTCGAGGGCTTTATGTGTATTACAAATTTAGGCGACAGGCTGACAACCTGTCACTACAGTGATACATGTATCTTCGAAAATACTTGTCAGAAGCGGCGATAACGATCGTAACTTTACTATTGTTAACGCCCTGCCTACCCCGGAAGGGATAAAGGCGTGATTTGCGATTTGCATACAAACTGATTTCCTGTTTGAAACTGAAACTGATTGACCTCCCATATAAATTGATTTAGGGGGTCGGTAATTTTGTATGGGAGGACCAAAATTTTTTTCATATTTCGCCTTATGTTCCTTGAGGAAAGGTGTTCAGTTTCATGGGCTTAAAATATTTGCAGATTTTTTTTTTACACCCTGTACTTGGCTGTTTAAGTTACAGCTTACACTTACCATCCAAATTGTAGATTGGAAAGATGTAGGTAGTTCAGGGTGTATCTGTAAAATAAATAAAATAATTTTATAAACATGTTTTTTTTGTGAGCAATTAAACAGCAGTTTGCATGTACATAAAATCACTTTATTGTACCTTCAGTAGCAGTTTTCTTACGGCCGTCAACGCTCTACCTACCCCGCTAGGGATGAAGGCGTTATAGTATATGTATGCGTGTACGTATACAGGGTGTAAAAATATTAGCTGCAAATATTTTAAGGGGTGAATCAGCCCATGAAACTGAACAACTTTCTCCAAGGCACATAGGTCGAAATATGAAAAAATTTTGGACCTCCCGTACAATATTACCAAACGACTGAGTCAATTTGTATGAAAGTTAGAATTTTTTTTCTTATATTTCGACCTATTTTTCTTGGAGAAAGTTGTTCAGTTTCATGGGCTGATTCACCCATTAAAATATTTGCAGGTAACATTTTTTTTACACTTTAGATTTCCGGTCCACCGACAATACAAAATAAACCAATATATAAATTAGATAAATAATATCATAGTTGTGTGAAAAACATTGTCCAGCATATTAAAATCGGCGTTGCGTGAAATTGGATAGTGTATTCAGGTTCATAATATTCATTGAACTCTCTGTTATTATACGGATGAGCAGCAATACGGCGGATCGCACACTTAACACACAACGGAGCGCCAAAATATCGCAGCGGTCTGGCAGATCCATACAAGAAACGTCACTCCCCTTACTAAACCGCTTTCGATGGACGACGTTGCTCTAGCGCTGCGCTTTACTTACTTATATGCCTTCGGTATAAAGCTAAATTTTTAAAATATGATACCAACTAAAAAAATTAAGTTAGGCAAGATTTTTTCTCAGGAAAAAATATATTTTGCGCAATAAGTCACTTGCTCATCTTTCCTTATAAATTACTCTCCATTATTCATACTTAATCATAAACCAACTTTGCCCCAATTTCTAGTATAATAGAGTCTTCTTTTATTCATACAAACATTTTGTAGGCTACGAAGTAAAATGGAGTATTATTTAAGAAAACTGTGTAGGTATTCGTCATATAATATTGACGTTTTTATATTGAAAAGATCTCATCATGAACGACATGAATAAGTATTTGTAAAATATCTCATAAATTTCTGAAATCACCTTGGATTAATAAGCCTCTTTCACACTTAATGTCGAATGCAGCGCATTTCTGACGTCCGTCATAACGCTGAACTAATGCAGTGACAGTGCACGACGCACGATCAAAATGTCAGGCAAAATGACGACATTTTTCATAACGCAGCGCTAGCGCAGAGCTAACGATTGCGTCGTTAAGCAACGCAGCGGTTTTTGTATCCGTCTAGAGCGGCTTTTGTATGGGGAGTGACGTTTCTTGTATGTATTTGACAGTCGGATCCGATAGCGCCGCGTTATTTTTGCGCTGCGTTGAACGTTGAATGTCAAAGAGGCCATAAAGTATCTCCCAGAAAAGAGAGCCATGAAAAGGTCTATGTTGGGGATCTCGCTGATGATGGATATAGTCCAAAAGTAACAGATATAGTCCAAAAGTGTAGAATTGAAGTGGCAGTGAGCTGTTCACATCTGTCGTAGAACCGATGGCCGGTAGAGTAAAGGTCCTCGAGTGGAGACCACGCCGGCAAGCGTACCGTTGGACGCCCTCCGGCCAGATGGACCGATGACTTGTAGAGAACAGCTGGTAGCGACTGGATGGTGAAAGTGGGACATCGCACATTGTGGCGTACCCTGGGGGAGGCCTAGGGGACTGCTGCTGATGTGATAAGAAGTGTAGTTTTTCAATAGTTGGTGCTCTGCCTACCTCTTAAGAGAATAAGTCATGAATTATATTTCTGTAAGCACTACGTACAGCACTGATTTTAAAATATCACAGTAATAAGAAAAAAAATCTGCCGGAACAACTTGGGCAGAAGATATAGAAAAAGCCCAAAATAGAAATGTCTGGAAGAAATTTGTTGAAGGCCTATGCTCCACGAAGAGTTAAAGGATCAATCATCATCATCATCAAGATAAAGGGCATTCCTAACAAATAATTTTGAAAATATTAAACGTATTGCGTTTAGTAATACCAAACAGCCGCTATCGATGATGGAAACCATAACACTGGTTATTTTGGGAACACTTCGATTACTCAATGGGCGAAGGAATTTTGTATTATCTTGGTATTTACTTTGAGTCTACGAAAGACCCAACTGCACTAGCAGTTACAATGATGTATTTTTGAATCATTTCCTGCGACATGATTTGGGTTATGACATTGTGTTCTTAAATGTTTCGCAAAATAATCTTCAATTGCGGGACAAAACTAAAGTTTTGGGTCCTACATACACACACACACACACACACACACACACACACACACACACACACACAAATCACGCTTATATACCTGGCGGGGTAAACAGCGAAAATTACGGTCGTTATCGCCACGTCCCTGACAGGATACTTATGTCAGATCTATAATAATTTTACCTATAATATTCTTTTTTCACACCATTTCCGGGATTGACTATTATTTGAGGGTCGTTGTAGGGTCCCGAGTCCTAATATTAATTTTAATTTGAATACTTACTGAGTGATAGTTATTTTAAAAACTTACAGTGATTTAATTTCAGATAGTACCATTTTGATATAATGACATTTTGCGCGTTTTGTTTCATCGATCAATTTTGCGCGGCAGAACTATCGAAATGTTTGTTATGCCCGTTAAGGAGTATGCGCGGCGTGCCAACTTGCGCCTTCTGTCAACCGGCGCGGCGCCATTCGCCAACTCGCTCTGTGCCTACTCGCGCGTTTAGCCTACTACAGCGATTCGCCACCTCGTTAGGCGTGCATTTAGTTTATAACTACTGAATCATATTGAAAAAACCTAATGTGATTATGATTAATGATTATAATCTGAAAAGTATTTGGGATTGCGATTAGACAGTAGACTGTCATGGACTGCACAAATTGATTACATCAAAAGCAAGCTATGCTCTCTAATTGGTTCTTTACGCGGTGTAGTACGTTGCTTTCCAAGAAAAGTCAGTATGACTATTTATAATTCATTGGTCAAGTCACATCTCATTTATCTAATAGAGATATGGGGCACGGCTAGCAAAACCAAACTTTCTGAATTACAAGTAATTCAAAATAGACTGATAAAAATGCTTTTCCACTATCCCTACTTAACACCAACTACTACAGTATATAAAGAAGCTAAACTCATGAACATAACTCAACTTCACGCCTACCACACATGCATCCTCATAAGAAAAATAATGAACAAATCTATCAAATCTTCAATCACACTTACCCAAGCAAAAAACACGTCTAAACGCAGCATGAGACGAGCCAGTTTCATTGTTCTACCGAAGATCCGAACCAACTATGGTAAGCGCATGTTTACTTACGGCGGTGCACAGACTTTTAATAACCTACCCTCAGAAATAAAATCCATTGATTCTTTTAATAAATTTAAAAGTGAATTAGCAAAACACATTATTTTAACAAAGTAGATTAGATATATTATACCGTTCTGTTGTTGAGAGAAAGCGTCTTAGAAACATGTTGTAAAAACACGTACTACTTACGTATACAAGTGCTACTTACTTTTATTATTATTATTTTTTTTACTGTGCAGTGCGAATGACTGTAATTTTTATATTATTTCTGTTCTCATGTAAGTGACTATGTCTTTAATGAGAATAAAGCATCTTTAAACCTAATCTGTACATTTATACGCTAAACCTTTAGTTTATCTTAATATATCCCTAATAATCCATCCCTAAAGCCTGCCCATTTTTATTTACCAGTAATTACGGTCATTAACCTTTTCTTTCTGAGCTAGACTTTTATTGTAAGAAAATACTAAAATATCGAAAATAATGTTGTTCGTTTAATCTCAAATGAAAGTTAATGATGTAGTGCGGTAACGTGGCTTTATTATTTATTTCGATGCAACTAAAATTTTTTTTCAATACTAATTTTATTACGTAGATTTTTTTAAGCATAAATTGATTAGGTACTACGTATAGTCGAAATTACTTTAAAAGACAAAAAATATGGTAATAAATTCTATTATAATTCGAACAAAATTTTTTCATCCAGTCCAGCAGTGGACTATTATTGGCTTGGATATCGCATCGCACGATTTTTTTCTCGCAAATCCAAAATATATTGTACTATCTACTCGTAAAGCAAAGTAACCATACAAATTAAAAGTAAAAAAAAAACACACTTAAAAATATTGCTGTCAAATTGCGGATGGGATCTGACTCAATTTTTTTACATATTTTTTAACGGAACACGGAATGGCTAAAACCACCCAGCTGTCACTTTTGACACCCTTTATAAATGACATATTTGGGCCCCAGCACAACTGAAATACCGACAAGTAAAAGTTATTTTTGGACACGGACATAATCAAATTAAATGACGTTTGTGTTACGCATTCTATGATGGGTGTTGTGACCCATATCGATGGGTGAAAACGAAAAGGTCGTAACCAAAAATAGCCAACTTTACACCAGAGCCAAAAAACTAAAAAAAAATCACAAAAAAATTCATAACTCAAAAAGTATGCGTAATTTAGAGCTGATTTTTAGAACATGTTTTTGTTATAATAATACCTTTTATTTGAAAATATAATTTTTAATCTAAAGTGACGATAAGTATGTTTTTGTACTACTTACGCCCTAAGATTTTCAATTAACTGACCGACAAAAGGTCGTAAATGGTTCGCACATTTGTATGCAGTCGGAATAAGCTATCCATTTACAGACTTTTTATACGATGTATCTAAGATGGCTGAAAAGTACATACATGACTTAGAGGACGTAAGTGTGAGAAAGATAATTACTTTTGCTATACATTTGTCGTAAACAAGAACCATTCCAAAATATTCTGTAATAAGTTCTGATGGAATTGTTGCTTATCTCTAAATAGTAATGAAACCTAGACAAAGTCGTCCAAGTGTTAAGTATAGTTGCACAGGAATGGTTGCATAATTAAGTATTATAAATAAAACTACGATTTATGTATTTAAAAGTAATATCTTTTATCCCCTCAAAAACATTAATATATAAAAAAAATCCAAGTCTCGCTACTTAGTCCATTGAATGAGTACCTCCAAAGGGGGTCTAGAGTGCGTGAGTTAGTAACATAAGATGTTTCTTCGGAAACATGTCAAGAGTCCCTAGGTAATAAACATACTAAAACCCCGGGACACTAGGAGGAGCCCCGGAGTGGGGGGGAGTCAGGGTCAATTTTTTCATTTTTCGCTTAAGTCTCAAAAACGGTCCATGTTAGAGAAAAACGTTCAAGGAAAAGTTGAAAGGCCATAAAATTATCTACAAGTTATACCTAAATCACTTTTTCCTATATCCTACCGTTTCTGCGTTACACGCATTAAAAAATGATTTTGGCTCAAACAATTTCCCCATACTACATACCCATGTTTATCACATCAATCGATCAAAAAAAATTTCTTTCTTCCATAAAACTCAAATGTGCAACTTGTGACCGGTACTAATAGATTGCTCTTGATTAGGTCTATCATTGGTAAAATAAACACATTCCTCCATGGAAGCCTTTAGGAGGAATCGATTGTCAAAATATTATATTAGGGTAGTTTCAGTTACTGAACTTAAAGTATTTATTTTTTTCTTCCAAAAAAACTCAAAAGTGCAACTTGTGACCGGTACCGATAGATTGCTCATAATTAGGTCTATCATTGATAAAAATACTAGATTCCACCATGGAGGCGTTTAAGGGAAATTGGATTTTATAAGGGTAGTTACGATACCTGAACATTTTATTTTTTTTTCTTCCAAAAAGCTCAAAAGTGCAACTTGTGACCGGTACTGATAGATTGCTCTTGATTATGTCTATCATTGGTAAAATAAACACATTCCTCCATGGAAGCCTTTAGGAGGAATTGATTGTCAAAATATTATATTAGGGTAGTTACGCAACTTAACCATTTTATTTTATTTTCTTCCAAAAAGCTCAAAAGTGCAACTTGTGACCGGTACTGATAGATTGCTCTTAATTAGTTTTATAATTGGTAAAAAAAAACGCATTCCTCCATGGAAGCCTTTAGGAGGAATCGATTGTCAAAATATTATATTAGGGTAGTTTGAGTTACTGAACTTGAAATTTTGAACTAGTATTTTTATCAATGATAGACCTAATTATGAGCAATCTATCGGTACCGGTCACAAGTTGCACTTTTGAGTTTTTTTGGAAGAAAAAAATAAATAGTTCAAGTTCAGTAACTAAAACTACCCTAATATAATATTTTGACAATCGATTCCTCCTAAAGGCTTCCATGGAGGAATGTGTTTATTTTACCAATGATAGACCTAATCAAGAGCAATCTATCAGTACCGGTCACAAGTTGCACATTTGAGTTTTATGGAAGAAAGAAATTTTTTTTGATCGATTGATGTGATAAACATGGGTATGTAGTATGGGGAAATTGTTTGAGCCAAAATCATTTTTTAATGCGTGTAACGCAGAAACGGTAGGATATAGGAAAAAGTGATTTAGGTATAACTTGTAGATAATTTTATGGCCTTTCAGCTTTTCCTTGAACGTTTTTCTCTAACATGTACCGTTTTTGAGATTTAAGCGAAAAATGAAAAAATGGACCCTTTCCCCCCCTCCCCCCACTTCGGGGCTTCTCCTAGTGTCCCGGGGTTTTAGTATGTTTATTACCTAGAGACTCTTGACATGTTTCCGAAGAAACATCTTACGTTACTAACTCTCGCACTCTAGAACTTTTTATTCAATGGACTAACTGAGCTGTTCAACCGTAAAAAGGTATGAGATCGATTTGAAACCAAGTCGGCTATCGATTTGTTCATTCCCCACTTAAGAGATCTATCTTAATTAATTACGTAATTAGTTAATAAGCATTATTTTATAGTGACCATATCGATATTTTCAATGTATTGTAATGTTTACAATAAATGAATGACTTAGCCATCGCACTAGAACAGAAGGTTAACGTGTAATACATATTAAAATTAATACATTCAGTGCGATTGCCAAGTCATTCAACTAACTACTACCTAAAAACGAGATCAAATGTCAGTATATTTTAAATCTATTCTATCTAATCTTCCTCATCAGTATCAGGTAAGCGATCAACTGTCAACAACAATGAACGGCGTAAATAAAAGTATGGTAAAATTTTCATACCTTCAGAAGGGTGTAACTAGATCTAGATTGGTAATACCTAACATTGATTTGGCGTAAATCAAAAAGCCTTAAAAA
Organism: Keiferia lycopersicella; assembly: GCA_029255805.1. Taxonomy (NCBI): domain Eukaryota; kingdom Metazoa; phylum Arthropoda; class Insecta; order Lepidoptera; family Gelechiidae; genus Keiferia; species Keiferia lycopersicella. Next base: position 14,279,782 of record JARACZ010000011.1, on the reverse strand, counting down.
CACTGGTTTTTGACCGGTTTACGACAAAAAATTTCTGAAAACTTTTCATAATGCAACCCAAATTAGAAAAAAAATTTTGTCGTAGAGCAACGAGACCCGGACCGTTCGATAGAGAAAAATCAGCTGATCAGGGGCGTGCCCTTAGTTGGTTACGACCTTTTTACGGGTTACGACCTTTTCGTTTTCACCCATCGATATATAAACTTCATTCGCTTACATAGCGTTACGACCAGTGTAACTGTCACTGTTAACTGTACGTGCGTGTATGGAGCTTTGAGGTCAAGTTACGTTGGTCGCGACACTAAGCGAATGAGCTAGGAATGCAGTTTTTTTGGTATAGAAATACCAATAATCCTTGGTTATATTTTCTATAGGTACAATCAAGCTCAAGTCCGAGTGGTTCTCACTCTTAACTCACATTGCAGCGTTATTTTAGCGCCTCGGTATAAAAACTTTGGGTGTTCCATAATTTTTTGCCGAATGGGTTTGAATTTTTTTATGGAACGCAAATTTTTTTTTTGCAATTTCGCAGCTGGCCCTATAGTAAACGTTGTTCAAAATCATGAGTAGAAACACCCTGCCAAGTTTGTACTGACTAAAAATAACCCTGTATTAATAGTCAACACAACTTCACACGTAAAACTGAAAGACTAAAAAAACATAAAAAATTTTCATATTTTTAGATCTATGTTCGTGTTCCTACATTAATAAACTTTACAGCATTTTTATACTAATGCGGATCGCACACTTGACGCACGACGGACCGCTAAAATATCGCAGCGATATGTCTGATCCATACTAGAAATGTCAATCCCCATACTAAAACCGCTCAACCGCTATCGACGCAGCGCTATCGCAGCGTCGTCCGTCGTGTGCAGTTTTAGTATGGGGAGTAACGTTTCTAGTATCGCAGTGGTCTGCCAGATCCAGACCACTGCGATAATTTAGCGCTCCGTCGTGTGTCAAGTGTGCGATCCGCCAAAGCTTTTAAAATGCACTAGCGCACACGTGCGTTATACCTACCATCAGAACGTATTTAAAAAACAATACGCAGCTTTTACGATCGCTACACTATGGAAATAAAACGATTTTTTTATGGAAATACACGCCGTAAACTACGTTTGAAAGAACGTAATACGTTCCCATTATTATGAAATAGGTTAATGATACGGAAGAATAAGAACGTGAAATGCGTTATTTTCTAGTGAAAATTTCTATAAGAGTGGTTTCTTATGCTATATTTTATTTATATCGAGCCTAAGCACGAAATATTTTTATTACTTTAGTTTAACCTAAAACGATCGAAAAAGTTATCATGTGAGAAAGCGGATAAAGTCACAAACACATTTTTGCGATGGTTGTATGCAAATACAACATAGCCCCCATAGAAAAAGTTGTTCAGTTTCATGGTCTGATCACGCCTGCAAAGTTTTCGTTACATCGCGCGTTCCCAGCTAAACTAGACGCAAATAGAACTCTACTCTCAGATAAGCCTAAAGCAGTCCACTGCTGTACGTAGGTCTCCCCCAGGGTACGCCACAAGGCACAATCTCCCGCTTTCGCCATTCAGTCGCTACCAGCCGCTCTCCCACTGGCCGAAGGAGGGCGTCCAACGCTACGCTTGCCGAGGGGTGGCCTTCAACCTAACCTTAAATAAAGCTACATAAATCAACTGCTACCTATAGATTCAATGAACGCAAACAGGTACTCCAAGGTCGTACCCAGATAATCTCGCCTCAAATAGGAGGGTAGCTGAATAATTTTACGAAGAAAAATACGAGGGATTTCGGCTGAAACCTGCGAAAAACTCGGTGCATGGTAACGTGTCAGAGAATGTCTATAAACGATCAGAATGATACCATGAAAAACTCGTCACAATTTGACTTTTCCGATAAATCACATACAAGCACACACATACACAAATCACGCTTTTATCCCGTGCGGAGAAGGCAGAGTGTTAACGATCGCAAAATTACGGTCGTTCTCGCCACGTCTGACAAGTATTGAGGGCCTTTTTAGATTCATGTATCACTGTAGTGACAGGTTGTCAGCCTGTCGCCTAAAATTGTAATACTCATGAAACCCTCGAGTCCCTTAGTTGCCTTTTACAACATCCGCGGGAAGAATGGGGTGATGCTATTCTAAGCCAGCATCTCACGGTTAAATCACAACAGTCTAAAAATACTTCTCTACAAATGATAGGAAATAGGCGTTTTAAAAGTTGTAATAGTGATGGTTGTGGTGATGTTTGTGTCTTTACTTGGCCAAAGCATTAGTTACCTACTCGTTATCTTAGGCAAAGTCATTGCGATGTGTTTTAAACTTTGTATGGTTTTATCACTCTAGGTTTTCCTTTGAAAAATTATTTTGCTCTAAGGCGCTAAAATATTACATGAATTACGATCTACTGAAAAGATTTCTTTGTTGTTATAAATGAATGGTGCTCGTATATTGCGTGGGATGGTTTACCAAGCCAGAACTTTGTTATGATAGAGTTGAAAGATATTTTTCGCAATATAGAGATTGTTTTTGCCGTACGATGCTGGAATAGCATCGGCTATGGTGGATCGCACACTTGACGCGCGACGAAGCGCAAAAATATAGCAGCGGTCTGTCAGATGCATACTAGAAACGCCACTCCCTATACCATTTCTTTTATTGTGGGTGTTGTAAAAGCCGACTAAGAGACTCGAGGGTTTCATATGTACTGCAATTTGAGGCAACAGGCTGATAAACTGTCACTATAGTGACGTGACGATCACAATGGTTGTTAACGCTCTGCCCCGCCAGGGATAAGGGCATGATTTGTGTGTGTTATTTTTATAACACGATTGATAAAGGTTATTTAATTTTCACGTTTTAGTGAAATTCTTTTTCCAAGAAAGACTTTATGAGCGAAGTGGTGTCAACGAACCAAGCCTTGGAGACGGACAGTGAACCTGATGAAATCTAATATAAGGTCAGTTCAGGTCAAAGTGTCAAAATACACGATAGAGGTCCCTTTTTCTTTTTTTTGTGTGGGACTGAGTAAAAACCTGCTGGGTAAATTTTTTGAAGTCTCTTATGAACCTAATTATTTTACAAATTTCAAATTATATCGTTTATTTCCAAGTAGATTCACAACGAATGCTTACAGAAAGTCAAGAATTTACAATACAATTCTGTCACTAAAAAATAAATTAGTCATTGTAAAAAAGAGAAAATTGTCAGACACAATTTTCTCTTTTTTAATAATTTTATGTTTCTAGTAGAAACGCGGCACGAGTGGGATAAAAAAGGCACTGCCTCGGTGCCGGCCAGGCTGACCACACAGCATGTAACTTACTAGCATGTAGCTATTAAAGTGAATATTTAAAAAATATATATTTACATGTGTCATGTAAACCAGCCGGACCCCCTGAACAGGAAAACCACCCTAAAACCGACGACCGATGTGGCGCAGAAGTAGTGCGACTGCCTCCGACGCAGAAGGTTCCGGGTTCGATTCTCGGTGGGTCACTCACAAAGTTGATATTTATCACTTTGTGAATTTGTTCCCAGTCTGGTTAGGACATTGCGGGCTGAACCACCCGATTGTCCGTAAAGTAAGACGGTTCCGTGTTTCGGATAGCACGTTAAGCCGTAGGTCCCGGTTGCTGTCTATGATCACTTAGACGGCGGTCGTTACACAACCATGTCAGAAGCCTGCTACTTGTAGTAGGCGGTTGAAAAATTCTGACACTAGGGTTCATCGGGTCGTTGGACGACTCGGTGTCCCACACGAAAAGAAGAAGAAGAAGAACCCAAAAACCTGCTCAAAAGTGCTCCTATTCTACGTTTCGGACTGCTATAGGCTGATGTTATGATGAATTTATATATTTTAATCGTCTTCATTTTACGTCTCTTTTCCCACTGGAGTTGCAAAATAAATTGGAAAGTATTTTCCAATAAAATTTCTATCATGAAACGAAAAGTTTCCAGCTTAGCGCTGTTGGTTGAATTCAGTTTAAATTTTAAGCCCATCTTTTCATTCCTTCTCCGAAACGTTATATTAAATTGAAGAAAACTTTATGAAATCGTTTAATTCTGAAAGATGTTTAAGCTTAGTCTAGATACCTTGTTTTATTGAATGTACAATTTCTACATAAGAGGTTATCTCAAGAATGATCTCAAGCTGAAAATTCTTCAAAACAGAATACTTCGAGTAGTTCCGACTTAAATGCTAATATGAAATTGAAAAAAATGAGAGACATAGCCAGGGGTCGAACCCAGGATGCATGGGGTACCATGTCACTGCTGTGGGCAGATCGCGCACTTAAAGCACGACGGACTACTAAAATATCGCAACGTTCTGTCAGATTCATACTAGAAATGACAATCCCCATACTAAAACCGCTCAACCGCTGTCGACGCAGCGCTATCGCAGCGCCGCCGTCCGTCGAGTGCGGTGGGGAATGATGTTTCTAGTATGGATCTGACAGACCGCTGCGATATTCTAGCGGTCCGTTGTGCGTTAAGCTTGCGATCCGCCTATCTAGTTTTATTGAATATACAATGTCTAATAGAAATTGTTTTTCTATTTTCAAGTTCGCTTCAATGAATCTGCTCTTACATTTTTCAACTTTCTAAATACATACATACATACACAAATCACGCCTTTATCCCATGTGGGGTAGACAAAGCGTTAACGATCGTCAACTTACGGCCGTTATCGCCACGTCTGATAAGTATTTAGGGGCCCTTTCAGATGATTATTTTATCACTATAGTGACAGGTTGTCAGCCTGTCGCCTAAAATTGTAATACACATGAAACCCTAGAGTCCCTTAGTTGCCTTTTACAACACCCGCGGGAAGAAATGGGGTGATGCTATTCGAAGCCGGCATCACACGGCAAAGTCTTTCTACCCAACGATAAAACCATAATTTTCATTGTCCTTGCCTTATCCCGAATAAACCCATAATCCATCTAATCTTCTGAAAGCTGAAAACACGAGTAAGTGGGACAGTTATTGTCCTGATAACAGACTTATATCTGACATCATCGGCCTTATTACACTACTGCTGCGATATTTGGCTCTTTAGATATGTGGTTATAAAGATAAAGCTATTTGAGTGTAATAATGGCCCTCTCTCTTTTTTCGTGTGGGAAACCGAGTAGTTCAACGACTTTGTCACAGTTTTTATACAGAGTGTTAGGGACAGCGTCCCGAATACTGATACAGGCAGACCATGAAACTGAACAACTTTCCCTTAGAAACATATGTCAGGAAACGTCAAAAAATTTTTGGATTCCCATAGTAAATGCAATCACCTGATGGCGATTATGTATGGGAGGTCGAATTTTTTTTGTCGTTTCCTGACATATGTTCCTACGGGAAAGTTTTTGAGTTTCATGGTCTGCTTGCACCATATCAGTATTAGGGACGCTGTCCATTACACCCCGTATAGTGATCAGATAAGGAGTATAGGTAATAGAAAATCCGACTTCATTCAAACAGTAAGTAAAACAACACTGCCGACTAGTGGTCTAGCTTGCTTCACTGCTAAACTAGGTCATTTGTATAGGCCATATTAGACAGCTATCGAAACAAAAGAAATATAGAACTCATATCATAGCGTTAACATGATTTTGACAGCTGTCACATATGCCATATACGAATGGCCATACTTTAGACACGATTTAGTACCTAATTAAAACCCAGTCACAAATACCTAAGTATATTAAGGCGAGGAGTTGCTGCTCAAATCACGATTTCAGGGGGTGAGGCGGGGGGGGCCGCCCGCGCTCCCCGCGCTCAGATACATCATCTGGCGCTCGCACACTACGCACCCGTACGTCGTGTGTCTTATGGACATGACCGCAGTCCGACCACCTTTTAAATATATTTGAGCTTTATCCCGGCCATGGAACTTTTACTTCTACCGTGAATTATTATTTTTTTGTGATAATGCGACGAACCGAAATATGAATGTGGGTAGATGGATGGACGCAGAAGAGGAGGAAGGCCTTAAAAGAACGTAATGGATAGTTAAAACACCCAAATTTAATTACAAACGATGTTAGGATAAGTACTAAGCTCCTTTTATGAACCTGTCCTTGAAACTGAACAACTTTCCCCCCGGAACATAGGTCGAAATATGAAAAAAAAATCTAGCCGACCCAATTCAGATTCTGTAAAGTTAAAAAAGTACGAATAGATTGTAAAAAAGATGATTATGAATGAAACGGTGTAAACAATTATTTCAATTTTGATAGAAAATGGTCGGAAGTTGGAAAATGTCCCAAGTCCAAAAATTTGAGTACGAAATTTCAGTTATATTTGCTATACGATGTACTGTTCTCAAGATATATGCACTTTTAGTTTCCATTCGTTTTTAATATTCAAAAATAATATTTAACTAAAATGTTAAATGGCGTTTTGCATTGGAGTCCTCAGTCACGCCTGCTTCTTGCTAAAGGTAGGTACTTCATTGTTTTCTTTTGTTAATGCCGCCGGCTTAACTGCCAACAACCGTCGACTTGAGCTGTAGCCCGTGAAATACTAGAATTTACATCATGTATGTGGAATGATTTGTAAGATGAGACGAACAACTGTAAGATGAAACGAATGGACAACTGAACGATAATTTTTTAACGTAAGCCGGATGTTAGATGAATTTCTGAAGTATGATGCTAGAACAGAAAAGCAATGTAGGTGAGTAAACGAGCGTGAAAGAGAGGGTGAACAGATACTTTTTAAATAGGATCCATGCGAAAAAACCCGGGGTAATCTGAAGAAAATTCGAAAATTAACTTATTCTTTCTTCTACATACACAGCCACATAGAACTTAAAACTTCGCTGTAATAACATGGGTCTATGTTATTACAGCGAAAATAAAACTAAAAAGCTTACAAAAGACTTTAGTTAAGTGCCCCATCTCATATAAAACATAACCCTTTTTCCAAGCTGGTCGGATAAAAAACAAAAAGATGCAATAAAGAATAGAAAAAAGTACGCGTGACAGATAATTGCCATTCGCAAACGCCATTAAACATTTCAAAAAAATAACTTTTGCGAAAATTAAAAAGAATGCAAACTAAAAGTGAAAATACCTCAAAAACGGTGCAAAGTAGAGCAAAAATTACTCAGTTTCGGTACTCATATTTTAGGACTTGTTTGATAATATTAAAATTAAAATTGGGCCCCTATTTAGTCCACAATTGTCCTAAGCCTAGCCTCACTCACATGCGCTTTATTGAATTCCTACTTTTCTTGTTATTTATTTCACTACCTCATTTGTTCCAAATTCTTATTTGGTCTACTTTTACATTTAGTCAACTTCCTCATTTATTCTATTCCCTAAAAATATCTCGTCAAGCCCACAATTAGGGACTTTCTAGGGCCACAGACCACCTTTTTATTTTGTTCTGAAGAATATGTCAAGTGCCACGTTATTTTAAGGAAATATAGATGGTGCGCATGGGGATACTGGGTATTACTATAATGTTATCTCTTTGATGGAAGCTTCAGTATGAACATAAAAGTTCATACTCAGCTCCTAAACCGCACCATCTAATTAAACTTTTTATACTACTCTTACATAGAAAGTGCCATATTACCCTAAAAAACTTACAGTCTGGCATGCATAGTTTTCGAGATAACTCAGGTTTTAGTTTCACAGCTGTCACCTTAAATCAAGAATTCGACAAAACATTCAACTATACCAAAGAAAGTAAAACTACTTTATTTCCGAAACTAAGGTTTTTTGTAGTTCGTGTTCGTGTAGGAGTAGTGTGTGTAGTGACATCTCGTGTTCATTCTCATAAACATTCATTCTCGTGTTCAACCCACGAGTCGGACGAGCGGAGTAAGCAGCAGTCAGCGATGTGTCAAAAGCGTGACAAAGAGCAGCGCAAAAATTTTGTAATTGTGAAGAAGCTGGTAAGACTGCTCTCTGATGTCGTTTTGTTTGTATATCTGAATCCCATACCATCCCGACCACAGAACAGCGTATGGGTATCACAGATTATATATACGTGGCTAGACTGATCATGGCGTACGTAAGCAATATCGTCTTCAGACTTAAAAAATATCACTATTCGCTCCGTCCGAAGAGTTAACGCACAAAGAAAACAATATATTTGCGTGCGCGCACAAGACATCTCTGGTCTGTGGTTGAATGACCACCGACTGGATCTAATTTGGCACCGCTGTGTCGGTTTCTGTAATAAGTTCTTGAGGGAAAATTGTTTAGATAACCTGTCAACCAAGAGTTATCTTGAAAATATAATAGGTATTAAAAATTACTTGGTACCTACTGTACAAACGTTACTCATGTTCAGAATGCACACTGTAAATATTTAAAGTCAATTACTAGTTATGTATCATTCCTTTCTTATTATAAGTAAAAAGGCTTGGTTAGACTTTTGCTTTTTATTATCTTATAGATAAAATATCGTCTCTCGTCAAGGCTAGCTGAAGCGACAGCTACGATAAATTTTTGCTCGTCTCGCCAAAAGACGTAACCGACGTAATAATAAGCGCATACTTAAATTACGCCTTTTGGTGTCAGCCATAAAGTATTTTATCAAGCAATCTGTCCATGTCACTAACGTCATAAGTAAAATGAGCGACGTAATAATTACGAAAAAATATTTGTCAATTTTGCGGGAAATTTTGACACAGTACCGGCGCTGGCAAGAGCCATTTGGGTACTGGCGGGGTAGCGGGCGGTGCGGGATGTCATCGGGAGGTTGGTTTGTCGGCGAGAACCGTAATAATTTTTGGAAAAAAATGATTTGTTGAATCAAAATCTGTTCATTCACTAAAACCTAATACTATAATTTATAGGACATTGAAATAGGAATATTCTACATCAAGAAACTATATAAAAATAGAAGTCCAAATTACGATAAAATTGGTTTGAAAATATTTTTAATGCTTTTTTTGAGATTTTTTTTATTAAAATATGTCAAACCAATCGAGTCATACGATAGTGTTACTAGTAGATAATATCTTCGAGTATGTCTTATATTTTTTTTGAGGTCTTGGTAGCATCAGTAACAGGCTTAAAAAATGAATCGAAAGTAACGCTTTTCGTTGGCCTTCCTTCATAACAGCGTCTTAAGTCGTAACACAACCTTACTAATACAGGATGTCCCTCTTTAAGAGGTCTTTAGGAGGAGTGATGGATGTTGAGGCCAGTAGGCCGAGTGACGACGGAGGAACGAAAAGGGTAGCTACCCACCTGGTCGGGTGTTGTGACCAGGGGACCGACTGGTCCAACCGGACATGTTTGGAGGTTGTATATATAGCGATCGGCGGAAACACTTTGATACCGCGTTTCAAGACTTGTATGTGGAGCGCATGCGCACCGCCACAGGTTTAAAGAAAAAAAGAATTTGTTTCTGGACACCCCTGGGTCAGCATTTTTAGAGAGGGTGGTCAATTTGCTTTTCTTCGAATACTAAAAAACTATATTCCAGATTGTTAGCTAAAGGCGTTCAGAATCTAGTTTTTTAAAGCAACATTATTTGACCGAATCCGTTGCGTGTATGTTTGTAATTACCGAAAATAATGTAATCCAAACGAACAAACTAATCCACGCACCAAATCAGATTAGACTCCGGAATACTAATCGCAATGTAAACGAACCCGGGACACATAACTAGTTTAGCTAAGTAAACAATTATATTCGATGAACAGAGTTAGTTCATAAATTATGTATTAGTGTGAGGTTATCTTCACAGGGATGGATCTAGGTGGGGCGAGTTGTACTATGTTCTTAGGAGAATCCAAATTTCGATATTTCAAAAACTAACACATTTATATGTAACTACATAGAAAAAATATTTGCTCCACAATTGCGCTAATAATAATAATTTTATTAATTTCGTAATAAAAAAATGTATTGTAACGCGAAAAAAAAAACAGGGGTTAGTGAAACAGCAGAAATTCAGTACTTACTTGACCGGGTAATTGAAACACGAAAATTATATTGGAAAAACTACTTCCCAAAATAATACTAACTTCATTCAACTTCTTTCTTGGAGGGTGCCGACTAGGGCTTGCAAATATTCGAAAATTTCACTATTCGAATATTCGGGTTTTTTTTCGGGATAATTCGAATTATTCGAATAATATTCGAATATTTTGAAAAGACGAAAAAGCTTGTTATTTAAATAGAAATTTGCTTTATTTTCACGAGAAAGCAATATATAATCAAAGATGGCGGAAGGGCAGTTTGGTTTTTACGCTCTAACTCGACATATACTGTACCGATTTAAAAAATTATAATTGCGTTTTAAAGCTAATAAACTGTTGTATGTTTCGTCCATAGACATATAATACTTATTTATTATGGTTTATGAGCTATCTTCTAAATTAAAGTCTTGCAGTATAAATTCTAGTTTTTAAGTACGGATTGTTCGAAAACCAGTAGTTTTTCGAAAAAAATAGTTCAGTAATAAATTATAGAGCGGACATTCAGCTATTCAAAAATGTAAGTATAATTGAACTGGACCTTGAAATCACTAAGATATACCTATTCGCGTGAACAGAGTGGTGTAGTCGCGTACAGATGCGCTTGCTATTGACGCTGCTGTCAATGTACTTTCTACGTATATATTTATAAAATTTTTGTTTGTATGACAGGAACTTGCAAGGAACGTATGAATCCATATATCTTATGAATCCAAATCTCACCAAAAACATTCTGTAAAAAACATGCCAAGTCTCGCTGGAACTGTTTATTTATTTTTAAAAAGTCGTACCAAGTATATCGTTCCAACTGGCTTTAAAAAGGATCTAGTGAATTGAAACTAGACTGAAATTACAATTTAAGTTAAATTGGTTTATTATTTATATTAAAAAGTATTGAACTATGATTTTGATAATAAGTTTAATCACAATCTTGATTGAAAGACTCTTCAGAAATATATTGATTGAAACATGAAACAGAATCGATATGGCAGACGCCCTTCATACAATTGAGTCGCTTCATAACACAAATGCACTTCGTTGTTCGGCAACCTGTCGCGCATTGGCATGATATTAATTGTATGTCCTTAATGGATAATGGAGGACGCAAATTAGTCACTGGCACTAATTTGTCGCTTTTTATTTGCCAACCACATGTTCATGGTGGGGGTAAATTGTGTATAGGCTTGTGTGCTGTCCTCCAAATAAATGTTTGGTAAGTAGCCCTACGAAGATGTTGCTCTAATGCTCCTTTGGTGGGACGTAGTTTGTCCAGATTTATTAACACTTTGGAACATAGCTGCTCTAAGATGATCTATATCATCATGTGTTCTTAATTGAGGTTTTTTTCGCAATAAATCTCAATGATCAATTATTCAAGGCAGCCTGTTTATGTTGAATAACAACATTTGTGCAAATTGATCACCTATACGATTAAGAAGAAGAAAGACTTTTCGACGTTATCATAAATTCCAGGATGCTGGAAGCGCGAGGCGGCGTGGATGCTTAAGCGCGCGAAAATAAAAGTTTTGTTGCACTTGAATCTTATCTCACGCGACACGACAGAGGAAAAATAAACTGAAGAGGAATTCCGTGGGTACCAGCGCTACCTAACCGCCGCGCTGGAGGGCGCCGGCCCCGGAATTTCCCGGTTCGCCTATGCACCCCCGAAAGAACGTCCGCCGAAGGTCGCTATCAGAGGCCTCCCGGTGAACACGGAACCGGAAGACATCGCGAAGAAGCTGACTGCGCAAACTGTGGCGGGGCACACCCTGCCAACCACACTGACTGCCTCGTACTGCGCCGTGAAGTACGGAACAAGAGAGCGAGTACAGCGCCTCTGACAACGAAGCCCGTCGAGCCGAAGAGGACGGAAGCGGCACCGCAAGGAGAAACCAACCGGCAGCTTCTCTCGTGGCGGCCGCCAACGCCCCCAACAGAACATCGACGAAGAAACGGAAGCCGAGGAGGCGGAGGAGGCGACCATCGCCCCCGCCCCCTCAGGACGTGGAATAGCCGGGCCAGCCACGTCAAGAGCCCCCCGCGGGTTCGCTGGGAGTGGTCGGCACCTCTTTGGCTGAACCTCAGAAAGAGAAGCCGAAGCCCCAACCGGCCCTAAGAGTAAAGACGAAAAGAGCAGCCGTCCTACAAGAGGACAGACAGGTCCTGATCCTGGCGATCAGGACCCTCACTGATGTTCTGGCCGAACTCCGTGAAGGCGAAGACGCGGCCAGAGGGCCGGGGGGGGATGAAGGATCATCAGCTCTAGCCTCCAGCGCCTGATGTCGTCCTTCGGCGACGTCACGACCGCCATGGGCGGCCTGGAGGCTAAAGCGCTCAGATAATCTGCTCAGGGTGGTCCTCCTGGCACCCCGACCACCACCGCACTTACCCTAGTGCCCCCATCGCCCCGCCTGTATTAGCAGGCGGCGTTTAGCACCCACGTCAGTGAGGCCGTAGCCTCGGAGGCGTCTCCCCGCCGGCTGCTGAGCAGCCGCCGAGAAGAAGACAACGGACAGTGACTAGTTTGCGTCCTCCATTTTCCATTAAAGACATACAATTAATATAATGCCAATGCGCGACAGGTTGCCGAACAACGAAGTGCATTTGTGTTATGAAGCGGCTAAATTGTATGAAGGGCGTTTGCCATATCGATTCTGTTTCATGTTTCAATCAATATATTTCTGAAGAGTCTTTCAATCAAGATTGTGATTAAACTTATTATCAAAATCATAGTTCAATACTTTTTAACGTAAATAATAAACCAATTTAACTTAAATTATAATTTCAGTCCAGTTTCAATTCACTAGATCCTTTTTAAAGCCAGTTGGAACGTTATACTTGGCACGACTTTTTAAAAATAAATAAGCAGTTCCAGCGAGACTTGGCATGTTTTTTACAGAATGTTTTTGGTGAGATTTGGATTCATAAGATATATGGATTCATACGTTCCTTGCAAGTTCCTGTCATACAAACAAAAATTTTATAAATATATACGTAGAAAGTACATTGACAGCAGCGTCAATAGCAAGCGCATCTGTATGCGACTACACCACTCTGTTCACGCGAATAGGTATATCTTAGTGATTTCAAGGTCCAGTTCAATTATACTTACATTTTTGAATAGCTGAATGTCCGCTCTATAATTTATTACTGAACTATTTTTTTCGAAAAGCTACTGGTTTTCGAACAATCCGTACTTAAAAACTAGAATTTATACTGCAAGACTTTAATTTAGAAGATAGCTCATAAACTATAATAAATAAGTATTATATGTCTATGGACGAAACATACAACAGTTTATTAACTTTAAAACGCAATTATAATTTTTTAAATCGGTACAGTATATGTCGAGTTAGAGCGTAAAAACCAAACTGCCCTTCCGCCATCTTTGATTCCCCCCCCCACCCTCTATCCCCACCTTTGCACTCTACGACCGACAGTTCCGTATTGTGGACATGACAAGGAATCCAACGGTACCAATCGTAGGTATTTACAGAAATTACAAATAAAAACCTGTTTCTAGAGCACTTTTGCTCAAAACTGACCGTACTATTTAATAAGAATTTGATCATTTAATTACCATTTTAGTGATTAGATTTCAAATCACTGTTACCAGAATTGTCTTAATATCTCTTATCTATCAGTTTCTTGATATTACTTTTAGTTTGATGGTTATTTCAAATTTTTGATGTTTGATTTCACTGCTGTCACAATTATTATTGATTTTATGTTTTTATTTGTTTTTGCGTAATAGCAAAACAAAATCATCAAAGATAAAGATAAAGCTACTCAGTACTCACTGCCATGTTCATCATGCGTAGCGCAAATCTGGCACGAGAGGTCAAGTTAACTGGTCAACATTATGTTGTTTGTATGACGACCATCCTAACTTGAGCTCATCCGCGCGCCAGTTTTGATAAAATATGTATGTGCATTGTGCAGTTCATATTAATTGTTTCTATTATAACTAGCATTATAATTTCATATTAAAAAAACAGTAGCATTAAAACATTATAGCATTTATAGCTAAATAGACGACAAACAAGTTTCTTTATGTGAGGTTAGGTTAGAATCCGTGAATGAAAAGAAAAAGTCAGTAAATTATAGTTTAAGGTTTGTAAAATTGTGTTACTTACACTAAAAGCATAAAGCAGCAGCAGTACAGCATACGTTTATTTTCTAAATAGTGAAATGACACCGTAAAAAACACTGAAACACTCACAAACTCAACAAAAATTTTTTACCGCGCGGAGAAAGTAATTTTTTTTTACGGAGGCATTTGCCGTTAAGGAGCGGCAAGGGTGTTGATACCATGCCGCTTAGTTTTGTAAATAATTACAGGTTTATGATTATGGTCGAATATTCGAATTTTCCCAATTTGTTTTCGAATATTCGATCTGGTTTACTATTCGAATTATTCGAATATTCGAATATTCGAATGCAAGCCCTAGTGCCGACGTAAGCTGTTTGTGTGGTGCAGTCCAAACGATGCACCACCTAATATCGTGTCTGGCGTGCCCCAACACCTGCACAAAGGACGACCTTATGACAGCGTCTCCCAGCGCTGTTAATGTGGCCAAGTTCTGGGCTACGACGGTGTAGTGTCTGCCATCGACACGCTAAGAAGATTCAACTTCTTTCAAAATATCGATATTACGCCATCCAAAGGGGAAACGCTGCCAGCGTTTTGGGTACCATGTCTTATGGGTTAGCCCTGGATGACTTTTTCCTAGTTTAAGTTACTTTAAGTTTTTTATCCAATTTCAAAAAAAAAATCGCTCGGGTCGTCATATAAAGTAGCTCATTTGACTTGTCCGGCAAGTAGCTAATAATCATCTTGAAATGCGACTATAAAAAAAATATGTGTACGTCATACTATTTAATTCTCTTTCCTATTTTTTGCGTAGATAGGAAGGAGAAAATGCTCATATAGCCATAAGCCCGATTGCCAAACCATTCCCGACCCGACCCTACTGAAAACCCAGCGATCTACGGACGGACTAAATAAAAACCGTTGATAATTATTGGTATGCAATCGAAAGTTTTGGACTGTATATTTTGTATAAAGTATTATTAACTGTTGGGGTGCAAACTGAATCCGCTCCTGTATTTGATGAATATAAATTCGAACAACCCGAATCTCATCGTGAATAATTTCGGAGAAAAACAGAATTGAGACAAGTTCTTCCTTCGTTATAGTGGTACACATGTTATCTGAAACAATCTTGGAAAACAATTCTCAAAAATGTCAGACGTGGCGATAGCGACCCTACGGCCGTTAACGCTCTGCCTAACCCGCAAGGGATAAAGGCGTGATATTATGTATGTCTTCCTTCGTTTATGTATTTTGTACCACTTGTACATTAATTGTTCCATCTTTCTTACGGACAATCAGGAGGTTAAGCGTGCTATGTCCTAGACTAGAAACAGATTTACAAAGATATAAGTATCAACTGCATCAGAGGCCTGCTACTTGTAGAAGGCGGTTGAAAAATTCAGTCACTAGAGTTCATCGGGTCGTTGAACGTCTTGGTGTCCCACACGAAAAAAAAAAAGCATCGACTTTGTGAGTGCACCACTGGGACTCGAACCCGTAAGCTTTGGCAGGTAGCAGGTAGTGGCACTACCAGTGCGCCACATCATTCGTCTTCTTCTTCTTTTCTTTTCGTGTGGGACACCAAGTCGTCCAACGACCCGATGAACCCTAGTGTCAGAATTTTTCAACCGCCTTCTACGAGTAGCAGGCTTCTGACATGGTTGTGTAACGACCGCCGTCTATATGATCATAGACAGCAACCGGGACCTACGGCTTAACGTGCCATCCGAAACACAGAACCATCTTACTTACGGAGAATCGGGTGGTTCAGCACGCAATGTCCTAACCAGACTGGGAACAAATTCACAAAGTGATAAATATCAACTTTGCGAGTGACCCACCGAGAATCGAACCCAGAACCTTCGGCGTCTAAGGCAGTCGCACTACCACTGCGCCACATCGGTCGTCACATTCGTCGAAATGGGGTGATGCTATTCTAAGCCGGCATCATAAAACAATGAGTAACTCAAAGAAATGATAGCATCAGCTCGTAACCGAGAAGTTTTCCAGCCGGTGGAATTATGATAGTCGACTGCGGCCTTGTACCTTACTCATCACTTATCCAGTAAAAATAAACTTCTCGATATGATTTAGGTATTCTACTAACAAGCATCGTAAATTATATAATAAATAACACACCACATTACACATCTGCACAATATTTCAAACAAACCTAATTTTTAAACAACGAAAACCCGGCTGTAATTTCGAAGTCATGTCCCAAAAAAAAGTATTTTTCGTCAAACGAGCAAATACGAGCGATTAGGGCATCTGATATGAAATAGAGGCTAGCTTTGCAATCTACAAGCCCTAAGTCCACCAACTCAAATTTCATCTGAGTTTCTGTTCCGCCATTTTGGATTTATAAGATTTTAATATACCTAACCAGTGTCACTTGCTTGTATCTAATATTATGTAAAATGTGTAATCAATTACAATTTTAGGCAACAGGCTGACAACCTGTCACTATAGTGTTACGAGAAATTATCTGAAACGTCCCTCAATGTTTGTCTGACGCGGCGATAACGACCGTATTTTTACGGCCGTTCACGATCTGCGTACCCCGCAAGGGATAAAGGCGTGATGTGTGTGTGTAACCAATAAAGGGAAAAAAACAGTGTCACTTGCACTGCTCTGAGATAAATCTAACGACACCTCATATAGCATCCACTGTTTGTTTGGGCTGTAACCCCTTGAAAACGAATTCCCTTGTCCACATACATACCTACGCATACTTTCTAAAAACACAACCCTCCTTTCAAGACAGTCGGGTAAATATAAACCGAAACACTTCACAAACCGTAAATTTAATTCGGTCGTTCGGTTTCTAAGTGCTGTATAACCGACAGAGGCCAGTAAAGTGGGGTTCTGTTCTATATCAGCTTAGTGTTTACTGCCAGTGAAGTTATTATAGGCTAGATTCTGTAGTGCTGTCTTGTTATCGATATTTTGGTTCAAATTCTTTGCAGCCCATTGGTCAAAGTCAAACACATTTATTCTAGGATTCTACGTAATAAATTCTCATTTAAGATACATCATGTAATTCACAAATACATAAGTCATTGTAAAAAAGAGAAAATGGAAAGACAATTTTTATCTTTTTATTACAATTTTATGATCCTCGATTGAGATAATAAAAGCGCTACCTCGGGGATAGTCATAGACGCAACACATAACCCTGCGACATAACCTTACCATCGGTGTGCCCTGCGACGTAACCTTACCATCGGTGTGCCCTTCGACATAACCTTACCATCGGTGTGCCCTGCGACGTAACCTTATCGGTGTGAACTGTGTCGCGCGGATAGTCCGCCTGGATTTTTCGCGGGCAAGGTTCACTATACTCCAAGCGGTGCAGATAAAGTGAATGAACTTCGCACAGACACAGCGCACGTCCTTTAGGAATCAACCATTGCAGTAAAAACCGTCTGATTGTAATGTGCTACGGAGGGCACGTTAAGCTGTCTGTCTCGGTTGCTGTCTATAGTAACTACAACCTTAATACCATACAACCTTATCAGGGGCCTGCTAGTGAAACTAGTTACTAGTTTTTTAGTAGTAAACTAAGCGGTTGAAAAACTCTGATTCCAGGTTGCATCGAGTCGTTCGTTGACTGGGTATCCCACACGAAGGACTAGGTATTTACCAAATATCAACGGCCCTCTAGTAGAGGATAAAGATATCTTTATATCAAATTATGTGGTAGTTTATCTTGCTATAATATCAAACAACCCGGAAATAATTTTTCAAACAAATAAATTGTAAAGTATAAACTATAGTATATTTGTCGATAAATTCCAACAGAGTACAGCACTAAATTTATTCCAGGTGAGTGGTTAGAAATACGTGTACGTAAGTGTTTCGTGAAATATTCACGGTTTCAAAGATTCTGTTTAGTGTACGGTAATATTATGCATACATACATACACATTCATATACGGGTGTAAAAAAAAGTAGTTGCAAATATTTTGAGGGGTGAATCAGCCCATGAAACTGAACAACTTTCCCAAAGGAACATAGGTCGAAATATACAAAAAAATAATACGCCTACATCCCTTGCGGGGTAGGCTGAGCTAACAAATATTATGGGCCCATTCGTCTTCTTCTTCTTTGCGTGTCGAGGCGAATCACACTAATAGCATTTGAAGTAGCTGTCCAAAGGTCTTCTAGCGTGCAGTTGTCGGGGCACGCTGGGCAATTTAAGAGATGCGGCATGCTCTGTGGGCCCATTCGGGTGACAGGTTGTCAGCCTGTCGCCTAATGTTGTAATATACATGAAACCATCGAGAGTTGCTTCTTAGGACACCCGTGGGAAAGAAATGGGATGATGCTATTCACACGTCATTACCTACACATACATATATCACGCCTGCATCCCTTGCGGAGTAGGAAGAGGGTCAAATATTTGATGGCCGTTTCAGAAATATTGTGCGTCACTATAGTGACAGGTTGTGAAAGTGTCGGCTAAAACTGTTGTACACGTGAAATTCTCCCCTAGTTTTTTTTTTTATACAGGGTGTAAAAAAAATTGCTGCAAATATTTTAAGGGGTGATCTAGCTTATAAAATTGAACAACTTTCCCCGAAAACATAGGTCGAAATTTGAAAAAAATTTGGACCTCTCATACAAAATTACCAACCGACCAAGTCAATTTGTGTGTGAGATCAAAAAAAAATCTTATATTTCGACCTATGTTCCTTGAGGAAAGTTGTTCAGTTTCATGGGATAATTTACCCATTAAAATATTAGCAGCTAGTATTTTTACACCTTATGTGTTACCTACAAAATTCCTTCTTTCCTTAGCATTATTGTTTGTATTGAGTCGAATCATAAATACGATGATTTATTCTGACAATCTCTTACTCTGATTTATTTCTGCAACTGGAGTGGAAAAAGAGATTGCTTTTCTATCTTAGTTTACAATTTCGTTATTTTTTACGAGTTTATTTTGTTTTTGATTTATCGACGTAATTATTCAGAATCCAGGTAGATGCTGGCGCGTGATTATTTTTGTCAATTTTACATAATATAGCCCATCCTAAGATATGATTGAAAAAGTTTCATCATAAAATATTTTAAACGTTGTCAACAAGCCGTTTTTCCACTTATTGTACAACGCAGCGTTGTGCGTTAGACCTGTGTCAACAGTGGTTTTAGTATGGGGAATAATGTTTCTAGTCTGGATCTGATAGATGTATGCACTACGCAAAATTTTTTTTGAGTTCCCATACAAAGTCACTCAGCTGATCGGAAATTTTGCATGGAAGGTCGCAAAAGTTTTTTCGGTTCCCAACATAGCCCCCATAGAAAAACTTGTTCAGTTTCATGGTCTGATCACCCCTGCAAAGTTTTCGTTACACTGTCTCTTACACCATGTATGAAAACTATAGATTATAATTATAATGTAGAGGACCTCATAAACTGGGCAATCCTAATAATCCTCCGTATAAATGTAAAACAGGAGTTATACAAATTCATAGGTCACTTCAACTAAAGGGCTTACCATGATAATTTGCATAAAACTAATAATGGCTATGTAAATTCCCCATAATATTCAGCCAATCCTCTTAGGGTCAAATAAACACAAGTAATATTAAACTTTCAGACTCACTACGCGAGCGATAACAATAAAACTTTATTAAAAACTTGTATTTGTTTAAATAAAACCCGACTAAATTTTAGACACAATTTATTTAATTAAAATTAATATTTAAACGTTATTTGTTTAATTTTACATTTTATATTTAATTTAAATACTAGCCTTAAGGTTTTTTAATAAACTTTTTTTTTTCTTATTTTACTTATTTACCTTTTTTCGTGTCTAGGTAAAAAGTTGTAACTTGTTAAAATAAAATCCGAAAAGATTTTCAGGCATATGATAAAATTTACAAATACAAAGAAATAGGTGAATAAAAACTGTGAAGGTGAAGGAAAGGTGTAGTGGTTAACATGTCTGACCCGGCAAGTCAGAAAGACGTGGGTTCGAATCCCATCCGTGCTTCAGACTACAAGTATGCCGAAAATAATCACCCAAATAGCGTTATCATCATGTACTATAAGATTTTGTAGACAACAAATTTTGCCTAAAAACTACCCATTCCAAAGCACACCTTGAAAATTTTAATCCTCCCCCCGGACGAGTCGGGTACAAAGTAATAAAACAGTAATAATGACAGGACACAACGTTTCGGACTGCCTTAATTAATTAATTGGAATAAATTGGGAATTTTTTTAACAAATAACTCTGTAAAATTAATAGAATGGATCATTGGAATTGCCATCTAGAACTCGTGTCAGTATTTTGATGAATTAAAAAGTTCCCAAAGGGCGTTTTTTACGCAAGCGATTCTAAGGTTCGTATTTATAATTCGCACTTAACTCTGAGATCAATCTCAAGAGCGGTTTTGAGAAATGTCAGTCAATACTAACAGCATCTCAAAGTCGCACTCAAGTTGAGAGCGGTTTATAAACACGAGCCTATTATGTTCATTTACGAATTTTACTCAAAAAGATGCAGTCATGTGATGCCGATTTGCGTCTTGGACGTCGTAATAGGTGAATTAGAAATTTGAAGGTGGCTACGGAAGAAACTGCTACGGTAGCAAGAGAACGACCACCTCATTGTCCGTAAGTAAGATGGTTCCGTGTTTCGGATGGCACGTTAAGCCGTAGGTCCCGGTTGCTGCAGTCAGCTGATCGCGATTTGTATGGGAGGTCGAAATTTTTTTGTCGTTTTCTGACACATGTTCCTAGGGGAAAATTGTTCAGTTTCATGGACTGCTTGCACCCTATCAGTATTCAGGACGCTGTTCCTAACACCTTGTATTTAAGCGCTAGAATCAATTTGCTAAGAAGAAGAAGACGAAAGAAGAAAGTAAGAGCAAGAAATTCTAGCTCTATGTGCAAGGTTGAGGCTCTTTTTGACACCAAACCACCCATCCCCCCTAATTCACAGCCCTCTCACACCTGGTATACTTGTGCGGATCCCACATTTGACGCACGACGGAACGCTAAAACATCGCAGTGGTCGCATCGCATCTTTTCGCAGTAAAAAGGGAACAGGATTATGTTACCGTTAATTAGAACAGAGCACTCGGGTACGGTCTGCAAATTACATTGTAAAGTGAGGAAATAAAATGCCAGGTTTTTGCTAGCTGTACGAAGTAAGAGAGAAATTCGCACATAAAATTTTAGGACCGCCCCGTTTCAGAAGAAACGTTTCCGTGCCTTTTACTAAAATTGGGAAAAGGGTTTGTACTTGGTCACATTAGTCCACTAGTGGACATGGGCCTCTCCCAATTTGGGGGATATTGCCATAATCACTGAGTGCGTTTTACTCATCTACTTACTAAAAGGGATTGTACTTGATACATATCTAATAGATGCCTACCCAAACTATACTCTTTTGGTACTGTACTGGTACTTGTGTTTGAATATTAGAATACTTGTTTTATAAAAAAATCTATAAATAAGTTGTGCTATTTCAATGGCTGATTTTATCGCAAGTTTGTGGCTAACAGAAACTGCTTAGAATCTAAATAAGGAATGTATTTTCTTAAGCATTTATATTAAACATATATTTTTTTCACTTATAATTTCTTCAATATAACTACTGGCTAGTCCCTATTACAGAAAAATTGGCTTCCAAAAAAAGGAGGAGTTTGACCTGTATATATGTTTGTTTGCGATTATCTCGCGTTTGGATGATCCGATTTTGATTCGGTTTCCAGAAAATTATTTGTGTTTATTTAACCGACAAAAAAATGAAGGTTCGCGTTTTTTACGTCGATTACCGTCGGTTCCCTTTTTATAAAAGTTATTATAATATTTTTATGTCTTTTACGGTCATGTGATAAGGAGAAAATAATTTTCGTTCAAAATTATACATAACATTGAACAGCACCAGCTCATTATGCCTTAAAAATAAAATATTCCACAAGAGCCTCAAGGAAGTAGGGCGATGCTCATTTACATAAGCACAGAGAATATATTCAAGGTCCAGCCGAGCTGAAGAGAAAACAAAAACACCTTTGGTAACACTTTAGATGCCAGGTATACGCCTCTCGAGTCCAGCAGAGGCTCGCTATACCGTGTGGTGCCGGCTTTGGGGGATCGCACACTTAACGCACGACAGAGCGCTAAAACATCGCAGCGGTCTGTCAGATTCAGATTATCCCCATGTTAAAACCACTCAACCGCTGTTGACACAGCGCTATCGCAGTGTCGTCCGTCGAGAGCGGTTTTAGTATGGGCAGTCACGTTTCTAGTATGGATCTGACAGACCGCTGCGATATTGTAGCGCTCCGTCGTGCGTTAAGTGGGCGATCCGCCTTAGAATAGCATCATTTCTGCCCGTCGGAGTCGTAAAAGTCGACTAAGAGGAGAATCCAGGGAACGGGCAGCAGCGTTGCCTCTAAATATCTGCAAAATCTTGCACTGCGCTCGCCAATCCGCCTGCCAAGCATGATAAGTATGGCAATAACCCCCAATTGGGAGAGGCCCATGTCCGGCAGTGGACTGTTGTGGCTGTGTCAGTAGTAGAGGCTTTCTACTTGTACCAAGCGGCTGAAAAACCTCTGACAACAGGGTTCATCAGGTCGCTGGACGACGCAATGTACCAAATGAAAAGATAAAGGCTTTACTTAACTATTCCACTGCCCTTGTTGACTACGGCGTAGGCAAGTGTAGCAATAACTCGTAGCAAACAGCTACGACAATTTATAATCAAGCGTTTTTTAAACTAGAAACTAACTTTATCGAAACATTATGAAATGCCGAGTATGTTACTATATTTACTGCTTGTGTAGTTAACCTTATTTTTTCATGTCAGTTAAAATACCTCGTGGTATGATAAATAACGAATGAAATGTTTACAATCCGTCAAAATAATACAAAACAGAGCCAGTGTAATAGCTGTCATAACAAAATAAGAGTTTGAGTTATTTTGGCGTCAAAATGATGAATACCACTCCAGAATATTCCAAATAATGAGAAATTTTTAATCTGTTTGTGTAGCAGTAAATGTACGTAAGTAAAAACACATCGGTACATGGCGGCGATTGAACTCGGGTCTCACGATTGTAAGACCGGTATCCTGACCACTTGGCCATCGAAGTTCTCATTTTTGTTGCGATAAGTAAAATACGAGTTTCACAAATCATTTTTAGAAACAATACTTTTGACTTGCGACTTGGACATCCATTTAGTCTCGGCTGTCGAATGGCTGTCCAACTGTCACTCGTATGAGCGGTTAGAACTGATTTGAATTTGGAATATGAGGGTTCTTGTTTAGTTTGCTAATGGATAGCGCTCTTCACAAATTATTGGTCAATTTTAGTAACCACTTGTCAGTACGCAAAATTTGTAGGGTGAGTCTACCCATGATTCTGAACAACTTTTAGTATGGGGCCACATGTGATATGACAAAAAAATTTGGGTGTTCCATAGAAAAATGTAATACCTACTCGGCAAAAATATATGGAGCACCCAATTATTTTTTATGGAGCACCCGATTTCGCAGGTGGCTCCATAGTGAAAGTTGTTCAGAATTATGAGTTGAAACACCCTGCAAAGTTTGCGTAAAACCAAAATACCCATGTATATGTAGCTATTTAGTAGACTAAAGACCATAGAGTTGGTGAGAATTGTTTGATTCAAAACAAAAATATCGCTTTTCAAAAATGTCTACTGGAGGCCGCCTAACAAGAGCTCAAATTCTGAAAGAGTGATTTCTGGTAAACGTAAGCGGAAGTCCGGAACGACTGGTCTAACCACTCGTATTACAATTGATACTTTTCGAATTTCTTGGTGCCGGCTTCGAATGGCATCTCCCTTTTTGTACCCATGGATATCGTAAAAGGCGACTAGGGAATGAATCCAGGGAACAGACAGCAGCGTTCTCTGTGAATATCTATCTACAATATCTTACATTGCGCTCGCCAATCCGCCTGCCAAGCGTGGTGAGTTTTGCAATACTCCCCCAATGGGGGAGCCCCATGTCCAGCATTGGGCTGTTGTAGCTGTAGAAGAATTTCTTAATGCCTAGGTTCTGTTGATTGAGCCATCATATACATTCTATCAAACAGATAGCATTAAGGCTAATATTGTTTTCGGCTTTTTTACGGCTGTGAAAGCTGTGCATACCCCGCAGGGGATAAAAGCATGATTTATGTAGGTATTTTCACCAATAATATCAGTAAGTGGTACTTCCTTCCTTCCTTCCTTTCGTGTGGGACACCAAGTCGTCCAACGACCAAGTAAGTGGTACTACTGTAGTAGATTATTATTATATGTGTTAATACTTAGTGTTGCGGAAGCAACATCAGCAATTCCTACACGTTTGTCACGTAGAGAGCTAGCTACAGATATCACCTCTCTACGTGATTTGCGTCATTGTAATATTAATATATAAGCCATAGTTTAAGATCAATAAATGTGCATTAAATAAACAGCTACGGTCTTTATAATATCGCTCCGCTACTGATCATCAACCTGCGTCGAGCATGGCAGCCTTCAGCGACGGCCGCGCTGGAGCGCTGACCATAGAAGAACCTGGACTCCAACCATCATATCTGCAACATCACCATTCCTTTCCATTACGTATGCCTGACTATAATGGCATACGTAATACTTAGCTTACAGAGTAATAAATCAACCCCATGGCGTGATAAGGTTGTACCCCGGAGTGTAAGTACGTCACGTTTCGGCGCAATCGACTCTCAAGGCAATTATTATGGCCAGAAAAGAATTGCTTGCCTTATTGCTAGCTAACAATAAGGCCGTTTTCAGCGTTTTGGTGTATATGTATACAGGGTGTAAAAGACGGTGTAACGAATACTTTGCAAGCGTGATCAGACCATGCAACTGAGCAACTTTTTTTACGGGGGTATCTATATGTTGGTAAACATTAAAAAAAAGTTCGACCTTCCATACAAAATTCCTGATCAGCTGACTGAATTTGTATGGAAAATCTAAAAAAAAATTTTTGTTTCCCAACTATGAATGAACTATGGGCTATCCCCTTACAAAAAGTTGTTCAGTTTCATGGTCTGATCACGCCTGCAAAGTTTTCGTTACACCGTCTCTTACACCCTGTGTTTATTTCAACTTTTTTTATCGTTCAAGGAATGGGCAGCAGCGTCCCCTGTGAATGTAATATCTTGTACTGCGCTCGCCTGCGTCCCTAGTGCGGTGCGTATGGGAATATCCCCTAATAGGGGAAGCCCATGTGCAGCAGTGAGCTATTGTGGCTGAAAACGCATAATAATTAATATAAATTTAAAATTTCCGAATTCGGGTTATTATTTTTTTAATCATTGTTTCAGCATATAATGTTGCTGTTATGTTTATGATATTTCCTATTAACTAACTACTTCTCAATGGCTGCATTAGCGACAGATAACTAGGGACGATATCAATGGGATTAAGTTCTTTTAATCTTTCATTGTGATAATCTCGGATAAGTCGATAACGATTGGACACTAACAAATTGGCAAATATAGCCAAAGTACGCCAATCAGAATTAGATAGTAGCTTAAACCATAATATTTAAAAAAATTGCGCAGGCAATTTGTTTGATAAAAGATAAGAACCGTAAGAATCCCAGTAAAATAAAAACTATAGTGATTAGATATATTTTAACTTAGAACTAATTTAATGGCCGTGTGATGCCGGCTTATAATAGCATGTCCCCAATTCTTCCCGTAAGATGTAACTAGGGGACTCGAGGGTTTCATGTATAATACAACTTTAGGCGACAGGGTGATAACCTTTCACTACAGTGATACACTAATCATCTGAAAAGGCCCTCAAAACTTGTCAGACGCGGCGACAACAACCGTAATTTTACGATCGTTAACGCTCTGCCTATCCCGCGAAGGATAAAAACATGATTTGAGTATGAATTTAATTTAATTAAATCATATTCCTGATTCTAGTTAAGCTAATTAAATTTTAATGAAACTAACTGGACCATAATCGTATCATAAAAACTGGGTTACAATCATATCATCAAATTCAAACAATTAGAAATTATTGACTAAACTGTGATGTATATACGTTAATGAGCTTAAAACTTTTAACCGACATTAATATGATACTTTGAAAGCCAAAGAGAATATCAACAATTTTGCAAGAAATGACGACGTTTGAATGGTTTTGGTCGCTCAAGTTTTAATCACAGAAATAAAAAAAATGTAATGACCCTTGGAAAATCTGTAGGGATTTGAGAAAGGCAAAACAGAAGGACGAAGATAATACAAAAACGCTTTGCATAATGAATCCGTTTGGTCTGACGTTCAACCATTAAGTATGTGGAGTTATAAGATTGTTCTCTGATTTGACTATCAAATTTTATGAAAAGAAAATTAATAATGTTACAAGCTACATGTTCTCAAAAGTCTTGTTTTAGGTAAATGAAAAAACTCAAACATGTTCAAACAACGTAACTACGTAAGTTCATCCATTGATGTCGAATTCCTTAAATCTGACGGACGTATGCGTTACGGATACGCTAAAAATGCGCAGCGTCGTGCGTTACATGTGACATTCGAGATAAACTAAGGCCCGTATTTATAAACCGCACTCAACTCTAAGATCGATATTGAGTGTGACTTTGAGATGCTGCTAACATTGACTGACATTTGCAAAGTCGCACTAAAGATCGATCTCAGAGTTGAGTGCGGTTTATAAATACGGACCTTAAACTACTACCTGCGAAAAGCAACATTCCTATGAAAATACGGTACCAAAGGGCAGGTTTAATAGAGTTAAAATCGTCCTCTGGGGTCAACCGACCCGTGGGGTGACAAATTTTAATGAAAATAGCTTCAAAGGCCAAATTTAAAGGTGTCAAAATGGACGAAGATTTTATTTTATCTGTCCCTGAAATAATACCCTTTGTAGGTACCCCAGAGGCCCTTAGAGAGCTCTAAAAGATCTTCTATCGTGTTCCCTTTGAATTTAATTAACCAGATACTGTGAGGCGGATCGCACACTTAACGCACAACGGAGCGCTAATATAACGCAGGGTCTTTCAGATCCATACTAGAAATGTCATTCCCCATACTAAAACCGCTCAACCGCTCTTTACGCAGTGCTAAAGCAGCGTCGTCCGTCGAATGCCGTTTTAGTATGGGGACGTTTCTAGTATCGATCTGACAGATCACTGCGGTATTTTAGCGCTCCGTCGTACGTTAAGTGTGCGATCCGCCTAAGGAAATATTACTACATTTGAGATAAAATAGAATAATTTTGTCTCAAGAAACAAATTTTCCTGATTTCGCTTGATTTGTTTATTTCAAAGGTAAAATTTTGGTGTTTAAATTGTGATGAAAATTAAATATTTTTATGAAATTGGAAAAGGTACCGCGTGTAGCTGGATTAGAATAGCATCACCCTATTTCTTCCCGCAGGTGTTGTAAAAGGCAACTAAGGGACTCTATGATTTCATGTGTATTATAATTTGAGGCGACAGGGTGACAACCTGTCACTACAGCAGTACACGAATCATCGTAAAGGGCCCTGAATACTTGTCAGACGTGGCGATAACGATCGTAAACGCTCTGTCTACCCCGCAAGGGATAAAGGCGTGATTTGTATACATATATATCTATGTAATATGTATGTTGAAAAAGATTTGGGAGACTATTGACTCTGCGACAGTAAGTATAAAAACATTTAGAAAAATCTAAAGAGGGTTTTGGTTTCCACAGGGTATTTTTCTAGGACCGATTTAGAGACCAAAAGAAAAACAGCCGTAATTGTTTTAGTTTCTTACATACATACATACATATATCACGCCTTTATCCCTTGAGGGGTAGGCAGAGCGGTAACGGCCGTAAGAATACGGTCGCTATCGCCACGTCGGACATTTTTTGAGGATTTATTTTCAAAGGTTGCTTCAGAAAACATGTGAATCAATATAATGACAGGTTGTCAGCCTGTCGCCTAAAATTGTAAAACACCAATACTCGCGAGTCCCTTAGTCGCCTCTTACGACACCCGCGGGAAGGATTTGGGGTGATGCTATTCTAAGCCGGCATCACACGGCATTTAGTTTCTTATTCGTTAGTAATTTGTATCAAGGCACACACACACACACACACACACACATATCACACATTCTATTCCTGGGTAGGCAGAGCGTTAAAGGCCGTAAGAATACGGTCGAAATCGCAATGTCTGACAAATGTTGAGGGCAGTTTCAGATGATTTTGTGAATTGCTAATTGAAAATTCTGTTACCGATTTGTAATTTTTTTTTTCACTTTAGTAATGAATAATGTAATGAATATCGGATTGCGATATTAACTCCAATTCCGGAATCTTAATATCGAAAAAAAACCGCCCGATATTCCGGAGTTACGAAATCTCGGAATTCCGGGATCCATGCCCTATTGCTGAAGTGACAGACCATCAGCCTAAAGCTGTTTTACACACGTAATTCTCAGCAATATCATGCGGTGCGTTTGTTGTCGGTCTTAAAAACTTAAAAGTCTATAAAACTGAATTTCCAACCCTATCTTCAAGCCTTTAGTAAACCTTTGGCGGATCGCACACTTAACGCACGACGGAGTGCTAAAATATCGCAGCAGTCTGTCAGACCCAACTAGAAACGTCACTCCATATATTAAAAGCACAGTCAACGGACTGAGCGGTTTTATCATGGGGATTGACATTACTAGTATGGATCTGACAGACTGCTGAGATATATTAGTGCTCCATCGTGCCATAAGTGTGCGATCCGCCTTTTCTGAATGTGAAGCGCTTTTCATTCTCGTATTCAGCTTAATTACAAAGAATGTTCTAGAATTTTACTCTACGTTGGAATTCAAATCATACTTCTATGTTGGAGATAGTTGGCTGAGTAAAGCTGAATCATTTTGATTATCATTAGGCGTATCGCACAATTAACACACGTCACACACACGAAAAATATCGCAGCTGTCTTTCAGATCCATACTAGAAATGTCAATCCCCATACTAAAACCGCTCAACCGCTGTTGACGCAGCGCTTTAGCAGTGTCGTCCGCCGAGTGCGGTTTTAGTATGAGGAGTGACGTTCTAGTATAGATCTGACAGACCGCTGCGATATGTTACGCGCTCCGTCGTGCGTCAAATGTGCGATACGCCTAATAGGCTTAAGAATTGAATCGAACGTAACGCTCAAAAGAGTGCCGTCATATCCATATTAGAAACGTCATACCTCATACTACAATCGGTGTATGTATGCGCAGCGCTGCGTTGTTCGCTAAATGTAAGAACAGCCTTTGGTATCTAACTCAACGTAATATTGACTTTATCTATTTATAGCCACATTTTGAATCGTAAATTCACACTTACAGTTATTTCAGTAGTTAAAAGATTACGTTTTAAAATTAGTTTCTTAATATCTCAAATGAAGCAGTGACTTCTAACACACATAGTGTGAAGTGAAATTTCCTGAACGGATACGTCCATCAAGCCGATCGTAGAATGTTATTATTACTAGGAAATTATATATTACTCTCATCTTATATAATTTATGCAAGACTAGAGATTCTAAGCTTATATCTTTCTTGAAAATAATTATGAATTTGATAGGCATGAATTACTGGGAAAAGTCTTCAATATTAATCCAAAGGCTCATACATGGATCGCACACTTAACGCATGACGAACCGCTAAAATATCGCTACCGCAAAGATATATTAGTATGGGGAGTGACGTTTCTAGTATGGATCTAACAGACCGCAGCGATATTTTAGCGGTCCGTCGTGCGATAGGTATGCGATCCGCCTAAGTACAGGGAAATAGGGTAAACTGAGTACCTTGCTATGGGTACAAGTGGTGCGTAGAGGGCGAAATTCATAAGTTGTCGAAAGACGCTCGTGAGACCGATGCTTCAGAGATTTACATTTATAGTTCATCTGGACTATAAGGTGTTAAAAATATTAGCTGCAAATATTTTAAGGGGTGAATCAGCCCATGAAAGCAAAACACTTTCCCCAAAGAACATAGGCCAAATATGAGAAAAATTTTTTGGACCTCTCATACAAATTGACTTGATCAGTTGCATATTTTGTATGAGAGGTACAAAAAATATTCTTATTTCGACCTATGTTCCTTAGGGAAACTTGTTCAGTTTCACCGCTTGAAATATTTGCAGCTAATATATGTACACCCTGTATAGTTCATCTCGACTATTCCTATCGTGACAGGTTGTCGTTCGCATCGACAATATCATACTTACTCCAACCTGTGCTCGATTTAATGAAACTACAAGCGACAAGTCTACAGCAAAAATTGTTAGTACATTGTGTAGCGGGTTAAAACTCCTGGGCCCTAAGTCTGCTAAATAAAAATCGCTTCAGTTGGATGTCGATTGGATCTTAGTTGGTCGATTTCGGTCATTTTGTAGTCTGCTAACAGTTTGAAGAATAGAAAAATCACAATGGCAATTGAATGATAGTTGAGTTTCGATGGCATTACAATGACAAAAAAATAGCAGACTTGAGGCACTTGTTTCATAATGACCCACCGGCTACGCGATGTTTATCGAATTTTACCTGTAGACTTGTAGTCTGTAGTTTCATAATATGGGGCACTGGTCTTTTCATCTTCGGTACTTTCCAAATGAAAATGAGACTAGGGATGTACCTACTCAGTAGTAATTAAACCTGCTCATATGGAACCTTTCTATAATAATCTTTGTGAATAACAAATTTCAGTTTATCCCTTAAAAGGTCAATGTGCTGCTAATATTACAAGAAAAGTTTGAAAAATCTGTATTTCTGTGGTTTTTGCTTTACTTTGAAATCTCAAAGGGATATTAGACAGGCCAGTAAGATTTTTTGAAATACATACACACACACACAAATCACGCCTTTATCCCTAGCGGGGTAGGCAGAGCGTTAACGACTGTAAAATTACCATCTTTATCGCCACGTCTGACAATATTTGAGGGTCGTTTCAGATAAGTCGTGTATCACTTTAGTGACAGGTTGTCAGCTTGTTGCCTAAAATTGCAATATACATGAAACCCTCGAGTCCCCTAGTCGATTTCTACGACACCCACGGGAAAGAAATGGGGTGACGCTATTCTAAGCCGGCATCACATGGCTAACATATAAGGTGAAATACATATAAGGTGTAAAAATATTACATTAAGAAAAGTTCTGGACAAAATTACCAACCAACCAAGTCAATTTGTATGGGAGGGCTAAAAAAAATTCTCATATTTCGACCTATGTCTCTTTGGGAAAGGTTTTCAGTTTCATGGGCTGGTCCTTCCCTTAAAATATAAGCCAGCTCATATTTATTTGTGTGTCAAAATACGCCTTCGTATAATTCAGTTACGGGTCTTATGGTCTATCGTGACAACATTTTCTGAGCAAATTAGTGTAAACATCTTGTAAAAATATTTGCTGCTAATATTTCCAGCCCACAAAACTGAACAACTTTCTCCAAGGAACATAGGTCGAATTATAAAAAAATCTTGAACGTAATCCAAATTGAGTTGAACGGCTGGTACATTCTGTATGGGGGAATTTCAGGTACAAAAACTTATCCTTACATTCAAGGCAAAATTTATTTTCAAGGTTTACGTTTCTGCAACCAAATTTATCTACATATTTTAACCTTCAAAAAACTCGACTTTGATCTCAGACCAAATAATAGACAGATATTTATTCACGCAGTTCCAAAGCAAATAGAAAACAAAATATACGTGATTTGTCAATCCGAGTATTTTTGTATTTTTACGAGTATTACTCACTCAAAGCCATTGATTTTTCAGCATTTCCCGCTACAAGCCCGCTACGTACATAGCACGAACAGAAACACGCTTCCACCTATCATAAAACCACTCTAATTCATTAGCGGACAAAATAAACATAGATTAAGTAGGTGCACTCACCGCAGAGCAGTCACAATCCAGTGCAACACAACACTTCACTGCACTGCACGATAATTGCCGACAGCGTAACGCGGTTCAGCGCGGCGGTCGGCGGGACGCGCCGAGGCAGACTGGCTCGCGCGGCGCGCCTGATAACGGCAAAGACTAGGTAACGCAGACGCGACACGCTGAAATTTTGTGTAGTTCAGTTTTGGAATGGCCTTGAAGTAAGTTTAAGTGTTCTGTGTATAGTTTTGAAATATTAAATATCTTTATTATTTACTGCTTATTTACTTTGTAGATTTCTGTAACTTATTTGTTGTTTATTTGGGTTTGTTTGGCTGCTAATTTATTTTTAACATTCCACTAAGTTGGTCCTAAACTCACTTTAATAGCTTGCTATTATTTATTTTTATACGAGTAAAAAAGGCGGGCCTAATGCCACGCGGTAATCTCTACCGGTCAACCAGAGGCGGTAAATGGAAGGAAACTGAAATAAGTACCTTCTATGCTTATCTTTGCAAAAACTAGTCTATTAGACCAAACGTTTATAATTAGTATAAAATTATAATGTAAATACACGGTTTTCTCTAAGATCCTAATTATTTACTTGTTTTTACGATCCATTGTCTAGAGAATGGTTATCTAATCCGGATTCGGTACTTAATCTTAATTACACAAATTTCGGCGATTCGCACACATACCGCACGACATTGCAGTGAATCTTATCATACAAATAATCTGTGACAGCTGCTATTTAATGCGGCGACTATGCCATGACATCCAGTCGTGTATGGAATTTCATGAACTGTATATTAGAACTTTTTGATCACTCGCGGTTTTCACCCATTTTTAACCAACTTCAAGAAAAAGGAGGTTCCCATTGACCTGTATGTTTGTCCGCGATTATCTTGCATTAGGCTGAAATGATTTTGATACGTTTTTCAGGACAGTATTTGTCAGACTTAAAAGTACGTTTTAGGCAAATTAACCGACAAAAAATGGACGTTCTCACTTTTACGCACTCTTTGATGGCGGTTCTCTATTTTAAAAAGGTATATTTGAACTTTAATTCAGAATTTTCTGCAATAAATTAGATTTCGCCGAAAACCGTAAAACCATACGGTACGTGTAGAACTGCCAAAATGTACGTTGTTTTAATGAAATTCCAATGGTAATTATTGTGTGAGATGTTTTGGTCCAGGAAGATTAATTGACTTTTGCGAAACCGTTGTATTAGGCCGTGTGATGCCGGTTTAGAATAGCATCACCCCATATCTTACCCGTGAGTTGTCAGAGGCGTTTGAGGGATTTGAGGGTTTCAGGTGTATTACAACCTTTATCTCAAACGGCCCTCAATATTTGTCAGACGTGGCGATAGCGACCGTATTTTCACGGCCGTTAACGCTCTGCCAACCCCGCAAGGGATAGAGGCGTGATTTGTGTGTATTAGAACTTTATTTGGATGTACATAGTTTCTGATGTTTTTCCTCGTATAGAAATGAGAGATAGGGCTGGTAGCGACTGGATGGCGAAAAGGATAGATAGTGCCTTGTGCCTACGTCCAGCAGTGGACCTCTTCTTCTTCTTTTCGTGCGGGACACCGAATCGTCCAACGACCCGATGAACCCTAGTGTCAGAATTTTTCAACCACCTTCTACAAGTGGACTGCTATAAGCTGATATGATGTTAATGAATTTTCCATGTAAGTACATTTTAGATGCTGAAATATAAGGATTTGCATAATGTAAGTAAGATCATAAAAAAGATGAATAAAGAATCTGTTTCGGTAAAACACTGAGCTAGTCATAAGATAAGAACACAGTGTTTAAGTAGAGACGATTTCTAGTTACAGTTAGAAATAGAGTAGATATTTATTTTATTCATTTCATACAACAAGGTAACTTTAAATTGGGTCGTTGGACGACTCGGTGTCCCACTCGAAAAGACAGTGCAACTCCTAAAACTGAACAACTAAAGTCAATAGACGAAAACAGAGGTTCAATATCTCTTTTAAATTCTTATTCAGAATTCTTGTTTTAACTTTTTCACATCCTGTATTTCAATAATCTGGAATTCCGATACAGAATTCCAATATACGTTTATTTCTACCCTACAAGTTCTGATGTTATAATTACTACAAACAAAAGTAAGGAAAACCACGAAGGTTGAACATTCCCCTACACAAAGTCCCTTATAAAAATAATTTCCCGCTCGAGTCGCCGTAGTAAATTCACCACATAGTCTTTATCAGGGCCGTGAGCTATCTCTTTCTTACTCACAGGAACGTATTTCTGTCTCTGTTGCACGTGGAAAGCTGACGTACGATCCGGTGAAACTCGGCGTACGCAGTACTAGAGATCTTTTTATACTGGTTTTTAGTGTAGTTGCTATTGATAACCAGTTTAGAATGACCCTTTGGAAAGTTAAGTCGAATTGTGTTTTACTGTGGCTGAGGAAAATGTAGCAGCCTCCAAGCTTCAAGGCTGAAACTACCATTATGAGAGTTTGTACGTAAAATGCAGCCCGCTTAGTACTGTTGCGTGGGTTCTGTCTAGTTCTTGGTTGTTTTGTGAGGTGTCTGCTCTAGTATGTAGGTAGAGTAGACGTATAAATTTTCTCTAACTAGCGGTCGCACCCACTGATGCGAACTTATCACTACATAGTATAAAGCGAAGTCGCTTTTCGCTTCTGTCTGTATGTATGCCTAAATCTTTAAAACTGCACAACAGATGTTGATGCAGGTTTTTTAAATAGATAGAGTGATTCAAGAGGAACGTTTGTATGTATAATACTTGCCGGGAAACATCTTATTCCCACGGGAAAATGAGTTGCAGCGGGCGCAGCTGCTGGGCGGACCACTAGTAGTGTGATAAAATAAATAAAGTGAGTAATACGTGTTTCATAGGAGTAAGATATATTCTGTAAAAATTTCCTCTTGAACCATATTATCTCTGAAAGTCTATCGGGATATATTTGATTAGTGACAGGAATACAGTCTACGACAGAGAAACGGAAAAATCTTCTTACTTCATTCTTTTTCAAAAACCGTAACTGTTCATGTAACTATGACTACTACACTTTAAAAAAAAGTAAGAAGAATAAAGTCAAAACACGAAACAGAAAGCATAATAGAATTCAGAGCTGCGAAAGTGAAAACAAATGATAGCGATAAAACGAATTTGCGTTCGTTTCATCCGATATCTTCACAGCCATAAATCCTGACAACTTAAAGCGGCTTTAAAATACGTGGAAACACGCAATATCGTTTATATTTCTTCATATTTCAGCAGGTTTTCAGTGTAAAAGGAAACAAGAAAAAGAAATAATGTGGCTTGAATTCGGGACGTTGGTTCTCACTCTCAGTAAAGGTTTATAAAAATACTAATAATTACCTATTGTAGCTCTCATACGCGCCGAAGAATTTTTAGGTGTTTGAATGAAATGTGTGAAAAATCGGGTATCATGGCACTCGTCATCGAACTACAAATTTGGCGGATCGCACACTTGACGCACGACAGAGTGCTAAAATATCGCAGCGGTCTGTCACATCCATACTAGTAATGTCAATCGCCATACTATAACCGCTCAACCGCTGTCAACACAGCGCTATCGCAGTGTGGTACATCGAGTGCGGTTTTAGTATGGGGAGTGATGTTTCTAGTATGGATCTGACAGACCGCTGCTACGATATTTTAGAACTCCGTCGTGCGTCAAGTGTGCGATACGCCTTTCTATTCTACATGGTGGCTGTCATGTAAAAAAACGCAATATAATGTGGTGTATCTACGTCTTATTATAAGTGTATTGAAGAAGTACACTTATGTGTGTTGGTGCCATCGAAGTTTGAATCTTGAATACTCATGACATCAATGAATTTTCGAACGATGTCATACCTCATGAATCTGAAATTCCATGCCTGAATTACAGCTTGGCCAGAAAGAGTAGAATTTAAATATGGAACTAAAAATTATGTATGAAAAATTGTTGCCATAGTTAAGAGTTATCTATCAGATTTGACAGATCGCGAAGAAAGTGGCTTCCTCATTTTTTATCTACTTATTCTTTAAGGTCAAGCTTTAAGAGCATTCCTGCGTGCTCTGGGTTTTCAGCTTTTCCATACAAATGTATTCCGCTGTTGTCTTCCCGAGTAAAGCCTTTATACAATAATTATAGAACAAAGCGTTTTCAGATTTATATGGTAAAAAACCGCTCATATTATCGTCTCCTATTTTTTCTAAAAAAACTACAATAGAAGCATTCGCCTAGTAAGCTTTCGCCTCTTACGACACCTACGGGAAAGATATGGGGTGATGCTATTCTAAGCCGGGAGCACACGGCATACAGACACACAGCATAGTACTTATTACAGACAGTAAAAATCTGTCAACAATCTATTTAGAACCTAGAAAAATGACAAACTGTATACCTGTTTGACTTAACAATGACAAAGGTCGCTTCACACCTGGCTAGGTATAACAAACACAGCGCGCATTCGGACGCGCAGAAACTGGGTCAACAACACCGCGGGGTCATTGAAATGGGTACGAATAAAGCTTAACTGAAACCACCGTCTTGCCGTGTAGTGCTGGCTTAGAATAGCATCACCCTAGTTCTACCAAAGTCAAAGTCAAATAATTTAGTCACAGTAGTAAATTTTACATTTAACCTATGTCACCAACCGATATGTGTATCCGAATCTAGTTTCTGTTGTTGAGGTTGGTAGCTCTGCTAACCTAGAGTTTGTCTTGTGAAATTTTCTGGGCAACGAGAAGTTTGTGGTTTTTCTTTGTAAAGTGTCTTTCTCGGTAATAAAGTGTTTTCAGTTCGATTTTCGAGTTTTAGTGGTTTGTCAAACGCACGATCCTACCGGTACCGGGCTCACAAGTTTGGATGATTTTCATGTATTAGTCATTGTAAAAAAGAGAAAAATGTAGGACACATTTTTTTTATAACTATTTGTTGAACCTATTGTAAACGCACAACCCCGGGACTGGCCAAACTAACCAAACAGCATGTGACGTAAAGTGATAAATAAAATCGAGCTCATGGCAAAAATAAAAATAATGTACATACATACATACATATATCACGCCTTTATCCCTTGCGGGGTAGGCAGAGCGTTAACGACCATAAGAATACAGTCGCTATCGCCACGTCTGACACCCTTGAGGATTGATTTCCAAGGTTGTTCCAGAAAACATGTGTATCACTATAGTGACAGGTTGTCAGCCTGTCGCCTAAAAATTGTAATACACCAATACCCTCGAGTCCCTTAGTCGGCTCTTACGACACCCGTGGGAAGGATGTGGGGTGATGCTATTCTAAGCCGGCATCACACGGCTCCAAAAATAATGTATAAACACATTATAACACCTTAAGTAAGTATATTTATTTAAGTAGGTATGTACGTTTTATTATTTTATAGCATTAGTTATTTGTTTAGTTTTAATGTAATTTCTTTTATTGCCTAATTGCCCCAAAATTTTTGATTCTCTCACGACACATGGGTTGGCTAGAAGAGATCTCTCAATAAGAGATAAGCTCACCTTTGCGACAAATTTTGATGTATTAACTTTCTGTACTATTTATGCAATAAAGAATATACATGTATATTATAATTAGCCTTATAATTAGCCGGACCGCCTGGACGGTCTCAAAAGCCACTTCTGACAAATATTCAGGTTCTTTACAGACCTTTTTAAACCACCGACTTAGTATTTTTGTAGATAAGACTAACGGCCCTTTACCTAAGTCTAGTGACCTGTCCAGCGTTTGCACCAAATGCTAATCGTTTTCGTTATACAAATAAAATCCTCGAATCCTAAAGTAGTATTACGACACCCGCAGGAAATGGGGTCATGCTTCTACACTCTGTAGGTATGATTTTTCTCTATGGAACACCCAATTTATTTTATTTTGACTGTCCCGATGGCGTAGCGGATAGTATGCCTGCCTTCTACGCCGAGGGTCGTGGGTTCGATCCCCACCGGACACAAATATTTGTTAAGTCAATTTTCAAATATTTGTGTTGAGTCTGGGTGTTTTCTATGTATAATATGTATTTATTTACAAAAAAAAAAGTATATATGTATTAGTATCAGCTATCTAGTTCCCATAGTACAAGCTTTGCTTAGTTTGGGGCTAGATGGCGCTGTGTGAATTGTCCAGGATATTTATTATTTATTTATTTTCGTATTCGCAAGTGGCTCCATAGGTAGTAAAAGTTGTACATAATCGAGAGTAGAAACATCCTACAAAGTACTGACTAAAAAGCCCTGTATTGAAAAAAGAAATCAGAATCATTTGCTTACAAGTACCAAAATATGTACGAGTAGATGAAACTACAAACGTATTAGGCGGATCGCAAACTTGACGCACGGCAGAGCGCTAAAACATCGCAGTGGTTTGTCAGATCCATACTCGTAATGTCAATCCCCATACTAAAACCACTCAACCGCTGTCACGGCAGCACTATCGCAGTGTCGTCCGTCGAGTGCGGTTTTAGTATAGGGAGTGACAATTCTAGTATGGATCTGACAGACCGCTGCGATATTTTTGCGCTCCGTCGTGCGTCTAGTGTGCGATCTGCCTTACAAGTACCAAAATATGAACGAGTAGATTAACCTACAAATGTATTAATGATAGTATTGTCGTAATTTATGACTTTTCATCGCCACCGAAACCATTTGGCAGAAAGCTCCATTAGGTTCTATCCTATCTATTTGCATAAAAATATTAGGCATAACATAGGTTGGCACAATGTACATTGAACTAATGATACTTACGCATAAAAATAGTAGGCATAACACGTTAAGCATGATTTATTAACCTAACCTAACCTAATGTCTATAAAAATACTAACCTAACCTAACCTAATGTCTATAAAAAGTAATTAAACATAAATAAACTGTATTATGTCAAGATAAATATTATGCGAAATAATGTTTATGACTAACATATAATAGGGGGAAAAAAATTATGCGAAACATGTTATGCTAAAACATATTAGTGAAAAAAACATTATGCTAACGAAAGGGATCCCACTCCATTAATACGATTGAAAACAAGCATTTTCGATTTGTCGCCGTGAAAAGTATTTCTACGTAGGTAAAATGGAAATATGTCAACGTGTGTTGAATTATTAAACAAGTGAGGAAACATTAATATTACAGTAGTACCCAAAACACCACAATATCACAGTAAATGAAAGAAATATGGCGTTGAAAAGAATTTTGTCCATCTCCATTTATTTTCTTTTATGTTTGGATGGGTCTTCTAATGCTTGAAAGCCTTTTTATTTGGAGAAAAGGAAACCACCAAGTACCTTTGAAAAGATCTGATTAGAGGGACTTCAAAGTTCCTCAATATCAGTAAAAAGTATGACTACATAGTATAAAGCAAAGTCGCTTTTCGCGTCTATATGTATGTAGTTATGTTTGCTATTATATGCCGTGTGATGCCGGCTTAGAATAGCATCACCCCACATCCTTCCCGCGGGTGTCGTAAGAGGCGACTAAGGGACTCGAGAGAATTGGTGTATTACAATTTTTAGGCGACAGGCTGACATCCTGTCACTATAGTAATACACATGTTTTCTGAAACAATCTTAGAAAACAATCCTCAAAAATGTCAGACGTGGCGATAGTGGCTGTATTCTTACGGCAACTATCGCTCTGCCTACCCCGCAAGGGATAAAGGCGTGATATATGTATGTATGTATGTATGTTTGCTAAAATCTTTAAAACTACACAAGTATACGTCAACAACGGTTGAGCGGTTTTATTATAGATATTGACGTTTCGAATATGGATCTGACAGACCGCTGCAATACGGCGTTATTTTAGCGGAGCGTTGTGCGTTAAGTGTGCGATCCGTCTGAGTTTATGTTTGACGTTAACTTAATACTTTTTTAAACGAGCTGTTGTTATATATTTTCAAAGATTATCCCGATTTTCAAACAAAATGTGTCGACACGACCCGCCATGTTACTAATAAGATTTATAAACAAGCAATAGGGTACAGAAAAATGCAAATACACATGCATGAGATAATTTTACGTCCCTACAACAATCAAATGTATCAACAAACATCAACTAAAGGATCAAAATACCTATACTACTATTTTTTCTTAATAATATTTTAAATAACTTTTTTTAAGAACCGACTTCAACGGACGTAAAAGCTGCGAGCCTCCATTTTTTTTGCTTGAAAGCTTTTCCTAAGTCTGACAAATACTTTTCTGAACACCGCATGAAAATCGGTTCATCTAAACGCGAAATAATCGCGGACAAACATACATAAATACATTACAAATATACAGATCAAACATAGAACCTCCTTTCTTTACCAGCAAAGTGGATCGTTTAAATGTAGAATAAAGTACTGCTGTATTTTACTATGAGCCATTACTTTCGACTTTGACTTAAATTCCTATTTAAAGTTAGGTTTTATAGATTCAGAAACTTTTCTAAAACTCTGATACATTATGTTAATTTAACAGCTCATTCCATAAATGGGTATTCATCATCATCATTTCAGCCGGAAGACGTCTATTGCTGAACATAGGCCTCCTCCAAAGATTTCCATACTGAACGATCCTGCGCAACTTGCATCCACTGGCGTCCAGCGATCTTCACCAGATCATCTGTCCACCTTGTGGGAGGCCGTCCAACACTACGTCTTCCGACCCGTGGCCGCCAGAAGAGAACTTTAAATGGGTATTGCTACTGTTTTCAAAATAGAGGATAATTTTCGCATCAAACTCCAATCTTTTTTAAAAAGCTTACTCCTTTAACAGTTTTATAGGTCCAAGAAAACCTCGTTAGCATCGCTGCTGGGACAATCGTATTACGGGAACCTTGCCCGTCACCATCCTCACTCCAATAAGGAATGAGACTGGGTTAAGTCCTTACTTTGCTCCATGGATTTTGTGACTTTTAAGCCTATTCAGACGTGAGCATCATCATCATTCTCATTCCCTTATCCCGATTCTCTGTCGGGGTCGGCTACCGGCCTAGGGGATTTGACGTGGAACCAAGAACACAGAGCGACTGCCATCTGACCTCTGCAACACGAAGGCTAACCTGGCCCGAATCCTAGCTTAAGTCACATTCAAATATCATCCGAATCCAAAATTTATTTGAATCTGGGTTTCATCACGATGTTTTTCCTTCACCGTAAGAGCAGTCGGTAAATGTACGTGAGTAAAAACACATTGGTACATGGCGGGGACCGAACTCGGGTCTCACGATTGTAAGACCGGTGTCCTAACCACTTGGCCACCGACGCTCTAGGATGGGATATTAGCCGGCAAAAAATTGTTTTATTGTAATCGATTATTTGAGTCCGAATACAAATACGTAAAAATAAAACTATTTTATCCAAAAAATATTCGTAGTCTCCTGCCCGCTGGAACACATTTCTTAAATTTCGTTCATAACAGTTTGATTTATTTTGCGGATTCTTTCGAGATTTGGAATGTAAAAAATGGAAAAAACAAGTTGCAAATATTTAAGGGGCGAACCAGTCCATAAAACTGAAAACAACTTTTAATAAACTATTGTGGATCTCCCATACACACTGACTCGGTCGGCTAGTACATTTGCTAGGAGGTCTATTTTTTATATTTCTTGAAGAAAGTTGTTTAGTTTAATGGG
This sequence comes from Keiferia lycopersicella, assembly GCA_029255805.1. NCBI lineage: Eukaryota > Metazoa > Arthropoda > Insecta > Lepidoptera > Gelechiidae > Keiferia > Keiferia lycopersicella. The sequence goes on along the minus strand of JARACZ010000011.1, from coordinate 14,238,211 downwards.
CTGGTTCACCCCTTTATTTTAAGGTTAATTTTTTAACACTATTCATGGCCTATTCCTTTTCAGTTAAAAAAATCTGACAACAAATAAAAAAACCCTTTTTCAGAATGAATATCAGCAATTCAGAAATACTAAGTAAATCTTGTCTTTTACTTAGATAAGTTCTATTTCCACTAAATTCCAAGCGGGTTACATTTATATCATCGGATAACACAAATTCCGGACATGAATCCACCTATTCTCCGGAATTCCTAGTGTAGAAATGTAGGTATCCCTTTGTAGTGATGTTATACCAAATGTCGATAAGTAAAAGTAGATCAAAAATTTGTTTCCGGAACATTACAACTTGGGCCTTTTCAAGGCAAGAGTGAATAGACCTAATCTAGGTAAGCATATTCTATCATGATCTGCATCGTCACTTACCATCAGATGAGATAATAGACAAATACCTATCTTAAGTATATAAAAAAAAAAATGAGGTTGTATTAACACCTGGAGTCGTCATCTTATTTTTTTTTTATTTATTTATTAACTTTATGCACTAAATGTGTACATTGGCGGACTTAATGCCAATGGCATTATCTGCCAGTCTACCTTAGGGCATGTGGAAATGTACGGCAGGTGCAAAAAAACAAAAACACTTACTTAAATACTAATATTCATGAAAGAATATATATAAATCCTATACATACACTTAAATAATACATAAATATTACTTATACTGAATATAATATATAGAATATAATATATATATATATATATATATATTTACCTCACATACGGCACTATGAAAATGTAAAACGAATAAACTTCAGATCTACCTTCAAAGACAAGACAAGTGACAAATATACCTACCCAATACGGGTGTTCTATTTTGTTAAGATGACAGTAACGACCGCAAGTAATGCTCACGCAATTTGGTCTTGAAGACCTGTCGACTAGGGGCCTTCCTTAATTCGATGGGGATTTGGTTCCATAAAGAAACCGCCTGAGACGAGAAGGAGTCACCAAGAAAACCAGTTCGGTGTATTTTGGGCGCTAACAAGAGATTATGTGATGAGCGGGTTTGGCGTTCGTGAGTGTCACATAGATACTGGAAAAACTCCTTCAAATACGGAGGCGCATGGGGCTCATTGAGTATCGCGTAGAGAACACAAAGAAGCCGAGCATTCCGCTGCTGCCGTATTGGGAGCCACTTCAGCTTGTTACGGTACTCCGAAACATGGTCAAATTTGCGCAGACCAAACACATACCTAATGCACCAATTCATCAGTCTATCCAATTTGTTCAGAAGATCTGCATTTAAGTCCGCATAACATACATCAGCATAGTCTATTATTGGAATAACAAGTGACTGGACCAGTAATATTTTAGTGCTATTTGGTAAGAAATTTTTAAGTCTAGACAACGAACGCAGCGACCATGTGACACGTTGGCTAACGCTTGCCATGTGTGGAATCCAGCTAAGAGAGGAATCCATGATAAGTCCTAACACTCGGACTCAGAGGCACGATTTTGTCATCATAAATAATATCAGGCAAGTCAGTTTGGATAATACGTGCCAGGAGTCGAGAGCTTCCGATCAGAATCGCCTGACACTTTGTGGGATTTACTTCAATGCCAAATCTCCCTGACCAGACCTTGATTGCCTCGAGGTCCGTATTGACCTTTTCGATGACCGTATCAACGTTGCCGACATCAGACTGCGCATAAATTTGAAGATCGTCAGCATAGAGATGATAGGAGCACCGAAGATCCGCAGTGATAAGATTGATAAAAATAGAGAAAAGCAAGGGAGAGAGTATCCCACCCTGCGGAACCCCGGCACTCACATCACACCAGTCCGACAACAGGTCCCCAATCCGCACAGCCTGACGCCGGCCACGCAGATAGGACGAAAGCTAACTTAAACCGATCGGGCCAACTCTAAGATTATTGAGAATAGGTATCAGTATGTCGTGATCAACTGCGTTAAATGCGTTTGAAAAATCCACCAAACCCAAAACCGACACCTTAGTGGCATCCATTCCAGCTCTGATGTCTTTAGTTATTTTTAACAGGGCAGACGTAGTGCTATGCCCACGACGGAAACCTGACTGGTAAGGGCTCAGCAGATTGTTCGGAAAGACATGACCAGCAAGTTGTTTGTGCACACATGCCTCCAAAACTTTGGACAGGAACGGTAATATGGAGATTGGCCGTAGATGTTTAAGAAGCGATGGCTCAGAGATTTTGGGAAGAGGTCGAACATATGCTTGACACCAAAGAGTGGGAAAGTGACCTAAACGTAAAGAAAAATTTATGATATGAGTAAGCGGCTCGAGTATGAAATCGATTACAGAGACAATCATGTGCCGACTAATTTGGTCACATCCGGTGGCATGGGACTTGATACCAACTCATCACCACCCCTTTGTGCTTTGCTCAATTTTTCAAGTCTTTTTGTCATTCGGTTACTGAAAATAACCATAGTGTCTCTTCAATATTTTTGATTCAAACTTATCACATGAGCTACACCCTAACAAATGGGGTAAAATTGTATAGCGCTAATTTATTATATACTTACCATTTTGTACTTGTACACACTTACAATTTAAGGCTTAATAAATGAAATTGAAATTGAAATCTACACTAGCCCGTTACATGAACACGCCCAGCTCAAAGACTAATAGGCACGAAAATCACATTTTTCTCTGATGCTCTATCAGCAGAATCCCATCTTTTTGCGTTTTGCTGTATTGGCAGCTCATAATATTCAGCTGTTTACAGTAACCAAAATATACAAATATAGTCGTAAAATATTCTCTCAATGTTTTAAATGCAAACCTATCGATCCAACGATTAAAGAATACTAACTATAGCTACTCTCCTACGACAACACAAACCAAAAACAAGCTGGTTTCCTGGAAACGCTCGTCGTCGTCGTCGTCGTCGTCTCAGCCGATAGACGTCCACTGCAGGACGGAAACGCTCACCTTAGAATAATTTGCTATATTAATCTCTCTCTCTCTCTCTCTCTCTTTTCATAAGCCCTAGTGTCAGAATTTTACAACCGACCCGATGAACCCTTCTACAAGTAGCAACCTTCTGACATGGTTGTGTAAAGATCCCGCCTAAGTAGTCATAGACAGCGATTAAACCTACAGCTTAACTGCCATCCTAAACATGGAACCATCTTTCTTACAAATAATCAGGTGGTTCAACCCGCAATGTCCTAACCAAACTGGGAACAAATTGGCAGAGTGATAAATATCAACTTTGTGAGTTACCCACCGAGAATCGGACCCGGAACCTTTTGCGTCAAAATCAGTCACACTATAAGGGTTGCCACCCTTATAGTGCTACATTTTAATACTTTCTGTACAAAACTATCGACACTGCGACAACACTAGTCAGTTTCCTGACCACGCCCAGAACAGGTCCGGCTTAGACTCTCGGACCAGAAAAGCGCAGTTTTGCTCTATTGCTGAAAGGAAGTCTTTACAATTACAGCACGAGTTTAATCTTCAGGTAAAATACTGTTTTCTTTTTGTTACTGCCATTTAAGTCCTTTATACTTGACTCTTTCTATTCTCTGCTATTTTTCATAATACTAGGGTTTATAATAAAATATAAAATAATGGATGAAGCAGTTTGATGACCTAGTTGCTCTCCGACTGTATAATGAGTAAAACTGCCTTTGTTCGTAATACAAGCTTTGGGGCAGCCTTCCAAATACTGTAAGATGCAAGTAGGCCATGAAACTGAACAACTTTCCCATAGGAACCTTCAACTTTAACTTCCATAAAGACATATTGTTGGGATTTTGTATAGCAGTTTCATGTTTTTTTTTAGTCGGTTTTTGTTATAATGTTTCTAATAGAGGGTTGTTCAGTACCATGGTCTGGTCTGGACCCTATTAGTATTCGGAGGGCTGTCCCTCCCTGTGAGGTACAATGATGTGTTCCACAAAAAACTTAAGAATGAGGTAGGAAACTGAGGAACTAATGGCGCCACTCTCGACTGTGCCTTTTTCTGTGATTGGTCAAAAATGTGTCCATATCAAATGAGCTCAGTTAGGCCTCTTTCACACTCAACGTACAACGCAGTGCAAAAATAAGGCTGCGCTAACGAAACCGTCTATCAAATCCATTATAGAAACGTCACTTCCAATATCAAAACCAGTTTCGCCGGATGTCCTAACGCCGCTGCGTTGCTTGAAGACGCATCCGTTAGCGCAGCGCTAACGCTGCATTATCACTGCGCTGCGTGTCGTGCCAAACGACGTCACTTTGTCTGACATTTTGATCGTGCGTCGTACGCTGTCATTGCAATGGTGCAGCGTTATTTTAACGTCCGTTTGACGGACGTCAGAAATGCGCTGCGTTGGACGTTAAGCGTTAACGAGGCCTTACTCGTTATTGGTGCGTTTAGGCACAGTCGCGCCTGCTTCCATCTGCAATAAGCTTTGAGTTTTCCTTCCAATCTGTCCGAGTGAAGCAATCGTCTTCTTTCAGAGCAATATCTTCAAGATTCAATCTTAGCCACTCTTTTCTCCAAGAGGGCTATCGATTGTAGAGAAATTGCCACTCGGAGACGTAGCCTGGTTTCAGCTTTCTTCCAGTATTTAATTTAACTGGTTCCCAGCCGCGGGGCTGGTGAACTGAAGGTCTGGGTTTGATTCCCACAGAACAAACAGGGATAGTCAATACAAAATTGTTTACAGTTTAAAATTGGAATTTGGAATCTTTCTTCTTCTTTTTCGTGTGGGACACCAAGTCATCCAACGACCTAGAAGGAAAACCAGCAGGAGGACCGAGCTAGCTAAAACACATTATAAAAAAAGGTAAAGAGAATATTTATTTTAAAAATTATACCTATATAGATTGATTTCATCAAATGATACCCCACCTGAAATTCTGTCGACCAGCTGGTCTTTTATTAAGCTCCTAATATAAATAAATGATATATACAGGGTGTAAGAGACCATGAAATGGATCAACTTTTTCTATGGCGGCTATGTTGGGAAACGAAAATTTTTTTTCGTGTTTCCATACAAAGTCAGTCAGCTGATTGGGAATTTTGAACAGAAGGTCGATTTATTTTTTTATGTTTACCAACATAGCTCCCATAGAAAAAGTTGTTCAGTTTCATGATCTGATCACGCCTGCAAAGTTTTCGTTACACCGTCCCTTAAATCCTGTATATAGGTACCTACTAATTAAAAAATTGTAACTATGCCTGGAATAAAGTTTGAAATTGATTGAAATAGCGCTTCCAAGGCGGAACAACTTAGTGGGACTTAAAGAAAGTTTAAATTTCGAACGATCCGCTTTACCAGTAGTGCTGTGAATGGTAAGACATCGTTTTTTTATAATCTTCTATTTCTCCGTCTGAGGCACTCGGGTAAACAAATAAATTTAGAAAAAATTATAAAAACTCTAACCAAGACCAATAATTAAACGACCCCGTACGCAGTTGATCTCCACGCAGATTTAGATATTTTCCACGATAAAAATATGATTTTATAATTAGACTTCGTTCCCACTTCCTCTCAAAATATTACGTAGATCGTCCCAACTTGTTCTCATGAACGGACGGATTTCAGATCCCTCTCTTTCTTTTCGTGAGGAACACTAGGTCGTCCAACGACCCAATGTACGCTAGTGTCTGAATTTTTCAACCGGCTTCTGCAAGTAGCAGGCTTCTGACATGGTTGTGTAACGAGCGCGCCGTCTAAGTAATCATAGATAGCAACCGAGACCTATGGATATCGGATGATGTTCGATTTCTGAAATGAGTTACATCTACTAGTTCAACTCCGGAATCAGTTCCGGAATTAAAAAACTACAGGATCTACTATCAAAACCAGAGCCCAATTCTGCTAATTTTTTATCATTATAACGCCATCGAAACTCAACTGTCATACCATTGCCATTGTGATTTTTTATACTTCAAACTGTTAGCAGACTACGAAATGACAGAAATCATCCAACTGAGATCCAATCGACATCCAACTGAAGCGATTTTTATTTAGCAGACTTAGGGCCCTAGTATAGTGCAAAAAGGGTAGAGAAAAAAGAAAAATAAGGACCAATACTAGCACAAATCAGAGATACTCGCGGAAACTGAGGACTTTTACATAAATCTGTATTCCGCCTTCATTTTGTGCGACCCTAGTCTGTCCGACGAACTGCCCGGACGGGTCCGTACAGTAGACGTCAAAAATATTCAAACGAAAATTTTCAGCCCAGAATCTGTGGCAAATCGTGTCAGAACAAATGATTGTGTTTGACAATCTTTCTATGCTTGTCACACTTAGGTTTATTTTATATTTCTCTCCTGCTCTCTTCTCTGATTACGTCAGAGTTCCTCAAGTCAATTAACGCCTAATATTTGCTGTATTTTTGTATTGAACTTTTTCGTTTGAATATTTTTTGTGTGTAATAAGTAGCATCCAGATTTTGTTTCGAGTAGGTAGGACACCGAGTCGTTTAACGACCCGATGAACACTGGTGTCGACAGTTTTTCAACCGCCTACTACTAGTAGCAGGCCTCTGACGGGGTTGAGTAACGGTCGCCGTCTAAGTTACCACAGACAGCAACCGGGACCTACGAAACAAGGAACAATCTTTCTTTTGGACAATTAGGTGGTTCACCCTGCAACATCCTTACCAGACTTGGAACAAATTCACAAAGAAATAAAATAAAAACAAATAAAAATTCTTGAGTGTCCCACCGAGAATCGAACCCGGAACCTTTTCGGAGCACTCGGACGAGCGGTGTAAATATTTACGTAATCTGTGGCTGGCGCGCGAACTAAACTACTTCTGGGAAAGTTTGTTGAAAAATTTAACTGTTAAGTTTTGTGGACGCATTAGCTACTTTTTTAAGTATTCGTGGTAAGTTTGCGTTTCCATCGCTCTCTTATTAAGTGGGACACAGAGTCGTTCAACGGCCCGATGACATACACCAAGACATACAGATATCACGCTTTTATCCCTTGCGGGGTAGACAGAGCGTTAACGATAGTAAAAATACGGTGGCTTTCGCCATGTCTGACAAGTATTGAGGGCCCTTTCCGATGATTCATGTATCACTGTAGCGACAGGTTGTCAGCGTATTGCCTAAAGTTGTAATATACATCGAACCCTCGAGTCCCTTATTCGCCTTTTACAACACCCACGGGCAAGAAAAGGGGTGATGCTAAGCTGGGATTACACAGCACAATCCTTAATCCCTTAGGCGGATCGCACACTTAACGCACGACGGAGCGCTAAAACATCGCAACGGTCTGTCAGATCCATACTAGAAACGTCACTCCCCATACTAAAATCGCACAACCGCTGTTGACGCAGCGCTATCGCAGTGTCGTCCGTCGAGTGCAGTTTTAGTATGGGGAGTGACGTTTCTAGTATGGATCTGACAGACCGCTGTGATATTTTAGCGCTCCGTCATGCGTCAAGTGTGCGATCCGCCTTACCCACCTTTATATTGCTATATATTTTATGTAGTCTATATACAAACAATATAAATATCCCGTAATCCCTCACATATTGCTCTGCACAAATAAATCCATCTAATCCCTCCCCGATAACAATAAAATACACAGACTATACAGGGTGTAAGGGACGGTGTAACGAAAACTTTGCAGGCGTGATCAGATCATGAAACTGAACAACTTTTTCTATGGGGTCTATGTATGTTGGGAAACGAAAAAATTTTGAGTTCACATACAAAGTCACTCAGCTGATTGGGAATTTTGTATGGAAAGTCGAAAAATTTTTTTAGTTTCCCAACGTAGCCTCCATACAAAAAGTTGTTCAGTTTCATGGTCTGAGCACGCCTGCAAAGTTTTCGTTACACCGTCTCTTACACCCAGTATTTCAGGGTAAGACTCGATATTAATACAAATATGAGGCCAAGGTATTTAGAAATAAATGTAACTACAAGAATTCAAAAATGGCTGGTATACTGGTCGTGTCAAAGACTGGCAATGATTAAAAATGGCAACGAAATGACCGTAGGTGTTTAAAAAAATACATACGTACATACATTTATCACGCCTCTATCCCTTGCGGGGTAGGCAGAGCGTTAACGATCGTAAAAACACAGTCGCCACGTCTGACAAGCATTGAGGGCCTTTGCAGATAATTCGTGTATCACTGTAGTGACAGGTTGTCAGCCTGTCGGCTACAATTGTAATACACATGAAACCCTCGAGTCCCTTAGTCGCCTTTTACAACACCCGCGGGAAGAAATGGGGTGATGCTATTCTAAGCCGGCATCACACGGCAAATTAGATATACTATTATTATATTATTGTTGAAGCAGACTCTTCAATTTATATTTAGTTTATGATAGTTCGTAATTCCGTAACTTTACCCGATTTCTGTTATTAAAATAGTTACGGTCGGCAGATGGGCCGAAATCAGGCTGAAGTTTTGATAGGTCCGGATTTGGAAATTTAGATTTTAGTCGAATGGTATAAGGGCAGGTAGGTATGGGCCGTGTGATGCCGGCTGAGAATAGCATCACTCGATTTTATTGGTATCGTAATAAGTGACCAAAGGACCCGAGGGTTTCATTGTGAAATACAAATAGGCGACAGGCTGACAACCTATTACCATAGTGATACAATTTTTTTCTGAAACAGCTCAAAATATCTGTCAGATGTAGCTATAGCAACCGTATTTTTAGGGCCGTTAACACGCTGCCTATCCCACGAACGATAAAAGCGTGATGCTCGATCGTTAACATGCCAATAACAGCAAATTTTCTAACATTATGTGTATATTCCCTGAAAAAAGTTCAGTTTCAATAGATGGTTCATCCGTCAAAATATTTTCAGATAAGTATTTCATTTAGATTTACCGCACTCACAGTGCTAGCTACATATTCTCACAAATAAAAATAAGAAATCGCAAAAATTTACAAGCGTCGACCGGCAATCGAACCCGGGCCACGTGGGGTACCACTAGCAATTTATAAACTAGGCAGTCGTGATTCTCTAAGAGAACTGTTTAAGGAAATTAATATTATGACGGTGCCGTGTCAATATATTTATGAAAATATCATGTATGTAAGAAAGAATATTCATACGTTCACAAGAAATCATGAAAGACATAATCGTAATATAAGAAGTAAAAATAAATTAGATCAACCCGCGTATAGACTAGCTAAAGTAAGAACTTCATTTGAAGGTTTAAGTATACGATACTATAACAAAATACCGGAAGATATATTAAGTTTATCTGAAAGTAAATTTAAATCTATTATTAAGAAAACATTATGTTATAAAGCTTATTATAAGTTAGATGATTATGTTAATGACAAAGAGGCATGGTCCTCTGAAATTCCAGCACAGCACAAGAAACATGCAGTCATTTTTAATACCAAATCAGGACGTGCATGGAATTTACAATTGGCATAATTAGTAAGGAAGACGAAACAGTTAGAATTATCTACTGTAATACTTTTATTTTATTTTAATTTAGCGTAGCCGATTTTTTGGGCTAATAATATATATATTTATAAAACTTAGCTAGGGTAGCCTAGGGCCTATTCTATAGGTACAAATTGTAAATTGAGATTAGAAGCACTTCTGAGCAGGTTTTTGGGTGGTTTTCCTGTTCAGGGGGTCCGGCTGATTAGCATGTAACATGCTTTTTTTTTTAAATATTGCTTTTAATTTGATTGATTAAATTGATGGTGGTGACGTAAGTTACATGCTGTGTGGTCAGCCTGACCAGCCCCGAGGCAGTGCCTTTTTTTTTTTTTTATCCCACTCGTGCCGCGATTCTATTAGGAACATAAAATTGTTATTGTTACTATGACTAATTCACTTATTCAGTGACCGTATTGTAATTTAACTCTATGACATTCTAAAAGCATTCATTGTGAATCTAGTACTTGGAAATAAACGATTGAATCTTGAATCTTGAATCACGCTGCTCTACCACTGGGCTATCGGCGCACCGGTTGGTAAATTTATCGATCTCTTGATGCTCGTCTTAAAGCGACGACCTTAGCGACATCTAGTAGTAATACTTTAGTACTTACTACCCGGGTTCGATTCCCAGTCGACGCTTGTTTTTGATTCCTTATTTTCATTGAGATACTTTTTTACTCTTTTTACTTTTTACATTACCTACCTACATCTAGTACATTTGATCTCTGTTGTGGTTGTACTAGCAATTTCAATTTGCTGTATTGTTTGGTTTTCATCTTACGTTTCTATCATTTCGTAAACTACACAGATATGATATCATTACATAGTACCTATAAAGCAAAGTCGCTGTAGGTATGTATGTATGTTTGTTTGCTTAAATCTTTTAAACTACACAACGAATTTTGATGCTGTTTTTTTTTATTTGATAGTGCTATTCAAGATAAAGGTTTTATGTATAATACTTGCCGGGAAAAATCCCACGGGAAAATGAGTTGCAGCGGGCGGAGCCACAGTAATAATATCAACTTCGAGTTGTGATAAAATCACCATGCACCGACGAAGCTGACACATTACGTATAGATACTAAATAAAGTCCTTCCAAAACGCTCTAATTACAACATTGTAAGCAAATAGCTTCTGTACCAAAATGTAACCATTAATGCCACAGTAGGCCGAATTCACAAAACTATAAAATAGACATCAAAACCTCGTTAAGCGTTACGATGTCGTCTGGCCGTTTAATCGTTTCGGCCCGAGGATTTTTGCAGACGAAATTTATTGAGACTTTTACGTCTCTGTAAAAAGATTTTCTGGCAGTAATGAGTTCTTATGAGTTTCTGTAATTTATGAATGAATTTGATCCAAAACTTTTTTTGTAATTTTTGTCTTGCATTGGGACATTTCACGCACAGGCTATACTATATTATATACGACGTGTGATGCCGGCTTAGAATAGCATCACCCCACATCCTTCCCGCGGGTGTCGTAAGAGGCGACTAAGGGACTCGAGGGTATTGGTGTATTACAATTTCTAGGCGACAGGCTGACAACCTGTCACTATAGTAATACACATGTTTTCTTGAACAACCTTGGAAAACAATCCTCAAAAATGTCAGACGTGGCGATAGCAACCGTATTCTTACGGCTGTTAACGCTCTGCCTACCCCGCAAGGGATAAAGGCGTGATATATGTACAAAAAGAATGTAATGCCGTGTGATGCCGGCTTAGAATAGCATCACCCCACATCCTTCCCGCGGGTGTCGTAAGAGGCGACTAAGGGACTCGAGGGTATTGGTGTATTACAATTTCTAGGCGACAGGCTGACAACCTGTCACTATAGTAATACACATGTTTTCTTGAACAACCTTGGAAAACAATCCTCAAAAATGTCAGACGTGGCGATAGCAACCGTATTCTTACGGCTGTTAACGCTCTGCCTACCCCGCAAGGGATAAAGGCGTGATATATGTATGTACAAAAAGAATGTAATGCCGTGTGATGCCGGCTTAGAATAGCATCACCCCACATCTTTCCCGCGGGTGTCGTAAGAAGCGACTAAGGGACTCGAGAGTATTGGTGTATTACGATTTTTAGGCGACAGGCTGACAACCTGTCACTATAGTGATACACATGTTTTCTGAAACAACCTTGGAAAACAATCCTCAAAAATGTCAGACGTGGTGATAGTGGCCGTATTCTTACGGCCGTTAACGCTCTGCCTACCCCGTGAGGGATAAAGGCGTGATATATGTATGTATGTATGTACAAAAAGAAAAAAGAAGCTTTTATCAGCCTGCAAAAGCTTACTTTTTTAATGCAGGGTCATTATTAATCAGTACACACACGTTGTAGTTGTAAGGTGTTTCTACTTATGATTCTGAACAACTTTTACTATATATTTTATTTTACGACAGTGGTTGAGCGGTTTTAGTTTGACATTTCCAGTATGGATCTGACAGAGCGCTGCGATGTTTTAGCGCTCCGTCGTGCGTTAAGTGTGCGATCTGCCTCAGGGTATTTTCACAAAAGTTACAAGCGAAAACGCGTAGTTGACCTATTTTGGTAAAAGTTTATCTAATAACGACCAAAGTTGTAAAGTTTTGAACTAAACCGCGGTTTTGGCTGTTTTGATTTGTTAGAGTAAATAGCGAGTTAAAAGGGTAAGCTTGGGTTAAGATAGGGTGAGGTTGTTTATTGATAAAAAATACAGTAAAAAGGTTTAAAATAATCTTGTCACACCTCCTACATTTTCCTCTCCACCGTGATTGGACTTGATAATACCCGTTTAATTTATAATCAAAGGATCATGACAACTTTTGTTTGGATGCTTGTCCTGTTTTTCATCAGTCTTGCGTCACACTTGCAGGAGTCGCATCAAAGTTATATAATAATAGAGATTAAATATTGCTTATCATTTTAGCATAGGGAATTTTTATGCAACATACTAGTCCTGGAGTTATTAAGTGTCAAAGTCGAGCATCGAAAGAGACAAAAGTGTTGATGTTTGGCGCTCTTTAGTGTGTTTAGTTCTAAATACGTTATTTTCGGTAAGCAGCGAAGAAAAGGTTTACGCCTCAGTAATTTTTTTTGTCGAAATAGGTAATCGTAGATGATCAATTTTATTTTTATTAATTTTTCGGGTTTTGTGCAACAAATAACGTTGCTATTTTTCATTAAAATTGGCGATGTTATATATTGCATTCATTTGTTTTGTTACGCAAGACACATGGTTAGCCCATGTACGGGCATTCTCCTTTCACTTTATGTTTAACTAGTGGGCACCCGCGGCTCTGCCCGCGTTGAAGTCGGTTTTAATCTCATAACCACAGGAACATTTTTTCAGGATAACAACTGTCCTATGTGTTAATCCAAGTTACTCTCTATCTGTGTGCCAAACATGAAATTCAATTCAGTAGTTTTAGCGGAACGAGTAACAAACAAACATACACACTTTCCCATTTATTTTTATTTATACTTTGAACTTATATTAACCTGTTTGTATTTAATATTTGAATTACTGTTTACCACAAAGGCAATGAGGTAACAAGCTTGGAAGCTAGAGATATTTGTCCCTACTGTGGCATTTTTCTGCGATTGGTCTTAATTTCAAAGGTCACTTACTTTCCTTATAGTACGTGTAGGGTCAGTCATGCGCTACCATCTGCAATAAGCTTTAAAATTTCTTCCTACTTTACCTACTGCTCTTGTTACTTATACTGTGGCTGTGGTGCACAGATAACTTTCAAATTATTAGGTTTATTGGTTCGCTCCAAAATTACTTCTCGTCTGTTTATTTATTTTGATTAGAATTTCCTATTTCGGGAGCAAATTACTTTTTAAAGTAAATACAAACCTACAAAGTTCGTGGTAAAGCTATGGAGATTTAACGAATCGACGTATTTTAAAATAATCTTTGTTCAATTATATTTTAGACTATGAACTTTGAGACAATTCAGGAGGTTTGAGACTTTAAGACATCGAAGAGACACGAGCTCACCGACTTCGTTGGCTCAGCAACCTAAACAGTATGGGAGAGGATCAGGGAGCAACAAAAGCGTAGGTGGTTCGCAGACTTAACGCATGATAGACCGCTAAAATATCGCAGCGCTTGTCAGATCCATACTAGAAACGTCACTCTCCATAGCAAAACCGCACTCAGCGCTGCGTCGACAGCAGTTGAGCGGTTTTAGTATAGGGATTGACATTTCTAGTATGGATCTGACAGACCGCTGCGATGTTTTAGCGCTCCGTCGTGCGTGAAGTGTACGATCCGCCTTTGATGTCACATTCTAATACCAAAATCTGCGACGCTACTTTATATGTAGGAGAATCGTCTTCTATTAGAATATTGTTCAAAGCTATTTTATCCGTAGGCAATCCACTCAAGTTATTATATCCTATCTGCAGCAATACTTAGCAAATTAGTGACACGCAAACCAATTTGTATGAGAATGACAATCGCAGTAGACTCGTCGTCGTCGTCGTCGTCTCAGCCGATAGACGTCCACTGCAGGACATAGGCCTCCCCCAAGGATCTCCACGATGATCGGTCCAGCGCCACCCGCATCCAGCGGCTTCCCGCGACCTTCACCAGATCGTCGGTCCACCTTGTGGGAGGCCTACCTACGCTGCGTCTACCGGTCCGTGGCCGCCACTCGAGAACTTTCCGGCCCCAGCGGCCATCGGTCCTACGAGCAATATGCCCCGCCCACTGCCACTTAAGTTGCGCAATCCTTCGAGCTATGTCGGTGGCTTTGGTTCTTCTCCGGATTTCCTCATTTCTGATTCGATCGCGGAGAGAAACTCCGAGCATAGCCTAAATGACAGTAATTTTAAGGACTGTTTGGATCATAAGCAGATTCTTTATAGTAAAGGGAATGCCGTATTTATACGCTTGGCTGATGGACTGGCGAGCGCGGTACAAGGTGTTGTATTCACAGGGCATGCTGCTGCCCATTCCCTGGATTCGCCTTTTACAACACTCACGGGTAGCAGGGTGATGCTATTCTAAGCTGGCACCACACAGCATCGGTACACAATTCTTGTCAATATGGAGTGTCTATGTGTGAATATATCGATGATACTTCACAAGTGACGACCGATGTGGCGCAGTGGTAGTGCGCCTTAGACGCAGAAGGTTCCGAGTTCGATTCTCAGTGGGTCACTCACAAAGTATTTATCACTTTGTGAATTTGTTCCCAGTCTGGTTAGGACATTGCGGGCTGAACCACCCGATTGTCCGTAAGTAAGATGGTTCCGTGCTTCGGATGGCACGTTAAGCCGTAGGTCCCGGTTGCTGTCTATGATCACTTAGACGGCGGTCGTTACACAACCATGTCAGAAGCCTGCTACTTGTAGAAGGCGGTTGAAAAATTCTGACACTAGGGTACATCAGGTCGTTGGACGACTCGGTGTCCCACACGAAAAAGAAGAAGAAGACTTCACAAGTATCAAATCGTAAGGATTTTATCAAAAAAAGTAAAGAAAATCAAAGTCGCGTTTGCGCATCATAACTGGGATAGAAGTTAAAATACCGAAAGCCGAAGTAAGTAAAACTGAAAAACTAGGTTAGGAAGATAGGAAGTTATAGACCGGAAATAGGATGACTCTCCCCACGGGCCCGGATAACCGGAAACGCCAAAACTTGTTTCGAGCAAAACGACGATCCGCTGCTGTCTATTTTTGAAAGAAAAATATACTTCTCTTCCATTTGCCTGTAAATGGCGGTATTATTTCAAAAAAGATTACCAAAATCGGCTCGTAGGCAGAGGCACGCAGACACGATAAAAATGAGGTTCCAGATAAAAATTTGTTCCTTATCGTAGGCCCAAAAAAAATGGTTCTTAAACTTCACATTACGTAAAGAATAGGTGTTTCATGGTACACAATTTTAATTGAAGTTTAAAGGCTGAATCTGATTTTTCAACTTAAGCAAATCCAACGCAACATGCTTGCGTATTTCAAAATTTATCACGATTAAAATGTGGTTTTAGGATGTTTCCTCGCAAATGGAAATAAAGCATTGTATTAGCCTCAGCCCAAATGCCAAATTCTGGTCTCGTTCACGTGGTAAGGCCTATACTCGCATTTCAATATTAGAAATTGGTCCATTTTTGGCTACTGCCATAGTGAATTATAAATCCGAAAGTTTTGTTTGTTAGTTTGTTACTACTTCACGCTGAAACTACTGAACCGATTTTCATAACATTTGGCACACAGATAGAAGGTAACTTGGATTAACACATAAGATAGTTGTTATCCCAAAAAAGGTTCCTGTCGGATGCTACGGGATTAAAACCGAATTCCACGCGGGCGGAGCCGCGGCGGGCACCTACTAGTTTAGAATACTCCTTAAATTTTTGTATGAGATAATATCACAAGAAAAATTCTACTTGGCAGTTCCCACACATACCGCGTGATTTACCGGTTTTTTGCCTTATACGAATTTTCAGACGAGAGAAAATCTCATGCAATGTCTAACATCGTCGCAAAAAAAAAAAAAAACTACTGTCAGTGCAGCTGTATTGTAGCTGTTCCGAACCGCAATATAGAATGGTATGTGTGCGATCCACTTAACATATTTCTCGTTTATCATTTTCCTGAAAAAGCAAAAATATTACAAATATTCTGTAAGAAAGCCCTCTTAAGAAATATTTCAGTAAAATATTCCAAATATTTTGCTACCCCGTTGATTCCTGAGAGAAAATATCTGAACGGCTGAGTAATTTTTATCAGACGCTCAATCATGGCCGACGCGTTCCCCCGGGAATACAACCCGGAACCAATCGGGTGAAAGTAACGACGCTTGTATCGAGTGAGTAGGCGGTACGCACACTTAACGCACGACGGAGCGCTAAAATATCGTAGCGGTCTGTCAGATCCATACTAGAAACGTCACTCACTATACTAAAACCGCACTCGACGGACGACGCTGCGTTAGCGCTGCGTTGACAGCGGTAGGCTGCCATGTCTGTGTGCCTATGATTCAGCTGTTACGCTGGTATCGAGTGAGTATTAGAGTACTGTCAGTTATGGCACAAAATAAATACTGGCTCGCGCCATAGTTAGGCGACTTTCCCACTGCACCGCACTCCGTCGCGTAGCGCGGGAGCGCAGATTTTAAAGTTGTATGTAAGTACATCAGTACGTATCGAAAAACCGCCTAGTACAACACACCGACAAAGCGTCCACGCGCGGTGGCGCGTCGCGCGCGCAGATTCTGCTTTTCAGCGCGGGGGCGCCACAGTGCCGCTCGAACCACGGCGATCGATAGTGGAGTAAAGTCTTTGTTTGGCGCGGGACCGTCGTACAACGCCCCTCCGCGCGGAGACGCGGAGCAAGCCGCGCGATGAAGCAGATCTGCTCCTCCGTCGCCGCGCGCGGGATCTGCCGCTCCGCGCTACGCGTCGGGGCGCGTTCCCAGTGTGTGAGACGCCTTATGGCAGATCGCACACTTGACGCAAGACGGAGCGCTAAAACATCGCAGCGGTCTGTCAGATTCATAATAGATATGTCAATCCCCACACTAAAACCGCTCAACCGTTGTCGACGCAGCGCTATTGCAGTGTCGTCCAGGTAGACAACCTGTCCTACAGTGATACACGAATCATCTGAAAGGGCCCTCATTACTGGTCAGACGTGGCGATAACGACCGTAATTTTACGATCGTTAACGCTCTGTCTACCCCGCGAAGGGCGCATAAAGGTGTGTTTAGTGTGTGTTTGTGTATTTTCATTCAGCTGCCAGGTTTTCCGAATGAATTGAAAAGTCTGGATTTTATTTATTGTGAAAATCGTTGTCGAGTTGATTTAAAAGCTGTACGTGGAATAATCAAAAGCGTTGAGTAATTAAAATCTCATTTTGTTCGACTGTTTTTATATAAAATTGTTATTTGTTTTTATCAAGTTTTGTTTATTGTGTTAATCGATTTGCTGAATTTAATATTGATAAATAAAAACCTGAGAATACGAAGCCCAAATAGGTAAAACAACCCAAAAGCTAGTCTAGGCTTTTTTCGCACTTAACGCACAACGCAGCGCTAACATAACGCAGCGGTCTGCCAGATCCATGCTAGAAATGTCAATTCCTATACTAAAACCGCTTAACCACTGTTGCAGATGCGTCAAAATAACGTTATTTGACATAATAATTAATAAATAATGTTATTTGACAGCGGTTGTGGTTGCGGTTTGGTATGGAGATAACGTTTTTAGTATGATTCTGACAGACAAATGCATTATTTTTAACTGTCACAATAAAACATGATTTACTTGGACCACTGTGTGCTTACTGGGTGGTGCCCACGAGAACGCCAAGCTCTACAGGAAACACTGGACAACTTTTCCCAAGAAACGTAAATCAAACCTAAAAATTAAATGTATATAAAACAATAAATGTATATTTCTATATTATGAAATCTTTAGGGACTCTAAGGCTTCATGTCTATTGCAATTTTAGGCTGCCAACCCGTCACTATAGTGATACACGACTTATCTGAAACGACCCTCAAACATTTGTCAGACGTGGCGATAGCGACAGTATTTTTTTGGCCGTCAACGGTGTGCTTCCCCGCAAGGGATAAAGGCGCGATAGGCTTTTTAAACACTACATTTAGCATAAATATTGTGCACGATGGAAGATGGTATCAGCCGAACCTTATGCTATCTCTCTACCGTAGGACTGCTGGAAGAGATTTCTTTTTAGAAGTAAGTAGTGCCTGTTGTGTTTTTTAACATAATGTGATTGTCCTGTGTGCAATAAACAGTTAAGTTAATTACTGTTTTTCCTAGGAGTTTCTAAGCATTTTCATGAAAGTCCATCGGTTGGTGCCACCCTGTATAAAAATGGCGGAGTAAGTTGTTGAATTTTATGAATATCTTGAATCAGAATCAGTTTTTTTTTTTCAGTATCAGAATTTTTATTTGCCAAGAAAATGGTACAATGTAGCCGATTGAGTTCCTTTTACCAATTCTGTTACACTTTGTATCTTATACACAAGTTACTTGTATTATATTCTAACTCATACTTACTCTAATAGGAAGGCAAAAGCATATCATCTGTATATTTTTCATCTAGCGCTTTTATCATAAAAAACCTTGATTACACCCTCGTATGAAACAAAGCACTAGGCTGGGGACTCACCGGGGTATAAAGAGGTAAAATCCACAGAGCACAGCACACACAGATGTAACGCACACACACAGCGACGACGCAGTCACAGGCGACTGAAGCGCCCGGCAGACGCACACATACTGACGCCTGTGGATGTGGGATTGAGGTACACTGGCTGGTAGTGGAAATGGAGGACGATTTTCCGCAATTTTCTTGCCGTGGATGTTCGATTACTCGTAAATGAACAAACTAGGAAGAAAGTTTCATCCCAAAACTGTTCTGTTCCCTTCGGTCAAATAAAAATGCACTGCTTTGACCAATAATGCTATTTGTCTCAAACTATAATAAAACAATTTAAAAGTATAACCTCTTTTTAATGTAAGATTTATGTTTAAACTCTAATGTTTCGTGTCAGATTTACGTTGCGTATTCTGAGAGGTAGTCATGTCATGACATAAAATACTGCTTGTATCACACACGAATTCGAATACTAGTAAGTCCTATACGAAACTTTAGACCAGTCACCACGGAGTCCGTATATGACTTCAGAAATCACACTTTCAGAAATTTTGCTTCTGTGGCGTCTACCTCTAGACAATGGCCCACCTAACCTGCCCCGCTTGCCCCAGCACTTGCACTCATGACGACCTGTGCCTAGTTTTTCGAAACTACAGGCTACAATTCTACAGGTGAAATTCGATGTACATTGCGTAGCGGGTCAAAAATCCTAGTTTTTTAACGTCCCACCGGCTACGCAATGTACATCTAATTTCACCTGTAGAATTGTAGCCTGTAGTTTCGTTGTTTAGGCCACTGATGGCCGCTACCACAGAAGCGGTTCAAGTTGCCGAATTCTGGTCACGCAAAATATGAAGAGATAGTCATTGAATCGACAAGAAGAAGAAGCTTCTGTAAGTCTGTAAGGAACTAAAAATGTTTGTGCCCGGTGTGCCTCCAGCTTATTGAGTGGAGTGGAGGCGCTATACGGAAACCCAGTGAATTGTGAGATGTGTTCAGGATGTGTTCAATGCTTACCACCTCTAACGGCTTGTGTTAACTATATTTATTCTTTATAGGGAACGGGAAAGAAAATCACATACAAACATACGTACAGATACGCCTTTATCCCTTGCGGGGTAGGCAGAGCGCTAAAAGCCGTAAGAATACGGTCGCTATCGCCACGTCTGACATTTTTGAGGATTGTTTTCCAAGGATGTTTCAGAAAACATGTGTATCACTATAGTGACAAGTTGTCAGCCTGGTACATTGGTAAATTACAATTTTTTTAGACTCGAGAGTATTGACTCTCGAGTCCCTTAGTCGCCTCTTACGACACCCGCGGGACAGAAAACCATCAACGTTAATAATTCGGTAGTGGACTGGGTCATTAAAAAAATTATTAAAGTTGTACGCTTAAAATGATTGTCTAAAAATACTAGGAACTTCATTTATACATACATACATACATGCACACACAATGACGCCTTTATTCCTTGCGGGACAACTTCAATCATAATTTTTCAAGATATCTTTTTAAAGTTTGATTTAAGAAACAGAAATAGTAGATTACGTACTGAGGTATGTAAGCTATCAATAACAACCGCGGTACCTTTCCGAGGTTGTTATTGATGTTACATCCGTGGTACGTATACTGCTTTACATATCGAATGAAAATTGAGTAAAATAAAGCGATAAATACAAGAAAACGACCCATAAATGATGATTGTATCGTCTGCTATTCAAATTGCACCACTAAACTTTTTTTTCTATGATTGAAAAATATTGAATTAATATCAAAGAAAAGTATCCTAACATAAAGTAGACATTTTTCTGATCGTAGGGATATTAGTATTTTTTACTTTTGTCATTGTAATATTGAGTAATAATTCGACAAACTCATTTATTGAGGTTATAAAAATACAGATTAAAAATATAATTCCTGCGTTCAAGCAACACAATTCGTACCGGCCAGTTCGAAATTTAAAATCGTATACAACTAGTTGGATGCAACTCCTATTAAAAATAAGAAGAAATTGATTTTAACTTTTTAATTGTCGCGATTCTATTGGTTCTTTTTCTAGTTCCATATTTAAAATTACTTACAGGCCTAGTTTTAAAACCTCGCCTGTAAGTTGAACTTACAGGTCGTGTTTTTTGTCAGTAATGACCTACTTTCAGAGCATGAGATATGTAAAATAACATACCAAGTGATCTGACGCCATCCAAAATAGCAATTTATGGCGTCATACATTCCTATTTTAATACAATATACTGTTTAAAATCGTATCTAATCTTATTTGACCTGCCAGTCCATAACCCTATCATCGATTATATAAAACCTTTTTCTTCAGTCTTCCACTTCAACAGCCATAATAGTCCACTGATGGACATTGGCCTCCCTCTATATTAGCTGCAAATATTTTGAGGAGTGAATGAGCCCATAAAACTGAACAACTTTCACCAAGAAACATTTAAGATTCAAGATTCAAGATTCAATCGTTTATTTCCAAGTAGATTCACAATGAATACTTTTAGAATGTCAGAGAGTTACAAAACAAAATAATGTCACTGAATAAATGAATGAGTCATTGTAAACAATAACAATTTTCAGTTCCTAATAGAATCGCGGACGAGTGGGATAAAAATAAAAAAAAATAATAAAGGCACTGCCTCGGGGCTGGCCAGGCTGACCACACATCATGTAACTTACATCACCACCATCAATTAATGAAATCAGTTAAATTAAAGACAAAATATTTAAAAAATGCTTGTTACATGCTAATCAGCCGGACCCCCTGAACAGGAAAACCACCCAAAAACCTGCTCAGAAGTGCTCCTAAAAAAAATTACACACTGTATACCCACCCTATATTTGTAATTTTTGTGCGATTTTGTCAGTGCGAAACACATAGGTTGGAGAAAAAGCAGCAATCTTAAATGTAAGGTGTAGGTACGAGTAATGTAAATTATATACCGTAATCACTAAAATCTAGCAGGATTACATAAAAATCGTATCCTAAAAATTTACAGTGGAAACTTTGTATAAATATTACGAAGAAAATATTTTTTGTAGATGAGGAAAATTCCTGAGATACATTAATATTTTACTTTACCATTGAAGATTTTCGAAAAGAGATCTCGCCAGTACTAAAAGTGAAACGGAGGCGAAATCGCACACTTGACGCACGACGGAGCGCTAAAACATCGCAGCGGTCTGCCGGCTCCATGCTAGAAATGTCAATTCCCATACTAAAACCGCTCAACCGCTGTCGACACAGCGCTATCGCAATTAGTTCAATCCTGCCTGCGATAGATAATTATGCAAGTTTTCTAAAACCAACCTACCATCGAAAAACCGTCCTACCTTCACCCTATGATTGTTCTATAAGTAGGTAATATTCACACGCTGTCTTGACTCTAGATTATACGGTTGGTTTAATCCTTAGGTAACTAGTAGTAATCCTTGCTGTCAAGACTTACCTACGGACAATTCGTCTGTCTGTGCACGGTGCTGGCGTAGGTCCCGTATCTACACGAACTCATTTTTTATGTTCACTGGACATCATGACAATTTACTAAACGCGAAAGTAGCGAATCGCTGCAGTAGGCTGAATGCGCGAATAGGCGAATCGCGCCGGTCGGTGAAAGGCGCAAGTTGGCTTACTCTGCGTACTCCGTATATCTGACACAATGGCTCAGAACTGTATACCAGCCCACTCAGCAATTTCACCAGAGGGAATTTTTAATCTCTTCGTTTAATTTACACTTTGTGTTGTTATTTCTTGATGGAACTCCATGTTTAATTATTAATAAAACTGTTTTTCACTAGTTCGTTTGGTTTAGAGTAGATGGCGCACCTGCGAATGGTGCAAGAGCTCATGCGATTTCCCATAGATAAGAGTAATCAATGGGATCAATTGTGCAGTGAACTTGGCAGATAGGTAATCCTTTAATATAGCTGACGCTGTTATATAATTATTATAGAGACGTGTTGCATTAGGCCGAAAAAAATGACATTGCTACCCATTTTGTCGTCGTTCCCTTTTCCACGGTAAAAGATAGCCAATTTTTATCTGTGGCGTGGTACACAGAGCCGGCGAATGGTCTCAAGAACCATGAAGTCTTGAGTTAGATGATCTAAAAATAATAATTCGCCGTGATACGCAAAGAAGAAGAAGACGACTGTTTTACGAAAGAAGACGACTGTTTTACGAGAACGTAATATGGCAAGATTCATGTTCTGAGCAGATTTCAATACGAGAACGTAATATCATACAGATGATCACACTCAGAGCTGATTCCAATACGAGAAAGTAATATGGAATAGTTCAATCGCCGAGCAGATTTCAATACGAGAACGTTATATGGCAGGATTCATGTTCCGAGCAGACCAAACAGCATTTTGATACAGACAGCCAGCGGTACAATCCGATGCAGAGCAAACCGCTGGTATGGCTTGACATCAAGTCGTCTTAGTGGTAGACCATCCAGACATAGACTAACAGCAATTTATATGCAGATGAAGTTGCAAGAACTAGTCATTTGTATTCGCAGGAAGAAAGGCAGGGAAATGCATTTGCAAGACATATAGTTTAGAACTGAATTGTG
This sequence comes from Keiferia lycopersicella, assembly GCA_029255805.1. NCBI lineage: Eukaryota > Metazoa > Arthropoda > Insecta > Lepidoptera > Gelechiidae > Keiferia > Keiferia lycopersicella. Next base: position 14,215,064 of record JARACZ010000011.1, on the reverse strand, counting down.
ATCATCTTCAATAGGAGGTATTCTTTTTGGGAATTTAAAAAAAACTAGTATTCCAAGAACTCGATAGATGGCGTTAAACTGACTATGTTACTAGATTCCAGTGTAGATATCGAAGCCAAAAGATTAAAAAAAAATTCAACAATGACTGAGAGTCTGGCATGTACTGACACTTTAGTTTCAAGTAAGACCGAGTCCAAGTTTAAAAAAAAGACAAAAAAAAATATTACGTTACATCTTTTGCTGTAACAAACCAAGCACAGCGCCATCTATCCAGCGACTAGAATAATAATTTTAAAAATCCCTATTGTGATCTCACAATTCTAGCACCAGTGTAAACTTGTAAACTACCTATTTGACTTGGCAGGCGAATTGGTAAGTGCAGTGTAAGGATATTGTAGATATTCACAGGGAACGCTGCCCGTTCCCTGGAATCATACTATGCTTTAGACGATAAGTAAGTATATCTAGTATAATAGCTATATAGTAGTAAGAAGGAACAGTGCATTATATCGCCCGATGTGGCGCAGTGGTAGTGCGACTGCCTTTGACATTGACAGTTGATATTTATCACTTTGTGAATTTGTTCCCAGTCTGGTTAGGACATTGCGGGCTGAACCACCCGATTGTCCGTAAGTAAGATGGTTCCGTGTTTCGGATAGCACGTTAATCCGTAGGTCCCGGTTGCTGTCTATGATCACTTAGACGGCAGTCGTTACACAACCATGTCAGAAGCCTGCTACTTGTAGAAGGCGGTTGAAAAATTCTGACACTAGGGTTCATCGGGTCGTTGAACGACTTGGTATCCCACACGAAAAGAAGAATTATATCGCCAACAAACTGCCCAGCAGTTTGGCGATGTTTTAGAATTTAAGCAAAACTGTGTTTATAGTTAAATAAAATAATAATAATAATAATAATGCATTTCTGTACCTACACCTTTATGTTTAAATTCTTCACTTTTTTAAAAAAATACTCATACGATTTGACACGGCTAAAGTATCGTATTTAGATTAGTCACCTCTGACGACACCTGGGGTGATGCTAAGTCACCACACGGCAAGTCATATTCAGAAACATACACATATCACGCCTATATCCCTGGCGGGGTAGGCAGAGCGTCAACAATAGTAAAAGTAGGTGGATCGCACACTTGACGCACGACGGAGCGCAAAAATATCGCAGCGGTCTGTCAAATCCATACTAGAAACGTCACTCCCCATACTTAAACCGCACTCGACGGAGGACACTGCGATAGTGCTGCGTTGGCAGCGGTTGAGCGGTTTTAGTACCTATGGGGATTGACATTTCTAGACAACACTGCACTGGCACTGAGTCAACAGCGGTTGAGCGGTTTTAGTATGGGTATTGAAATTTCTCGTATGGATCTGACAGACAGCTGCGCTGTTTTAGCGCTACGTCGTGCGTCAGGCGTGCGGTCCGCCCGGTCGTTATCGCCACGTCTGACAAATGTTAGATGGATATTTCAGAACCGCATGTGCAAATCTCAAAACACCGCAAAAGAACAATAAATTTTATTGTTCCGCACGAGAATTGAACCTGTGACCTTGCGTGTGGCAGGTTCAATGTCACAGTTATTGTTGTAACTGTTATTAAATCAGTTATTTCAAGTAACTGTTAATTATATCTGCAGTCTGTCTACCGTCTGAGCAGAAATGTGAGAAACTGCGCAAATGTAATGAAGAAATGGAATTTGTAAAGAAATCGTAATGAAATATCATTTTTTAAAAAGATTTCAATTTTTTTCTATAACCTTGTGGCGCAGTGGGAGTGCGACTGCCTTTGACGCAGAAGGTTCCGGGTTCGATTCTCGGTGGGTCACTCACAAAGTTGATATTTATCACTTTGTGAATTTGTTCCCAGTCTGGTTAGGACATTGCGGGCTGAACCACCCGATTGTCCGTAAGTAAGATGGTTCCGTGTTTCGGATAGCACGTTAAGCCGTAGGTCCCGGTTGCTGTCTATAATCACTTGGACGGCGGTCGTTACACAACCATGTCAGAAGCCTGCTACTTGTAGAAGGCGGTTGAAAAATTCTGGCACTAGGGTTCATCGGGTCGTTGGATGACTCGGTGTCCCACACGAAAAGAAGAAGTATCATAGACATTATACATATCTGCATATACAGGGTGTAAGAGACGGTGTACCAACGAAAACTTTGCAGGCGTGATCAGACCATGAAACTGAACAAGTTTTTCTATGGGGACTATGTTGGTAAACATAAAAAAATATTGGACCTTCCATACAAAATTCCCGAGCTGATTTGATGTAAAATTATCGAATTTACCCTTTTTTAAAATAGGATTGTCACTATCCCGTGCCGGTTTAAAATGGCATCACCCCATTTCTTTCCCATGGGTGTCGTGAGAGGCGACTGAGGGATTTGAGGGTTTTAAGTGTATTAAAATTTTAGGCGATAGGCTGACAACCTGTCATTATAGTGATACACGACTTATATTTAACGACCTTCAAGTATTAGTCGGACGTGGCGATAATGACCCAGATTTTACGGTCGTTAACGCTCTGCCTACTTTCAAGGGATAAAGAAGTGATTTGTGTGTGTGTGTGTGTGTGTGTGTGTGTGTGGGTGTTTGTGTGTCTCTGTGTGTGGATTGTCACTAATATCTCTTTTTATGAAACGCCAAATGTACAACAAACCCACGTACAAACAATGTATCGTTACCGGGTCAATTTACATTCTATCAATGCGCCATAAGTCATCAGCGGGCGTAAGTGATGTCGTTCTAATTGCAATTTTCCCACGAATCAGTATACAAGCCTTGTTGACACAAAAAGTAGACTTTTCTTGTATAAAAAACAGCTATCTTTTCTTTTTTATAAATATATAGTTCGAAAATGATGATGAAGTATATAAGATGTAAAAACATTAGCTGCAAATATTTTAAGGAGTGAATCGGCCAATGAAACTGAACAACTTCCCCCAAGAAACATAAGTCGAAATATGAGATGTTTTTTTCAACCTCTCATACATATTGACTTGATCGGTCGATAATTTCTATGCGAGGTCCAAAATATTTTTTCATATTTTGACATAAAACGTTCCTTGAGGAAATTTGTTCAGTTTCATGGGCTGTTTTACCCCTAAATATATTTGCAGCATTTTTTTTACATCCTTTATACATATAGATCGTATTAAAGAAACGGAAGTTGTAAAAAATATCCTACCATAGAAAGCCCGACACTACTTTAAGAAGAATTTTGTTTATGAAATCTTTTTTCCGTGGAATTCCTATTTCAAACTTTCAAAAATTCGAACACAGAACGGAAAACTCTCGTGCACACAACAGAAACAAAAAACGAAGAAAAAAAATAAAACGTTCGGTTTTTGAATTGGCTGCGAGCTGTCAGTGATAGATAGACGTTGTTGTTTGGGCTGGGTTTTAAAAGCTCCACCTACATCCATTTATGGAAAATCTGCGTTCTATTCCAAGCTTGTTTGAATATGTGATGCCGGCTTAGAATAGCTTCACCCCATTTCTTCCCGCGCGTGTTGAAAGGGGCAACTAATGGACTCGAGGGTTTCATGTGTATTACACATTTGGGCGACAGGCTGACATACATACATACATATGTCACGGCTTTTGTCCCTTGCGGGGTAGGCAGAGCGTTAACGGACGTAAGAATATGGTCACTATTTTTTTTTTTTTTTGGCAACAGACAGTCATACATACAATAGAACATGTTTAAGTATGGACCTTGAGTGCCTACACTATTTATACTATACTTAGTATTAAACATATCGGAACACTGAGGAAAACAGACGGTACACTATCGCCACGTCTGACATTTTTTGAGGATTGTTTTTGAGGACAGGCCGACAACCTGTCATTATAGTGATAGACGAACCATCTGGGAATTTGTAGGATAAAATAAAGAATTTTGCTATTTTTATTTATTAAGTGATGATCTCTCGGACCGATTTCGGCCATGGCGACCACTTTGACTCCTAATCAGATCGGCGCTGATGGGCCCGGAGATGGCTATTAAGTTGTTTAGAAAGGAACCATTAAAAAATCTATTTCTTTTTCATATTTCGACCTATGTTCCTTAGGGAAAGTTATTCAGTTTCATGGAACAATTCACCCTTTAAAACACTTGCAGCAAATTTTTTACACCCTGTATAGTGTTACCAAATTAGAACTAAACCTCTAGAGAAATTCTTTTCAAGCGAATCGATTCTGGCCATTCTACGCATATTTAGACTAGTATACAGGGTGTAAGAGACGATGTAACGAAAACTTTGCAGGCGTGATCAGACCATGAAACTGAACAACTTTTCTATGGGGGCTATGTTGGGAACCGAAAATTTTTTTTCCAGTTCCCATACAAAGCCAGTCAGCTGACCTGGAATTTTGTATGGAAGATCGAAAAAATGATCTCGTTTACCAACATAGCCCCCGTAGAAAAAGTTGTTCAGTTTCATGGTCAGATCACGTCTGCAAAGTTTTCGCTACACCGTCCCTTACACCCTGTATATCTAGAGAACTATACTTTGATATTAGTTCAGACCAGTCCACCCTAAATAGAAAGCAGGGCAATCCGACCGGTAACTTGGTAAATATGAAGAAATAATAACAAACGAGGACCCAAGAAAAATACGAGAAAATTGTTTCCATGAATAGCCGGGTTACACACAAGCCGCGCCTTTTGACGGATGATAGTGACCGCACATATTGTACTGCGCTCGCCAATCCGCCTGCCAAGCGTGGAGAGTATATGGAATATACCCCCCAAATGGGGGAGGCCCATGTCCATCAGTGGACTGGGGCGGTTAGTTGTGTTATTAGTAGCAGTAAGGCGCATCGCACACTTAGCGCACGACGGACCGCAGCGGTCTGTCAGACCCATCCTAGAAACGTCACTCCCCATACTAAAAGTACGATAGCGCTGCGACGACAGCGGTTGAGCGGTTTTAGTATGGGGATTGACATTTCGAGTATGGATCTGACAGAACGCTGCGATATTAAAGCGGTCCGTCGTGCGTTAAGTGTGCGATCCACATATTTCCCAAAATTCCTACTAAAGACTCCATTCATCGTTCATCGAATATATACATCGAAATATTCAAAGTTTGAATTGAAAAGCAGACAAATAATACAAAAGTATGTGCTTTAGCGCCACCAAGAATAGCTCAATATGACGCCATACTTTCAATATTTACATCATCGTTTTTAAAAGTAGCTCTTTTGACCTGTAAGTTATGTAGCCAGCCAGGGTGCCTAAGGTTGTTTCAATTCCACGCGACAGAAAAAAGCCACAACACTTGACACCACACTACTAATTATTCTCCTTGCCTTTATCCCGCTCTCTGTCAGGGTCGGCTACCTAACCTAGGGGATTTGACGTGGAATCAAGTTTTTACACAGAGTGACTGCCATCTGAGCTATGCAACCCGAAGGCTGACCTAGCCCAAATCCTAGGTGAAGTCACAATCAAATATCATTTAAATGTGGGTTTGATCACGATGTTATTCCTTCACCGTAAGAGCAGTCGGTAAATTTACGTGAGTAAAAACATTTTTACCAATGGTACACGGCGCGGCGGGGATAAAACTCGGGTCTCACGATGTAAAGTGTCCTAACCACTGGGCCACCGACGCCCTTGACACACTACTGTAGCAGCGAAACTCCGCAAAATAAGTGACACGTGTGGAAACCACCGTATCGTTTCATGAGTTATTTATTTTTGGAGAAAATCTCTCTTGCGAAGAATTTTCCGTCGTCTGAATCCATCTTAGACGGATCTTGTAATATTATTTTCGTCCTGAATTCCAAACGAGTTTTTTGTAAGTAGCTTTTATAGAATGGCTCTATGATAAGAATTTTGTGCCAAATCGTACTTACCTATCAACATTATACTTCATTCGCTTAAATAGTGACCAGCGTAACTGTCAGTAATCGCCAGTACGTGCGTGTATATAGCGTTGAGGTCAAGTTACGCTGGTCGCGTCACTATCTAAGCAAATTAGCTATCGTAATCTTGTGTCCTAAGAGCCGACTAAGGGACTTGAGGATTTCAGTGGTACAATTTTGGACAAGCTGATCACTGGACTTGAATACTCGTCAGACATGACGAAATAGCCCGTAGGTATTTTTAACTTTGATGCTCTGCTTACCCCTTGAAGGATAAAGGCGTGATGTATGTGTGTATTTCTGTTTCGTGCGTACATTAATTATGTTATCTAGATGTACGTCGCAAAAAAATCACCTTGATTAGACGAGGTGGCGTAGTATAGCTCATTCGCTTAGATAGTGTCGCGACCAGCGTAACCTGACCTCAATACTCCATACACGCACGTACTTGCGCGTACTGACAGTTACGCTGGTCGCGACACTAAGTAAGCGAATAAAGTACCAATACGAGACCCGGAAAAATCTCACATGTCGAACGACTCCCTTCGATTGACATCAGCAGAATCAGGTAACTAATGTAGGATGTCTGTTAAACCGAGTGTGGTGTAAGTAATGACAGGTTTATCTGGAACGAGGATTTTTTGGACATATGGCAGCACTTCCGAACAAGGTCAAGTTCAGTGCATAATAAAAATTAGCTATTGCAAATGTTGACGAATTTCAGTTTTCTCTCTTTTTTCGAGTGGGACACCGAGTCGTCGTCGTCAGTTTGTATTAATATGACATTCTAAAAATCGTAATAGGGAATTTACTTTTATTTTATTTTTTTTATTTTTATCCTTGTCGCTGGATAGATAGATGGCGGTGTGCTTGGTATGTTACCGCAAAGAACGGAACGTAATATTTATTGTTTGTTTTTTAAAACTTGTACTCGGACTCATTTGGACCGAAAGTGTCAGTGCATGCTAGAGTGGTGCCAGACAGTCAGTCAGAGTTGCAATTTTTTTTTTTGGCTTTTAGCTTTGGAATCTAGTAACATACTCAGTTCAACGCCATCTACCGAGTTCTTGGAATATTAGTTTTTTATTAATTCTAAAAAAAAAACAACCCATACTGACTTATAGACTGTTTGAAAGACCAGTGTGGATTAATGATCCAAAAAACTTTAAAAGAGAATATCTCTTGCCTTCGACACTATACTATATCAGACTTTGCATCAAGGAGTTCGTAACAACCAGTTTATGTTAATCATTAAATGTTTCTAAATAATGACACTTATTATTCTGGGTCGTTGGACGACTCGGTGTCCCACGCGAAAAGAGAAAGATAGCAAGAGAGATGGTGAAGTTCCTCGCTTTTTAATTTCAACTGGACCACCTAGGCTGGATGTGGCAGTGACGGATGAAGGGATCAGCTCTAGGAGACGAGAGACGAGACCGGAAACGGGGGCACAATGCCGTCTGACACATCCAGATACTTACCTATGTAGTACATACATACATATATCACGCTTTTATCCCTTACGGGGTAGGCAGAGCGCTAATGGCCGCAAAAATACGGTCGCTGTCGCCACGTCTGACAAATATAGAGGGCCGTTTGAGATAATTTTGTGTATCACTATAGTGACGGGTTGTCAGCCTGTCGCCTAAAAGTTAAAGGCCCTGATCCATAAACGGACAGGATTAATGGAGTTTATGCAATGGTTTCGTAAGCTGATCTCCGTCGGCGTTACTCCGCAGGCTGTGAGTCGTTTTATACCCTTCCATTTTATAATATCTCTTGCCTTAGATACCATACCACTACCATAGTCTTTGAATCAAGGAGTTCGTAACAACCAGTTTATGTTAATCCTTAAGTGCTTCTAAATAATGACAGTTCTTATGCTGGGTCGTTGGACAACTCGGTGTCCCACATGAAAAGAGAGAGATGGTGAAGATCCTCGCTTTTTAATTTCATTTGGACCACCTAGACTGGATGTGGCAGTGACGGATGAAGGGATCAGCTCTGGGAGACGAGAGACGAGACCGGAAATGAGGGCACAATGCCGTCTGACACATCCAGATACTTACCTATGTAGATGCGAGATCAATGTAGATTAGGATTAGGTCGTTACATACAGGGTGTAAGATGGTGTAACGAAAACTTTGCAGGCGTGATCAGACTGTGAAACTGAACAACTTTTTCTAGGGGGGCTATCGAGTTTCCATACAAAGTCACTCAGCTGATCGGAACTTTTGTATGGAAGGACGAATTTTTTATTATGTTTACCAACATGGGCCCCATCGAAAAAGTTTTATGGTCTGATCGCGCCTGCAAAGTTTTCGTTACACCGTCTCTTACACCCTGTATTTTTATAAGACTCGTTTACGCCTTGCTATGGGGAATCTCGCCAGCCTTCAAGATTTACATTTTTCAAGACAGTTTAGGACATTGCCTGACAAATTCAATATTTAAGGTATCGTTTTTTTGTGATCGTAAGCGACAAGACAGGCCAAAAAATATATTTTATATTTCATATTTTGCTAGTCAGTAAACATAGGTAACTGCATGAAGAAAAGTAATATAGGTAATAATTACAATACAAAGATGGCGCTGATCAAAACTGAAAAAGGTTCTACCAAAGAAACAGTTGAGTACCAATATAAGCCAATGTCAAAACTTAAACTTACAATAACGTCATCTAGTCTATCTATTCTATTTCTATTTCAGCCTATTGCAGTCCACTGCTGGACGTAGGCCTCCCCCAGGGAACGCCATAAGGCACGATCTCCCGTTTTTGCCATCCAGTCGCTACCAGCCGCCTTTTTCAAGTCATCGGTCCATCTGGCCGGAGGGCGTGGTCCTCCGCTACGCTTGCAGAGGCGTGGTCTCCACTCAAGAACCCGCTTACTCCACCGTCCGTCGGTTCTACGACAAATGTGGCCAGCCCACTGCCACTTCAGCTTGCTACACTTCCAGACTATGTCCGTCACTTTGGTCTTTTTTCGGATGGCCTCATTCCGTCATCGTCATCTAGTATGAAATTATAAAAAGAAGCGGGAACTGTCAGATAGAAAATTCCCCATTCGAATACATTTTCAGATCCAAGGTCAATAAACTGCGCAAAAAATTCGGATTATCAAAGACTTTTCGTATTCGAGATTAGATGGATTCTGCGAAATCGAACACTACACAGATCCTCGCGATTTGAACGATTTTCACTTCTCCCAAGGAAGAAATAAAAGACTCGTTTTTAGATGAAAATATTTTTTTCCTGATTTCATAATAAGTTAGCTACAAAATACGGTCGTAATTATATTGTCGTTACCTACAAAAAGCCCTTTAAAAGTATTTTAGGATTTTTCTTACTGAAGACAGGCTAATTCAATTTCTCAAAATGGTGATCCCTCGAGGCTTTTTAAGTAATCTGGGTTAGTAGCCAATTTTCTGGATGAATTGAATCTAGAACTAGGAAATTCTGTGAATACGAATACAGGCAATATTTACATACTGGTGCCGTGTGATGCTGGTTCAGAATAGCATCACCCCATATCTTCCCTCGGGTGTTGCAGAAGGCAACTAAGGGACTCGAGGGATTCATATCGCACGTTGAAAGCATTACCGTCACTATACAAAATTTGCATGATTTTGACTATGAACGCCATCTGTTTACGTACATTTCAAAGAATATAATGCAGAGACACCTATTCTTCTAGCTGTACTACAAACTCCTGGGCAAAGTAGTGCCAGTATGCATTTTAACGATTTTGGTGTTTAATATAATGTACATACATACATACATATATCACGCCTTTATCCCTTGCAGGGTAGGCAGAGCGTTAACGACCGTAAGAATACGGTTGCTATCGCCACGTCTCGGTTACGGTTGTTATCGTAATATAATGTAATAGTGATATATTTTTTATAGTGACACGTATGCCAACTTATGTGGAGCAAACTTTGAAAGTAAAACCATCATATTCTGCTTAGTGATGTTATAATATTTATTTTCTTTTAATTAAGCGTAAAATATTTACTGCGATAGCGTCGTTATCCCAAAAATTACAGTATAGTGTTAAGTTTTTTTACAGATATAATATAAATAATTAAAGTAAAAGTGATATTTTGAGCATAGTGACTACATTACTTCATAAATGTATGTTAAACATATGAAACAAAATGTCATTTTGGGTTTAATGCCACTTTTCTTTTCACTATTTAGTAAGAATTGGAACAATCATTACAAATCAAAATGAACTTTTACGTTTAGTGTCTTTTTGACATATAATATAGTTCAAAATTTCACACAAAATTATGTTATTTTCCGTTTAATGACACTCTATTTTTAAATATTTTTAAAATCTGTTGAACATTTCATTACGTAAGCCTGGAATTTTATGCATTTGGTCAGTATTACTTTAGTGATTAAATGACTATGAGTAGGTTTATAAATCAAAATTGTATTTTTATCCATACAGTCTTACTTACTTAAATTTTTTTGACGTCATTTCTTTACTCAGTTTATAGAAAACAGACAGTTTAGTTATAGCAACTTTATGTCTTATAACATTGTGAGTTAATTTCCTATAATATTAGTTAATACAGTCTTATTTTGTTTAATGCCAATATTTCTTTCTGTGAAAACTGGATTAATAGAAAATCCGTAAGTGGTTTTTGATCCTTTTAAGTACGAGTCGATAACAATTGCTGCTGCATGCGTGCAGGAATTCAAAGAGCGTAGTTTATACAACTTCATACTTAGTTTGCAATTCTAAATTCTGCAGTTTACTCAACCGGAGGGCTTTCTTAGTAATTTCTGTACTGTAATCTTTTTCTTCTCCTTAGCCTTATCCCATCATCTGGGGTCGGCTCTCCTTGTCTATCTTTTCAATATGTCTCTGTCCTGTGCAGTTTCTTTACTGTAATAAGAGTACAAAATAATGTTCTTTGGTACGAGGGAAAGAAATAAACTCGTCCCTTTGCCATCTAATCAAGTAAAACTCCATCAGTAGTTTCATTGGTAAGAATGATAAGAGTTTTTTATAATCGAAGCTTAGATTGGCGACATGTGCAAAATATGGACTATTGAAGTACATGTACCATGCAATCTATGCATATATAATTAACATTTTTTTCTTAATTTTAAGAAATATTTATTCTATTTGTTTAACAATATAGACTACACGGATGCTATGCTGCTGCCATAATATTAATAATCAGCATCTTTGAAAACCTGAAAGTGTATAAAATGTTTTATACCATCTTTTGGTCTGTCAGCATAATGTAAATCAACACTAGTGGCAAAGGAGACTAATCCTAGTGACATGTTTCTAGTTTTTAAATAGTAAATTAAAATAAACACTACAGCAATACCCGTACTAGTTAGAATTTTTGCAAAGATACTCGATTTCTAATTACCAAAATGTACTGACACTAATAGACAGTGCAACAAATATTTGCGATACTTATGAAGATTGGTTTTAAATACCAAACAAATTGTTTACTCGTAGGAACACAGTTGTATCTAGTTCTATGTAGTTGTATCTATGCAACAAAAATATCAACAAAATGGTTAATATTTGGAATTGCTGAAAATTTGTAATTTTACCAAATTGTACTCAACAATTATGTTAATACTAAATTAGTTTGTTTAATATACTTCTGTGCAATGATGTTATGGTTACTGTTTTCTTTTAATTTTAATCATTCAGCTGAGTTGTTCTATAGGATGTCGGTAAACTGAAAGAACGAACAAACTAAGGACAATTAAACTATGGAACTGAAAACTTTAAAAGTTGGTCAGCAGGAATATTGATAAAATAACTTATGGATTTTTTTTGTCTAAAGGTGTAACAGTAACAAAATTTGATAACACTTATGGTATATACGTTATTATACTTATGTCTTTAACACAAAATTAATAATGTAATCGTTTTCAATCGATTAAATCTAATGAACATCAGGTTCCAGTGTTATGTTAATCGAGAAACTTAAACTCTGGAAAAAAATATGCATCCAATATTCTTTTGTTGCATCTAACGGCGCTCAAGTGAATGGAAAATGGGGTGATGCTATTCAAGCTGGCATCATGCGGTGTTTTTTTGTAATTTAAATTGATTTGGCTAGATTTAGCTTTCTAAATTAATAAGTCTTGTGTCACTCTGCTTATGTCACTAAACGAAAAGTCTTACTAATTTTAAGTGTAATAATGATACTATACAAAACAATACAAGAAAAACTTGAATAAATAATTCAATTATTGAATTAAGAGTTTCAAGTCGTAATCAACTTAAATATAATAATAAAATATAACTTTTGTCAAAAACACCGAAGTCTCTAAGTCTTCTAGTTGTGAAATAAATAAAGATGCAATTTTTAAAAATTTCAAATGCTCATTACTCAAAAGTGGGTTTTTTGGATAGTGACGGTAATGCTTTCAACGTGCGATATGTATTACAATTTTAGGCGACAGGCTGACAACCTGTCACTATAGTGATACACGAATCGTCTGAAAGGGTCCTTAATACTTGTTGGAAGTGGCGAAAACGGGCGTAAGTTTAAGATCGTTAACGCTCTGCCTACCCCACAAGGGATAAAGGCATGATTTATGTTATGTGTCTATGTAGGCTATTATAAGACCCTGATTGTTTGTTGAATTTATATCTCATTAATCTCATATGACACAAGAAATATAGGAACAAACAATTTAAAAAGTAGCTGATAATTTTCCGAGGCTTGAACTAGCCAACTATCCAACATCACGCCTTTAACCCCTTGCGGGGCAGACTAGGCAGAGCTTAGATATGTTTGCCAAATATTTACATACACAAATCACGCCTATATCCCTGGCGGGGTAGGCAGAGCGTTAACGACCGTAAAATTACAGTCGTTATCGCCACGTCTGACATATTATGTTTGAGGGTCGTTTCAAATAAGTCCTGTATCACTATAGTGAAAGGTTGTCAACCTATCGCCTAAAATTGCATTACACATGAAACCCTCGAGTCCCTTAGTCGGCTTCTACGACACCAACGGAAAAGAAATGGGGTGATGCTAATCTAAGCCGGCATCACACGGCGGTCAGCTCTAGTCTGTTGTAAAGGACACCCGCGCCAAAGATATGGATGGGGTGGTGCTATTCTAAGCCGGCATCACAACGCAATGAAATAAAATGAAAAGACTTTTATTTACTTAGGTATTTTTAGAACATACACAGTTACACAGTTAGAGTTTTATTTAGTTAGGGCTGAGCTGTAGGCTGCTAGCGGGGTCCACAGGTGGCAGATAGTGGAATGACCATCAAGACATGGTGGTTAGCTGCGAATATAAAGTAAGCAGTCCTCGACCAGTCAGCGACGAGATCATCAGGCTGTAGTAGGGAGTCCAGTGATGGATGGGCTTGCTTAAAAAAAGTTGCAATATCCGAAAACGATCTTGGGACGTGGCGTGCCGCCACTAAACAGGGGAATCCCTGGTGTCGGGCTGCGGTGACATCAGTACTGGCTGGAGGCCGAAGATATATGATCAGGAAGGGCTCATGACCAGATAACATGAAGACAGGCAACTCGCTTCATCCTCTGCGGATTGAAGGCCAGAGGGAAACCACCACACTACTTTCCCTAATAAAGGAGGAGTTTTATTATTTACTTAGTACTTACTGTAAACTGTTTCCGTCACGAGACATGTCTTATAAAAGAACTCTCTCAAGGTTATTTGAGGTACAATGATCTTCGCTTCCAAGTAAACCATTTCATTAGACAAATGGCACACCAATTACTGAGATAATTACATTGCAGCGCCAGCAACACTGATTTTGTTGAAACTATAGATATGACACCTAGAGTTATGACCTAACTGCTTCCTTATGATCACATCAGCATACAACAGTCCTCTGCTGAACATAGGGAGTCCCCAGGGTACGCCACAATTAACGATCTCCCGCTTTCGCCATCCAGTCGCTACCAGCCGATCTCTTTAAGTCATCGATCCATCTGGCCGGAGGGCGTCCAACAGTAGCGTGTTGTAGTTGAAGCGTGGTTTCCACTCGAGAACCCGCGCCCTTTCGGTTCTACGACAGATGTGACCAACCCTCTGCCACTTCAGTTTGCTACACTTTTGTACAATATCTGTTCCTTTGGTCTTTTTGCAGATACTCTTCTTTACTATCTTTTTGCAATTTGATCACTATTTTACCTAACTATATAACTATAACTACGTAACTCTACAATAACAAAGACACTCAGAAAAAATGGCATTACTATAGTCCATATTTAAATATTAAATCGCACTCAACTCTGAGATCAATCTCAAGAGTGGTTTTGAAAAATGTCAGTCAATACTAACAGCATCTGAAAATCGCACTCAAGATCGATCTCTGTTTCTGCCTATGACAACTTAGACGGTGATTGTTACTCAACCGCGGCAGAGACTTGCTAGTAGGCGGTTGAAAAACACTAACACCAGGGTTCATCTGGTTGTTGGACGACTCGGTGTCCCACTCTGAATTGAGTGCGGTTCATAAAAACGAGCGTTAGTTTAGTAAGCTGACATGACTATAGTTTCATTGTATCAAAGCCATAGAACGGGATGAAGACAACAGACGGAGTTCTCACGGTATGTCTGTTGGTCTGAACTTCATGCGTTGGCTTCTGTTCTATCTCTGCTTTCCATCTGTGATAGGCAAACGGAATATATAACTTACATACTCATTCGTTGAGTGCGACCAGCGTAACTTGACTCATCTTAACTCAATGCGCCAAACACGCACGTACGGGCGCATACTGACAGTTTAGGATTTAACCTTAAAAACCTAGCTACGTAGTGTAGCTATAAGTAGCTACTTAGGGTTTTCAGTTTATTTTTGATTCCTAAAGAGGGTATATCTGTCGTAGTCATCTCATTGAATCCGCGATTTAATTGAATGACTAGCTGGTTTATTGAATGCCGATATTCAGTTGAATGACTAGGCAGGACGTGGATTGGACGAGTGTCTCTCAACGTCCAATTAGTTAGCGATTTGTAACATAGCTCTTTGAACAGGGCGGACGTAAAATCAGTCAAGTGATTGAAATTTAGTTCAATTTTCTCACACCGCAGCGCTAGTAGTCACCAAAACAAACATGGCGTCAGGCAGCTCGCACGGAAAAGAGTGTTGATATATTTTTGATTTATTTTATTTTGAAATTGCTTAATTTGTGATAAAATAGTGTAAAATGGATTTACCTATAATTACGCCACCGCCGGCTACTTTTAAAGAAAAATTTGAGGCAAGACTGGCTGAATTCGAGCAACAAAATCAAGGTAATTTTATTGTTATTGTTGTATATACGTATTTGTGAGAACTAGGGCTTTGTAACTTACTGTTCTTATTAACGAGAACTCAATAGCAATTTATTCTGGTGTTACTGTTTCAGGATCACAAAGAAAACCATGGACTACCGAAAGAATTTTGGAGGTTATAAACAACGTACGAAACGCTAGGGTGTCCATAATTTCAAAATAGGCCAGGACTTCTATGGATTATTACTGGATATCTAAGTAAGATACTATGGTCATAGCTAATGAAGATTTTTTAATATTAAAAAGGAAATCTCCTGATGACCCGACAGTGCGTATTATATCAAGAAACGAATATTTTTGCAATGTTACTATCTAGATAATAGTATAAGAGATATTACTGCTACATTTATATTGTTTTTTTCACTAATAATTTAATAAATGAAACTTATACTGTTATTCTAAACATCAAGTTTTTTTTTCCTAAACCCGCATTCACAAGGTTACAAAAACTAAATTAGTAGTAGAGTTTAAAATAGTAGGTAGGTGACTTTTATATTATAAGTTATAAAAAACCACTCATATTTTCTTTCGTACTTCGGCTGACTATAGTCTTATTCAAATATTACAAAGTTGTGCAGATCTTATTTACCGAGACATTATATAACTTATTTTATTTAAAGTAAGGTAAACTTTTAAGTTACAAACTCATTGTCACCATAACCGAACATTACTCTCTCGGATATATTCCATTCAACGACTTCGCTAAATGACGTTTAGTCAAGATGTTGAACGTTCAATTCAACGACTTGACGAGATCTTCTTTAGTCATTCAATTGAATACCGGCATTCAATAAACCAGCTAGCCATTCAATTAAATCGCGGATTCAATGAGATGACTGCGACATATCCACTCAATTTGATTGTTACAACCGCGAAGCACGCAAAGGCCATCGATTTGAGCAAAATTAGAAGCAATTACCAAACTGCTGATGTACGCTTTATTGTTGAACTGCAATGTTCTCTAGAGAATTCTGTTTCCTTAATAGCCACAACAGTCCACTGCTGGACATGGGACTCCAAATGGTCGTGAAATACTATCGTGACAAGTTGTCAGCCTGTCGCCTAGAATTCTTTCTTTTTTACTTAAGTGTCGTTGTCATAAGAGGCTCTAAGGGACTCGAGGATTTCATGTGTTTTACAATTTTAGACGACAGACGAACAACCTGGCACTACGGTGACAATATGACCCATCTGAAAGGCCCGTTGTGCCTACCCCGCAAGGGATAAAGGCGTGATATGTCTATGAAACACAACCGCAATTTGATGGGACTACGTGTGCCAAGATAGATATTATCCAGTTTCTGTTTGGGATTTCATACACTACATTCGTTGAAACCGGCCAAAAAAATGGAAAATCATGCGATGCGTCTGATAATAACCGCATTTGACGACCGATTTGGCGCAGTGGTAGTGCGACTGCCTTTGACGCAGAAGGTTCCGGGTTCGATTCTCGGTTAATCACTCACAAAATTGATATTTATCTCTTTGTGATCCCAGTCTGGTGAGGACATTGCGGACTAAACCACCCGATTGTCCGTAAAGATGGTTCCGTGTTTCGGATGGCACGTTAAGCCGTAGGTTGCTGTCTATTATTACTTAGCCGTGTGATGCCGGCTTAGAATAGCATCATCCCACATCCTTCCCGCGGGTGTCGTATGAGGCGACTAAGGGACTCGAGAGTAGGTGTATTACAATTTTTAGGCGACAGGCTGACAACCTGTCACTATAGTGATACACATGTTTTCTGAAACAACCTTAGAAAACAATCCTCAAAAATGTCAGACGTGGCGATAGTGGTCGTATTCTTACGACCGTTAACGCTCTGCCTACCCCGCAAGGGATAAAGGCGTGATATATGTATGTATGTATGTATTACTTAGACGGCGGTCGTTACACAACCATGTAAAAAGCCTGCTACTTGTAGAAGGCGGTTAAAAAATACTGACACTGGGGTTCATTGGGTCGTTGGATGACTTAGCGTCCCCTTCGAAAAGATGAAGACCGCATTTGTTGTGTGGGTTTTATTTTGCGCTTATTTTTACGTCTCACCATAAATAAAACGACTCAATATCGGGCCGTTTATGGATCCTTTGTAACAAATAAAGACAATTTATCTTCCACCCTTTCAATACACGTTTCAGCCTCACTTTTCTTTGTCCTGCACCTGAAACGTACAGACTTTGATAAATGACTTGTCTCACCCCATCCTACTCGTATACGATATGTTCGCGACACTCCTGTCTTTATACTATAAAAAGAATTGTCTGGGAACTGGCAGTTACCACTGACGTGAAATTAACTGTGGAATGGTTGTTGCTACAATATTGATGACACTCGCCAATATTGTAGCAACAACCCTTTTTTGAATTGTGAAAGACAATTGTGAAAGTCGCCATTTTGGCGCTGGCAGTCCAGAAAAACAAATTAGATTATAATAGATGATTTAGTTTTGATGTCGCGACTGTGGCGCTGGCAGTCAAGGAAAGTAAATACGAAAGTACGCGGTAATCTCGCAGGTGGCGCTTCAAAGAGGGCCGCAAAACTAGCTGTCATTTTATTTGTATGGGACAACCTATCCAGTGCGTAGATAACTTCATATGAATGGGCAGATACATAATATAAAACTGGAGTTGTGTGTATTGAAAAATGTTTTAGCGTATCGAGGGAAAACAATAAAGTAGGTATACAAAGTAAAAGGCATCGTGTTACAAAAGTATAGGGGGAGTAGCTCGACTGAAGTTTATCTTGGTATACATCATTGTACACACACCCCTACAAATCACGCCTTTATCCCTGGCGGGGTAGGCAGAGCGCTTACGACTGTAATTTGACGGTCGTGATCGCCACGTCTGACAAATGTTTAAGGGTCGTCTCAGATAAGTCATGCACACACATCATCATCATTATCATCGTCATTGTACACACACATTTATTTGTGTACCTAAGAAGTTGCCACTTAACTGACATCATCATCATCACTTAACTATCATCTATTATAAGGTAGAGGTTGCCTGGAAGAGATCGCTACAAGCGATAAGGCCGCCTTTGCTTACTTTTAGTTATGGTTTATTGTACCGTTTTGTATTTTAATATTGTGTTTGTTGTAAGCAATATAGAGTTTATCTATCTACTGAAATGTGACTGAAATGATGCGTTCTGTAGTTTTATTAATTAAAGTTCATAAAATATAGCTTGTAACCTATGACGTTTGACAGATCCATACTAAAAGAGAAGTAAACAAAGGAAAATGGACCCTATATCATTGCATTTGCCCGAAAGTGACAGACGTCACGGGCATCAAGGTTTAATAAAGTATAGGCCTTTGACGAGAATGTCTAACGACCGCTACTAAGATCGATCTGTATAATTGCCGTGTGATGCTGGCATAAAATAGCATCACCCCAATTCTTCCCGCGAGTGTTGTAAGAGGCAATTTAGGGACTTGGTGATTTCATGTGCATTACCACGTATTACCACTTTAGGCGACAGGCTGACAACCTGTCACTACAATGATACACGAATCATCTGAAGGGGCCCTCAATACTTGTTAGACGTGACGATAACGACCGTAATTTTACGATCGTTAACACTCTGCCTACCCCGCAAGGGATAAAAGCGAGATTTGTGTATGTATCAGGATCGATAGCTTATAGCGAAACGATCTTTCTTTGACCAGTTTTTTCAGCCTGGAAAGCCCTAATCCTGACCAAACTGGAAATATGCCTCCTGAGAATCAAACCAGAGATCACCGGGTTCTATGACCAACAACACCGCTAGACTACAGAGCTACTTAACATTGTCTACACAAAGAAGATCGTATTTCGTCGAGAGCCGTTGTCTAGAATACACAAGTGATTCGATTCGTCTCGCCTCGCACACCTACGATGCAGACGTGAACTTAGTTCTAAGTAAAGCACGGCTAAAGTTGTTGAGTTATCGACCGACGACGGCTCTCAAAGAGCGTCTTTAACAGGGGAAAAGTTTGCTGAAAGTAGTTTAGCGAAGAGATATTTTATTTCTTTTTTAGACGATTTTAGACGTTCTGTTCTGCAGCTCAGATCGGATTAGACCGGTCGCGTTTGGTGGATCGCGCTAAAATATCGCAGCGGTCTGTCAGAAAGATCAAGCTGGAATTGTGAAATAGATTCCTGTACTTTACTGTACTTTCTTTATTTAGTTACGTAGATTAAGTTGTTTGAATCGTTGGTATGGTAGGTTATAAATGCTTTAGTTAATAAGCGTGTCTCGCCAATAAACTGTGAGTTTGGCGAGGAATAGTAAATAAGAATATTTTGTAACTTATTTTGAATAAATAAAAAAGGTCTATACTACATAGAAACGTCACCCCCTATACTAAAACCGCACTCGACGGACGACGCTGCGATAGCGCTGTGTCGACAGCGGTTGAGTGGTTTTAGTATGGGGATTGACAAATCTAGTACGGATCTGACAGACCGCTGCGATATTTTAGTGCTCCGTCGTGCGTTAAGTATGCGATCCGCCTTTATCGTATGCCTGACTATCTGTGGGCCAAAACAGCAGCGCAGCAAACAGCAACAGCAAACCACTCATATGGAGAGGACGCAGCGGAAGACCCCGTGGCAGGTGGCGCGACGAGCTGGATGCATTTAATAAGGATTGGCGCCTGGAATCCCAGGTGATGCGTGGCCTCCACTCAAGAACCTGCTTACCTCACCGTTCATACTTTTATTTACGACAGATGTGGACGGACAGCCAACTGCCACTTCAGCTTGCTTTGAGGAATCTACTCCGTAAATACCTGACGATACCATTTTCGTGCGTCATTCAGGGCGATCGATACGACCTGCTTCAAGTTTTACAAAGTTTTGTGATAGCATGCAGTTTAGTTGCGAATATACGGTCCATTCCCAGTTCTGTTGAAAATTCGATAGCAGTTCAACTTACCCATAGATTTGAAGGGTTTAATAATGTTGGTTTTTCGTACCAATGTAAAGGAAATCCAGTTTTTCTTGATCTCTTAAGTGGGTTACTGGGAAAACTGTTTTAGTATTACCTACTAAGATGACTTTGCGCTAAACATCGCAGCGGTTTGTCAGATCCATACTATAGTCTGTAAGTTTAGGTACTTATCTTTTTGTAATCAAACTTTGTATTAAAGTGACAGTTCTGAAGTGTCACTTTCATATAAAGTTTGTTTATTTGTACCTAAACTTACAGACTATAGAAATATCAATCCCCATACTAAAACCGCTCAACCGCTGTCGACGCAACGCTACCGCAGCGTCTTCAGTCGAGTGCGGTTTTATTATGGTGAGTGATCTGACAAACTGCTGCGATATTTTTGCGCTCTTTCGTGCGTCAAGTGTGCGATCCACCTGTCTTGTGTCTTGTGTAAGCTTTGCATCCTCTACGATAACTACTACCTACTTGTACCCAATTATAGAGTAATGGTTAATTACTTGCTTATAGAAAACAGTCGTTGAATAGTCACCGAAATACAAGGGGCTTTCAGCTACCCTCATTGAGGTTTCATCAAAAGCCATATTCCCGGGAAAATTAATCATGATTTCAAAACCCGCGCACGGTAACTACAGTCGACTTCATTGGAGAATGAAGCTCAACAAATGTTGTTTATAGCCCGTATTAATCTCACTCACTCGCACTCAATCGCACTCAACTCTGAGATCGATCTCAAGAGCGGTATTCACTTTAGTCAGTCAGTACTAATGACTTTTCAAAATCGCACTTACGATCGATCTTAGAAATAAGTGCGGCTTATACGGGCCCAATTGGCCTAACACTGATTACGGAGTATGCGCGGTAAGCCAACTCGCTCCTTTCGCCGACCGGCGCGATTCGCCAACTAGCTCTGTGCCTACTCGCGTGTTTAGCCTACTTCAGCAATTCGCCACCTGCGCGGTTAGTAAACTGTCATGATGTGCAGTGAATATAAAAACCATCCATTTAACATAAAGAAATTTGAAAAGTAAAATTAGAATTCAGGAATTTTCTTTTTGTTTGTCTTACCTGGGACAAAAAATCATGTCTTGCGACAAAAGGTGATACGTCCATAGAAATAACGGCGCCCATTTTGAAAAGCTTCTGTAGCTACAGCTTTTTCCAAAAAACCTAGGTAAGGTAGTTAACATATTATTATCGTCAACAAAAAAGGAGGTCTTAGTTTGACCTGTATTTTTGTGTGTGTGTATATGTATCTGTCTATGTATATTTGTGCGCGATTATCTCGCGTTTGCTTGAACCGATTTTTGTGTAGGTTTAAGCGAAGTATTTTTCAGGGGAAGCTTTACGCATTATGAACCAACAAAAAATTAAGGTCCGTACTTTTAAAAGCAGTAAGTTCTCTTTTAAAAATAAAAAACTATTACCTATTTCTGTTTAGACGTCATACTGTTATAAGTGAAAAAAAAAGTTCTACGTAAACCTATCTGTTACCCAAATAGGCACTTACCCGTATTTCTTTATTTCCTCGATTCTAACACCTTTATTTAACCCACGTGCCTAAAACACACGTCTTTTCCCCAAGGGCCTGTTCAACGTCCGGGTAAATTTACTGGCAAAAGATAAGCGTCTATTTCAATAAAACGTTCACGTATTGTTTTCAGGGTTATAGAGGTTAAAATCGCGTATGAGAAAATTGTTTAGTTGTTTTATTCAATCACTTGAGTAAATTGCTTTTGAGGTATCATTATGTTGTTTCCGATAGTTTGCCGTCGGTGATAGGGAACTTTCTTTTATTTTTTAAATTATTATTCTAGCCGCTGGATAGATGACGATGTGCTTGTTACGTTACCGCAAAGAACGGAACGTAAGATTTAGTTTTTGATTTTTGTTTTAATGAAACTTGGACTCGGACTCATTTGGAACGAAAGTGTCAGTGTATCCCAAACTATCTGTCAGTGTTGCAATGTTTTTTTAGTCTTTTGGCTTTGGAATCTCCACAAAAATCTAGTAACATAGTTCGTTCAACGCCATCTATCGAGTTCTTAGAATATTAGAAAAACGCCTCCTATTGACCTAGCGACTTTGGTATTTTCGTCAAAAATGTACATGTTTATTATCTAATGTCTTCTGATGCGTAAGATAAAGTGTTCATCCTTCGAGATATGTCTACGGCTGGGATACGTTTTGTCACTTAACGCTCAACGGAGAGCTGTCCGTAAAATAGCTATTTTAGCGCGTCTGCCAGATGTAAGAAAATTTCCGACGCTACTTCATAGGTACGTCAACAGATGCGTCTGTCTAACAACACAGTTCATCTGTAGGCCAACGTCAGTTTTTAATATAGGGAATTTGAAATTTCCTCATATCTGACAAACAAAACGTTACGGAAACGCTAAAAATGCGCAGCATCGTGCGTTAGATGTGTGAACTATCTTATAGACATTTTGAAACGCCAGGAACGATAGACGAAACTCGGTCCTGCTATTCGCTGCTGTCGCTAATAGGTGTTGACGGCTTTCACTGATAGGCCGTGACGGCTGCCACTAATAAGACGTGATGACGGCTGCCGATCATGGGTGTTGAAGACTGCTGTAGACAGTGACGTCAGTGTGTAAGCATTCTTACTCTAAAGAAAACGTTACCGTATATGTCCTCCTCCGATTTCGGCCACGGCGACTGCTTCATCTCCGTTCTTGGCGTTCGTGAGCTCGCATGTTGCTTATGCAGCCAATCTTTTCTGCAAAGGTCCTCGGTCATTTGAGCACACCGTCTATATAATTATAATATGATAGCCGCTGGTGGTCGGGTTTTCAATTCATCTCATTCAGCGTCAAAATCTACGTGTGCGCTTATCTTAGAAGTAAAGTTCACCGTCCTCCGTCGCGTGCAAATAGAATTCACAATAAAATGCGACTAATAGGAAGAAATCAAAAGGAAGGGGAGTTGTAATGGAATTAATTCGTCACGTAGACAACCCTCCTTTCTAAAGGGCGCGTTAAAATCTGTCAACCTGTCGCGCAAAGGAAAAGGGCCAATTCTAGCGGATTGATTGGCTTCTGTTAGAGGTCACGGTTTGAACAAGTTTTGCCATGCTCTTAGCAAAAGGAATTAATTACATGTCAATTTCACTAGTACGAACATGTATCATTACCAACCATTTATTAATTTCATACTAATCATTCTTATAAACAAGTATACCTAAGTAAAAATGGGTCCACATCCATTACATGAGTTATTTGAAATGCGGGAGTTTACTGGCAAAATTGGCTACAATAGCCATCTCCGGACGCATCAGCGCTCATCTGATTAGGAGTCGCAGTGGTCGCCATGGCCGAAATCGGTCGGAGAGATCATCATCATCATATTTGAAATGCGGATATAACAAAAGATAAAACACTTCTGCAAGTATCATTCCCAATAAAACGCCTGAAATAATTAATATAGCAGACTGGCATTGACAGATTGCTCTAAAAGTTTTAATAGGCGTGAGTAGATCAATAGAAGTCAGTGATTGATAGCAATTAAATCAAGACCAAACTCGTAATAATCATCAGAACAATTTATAAAATCAGTTTTGTAAGTATTTTCAAGTTCCAAACTTATTTTCATAATAATATGAGTTATGCCAAATATGTAGCTAGGTGAATAGGCACGCTAGTATATTCTAGTCTATGAGGCATGATTACTGGCAGGTCAAGTGAGCTACTTTTTAAAATGATATTTTGTATGGAAATACGAATAGATGACGTCATGTCCCTCTATGTTGAATGGCGTCCAAATATTTACTTTCTATTTTTCTGTTTATTAAAACTTTTGACATTTCGAAAAACTATAAATGAAGTCCGTAGTATTTTTTGTCTAGGAGACTGGAGACAATAGTTATAAGCGTACAACTTTGGTATTTTATTAATGACCCAGTCATCTGGTGAATTACTACTTGTGTAGTCGTTCGAAAGATTCTTGTTCCCATTCGACGCGTGATGAACTGGGTCACGTGAAAATGGTGTCTAATGAAATTGTAGGCCTATTGGAGCAATAAGGGCAGTTAATGGGCCAACCGGGAATATATAACGGGTATAAAACAAACAAGAAAACGAATCGTTCCGCCATCGTGGTGTTTGGACTCACGACACAGACGATCGATTTCTGATATGTCAAAATTCGATTCATGCGAAAATTTGCTACGTATTGATTCACCCATAATAAAACTCTGATAAATTCACACATATTCATACATCATCGAGTATACTAATCGTAAGACTAGACGTTGCGGACTTCCGTGCTCGGAACAGAATTTTGACTTTTCAGAAATTGAGCTCCTGACTTAGTGAAACGCCAATTAGATGTCTTTATAAAGGGTATGTATAACTTTTATTATATTTGTCGCTATTGTTTAGCATATTTTTAAAATGTTCCATGCGGAGATTACGAACTGACATGCACCAAAAATACGTAAATAATTCAAGATTGAAATTGAAATAGCCGCAGTCGGGTTTTGGTTTATCAAAAGATATTCTTAATTGCTTATCATATATATAGTAGTCTACTTACTTCTGAACAATTCCTGGCTAGTCATTAACAAAAAATAGTATTAAAATAAATAAGTAATTCTTGAAGATAATTTATAACCTACAATAAAGCTTAAAACAAAAGCTCCCCTAGCTGAACCTGAGCCACCGGAAGTGGACCGGTGCAACCGGAAGTTCTTCGTCCCTCCGGCCCCCCAGGTCCCCCAGGCTTTGTTTATAAAAGCTCCTCAATTTAGGGGCCAGCAGTCAAAGGGTTCATTAGTGTGAGAGATGATAGAATAGTATTTGGATGCCTATTCAAAAAGGATTTAGGGAAATGCTAGTAGATGGGCACGGAAATTAAAATTTATAGCTCCTTTTCATTGTAAAAGACGAGTAATGTTAGTTGATTGGAGCCTTTGTGAATAATAAACTCTACCAAAAGACGACTCTTGAGACTTAAGGTCTCCAATTATAGAGGTTTAGTTGAGGACATATTATACCGAAACAATCTTTGTCAAACAAAAATGAGAGCTAGAAAAAACTTTGTAACAAATAACGAATCAGCATATTTTGTTGTAGAATTGACTTTTTTTTTCAGATAAGATAACCTCTTCTTACGTAGGCAGATCGCCCACGTAACGCACGACGAAGCGCTAAAATATCGCAGCTGTCTGTCAAATCCATACTAGAAATGTCAAACCCCATACTAAAACCGCTCATCTGCCGCCGAGTGCGCTGTTAGTATGAAGAATTACGTTTCTAGTATGGATTTTAGCGCTCCGTCGTGCGTTACGTGCGCGATCCGCCTAAGGGCCAATATCTAAGAATAATTAAGGTTCGTCTTCATTAGCCGCGACAGTCCACAGCTGGTCATGGGCCTCTGCGAAATTGAAGGTTTGTCATGTTTGACAATAATCAGAAGAGATTGACAAAAATCTGTTCATTTCACCGACCTCTTTCGCGGTAAAGATAGTGCGACTGCCTTTGACGCAGGAGGTCCCGGGTTCGATTCTCGGAGGGTCACTCACAAAGTTGATATTTATCTCTTTGTGAGTTTGTTCCCAGTCTGGTTAGGACATTGCGGGCTGAACCACCCGATTGTCCGTAAGTAAGATGGTTCCGTGTTTCGGATGGCACGTTAAGCCGTAGGTCCCGGTTGCTGTCTATGATCACTTAGACGGCGGTCGTTACACAACCATGTCAGAAGCCTGCTACTTGTAGAAGGCGGTTGAAAAATTCTGACACTAGGGTTCATCGGGTCGTTGGACGATTCGGTGTCCCACACGTAAAGAAGATTTAGGTAGTAGCGCAAATGATTTGGGAATAAGAAAATATATCGAGAACCCTTTGCGATATATTGTATTACTTCTACTTGCCACTGTCATTAAAATCACCTTCGGGTGTAATCAAGATAAAATCTACTTGGAGATAGAGCATCACATAAATAATCTTATTGTTTTACTTATTTATACAGGGTGTAAGGGACGGTGTAACGAAAACTTTGCAGGCGTGATCAGACCATGAAACTGAATAAACAGTTTCTATGCGGAATGGGGGCAATGTTGGGAAATGAAAAAAATGTTTATGAGTTCCCAATGTTCCCATACAAAGTCACTCAGCTGAATGGGAATTTTGTATGGAAGATCGAAAAAAATATTTCGTTACCCATCATAGCCCGCATATAAAAAGTTGTTCAGTTTCATACTCTGAGTACGCCTGCAAAGTTTTCGTTACACCATCCCTTACATACGCAACGACATACGCAAAGCTGCGGGCAGTGACTGGAGAAGAAAAGCCGAAGACCGGGTTCAGTGGCGTGCTTTAGGAGAGGCCTATGTCCAGCAGTGGACTACAATAGGCTGTTAATGATGATGATGATCCCTTACATCCTGTATTTATAAATATTTTACTTTTGTAGTATCAGCAGTACTGAGGGTTAAAAATTTAAGGGATCAACTGTAACTGGATTTTTCATACATTTTTAATTAAGATCCAAAATAAAATTACCCCACCTTGATTCCTACCATGGTGAAATGGTGAATATCGTTGCAAGGAAATAACTTTTTTATAATAATTTACTATACAACAAAATCCTTACTTCGGAAATTTACCAAGTTTGATATTTATTTTAATTGGCGTAAGAAATTTACGACCGATGTAGTAGTAGTAACATCCTTCGGTCGACGACGACGGCGGCGGTCGTTACATAACCGTGTAGTAGGCGGTTGAACAATTCTGACACTAGGGTTTATCGGGTCGTTGGATGAAGAAAGAAGAAGAAGAAGTAACATCCGTCAAAATAACGCAGCCGTAACGCATTCGTCGACAGCGTTCAGCGGTTTTAGTACGAGGTTTGACGTTTCTAGTATAGATCTAACAGACCGCTGCGTTACGGATGCGTTATTTTAGCGCTCCGTTGTGCGTTAAGTGTTCGATCGGCCTTATTCTACAAAAAACATAAAACTCCTTTTAAGGCCATCGGGTGAAAATATTCGTACTCCTTTGTTGAAAAGTGCTGTCAAAGCCCAAGATTCGAAGTTTAATAACTTCAACCGCAGACTTCTGCCCAGAAAGTTCCTCCCTAAGTGCTTCTTTAGGTAAAAACTTGTTCTTGTTTCGCGATACTTATTTAGGTATTATCATTGTAGAATGCAAAAAATGTGGAAAAATAACGTGATTTTATTTCTCTCTCTCTTTTTCTGTGTGTGTGTGTGTAGGTGTTTGGTAAAGATTAGGCGGATCGCACACTTAACGCACGACAAAGCGCTAGAACATCGTAGTGGTCTGTGTGATCCATACTAGGAATGTCAATCTCCTTACTAAAACCGCTCAACCGCTGTCTGCGATAGCGCTGCGTCGTTTGTCGAGTGCGGTTTGAGTACATTTTAGTAAGTGACGTTTCTAGTATGGATCTGACAGACCGCTGCGATATATTAGCGCTTCGTTGTGCGTTAAGTGTGCGATGCGCCAGACGAAAGGTGTTAAGGTAACTTTTACAATATTAATGCTTATAATTTATAGACAATAATTATTCTGATCTAAATAATTCACATTCAGCAATATAATAATCAAGTGTATCTATGCTCGGAAGTTCCAAACTACGATTACAGTCAGCCTGCTAGCTACAGACCAATGTCTAGGGTCAGAACCCTGGGGATCTGATGGTTGACAGAAACTTGAAGCAATCTTCGAAAGGGTGCATCCTCAATGACAGCGTTTCAAAAGCCTTAGCCTTATAATAATACAGAATGTCCCTATTTACGAGGTTCAAAGAAGACATGTAGCCTTAGCTACCAACTTGTATCTTTTTTGAAAGGAAGAAGAAA
Organism: Keiferia lycopersicella; assembly: GCA_029255805.1. Taxonomy (NCBI): domain Eukaryota; kingdom Metazoa; phylum Arthropoda; class Insecta; order Lepidoptera; family Gelechiidae; genus Keiferia; species Keiferia lycopersicella. The sequence goes on along the minus strand of JARACZ010000011.1, from coordinate 14,187,074 downwards.
TTGAGCCTTCCCATGATGATGATAATCTCTCCGACCGATTCCGGCCATGGCGACCAGTTTGACTCTTAATCAGATCGGCGCTGATGCGCCCGGAGATGGCTATTGTAGCCAGTTTTGGCAGTAAACTCCCGTGCACAGTGTGGTCACGTGAGTTTGCCATTTACATAATTATAGTTAATGGCGACGGGTGGACGGGCCTTTAACTCATTGCGCTTGGACCTTCTCATACTTATAGAGTTGACTGGTGGAGCATTCTGACTAACCACTCGACTCTGCTGGCGAAGGAAGCATGTTGTTGAATACAATGATAATGCCCTAGACTGCCCTGTGTTTCTTTTGAAACATGGAGTAGATATATAGTGTTGCTTTTTGTTTTTTTTATGTGTTGGACTCTATGTTTTTGGCCACGGGGCCATCAAAACTACGCCGGACGGCTTGGTGGGGAGCGAGGGCTCTCCCGGAAATAATTGATTGGTGGTTCAAACAACCAGCCCAATCACGCCCTTAACGCGAGACTGGGCTTAGGAGTTGTTCTGGGAAGAACGGATCGGACTGATTAACGAAAGATAGTGTTGCTCGAAGGCAATGGTGCTTATGAAGGTACAGTCAATACCTCAAGGGTCAGAAAATGCTCCCTAGTTCAGACCGCTGCTAGACCATAAATTGACCAAGCCCGTGCCGTGTGATGCCGGCTTAGGATAGCGTCACCCCACATCCTCCCCGCGGGTGTCGTAAGAGGCGATAAGGGACTCGAGGGTATTGGTGTATCTATTACAATTTTTAGGCGACAGGCTGGCAACCTGACACTATAGTGATAGACATGTTTTCTAAAACAGCCTTGGAAAACAATCCTCAAAAATGTCAGACGTGGCGATAGCGACCGTATTCTTACGGCCGTAAACGGTCTGCCTACCCCGCAAGGGATAAAGGCGTGAATTATGTATGTATGTATTGCCATCTTACACTGGCACCTTACCCTACCGAACTAAGGCGAAATTCGATTAAGCACGTACACTCATATAATTAACTTGTGTAATATTGGCTTAGTGGATGAGCTTAGTGAGGGAATAGAGAAGTAAAGGGCATCTTCATACCAATTAGGCGTTCATCATACTGTTGACAGAAGATATTGTTCCGCATATAGAATGTGTAGTGTTGAAGCTCAAACAAATGGCTCATGAACTAGATTCAGGCAGCACTGGCCATACTAGATGATTCTTTAGAAAATTCTCATCAATGAGACCAGAAATATCATTAATTTCTATAAACAAACTTATTATACTAAAAATAAGGTAAACTTAGACAGCACAGACTACATATACCACGCCTTTATCCCTTGCGGGGTAGCCAGAGCGTTAACAGCCGTTAGAATACGGTCGCTATCAGCACGGCTGACATTTTCGAGGATTGTTTTCGAAGGTTGTTTCAGAAAACATGTGTATCACTATAGTGACAGGTTGTCAGCCTGTCGCCTAAAAATTGTAATACCAATACTCTCGAGTGCCTTAGTCGCCTCTTACGACACCCGCGGGAAGGATGTGGGGCGTGATGCTATTCTAAGCCGGCATCGCACGGCACAGACTATGCTTTGTTAAATTCCACGTTTTCTATCCCTTTTCTCTTCTGTAAAAAAAGCCTTGCGAGAAACAAAACCAGTTATGTATGAAAAGCTGATAACAGATCCAATCAAAATAGCTAATCCAGGTTCTGAGTAAAAGGCCCAAAAATTAATAACGGACGTTTCGTCACAGTTTTTCGCCTGTTACAAGATTATATCACTTCTTTTGTCCATAAAAAACCCTCACTTACCTTTTACCTCAAATACAGGGTGTTAAAAAATTTGCTGCAAATATTTTAAGACATGAACCGGCCCATAAAACTTAACAACTTTCCCCAAGGAACGTAGATCGAAATATGAAAACAAAGTTTGGTCCTCCCATACAAAATTACCGACCGACCAAGTCAATTTGTATGGGAGGTCCAAGAATTCTCATACTCTGACCTATATTTCTTGGGGGAAGTTGTTCAGATTTATGGGCCAATTCACCCCTTAAAACATTTGCAGCTAATATTTTACACCTTATATGTAGCAAAAACCCGGTCACTTCTCACTTGGGAAAATTAATATCCTTTGTGTGACGGCGGCCATTGCAAAAAGTCGGAATAGAGAGAAGTGACGGTGACTAGCGTGTCCTGAATTGCGACGGCCATTTTGATGGATGAGAGCACATTTTGTTGAGACATCTAGTCGGGAAGCTTTGTAGAGAATTGTGAAAATTTTCGATGCAGGCTGAGTTTTAACCAGAGCATTTAGCTATCTGTACTGGCGACGCCTTTTCCAGCTGAGCTACCGCGGCTCGCTCATAGCCCGCGAAGTAGTGCAAGTGTATTTTTTTGTTTGGTAGGGCTGCCCCTACTAGGGCTCCATCTACCGGGATTTTGCAACTAATTCCTAAAACGGGAAATGTTTATGGAATTCAGTAGGAGAGCCGTTGTAATTCAGTTGAAAGTCTAGATGCGCAAAAAAATATAATGTGTAAAAATATTACATACATATATCACGCCTTTATCCCTTGCGGGGTAGGCAGAGCGTTAACAGTCGTAAGAATACGGCCGCTATCGCCACGTCTGACATTTTTGAGAATTGTTTTCCAAGGATGTTTGAGAAAACATGTGTATCACTATAGTGACAGGTTGTGAGCCTGTCGCCTAAAAATTGTAATACACCAATACTCTCGAGTCCCTTAGTCGCCTCTTACGACACCCACGGGAAGGAGGTGGGGTGATGCTATTCTAAGCCGGCATCACACGGCGTGTAAAAATATTCGCTGCAAATATTTTAAGGGGTGAATTAGTCAGTGAAACTGAACCAGTTTTCCCAAGAAGGCTGGTTCATGTCAAATATTTACGGCAATTTTTAATACACCTTGTATAATACGTATGTTTGTAATATGTACATCATGTAATTCAGTGTAGCCTAACCTTCTTACTTGCAATGCGCGTAGCATCGCCCGCACTAGATGTTTGATAGTTTGATTTAGCATCAGCACCGGCTGGAATAGTAATCCACGGTAACACGTGTTGTCTATAGCAAGTGGTTGTCAAAAGGTTGACGAACTCAACTATGTCAGAAACCTGCTACTTGTAGAAAGTGACTGAATTTTTTTTACACCACCACTTCTACGTTGGATGACTCGGTGCCCCATACGAAAAGAAGAAACGGTTGACTCCCCTAATCGTGAAGGTTTTTTTTAACAGGGATATCATGTGTTTGCTTAAATCGTATGTGGCATGGGAAACCGCGATTACAATGCTCTATACATACAGTGTGTGAACCGTGTGGACGGTGTAACGAAAACTTTGCAAGCGTGATCAGACCATGAAACGTGATTTTTTTTCGACCTTTCATACAAAATTGCCGATCAGCTGAGTGACTTTGTATGGAACTCGAAAACATTTTTTCATTTCCCAAAAAGATGTTCAGTTTCATAATCTTAGCACGCCTGCAAAGTTTTCGTTACACCGTCCCTTACACCCTGTATAGATAGTTCGCCCTCTCCCCGAAATAGACAAAACTTTTAGTGCAACACCAAGAAAAACCCATGTTTTTCCATAAGTAAAGGCTTAAAATGACTTGTACCCACATATAAATGGAAGTTAAGGTCGCCCAATACGAATGCCTCAGGAATAACTTATCATAGACCACGAATTTTCCAAGTCTTAAATCATGAAAAAAATTAAATCTTTAAAACTGCCCCCTCCGCCTGAGGTCTACAGACAGTTTGGGAAACGATGGAATAACCGTTTTATACAAACCACGCCTCAGTGAAGTGGTGTCTAACAAATGCTAGTTCCGTGGTAAAGAAAATGTGTTTTAGAAAGCCATGTAATGCTGGCTTAGAATAGCATCACCCCATTTCTTTTTCGTGGGTGCCCTAGAAACCAACTAAGAGACTAGAGGGTTTCATGTGTATTGTAATTTTAGGCGATAGGCTGACAACCTGTCACTATAGTAATTCACGGTTTATCTGAAACGACCCTCAAACATTTGTCAGACGTGGCGATAACGACCGTAATTTCACAGTTGTTGACTGATGCTCTGCCTACCCCGCCAGGGATTTAGGCGTGATATGTGTATGTATGTGTATGTCTAAGAAAGGAGAAAAGACGCACCTACCTATACTATACGGTAAATGAACCTATGAGATGAACTTCAAAAACAAGCTTGTGTAAAAAATAGACGTTAGACGTGGCCAAAATCACAAATTTTACTAGAACTACCTACAAAACTGTTAGTATGAAATAGCATAATGTGATGTTGTTATGTATTGCCATGTGATGCCGGCTTAGAATTAGAATACTATAACCCATTTTCTTTCCCTTCTTTCCATTCCATTTTTTTCCACCCAGCGCGATAAAGGCGTGATCTGTTTAAAGTAGGCATGTATGTATGATGCCGTGTGATGCCGGCTTAGAATAGCATCACCCCATTTCATCCCGCGGGTGTTGTAAAAGGCAACTAAGGGACTCAAGGGTTTTATGTGTATTACAAGTTTAGGCGACAGGCTGACCACCTGTCACTATGGTGATACACGACTCATCTGAAACGACCCTCGAAACACTTGTCAGACGTCAGACGTTAACGCTATGCCTACCCCGTGAGGGGTAAAGGCGTGATTTGTGTATGTATGGATGAAATAGCAGTCACCAGGAAATTTTAAATTGGGTATTCTATCAGAGAAGGAAAGTGGGTTCTTTTAAGGGCTTGATACACCATTTCCCTGAGGAGGTCCAATTTTTCAGCTCGTTCCTTATTCACGACCGTCCTAATGGAGGCCATCCCGTTGTGACCCCTGACCTTCAGTTATTAGGTCCGGGTTCTTTGCAATATTACATACATACATACACAAATGCCGTGTGATGCCGGCTTAGAATAGCATCACCCCATTTCCTACCCGTGGGTGTTGTAAGAGGCGACTGAGGGACATGAGGGTTTCAGGTGTAATACAACTTTTAGGCGACAGGCTGACAACCTGTCACTATAGTGATACACAAATGATCTCAAACAAACCTCTCTCTATACTTGTCAGACGTGGCGACAGCGACCGTATTTTTACGGCCGTTAACGCTCTGCCTACCCAGTAAGGGATAAAGGCGTAATATATGTATGTATGCTTGTGCCCATTTACAGATTCATACGACAGTCAGTGGTAGAAATGGGGTGATGATAAACTAAGCCGGCACCATACAGGAAACTTACGTTTCTATTCATGTGCCGTGTCCTATCTCTCACTAAATTCTGTCACCCAATTTACGGTGTCCATGAGTTTGGTCGTTTAGTAAACAAATGACGCACGGGACTAAACTAATTGGATTTGTTGAGGCGATTCTGTGCCTCGTTTTTCGAAACTACAGGGTACAATAAAATTCTACAGGTAAATTCTACAGATAAATTCTACAGGTAAATTCGATGTACTGTTCTATGTATTGTTTTTAGAATTAGGTTTCATTATTTATTAGTTCAAAAGTTCTGTTATAGATCGTGTGCACAAAATTCTTAGAGCCGGCTTAGAATAGCATCACCCCAATTATTTCCTGTGGATGTCGTAAAAGCCGACTAAGGTATTTGAAGGTTTAATGTGTATTCTAGGCGACAGGCTGACAACCTGTCACTATAGTGATAGACGACTTATCTAAAACGACCCTCAAACATTTGTCAGACGTGGCGATCACTACCGTAATATTACGGTTGTTAACGCTCTGCCTACCCCGCCAGGGATAAAGGCGTGATTTGTATGTGTGTATAAAATTCTCTGCTTACCGTACAATTAGCGACAGTTTCCAACAACTTCGTCATTACCCACACCCAAGAGTTCTATTTTTGAATTTTGGTATGCAAAAGGCCGCAACTAATAGGGGTTTTTCTATCTGGCCGTATCTGACAGATACCGTCTTCATGAGTTAGTTTTTGATGTCTTAATAGATGGCGTGGCGATGGGTAGAAATTTTTGTATTTGAGTTAGGTAATATTGATATTTTAAATACACAAAATACATTTCTTTGGAAATAAACTTTTTCAGGTTAGCTCAGCGCGAACTACGTATACTTGAAAATTAAATAGAAAGGCTGCCATCGTGATCCTATCATACGCTTTACTAAACTTATCCCTACTTTTATAAATTCACTTGCACCCTGCTATAAAAAAAATCCAGCGGTACAAATTATAACAATCTTCTTTACTCTAGTAGTTAGTTAGACCAGTCGCTGCAGACTTTCTTGCACGATTTTAGAAATCATGTTTTCAAAAATTGAGCTCCTGGTAAAGTTGTTTGTATTTTAAACTCTCTCTAACTAGTTAGCAGTGACAACTTAGTTAGAATCGTTTCCGAATCGCCTGTGTAGCATTCAGGTCACGTGTCCCGTGATTTAAGGCACGTGTGGTCACCATCGGTCCCATAAAACACAGATTTTATGGTATCCGAGTGGAAGTTTTGGAAAAATTTAAGGTATATTAATTGGGTTCACACGGTGCTTAGGCGGATCGCACAGTTGACGCACGACGGACCGCTATAATATCGCAGGTTTGTCAGATCAGATCCATACTCAAACAATTCCCATAATAAAACCGCTCAACCGCTGTCTACGTAGCGCTATCGCAGTGTCGTCCATCGAGTGCGGTTTTAGTATGGGAAGTGACGTTTCTATTATGAATCAGACTGACCGCTGCGATATTTTAGCCTTCTGTCGTGCGCAAAGTGTGCGATCCGCCTTAGTACATTGGTAGTGTATTGTTTGTTGTGCATACGGAATCCATTAAGAGCATACCGGAGAGCTCCTGTTTTAGGCCTCGGTCCCGAATTTTGCGGGCAGCGGTGCGGCAGCTTTTTTTTTAGGGAGTGCACCGCTCGTTGCCTAATTACTCCCGGGCTGTTGTTTCGGCAAAATAGTCCGTTTAAATGTATGCAAAAGATCCTGCCGCTGCCCGCAAAATTCGAGACCGAGGCCTAACCTATCGCTTGAATCACTCTATCTAATAAAACAACTGCATTTAGGTATGTCGTAGAATGATTTAGACGTGCCTACGACAGACAGACAAACAGATAGAAAACACATAAATAAATATCCTCGACAATTCACACAGCGCCATATAGCCCCAAATTAAACAAAACTTGTACTATGGGAACTAGATAGCTGATACTAATACTTATACACTGTTTTTTTTTTGTAAATAAATACTGAATATACATAGAAAATACCCAGACTTAACAAATACTTGTGTCCGGTGGGGATCGAACCCAAGACCCACAGCGGAGGTACTATCCGCTACGCCATCGGGACATAAAAGTAAGAACTTCAATGTACACTATGTATTGATTGAAGAAACTGAAAAAAGCTATTTAACACTGACCTATTTTCCCTTAACCCCTTTGTAGCTCCAAGTTGCAGGTCATTAACCCGGCAGGTGTGCCACACCTGATTACTTCCGTTCTCGATTATAAAGTGATTGATATTGGATAATAAACTTGTTCTATAGACAGTGGATTCTTAAATACAAGGGAAGAGCAGGAGCGTTGTGTGTAACAGCTTGTACTGCGCTTACTATCTACTCTTTTCGTGTGGGACACCAAGTCGTCCAACGACCCGATGAACCCTAGTGTCACAATTTTTCAACCGCCTTCTACAAGTAGCAGGCTTTGTGTAACGAGCGCCGTCTAAGTGATCATAGACAGCAACCGGGACCTACGGCTTAACTTGCCATCCGAAACATGGAACCATTGTACGGACAATTTACGGGCAATTGTTTTGTTGTATTTACTTTAATTGTACTATTTATCTATTGTATTTAAAAATAATTCTTGTTGTTACATGAATATTCAGATAGGAAGAATACCCCCTATTATAGGTACTAAAAAAGAATTGTCCAAATTAGTCTAGGAATACTCTATGGAGTGACTTTTACAATTAAATAGGTTGCGACAAAAAGGGGCTTATTAATTTTTCAGTCGGTTAAAAACGAAGACAAAATAAACAATAACTTGTTCCCCAATAATTTATCAAGAAACCCAGCTATGCCTACTTGGAAATTTCTATTACACACTCCAACGACGTCCGAATTGCACGGTTCAATACAACTGCCCTTTTTAGGGTTCAATAGCCAAAGTGGATTAGTAAATAGTATTTATTTTATGAGGAATTTTGTTTTTTATTGATTTATATTATTCTAGTCGCTGAACTGATGGCGCTGTGCTTGGTATGTTACAGCAAAGAACGGAACGTAATATTTAGATTTTGTTTTTTTGAAACTTGGATTCGGACTGATTTTGAATGGTTCATGCGTTGCTCCTGCGTCAACAACGGTTTTTAGCATGGGGAATTCATTACACCTTGCAGAATAGGAGCACTGCTGGGCAGGTTTTTGGGTGGTTTTCCTGTCCAGGGGGTCCGGCTGTAACGTTTTCTTGGATAATTTTGTCTAAAATTTTATTTCACATTAGAGGTGGTGGCAAAGGTTACATGCTGTGAAGTCAGCCTGGCCAGCCACGAGGCAGTGCCTTTATTTTTTTTTATCCCACCCGTACCGAGTCTTATACTAGTTGTACGTGACTTTCTAAAAGCATTGTTTGTGAACCTACTTGGAAATAAAAACATTTTGATTGCCTCTTTTAGTTACGGATGCGCAAGAACACTCAAACCGCCTATCTTTAGCTTTATGGAGTGCTTCTTGCTTGACAGAACCCCGATAAGTCTGAATCAAACTCGCGCTTGGCTAGGTTATATTGTTAGATAGGACAGACTATTGCTTTACGCACGACAGCTCACATCGCAATCTCGGTTCAAGATCAAAAATATTTTCTTTGTTTCCTTGATAAATGTTTTTTTATTTCTGTATTATCTAGCACTATGTTTCAACATCAGTCATAAGGTCAAAAACTTTACGATTTTTTAGTCTTCTGCAGCCATACTCGTATTGAAAAATGACTCTCTCTCTCTCTCTCTCTCTCTCTCTTCATGTGGAACATCGAGTCGAACGACCAACGACCCGATGAACCCTAGTGTCAGAATTTTTGAACCTCCTTCTACAAGTAGCAGGCTTCTGACATGGTTGTGCAACGACCGCCGTCTAAGTGATCATAGACAGCAACCGGGACCTACGGGAAAAATGACTGACCTGTGGAAATAACCAGTATTAATTACAATTCATACTTTACAAAATTTCCCTATTTAACTATACCTTCCCTTTACCTTGACAGCCACTATGGTCCACTACTGGACATGGACCTACCTCTATTGGTGTACACGTTGCATTCACAGGGAACGCTGCTGTCCGTTCTCTTGATGTTAATCATCTTAGTTGCTTTTTACGACACGGGTAGAATTGGGGTGATGCTATTCTAAGCCGGCACCACACGACAAAGGATTTAATTCGATTTTCTTTATTTTCTTTGTACTAAATGCGATTGCGATTTTACTCACTGATTTTGCACACAAAAAGCGTCTTTTAGACTCACTCATATAAAAAGATTAAGCCTACGTACTTCGTGTATGGCGTACGTACTTAACTGGGAGCAAGGAATTATCCAGAAGAAACTCTGCGTACATTTAGAAAGACACACACACACATATCACGCCTTTATCACTTACGGGGTAGGCAGAGCAAAACGGCCGTAATAATACGATCGATATCGCCACGTCTGACAAGTATTGAGGGTCCTTTTAGATGATTCGTGTATCATTTTAGTGACAGGTTGTCAGCCTGTCGCCTAAAGTTGTAATTCACATGAAAACCTCGTGTCCCTTAATCGCCTCTTACGACACCCATGGGAAGGAAATGGGGTGATGCTATTTTAAGCCGGCATCACACGGCAAAGAAAAAAAATAAAAGTAGTGAATTAAGAAATAAGTAGTGAAAACTCCTTGCAATCAGGCTTGGCGCGCGTTAATTACAACTGAATGGAAAAGGACTTTAGTCATAGCTACGTACGAGTTTATCAAAGTTTTACCGCTTTAGTCAAACATATCAAACATACATATCAAAGTGCTTTAAAAAGCAGTAAGTACACCCACACTTACCCACTAAATGCATCGTTATATGCACACTGCATGGTTTTCTAGTATTTGTGCAGATTCGATACAGAAGTTTTCAAAATACCATACAAAAACCTATATACTTTGTATGGTGGCTAACCCAAACTCATTGTCGTGCGGTGCACTACTTTTTATTATTCAGAGTATTTCATTTTTTCTTTCTAGTTGCTCTAAGGGCTCCTTCTCTAAGATTTCCCTATTCTAAGGTACACTACGCGTCGTTGGGGGTAATTTTTCAACGTCAACACCGACAGCCCAATCTGATATCACTTTGCCTAAGCTGTCGAGATACGCCATCTATATTATGCGTGCAAACCGTTTTATTCTATTAGAATGATAGTGAAGCAGGAAGCAAGACATGCGAACCTACTGATTTCTCGTAACTTTCATCTCAATTTCATCAGTAATGGCGATTGTGGACAAAAGTTTATCTAGGCGGGTACATAGATCGATCCCATAGGCGGATCGCACACATGACGCACAACGGAGCCCAAAAATATCGCAGCCGTCTATCAGATCCATACTAGAAAGGTCACTCTCCATACTAAAACCGCACTCGACAGACGACGCTGCCATAACGCTACGCCAACAGCGGTTGAGCGGTTTTAGTATGAGGATTGACATTTCTAGTATAGATCTGACAGAACGCTGCGATAGTTTAGCAGTCCGTCGTGCGTTACGTGTGCGATCCACCTTATCTGTCATCGAAACAGTATTTATATTTATGATTTAAACAGGTTCCTACAGACGAATTTATTTTGTTTTGAGTTGATATTTCGACGCTGTTGTAAGCGTCATGCGTCATGATCATGGCTAAACTGTACTGCGGGTGGCTGCAAACATATACAGGGTGTTAGGGACAGCGTCCCAAATACTGATAGGGTGCAAGCAGAACATGAAACTGAACAACTTTCACCTAGGAACATATGTCAGGAAACGACAAAGAAATGACGACCTCCCATACAAAATGTATTTACTATGCAAAGACAAAAATTTTTTTACGTTCCCCGATATATGTTCCTAGGGGAAAGTTTTTCAGTTTCATGGTCTGCTTACAGTACTCGGAAAGCTGTCCCTTACACCCCGTATGTCTAGGTCTACCCTCATTCTTCTTCGTTTTTGTGTAACAGTAGCTTCTGAAAAAAAGCAACCCAAAGAATCAAAGACTCTTCGACCACATCTGTACTTTACACGTAAAAATGATAGATGTCACTAGTTGCAAATTAAAACATGGTATCGTTGTGTTTTCTCGTACTGGATAACAATAGAACTTTACATTATTTCATTATTCTACATACATACATGAACTGTAACGCAATTATGGATATTTTTTTCGAGTGGTAAGAGGGCAACCTCTATACACCTAAATATATTACAATCATCATATTGTAAGGTGTCATGCCGTGTGATGCCGGCTTAGAATAGCATCAACCCATTTTTTCCCGCGGGTGTTGTAAAAGGCAACTAAGTGATTCGAGGGTTTCATCTGTATTGCAATTTTAGGCGACAGGCTGACAACCTGTCACTACAATGATACACGAATCATCTGAAAGGGCCCTCAATACTTGTCAGAAGTGGCGATAACGACCGTTATTTTACGATCGTTGACGCTCTGCCTACCCCGCAAGGGATAAAGGCGTGATTTGTGTTGTTGTTGTTGTTGTATATTGTAAGGTAAATAGACTTGTATGTTTTAAACCACAAATAACTCGATAACTTACTGAATATATTCGAAAGGAAATTTTTTCGTTTGAGAAGAATCCTTCAACATGCTGAGTGTCGTATCATAAGCTAGGTTTTGCCTCAGGAAACATTACGATAACTTGAAAATTATATTTTTTTTTCATCACAAGACATAGGCAATGTAGAACAGCACCACCCCTTCTCTTCCCGTGGGGGTCGTAAAAGGTGACCCAGGGAGTAACCGAGACCAAGACCGTTCCTGGAGAAGGACAACTCCACAAGAACCCGGTGTCTCCGTCAGATGAGCGTGACAGAGGTCTTTCGTGCGGCAGACTCCTGCATCCGACCTGGCTCCACACGTATCGACTCGTCGTTCCTGTGGAATCAGCCAGGGGGGCTGAGAGGATGACCTACGTCCTGGGCAACCCTGCGTTTTGCATAATTGCATCCCAGGCGGACGAATGAGGCCAATTGAATAATAAAGACATAGAAGCAATCGTAATTAATGACCTAGTCGCCATAAAAACCAACCTTTCATCATTCTCCTCGCCTTATCCCGTTCTCTGTCGGGGTCAGCTATAACGTGGAACCAAGTTTTTACACAGGGCGACTTCCATCTGATCTCTGCAACCCAAAGGCTAACCTGGCCCGAACCCTAGGTTAAGTCACATTCAAATATCATCTCAATTCAAATTTTATTTAAATGTGGGTTTCATCACGATGTTTTCCTTCACCGTAAGAGCAGTCGGTAAATGTACGTGAGTAAAAACACATTGGTACATGGCGGGATTCGAACTCGGGTCTCACGATTGTAAGACCGATGTCCTAACCACTTGGCCACCGACGCTCCTTTAACCTTTATTTATGTTTAAGATAAGTGTGAATTTATTAGAAAACCGTCCATTCAACAACAAAGCCCATTATTCCAATTGCCTTGTTCCAATACACAAATAAAAAGTTATTTAGTTCTATTCAGAGGCATTTTTACTACCGCTGGCGTGTTTTCAATTTGTTATTATTTATTTTATTTTTATTGTTTAAAGCTTAGGCTTAGTGACGACTTTTATAACCTAAAATGAGAGTTGTTTTGTAAGCCTCAACTTCGGCTTTGCAAAAATTGTTTTCCAAATCGCCACTCAGAGACAAAGGAGTTTTAATTTATTCAAATGGCATTTCGTGTTCTTTTTTGTTTTTCAACATTCGGAATACAAAAATTATGACGAATAAAAAAGTTCGCTCGTCTGAAATTCAGATCGCTAGGCAGATAATAAATTGTTTTTTTTTTGTTTCTGATGTTGTTTTGTTCAGAGTCGTGAAGCTTGGAAGTAGAACGCAATAAATATTGATGATAATACAGTTTTTATAGACTTTCGATGAAAACAATAATACCGTACCAGGAGTTCAATTTTTGAAACAATGGTTTCTGAAATGGGCATGGGAGTCCACCACTCGTAAAGCACTTTCTACTGCTCAAATCTTCTATTTGGAGGGTAGATAATGTTGTAAATGGATGAATTTAGTAAAATTTGACTCTAGCACTATTTAGTAGGTATCTTTTGATACCTGAACCAGATTTTCATTGGAGATTAACTTTCTGTACGTTAGTCCTATTATTTATTCTGTGATACTTCACCACATGTTCCATCATTTTAGACTCGAGTACTAGTAAAATTGTAACATATTATGTTAAGTTCACCAGCAGAAGGCTATGTATGGTTGATATTTTCATGTAAAGTTTTTTGATTTTCTTAATATTACACACATACATACAGATATCACGCCTTTATTCCTTGAGGGGTAGGCAGAGCGTTAACGGCCGTAAGTATATGGCCACTATCGCCACGTCTGACATTTTTGGGAATTGTTTTCTAAGGTTGTTTCAGAAAACATGTGTATCACTATAGTGACAGGTTGTCAGCCTGTCGCCTAAAATGGTAATACACCAATACTCTCGAGTCCCTTAGTCGCCTCTTACGACACCCGCGGGAAGGATGTGGGGTGATGCTATTCTAAGCCGGCATCACTCGGCACAGAATATTATACTTCATTTAATCTTTGAAAATCAGAAAATACTCAATGAATAACTCTCTCATTTCGTGTGGGAGACACCGAGTCGTCCAACGGCCCAATGAATAACTAAAATTCAATAAATAATCTTTCTTTGAATGGTCAACGAACTACTTTTAAATTACCTACCTACTCCCCTTACATACCTTACTACAAATTAAGGTATCCTTTAATAGTTAAGAGGGTTCTCGAAATTGGGGCCGGTTTAAATTTGACCCGTTCTGGATAAAACCGCATTTGTAACAGAACCACGACGTAACTTAGACAGTTACAGTCAGCCTCGGATAAATCTGGTGGTGCCGGCTTGGAATAGCATCACCCCATCCCGTGGGGGTCAAAAAAGGCAACTAAGGGATGAAAGCATGGAACGGGTAGCAGAGTTCCCAGTGAATATCTAGGTACAATATTTTGCACTGCGCTCGCCTATCAGCCTGCCAAGTGTGGTCTCTGGTGAGTATGGCAATACCTTCCAATTTAGGGGAGACGCATATCCAGCAGTGGACTGTTGTAGCTGTGTTAAAAGTAGTCAGGGATACAATATTTTAAATGGTGAGCCAGTCTGTGAAACTGAACAATTTTCTCCAAGGAACATAGGAAAAAACCCTTCCATACAGTCAATTTGTTTGTAGTATAGTCGATCCATTTATTTTTCATATTTCGACCTACCCTTGGGTAAAGTTGTTCAGTCTCATGGGCTGATTCACCCCAGGTTGCAAGAACCTAAAAAACAAAATCAGAAACTCGATCATTTTTAACTACAACTATTACAACAGCCACAACAGTCCACTGCTGGACATGAGCCTCGGCTATTTGGTACATGCCATACTCACCACGCTTGGCAGGCAGATCGGTGAGCGCAGTAAAAGGTGTTGTATTCACAGGGAACGCCGCTGCTCAATCCCTGGATTCATACATTAGTGCTTTTTACGACACCCTCAGGATGGGGTAATGCTATTCTAAGCCGGCATCACACAGCAAATTTTAAATGCTTCACTATTTTATGCGGCTGTCAGTACGTATGATAGATTACCGCACTGCTGGACTTGACGCAGGCTTTTAACCAATGAGATGTGGTTTCAAGATCTATGTATATCCCTGCCTACCTGAGTAGCCGTATACTTCGTTCACTTACATAGTTTGACGACCAGCGTAACTGTCCTTACGCGGCCGTACGTGCTTGATGGAGCATAGAGGTCAAATTACGCTGGTCGCTTTCATCGGGTCGTTGGGCGACTCGGTGTCTCACACGAAAAGAGATAGAGATACAGCTGAATGGGGTGTCAGGCGGATAGACAGCGAAGTATTAGTATGATTAGGGTCCAGTCTTGATTCTTTGGGTACGAAATCTCAAAATTTATACGCACATCACGCCTTCATCCCTTGCGGGGTAGATAGAGCGTTACCTAACAGCCGTAAAAATACGATTCCTATAGCCGCGTCCGACAATTATTAAAGGCCCTTTAAGATGGTTCTAGTATCACTGTTAGTGACAAATTGATAACGTGTCGCCTAAAAATTGTAAATACACATGAAACCCTCGAGTCCATTAGTCGCCTCTTACGATACCCGCGGGAAAGAAATGGGGTGATGCTATTCTAAGCTGGCATCTAATTCTGTAATTAATCACCGCCAACATGCAGTGTTGGAGCACCTTTGAATTCACGATTGTCGATTGCGCGTGCGTCAGATTCCGATAATATCGACGGTAAAGGGAACTAACGGGTTACTATTATGACGGTTAGGTGGTTCTTAAACCTAACGCACAACGGAGCGTTACTTAAGCGCATCCGTAATGCATGCGTCTGTCAGAAGCAAATAAATTTCCGCACAATAAAACAGCCGCGTTTACACTAGGTTCATAAAATTGTAATATATATAAAATATAGAATAAAAATATAAAAATGTGTCTGTAAAAACAAATAAACAATATGACATTTATGCAGGTCCAACGCATGAACCTACGTCAACGGATGCGTCAGTCAAACAACGTGAGTTAATCCGTTGCTGCTGCGTCAACGTCAGATTATGGGGATTTTGACATTTCTTTACATCTGAGAGACGCATGTGTTGCGCTAAAAATGCGCAGCGTCGTGGGTTAGATGTGGGATTCGCCGTAGAGTGAGGTGTGAACTAGCAACATAAACGGTATGTTTTCTATCTATCGATGATGACTCTATTATGATGAGATACATCATATATAAATAGTGTCATTACAATGCTTTCTCAACAGCTGTGAAAACAAATAATGAAACTGGTTAGGTTTACCTCTCTTCTCTCTTTTCGTGTGGGACATCGATTCGTCTAAAAACCCAATGAGCCCTAGTGTCAGAATTTTTCAACCGCCTTCTACAAGTAGAAAGGCTTCTGACATGGTTGTGTAACGACTGCCGTCTAAGTAATCATAGACAGCAACCGGGACATACGGCTTAACGTGCCATCCGAAACACGGAACCATCTTTCTTACGGACAATCGGGTGGTTCAGCCCGCAACGTCCTAACTAGACTGGGAACAAATTCACAAAGTGATAAATATCAACTTTGTGAGTGACCCACCGAGAATCGAACCCGGAACCTTCTGCGTCAAAGGCAGTCGCACTGCGCCACATCGGGCGTCAAAGGTTTCCCTATAAGGTGTAAATAAATAATTTCTGTAAATGATCGTGAGACCTGTCGTCATGTATGGATCTGAGTGTTGGCCCACTAAGGTGACGGATGAAAAACGATTGCATGCAGCTGAGATGAGAATGTTGAGATGGATGTGTGGTGTGACCAGGATGGATAAGATAAGGAGTGAGTATATAAGAGGAAGTTTGAAAGCTGCGCCAGTGACAGATAAGATGAGAGGGAACCGTCTTTCTTGGTATGGGCATGTTATGAGGAGGGATGAGGAGCATCTGCAGGAGGAGAGGACGGCCCAAAAAGGTTTGGATGGATTGTGTAAAAGACGACATGAACAAAAAGGGCATAAATGAGGATTTGACTGCTGATAGAGATGAATGGAAGAAGAAAACATGTTGCGCCGACCCCAAATGAATTGGGATAAGGGCAGGCAGATGATGATGATGATCGTGTGGTGCAAGCTTAGATTAGCATCACCCCATTTCTACCGGTGGTTGTCGTAAAAGGTGACTAAGGAAGACTTCCATGGAACGGGCAGCGTTCCTTGTGAATATCTACAATATCTTGCACTGCGCTCGCCAATCCGCCTGCCAAGCTTGGTGAGTATGGCAATACCCCCCATTTTGGGGTGGGCTCATGTCCAGCAGTGGACTGCTATGGCTGTAGCAGTAGCAGTAAATGACCGTGTAGTTATACACACACACAAGATGTTGTATTCGCTATTGGAAGTCCTAGGAAAGGGATATCGCAGCCGCTACAAAATACAATACAATGCTTTATTTGTACAAAACACATACAAGTACAAGAGAAGAAAATTCGGTACAATATAGACGGCCTTATTGCTAATGTAGCAATTTCTACAAGGCAACCTTTTGTTAACAGGAAAAGTACGCAAAACAGAGTAAAAAAAAATTGCTGCAAATATTTTAAGGGGTGAATCAGTCCATTAAACTGAACAACTTTCCCCAAGAAACATAGGTCAAAATATGAAAAAAAAAATTGACCTCCCATACAAAATTATCAACCGACCAAGTCAATTTGTATGGGATGTCCAAAACTTTGTCTCACATTTCTACCTATGTTCACTGGGGAAAGTTGTTTAGTTTCATAGACTGATTCTACACTTAAAATATTTGCAGCAATTTTTTTTACCCCCTGTAGTAGTAGGTGTTGTTAATATGGTACGGAAGCTGACTGCTTATAGTTTTTATGATCACAACTGCCCACCCCGTTCCGGTCAGGACGTCCTGCAAGTGTGACATCCGGATCCCGGATGGACGGAGCGGCAAAAACTCTGTCATCGCCGGATTGTCACAAAAACGTTTTGAGTTTTTTTTAAGAGATTTTTGTATTGGTGGTGGTGGCGCGTGTCAAACCTATTCAAATTATGTTTCTAGCTTTTATTGACTTTCGTTATACCAAATATTTTTGACCTAGACTCTATCTTTTGGTTTTAAAATTTTTAACCTAATAAGAAATGTTTATATGTTCGCTTAGTTCCTAGTAAATATCGCGGTCATGTAAATGAAGGAAAAGCTGAACAGCGATTTTGCGTGCACTGAATTTGACAGATGATCCTTCAATTCGAAAAAAATGGCAAACAGCGTCACCTGGTTCGCTGCTTCGGAAAAGTGTTATTCTAAATCAGAGAAATGTCCAACAAAGCTATTTTATGACCGTTATTACATAAATTTTTATGAATATGACAAAAAAAACACACAAATTGTAATTTCGCTTCTACGACTTTACTTATGCATATATGACCCGTCCTGTTATATTAGACCAAATGACCAAAGTCTTCGCATAAATTTAGCTGATTCCCCATGCCAGAATATCCCGAATTCCTAATCCGGGTTCCTGATATTGGGTAAATCCCCGAGGATCAAGTAAACCAGCTAGTTTTATTGGGTTCAGACGTTCCATTTCAAACTCAAAGAGACTGCTGAAATAGCATAGGGTAAGTATTCAAAAAGAAAGTTTTCTATTTGAAAAGTGTAATGTAGATATAGTCAGTCTAGATTTATTACCAAAACTTTGTCGTATAAACAATTGTTTCATGGTAGGAAGTACCTACATACATAAAACACTCTTTCCCGTTGGGGTAGGCAGCGGCTGTTTCCTTCCACTTGCTACGATCCTGGCATACTTCTTTCGCTTCTTCTACATTCTCAGTCTTTTCATGCATGCTCGTCGGTTCAGGGTACTCTTCACCTGACCTTTCTTTAGAACGTTCCCGATTTGATCTAGGTACGTTCGTCATATAGGTCTAGGTCGTTCGTTCGTGAGGTATAGTCAATCTAGATTATTACTAAAACTTTGTATAAAAAAATGTTCATGGTAGGAAATACCTGATGAACCAAAAACGTCGAAAGGAAGGCTAAAAACCCGTACTTTTTGTGGTCAGTTTCTCGGTACCACATCGCTTCAGCAATGCTGACAAAGTAAAAAAAATCCTAATCACAAAATTCGTGCGCGTGTATGCGACAAAAAAACCAGTCATCAAAATAACTAAACCTCATTCAACCCAGGATTCTTCATTCATGAATCCAGACTGGATCCTTGCCCATAGACAATTAGATAGCTATAGTAAACAGATTCGAACCCGAGCCCCGAAAGGAAGGCAGTACTGTGAGTGCGCGCGCAAGCAACGGACGCGTTCCGCGAAGTTTGTTACGTGCGCGTGAGCAGAAATCTGATGCGCACGCGCGTGGGACCGTGCGCAGGGCTGCCAGTGGGTAAACTTGGAAAAACTGGTTAAAAAGAACTGATTTTGGAAGTACTGGTTAAAAAACAGATCTTGGGAAACTTGTGATTTTTGTGATTGACTTTAAAAGTTAATAAGAACCTAGTGCTTTGTATGTGAAGTTTTATTGACGCTAACTGGTCAATGCGTAAGATCGGAAAGACTGTTTAAAGAACAGATTTTTCAAAAACTTGTGGTTGTCGTTATTGACTTATAAATAATAAAACCTACGTGTAACGTTTTATTGAAACTTACAACGATAATATTCCCGCGTTTGTAAAATAGTTCAAAAGTTTAACAAAAGTCAACACTAAAAAAATCATCAGTGAATATTGTTACGTACCAAAAGCGACATAACTTGGGATGTGATCCTGCCGAAACGAAAGCCTAAAAGTTCAGACTAGTTCGGATGTGTCCAGTCAGGTGGCAACCCTAAGTCCACATCTGTGATTTATGCGTCCGTCTGTGTTTTTGGTGAGTTTTTGTGTGTGTGTTGTGTGGGAAAGGGGCTGGGGGTTGGTCTGGTAAGATTTGAGTTATTTGGTATGTTGTGCTAGTAAATAAAACATTAAACTAGATTTTAAAATTTCTAGTGCCAGATGTTACTCAAAAATATTTATATGGCATAATTTTTAATTGATAAATAGGACTTTAAAATTATGCGCTTCTGTTGTAATTTTTCTTACAAATAGAAAATACATTTAGAGTAGTTTGCCTACTTTAGTTACTTATCCTAGGTAATTATTTTCTCACAATAAAAAGTGTCAAGCATGTGTTACTTGGGCCCGTATTTATAAACCGCACTCAACTCTGCGATCGATCTTGAGTGCGACTCAGATGCTGTTAGTAGTAGTAGTGACTGTCATTTTTCAAAATCGCGGTTGAAATCGATCGCAAGAGTTGAGTGCGATTTATGAATACGGACCTCAAAGATCTTTTAGCTGGCTAGCAGAAGTATCATGAATCATCATTATCCTTCCCTTATGAATATTTGGCATTAAAAGAGCATTTTGACCATTTCCTATGAATTGAAAATCTGATTCCAATTTATGGCGAATTAGTGACCTTGGTTGTGCAAATGCGAAAACTAGGAGGTCATTTACACTAATTGTTTTGTATGCGTAACAGAGTAAAATACGAAATCTGTTTTCACATACACATACGAAAATCACGCCTTTATCCCTTGCGGGGTAGGCTGAGCATTAACAATCGTAAAATTACGGTCGTTATCGCCACGTCTGTCAAGTATTCATGACCCTTTCAAAGGTTCGTTTATCACTGTAGTGACAGGTTGTCAGCCTGTCGCCTACAGTTGTAATACGTGGTAATACACATGAAACCCTCAAATCCCTTAGTTGCCTCTTACAACACCCGCGGAAAGAATTTAGGGTGATGCTATTCTAAGCCGGCATCACACGGCAAATCTGTTTTAACTATTTTAGATTCACGAAGAGGAAATATTATATAACATGGTTATTAGTGTATGTGAATTTACTGTAACAGGCTTCTTCTTTCGTATGGGACACCAAGTCCACGATCAACTCGATGAACCCTAATCTCTCTCTTTTCGTATGGGACACCGAGTCGTCCAAAGACCGCCATTTACACGTAGCAGGCTTCTGACATGTTAACGTAACATTACGCCAGCTTTAATTAAGGTTTAAGTTTATTTTTAGCCGTGTGATGCCGGCTCAGAATACCATCACCCCATTTCTTTCCCGTGGGTGTCCTAGAAACCGACTATGGGATTCGACGGTTTCACGTGTATTGCAGTTTTAGGCGCTAGGCTGACAACCTGTCACTATAGTGTTACACGACTTATCTGAAACGATCCTGAAACATTTGTCAGACTTGGCGATAACACCCTTAATTTTACTGTCGTTAACGCTCTGCCTGCCCCGCCAGGGATAAAAGCATGATTTTTGTACGTGTAATTAAAGTTTCAGGTTTTTTTCTTTCCAAGCTAATTTACTTCTTTCGTGAATTACCACGATAAGTAGCCCATCCGTTTTTGTATTTACGTTCGTTAAAAAAACAATGGCCGACCACGTTCACCTATAATTTGCTCCTGCGAAACTCACACGATACATATCAACAATCTCCGTATCCACGTAAAGTTGCTTTTTTCTTTAAGTTTCTTTATCGTCTCTTTAGGCGGATCGCACACTTAGGCCCGTATGTATAAATCGAACTCAACTCCGAAATCGATCTTGAGTGCGACTTTGAGATACAATTAGTATTGGCTAACATTTGTCAAAACCGCTCTTGAGATCGATCTGAGAGTTGAGTGTGATTATAAATATGGACCTTAGCGCACGACGGAGCGCTAAAACAACGCAGCGGTCTCTTAAGATCCATACTAGAAATCACAATCCCCATACAAACCGCGGAATTAGCGCTGCGTCGACAGCGGTTGAGCGGTTTTAGTACGGGGAGTGACGTTTCTAGTATGGATCTGACAGACCGCTGCGATATTTTAGCGCTCCGTCGTGCGTTAAGTGTGCGATCTGCCTACTGAAAATTTGTACGTACAACAAATAATTAGTAAGTAAAACTAATTAGTAAGTAGAATCCTTCATCCTTGACTGCCACAGCAGTCCACTGCTGGATAAGGATCATGGGCCTGCCCCTATTTGGAGGTATTAACAACTGGAAATTTAGCACACTTCAGACCCTGATGACTTCTTTAAAACCTCGCAACGAATTTAGATTTTTTGATGGATAGGCGCATCACACACTTGACGCACGACGGACCGCTAAAACACCGCAGCGGTCTGTCAGATCCATACTAGAAATGTCACTCCCCGTACTAAAACCGCTGTCGACGCAGTGCTAGCGATTGACATTTCTAGTATCTAGGATATGAGAAAAATCTGCGATGTTTTAGCGCTCCGACGTGCGCTAAGTGTGCGATCCGCCATTGAGTCATTGAAGACGAAAGGTATACCTCAATAATGAATGAATAATGCAAGCCGAAAAATCGACTTCTTTCGACGGGAAAACGATTATAAACCGGGTGCGACCTCCATGCGGGGTCCTAGTAAAAATAAAATTAAAAGCGAACAAAAAGCATAATCACAGAATTTTATTACATGTCATTATTACCATGAAAGAAAACACATTACTCCCTATAAACCTGTATGCAACACTAGGTAATTATCTACTAAGCTTAGGCTTTGACTAGCACTGCTTAAAAATAGACCAGTATATTATTTCAACAAGTTGTACTTACTTTAGAAAAAAATAAAACCGCCTTCGCGTTGACAAAAAGATAGATAAATGAATACTTTATTGCTTACAATATACCTACACATTAAAAAACAAAGAACAGTACAGAAAATTATAACTCAAAAACTATGTAGCCTTTTGAATATAAACATTCTGGGACCTTTAAAAATGTATCATTGATAGCGGTCTCCCTTTTGCTTTCATATAAGACATAGAGTCGACAAATGACCTGGTCTGTTATCGACAGGATAACCCCCTTCGACTTTTCCTCGATTTCTGGCCAGCTAAATTTCAGAAGTATGCAAAAAAACATGATAATATACCTAAAAACTTAACTATATGTCCATAAAATTCAAATGTGAAATATATATTCAAATTAGAAAAAATTACAGTTTGGCAAAAAAGAGTAGAGAGAAAATGAGGGCGCCACTTTCTTCTCGATCTGTCAAATCTGATAGATCATTCGTAAGTATGGCAACAATTTTACATTCGACATTCTTAGTTCCATTTTATTTCGTTCAAAACACTCTTTGGCCAGACTGTACATTTAACTTTCTGGTTGTCAATAATAATTCACAAATAGTAACACACGTCTTCTCTGCATATATGGACCCGACTTCCAACATATCAAAACATTTTTGAATTACGAGAACAATATTAAACTACTTACTTCCACCCAACTCATAACATCATAACTTCAACCTTATTTTTGAAGTCGATTAAAAATAGACCAAAAACGATGCGGTTTGCTGCAACGGTTAACCCGGGATAATCGCCATACGCACCGCCCTAATAACATACATATCTGTGCGAGTGTTGCCAGCTATGAAACATTGTAAAGATAAGGGCAATTTCCTCACCTTGATGTTTATTTATATTTATGAAAACAAAATCCTGTTTTGTATGTTTTACTGAAATAAAGACGTATAATGGAAGTAGTAGGTATCTACCAAATACCCATTACTCACTAAAGTATCAAAAAAGTTTTCTGTTTGGGAGAATCTAGTATTTTTTTTCTAGCTTATACAGCAATTACCTATTTATTACGCGATGTGGTTTTTTTTTACTTATAATCTACCAGTAGTTTTGATTAGATGACTCGGTGCCCCACATGAAAAGAAAAGTAGAAGTATGTAGTCTTAGGCCCGTATTTATAAACCGAACTCAACTCTCAGATCGATGAGAGTGCGCTTAGTATTGACGGAAATCTGTCAAAATCGCTCTTGAGATCGATCTCAAAGTTGACTGCGATTTATAAATACGGACCTTAACTCAGGTAGGTACCGTACTTGAGCAATCCCTGTCTAATTTTGTCAAGGTATCAAAACTATCTGGCAACACCAATTCGTGGGAATCAAGGATTACAATGTAATTTTCTTATAAATAACCAGTTGCTAGAATTGTCAAAGAATCTCTATACAGTACTTATAAATTCCAGAGCTATTTTTAAACCCGTGATAATAATCCTAGGCACTGCCTAATTTAAATTCCCTTGACGATTCACTTTTCTGCGTAACATTTTATCGATTTCGAATGGAATATTTGTTTTTATAGCCTCTGCTTCTGCTACAGCCACAGTAGTCCACTGCTAGACAATTTGGGGGTATTGCCATATTCACCATGCGTGGCAGGCGGATTGGCGAGCGCAGTGCAAGATTTTCCCTTAGTCGCCTTTTACAACACGCACGGATGGAAATGGGGTGATGCTATTCTAAGCCGGCACCACATGGCGAGCCAGCATTTCTTCTGCTGCTAGAACTTCCTTTATTCTATTATTATTAATGATGGATATGTAGATAAGATGTCCACTTTGTTTTTTATTCACAGCAAGTTTATATCTGACTAAATGAAAAGGTCTGTCGCGATAAGAAATAGTTGGGTACGAATGCTAAAGTATATCATTAGATAACACGAAATGACGTAGATTAATAATAAGAGAGAAAGGATACCATCTAGAAACGTTTTGAATAAAACGGGAAACAATATTAAAATAGAAATAATTAAAAATAAAGATGGTTTTCTAGATAAAACAGCAATGTCTTTCTAAAGACCATATATTTTCAAAACTATTAATGGTCTTTAGAAAGATATTGAAAACAAAATTGAGTTCACAATAATTAAAAAATAATACTATATAGATGACTACCTGCGGAAAAAGCCTATCAATTTAAAAGCAAAACCCTCCATAGTTGAAAAGTTAGGAACTCGACTCAAATGGTTCTCTAATAGTCGGAACGGAGAGCGCAATTATATCGTACAGCCGGAAAATTAATGGGATATTACGGATATTCTAACCAGATAAAGGAGAGTTCACAATTGCTTGATTTTGCGTTGACCCGAAGAAGCTAGTGACCTTGACTTAAACCTTTAACTTATTTTTTGAGAAAGGAAAAATGAAGTAGCAAACTTACAGACCGAGCATAAACAACTGTAAAAAACGTTTAGTTACCTGGTCTGACAAATCTTTGAAGGAAATGTTATATTACTAGAGAGATAAATTATGAACCCGTTACCTAAAAATGTATTACACTAACTAGAATTATGGCATAAGTAATGCTTTTTTAGGCTGGCATCATACAGCAAATCAAATCGGTCCTGGTGAATAGTTGAACGGAACGGAGAGCCGCAATTATATCGACCTGCCAGAAAATTATTGAGATGCTACGGATATTCAAACCAGATAAAGGAGAGTTTACAATTGCTTGACCTTGCGTTGACCCGAAGGAGCTAGTGACCTTTGGCTTTTTTTTGAGAAAGCAAAATTAACTCAAAAACTTGAAATAAAACACACGATATACCCAAACGCGAATGAAAGACCTTGACCAAAACATGAAGGAAAAACAAGAAAAGAAAAAAACAATTACACACAAACCAGTTACAATGTTTGAAAAAATCGTTCCAATAGAGTTACACGTTGACGAAAAATAGAAGCAGATACAAGATTCATAAAGCGTCGGCAACAGGACGCTGATAACCAGGGGCCAAAGTAGAGAGCACAATGGTGCTTGGACCTTTTGGAGATAATCTTCAACTTAAAAACAGAATCCTTTTAGTCAGTCTACTGTTTTTATCTGAAATGCAAGTCAAGTGGTTTTCCAATGGCTATACTTCATAGCTACTTATACTCATAGGTACTTACCTACTCATAGTATGTCTACACTAGCTCATATAAAAAAGTAGATTTTATAATGAAAAATAATACACCCTCTCATCATCATCACATCAGCCTATAACAATCAACTTCTGGATGTAGGCCTCCCCCAGGGTACGCTACAAGATACGTTTTCCCGATTTCGCTATCCTGTCGCTACCAGTCTACTCTTTAAGTCATTGGTTCATCTTGGCGAAAGGCGTCCAAAGCTATGCTTGCCGAATACGCGTCTAATATTGTAAATTAAACCTCCTTTTTTCAAAATCTTGGAATAAAAGCTACTTAAATGTATTTGACCTTTCTTAATAGGAGGTTTTCTTTTTGAGAATAATAAAAACTAGTATTCCAAGAACTCGACAGAGTGTTGAACCGACTATGTTACTAGATTTTTGTGTCGATTTCAAAGCCAAAAGACTAAAAAAACATTGCAAGACTGACAGTCTGGCATATACTGACACTTTCGTTCCAAATGAGTCCGATTCCAAGTTGCAAAAAAACCAAAAACTAAATGTTACGTTCTTTGCGGTAACATACCAAGCACAGCGTCATCTATCCAGTGACTTGAATAATGATAATTAAAAAAGCCCTATTCCAATGGGAAAGGCCCTTTATCCAATTGGATAGGTAGCCTTATCCCTTGAAGGCGGCGCCGACGCAGTTTTGTGAATGAAATGGGCCTTAATTGGCCCTCGGGCCATTATAGTAGCTTCGCCTTAACCTTGGGCTGCCGTGAGCGTTTAAGTTTCTGGATTATGAACGTTCCAATTTTGAATTATCGGTCGTTGACCTGCCGTTGGAAGTAAGGGGAAGATTGGAAGGTACATAACAACTCTACGCTGTGGTTTTTTTTTTTGATTGGGATGATTTTATTATCGACGCTGAATATTCTGAGTAAATGTAAGTTTTGCCATAGGAATAGATATCTCTCTCTCTTTTCGTGTGGGATGCACCGAATCGTCAAATAACCCTTGGTGCTCTGCCCACCCCGCACAGGACTGATGCATGTTGCATGAACCATAATTTAATAACACATACAAAACACTCATTGCATATCAAGAGCGAAAAGAGTCCACTGTTGGACATAACTAGCAGGCCATGCCATGCTTATAACACTTAGCGCATCGGCGAGCGCAGTGCAAGGTGTTTAACAGGGAACGCAGCTGCCCAACTCATAGCTATACAATGTATCAAAATTCCCATATTCCCGACAGGTACAAGCAATCATAGCTATGTTAATGTAACCACGTCAGAGGCACGAGTTACGACCAAAGGGCCTCTGACAACAGGAAATTGAAAAATAAATAACGCGCGAGACACCTTAATGCGTTTCGGGCGAACAAAAACGGGGGGAATTGCTCAGGACGTACATAGCTTTTTAACCGTGTAATGATGTGGTCAGCCGTCGAAGGCAGCCTCTGTCATTGACATTTAAATGAGTTGAGAACTCTGACCTCAGGGTCTGGGGTTTGTGGGTTCTAGCTCTGTGTAGGTTGGTGGGCACGGAATAATGTACGACAGTTTTATATGACACGAAAATAACAACTTTATTCGGTAAAGATACTTAAACTAAAATAGCGAGCAGGGGGAAAGCACAGCGGTAATATTTTAGAAATAAAATGGTAGGCACGGGTTTCCTTGCGTGATTTGGATTTAATACTACAACTCTTCCTCTTCCTTCTCGTGTAAGATTACATGGTATCTCCTTCCCGTTAGCATGCAAACATTGATTAAGATGGATTGGTTAAACGGGGAAGCCCTCTGGTATTAAACACACATGCGCATCAGCTGAGACGAAAGCCGGTACATAATGACCTACTATTCAAATAATCGACTTGCTAAAGCAGTGGCTTATCCTAGGCAAATGAAATGGTTCCTCTTCTTCTTGTTCGTGTAAAATATGTCCTTTCCCGCAAGGCATGCAACAAACCAGTAATCAGGCACGGCCCGATACCGACGCTTTGGTTTGGCGGGGAAACCACCTTCCTAATTGCACACTAGGCGGTAAAATAACTGGTAACTATTATGTCCTGGAGTTTATAATACAAATTACATGTAACGCGATAAGCAAGGAAGCCGTACTCTACCACTAACCTGGATCTCTGCTAGAGACTGGAACCACTTATGAAAATCAGGATGTAGACGATCGTTACAATAAAATACATGGATAGACGGTAATACTCGGGAGCTTCGGCGGAACCCAGTTTACGCGCTGGTGTCACGGGAGCAGCCCTCGCTGGCTACTGTTTCGGTGGCTTTGAACCGCGGCGGACTGTTTTCGTCTTCGGCGGGCGCGAGCTTATATAGCGTCGCTAGGCGGGCGCGGGGTGCGCGGCGCTGTAGCTGGCGCTTGAGTTTCACCGCATGGCATTCCCCCTCTTCGCTGAAAGATTTTTTTCTGTAAAGGAAAAAATCACCGGACAACAACTGATTAAACACCTGCACCGTCTTGGTGCTACATTTCAGAAACCCTACTAACTAATGTTATTTACAACTTGAACGGTAATAACTTCTTATTTTCAATATAGCCCGGGATTTGAACCCGAGGCCTGCATCTCGATCTTTTTCTTATCCAATCCTTAAACTAAAACAAATCTACACCTTACTAGTAATGATTTGGTACAAAATACTGACAGAATATACTGGTTTGTCTCCCTTACTTGCTGACTATTAAGTATGTACTATGACATCAGTCTTTTCGTTTAACATTAAATGCTTAAAACTTTACTTTGCACCCATTCTTTACCCTTTACTTTGGCAAATATAACACGTGAATAAATAGCAAACTAACAAAGCTTTAAAATGACCTCGTCTACCACCTTACTTTACCTCAAACATTACTTAATATATTATTTGCTATAACCCTTTGATAACAAACACTTATTCATCAATGAAATATAACTAAACTCGATAATCGATCCCATTCATAAATCTGTCCGGTAGGTAACTACCTTCCTAACGGTACTCACATTTCATTCAATCAGCCGGCAGGTGTCTTATCTTAATACAATGTTGCAAACAATTACCGGGCTGATGCACTGACCTACCGTAAACAACTCGTTAAATGCCTAGGGATTTGTTCACATTGGCGATCGATCTATAGTAATACCTATAAAAGAATTAAAATTAATCACACATAACAAAATAATATTATTGGTTAACAAGTTTTTATAATTTACCCTTCACTGGTTTAATTAATTTACTATTCTGCGGTAATTACAATGATTAACTTATTTTCGGGACTTATTCCTCATACTAACTACATATTAAACCTTCTTTTCTTCTATATATCTTTGGTTTACTTAAGCGGGGTACTTATCATTTACTATCACGTAATTTTAGCGATCACTAAAATCAACTAAAAGCCCTTGGTAACATACATCTGGCAGTAATTATCTTTCTGATATTTGTTATTGACAATTTTATTTACTGAAATAAACTAATTTTACTGCGACGGTTCCTTCTTGTGACCGTTGCCTTACTTGACAAGCAATTACCAGATCTATTTTACCGTTTAGCCTGCAATAAACTATATAAAAAAAAAACAAACTATAAATACTTAAAAGTTCTCGCGAGGGTGGGTCGCGGACGGTCTCCCGGCTGCCGGTCCCTGCTCCCGGTCCCCTCGCTATCTTCTTCTCCATTGCCGCGCTAGGTCCCTGCGGGCCCGCTGGTACTGTAGCCATCGCCGTGACCGGTTTGTACGGGCGGCTTGCTCACTGCGCGTACGCACGACGGACGGCACTCCAAGTCGCGTCTTCGCTTCGCACTACTGGACCGAGGCTCGGAGGCCTGCGGTCGTATTGCGAACCTATCGCATCCCTGCCACTTTTGTTCCGCAGGTAGTATTCACGCTCGCGCGACTGGTTTTAAAACGCGTAACGGTTATAATGACCAACGCGTAGTGGCGACTTTGCCTATTTCTTTTTCGGCTTTAATTAAATATGTTATACGGTATTTTTCCCGTTCAATCAACATTGATCTAATAACGACCGAAAGGCAGAAATGTCTTGTTATCTAAACCTACTTAAACGCGTATGTTTGTCTCTTATTATGAACAGATATTCTCGACAAGCAATGTACATTAATTATGGTTTCGTCGGACGTTCGCTGGTCCGGTACAATACTCATACGGTGATTACCGTGGAACCTTCTGGACTGTCGAGCTATCTTACCATTTCTTGTATGTAGGTATCCTTCGATGCGGCCGGGAAGAAATTGGCGGGACAGTGATAATGTATACTATTAATCGTAATATTTCTTAATATCTTTTACATGAGCTGTAAACGTCTTTTTCCCTGAGTTATCTTGTAATACAAAAATTACTGGTGACTTTTTTTTTATAATCTTATACGGTCCGGAGAACTTTGGTGCTAATTTAGCACAAAAATCTTTGGCTGCGTTGGACAATGGAAAATCTCTCTTCAACACTAACATATCTACTTCCGGAGCCCAGTTTCTTCCATTCTTATCATGATGTACTTTCTGTTGTCCCGAAGCCTTATACCTGTACATAAGGCCTGCTTTTGCCTGCTGTGACGATTTATGCGTCTGGCAAACTATGCATTTGTTTACATACATAGCTACATCTCGATACATCCCTGGCCAATAATAACGCTGGGCTATTCTGCTTAGAGTTTTCGACGTTCCTAAGTGACCTGCGCTGGGTTCGTCGTGGTACTCGCGTAGAATTGAGTCCTTTTCATTTGGTGGGATGCATAATCTCCAATCGGCGGCGCGCGGTTGTAATTTCGTGCCGTAAGACGCGCTAATAATTTTCCTATATAACTTGCCATTTCTGATGCAGTACTCTGGATAATCTCTGGGGTTTTCTTGTACTTCCCTGAGCTTCCTGTCGTACCAGGTTTCTTTTTCCATTTTTAAGGTGCATATTGGGTTTCTTGAGAGATCATCAGCAACATGATTATTTACGCGCTTATCGACAATACTTTGCGATTTCGGGATTCTCGGGCCATATTTCTGCTTAATCGGCACGCTGTGCTTCAATTTAATCTTGTTTTCCGTCCAATCGTTACCTTTAGGTGCTGAGTCACATTTCTGAATTTCACACTGTAGAAACTTTTGATTTTCTACTGGTGATAAGTCCTTATTATCAGGTTGTTCATGTTCATTCCTAGACGTTTGCGACGGCGGTTGATTAGGCTTACTAACCGCGTGGATTGCTCTGACACTACCGTCAGGCGCTATTTCCTCTCGTTTTGTATTCTGGCCTTGCGTTTCCGTTTTTTCAATATATTCCCACATTTTCCGTAATCCCACTCTTCTCATCAGATCCATACCGATGATTATCACAGACGAGTCTGGTAACAGGTACATCTGGTGACAATATCGATCACCCAAAATGTCCAATGTCGGCGATACACTGAGCGTCACAGCGACTTGTGTATTGTTCGCAAGGACAAACTTATTACCTACGTTCTTACTCGGAGCGGAGTTCTGTAGGCACCATTCATATACCTCTTGGTTAACTGATGAAGACGTGGAACCTGAATCTAGTAGCGCCGGATATTTTTCACCATAAATTGTAATTTCCATAAAAACTCTATTTTCGTTATCGCTTAAATTGTCTACTGTATATGTTTTTTCGTAATCTCTCCTGCCGCTCGAAGACTTGCAGCAGTTCCTACTCAAAACGCCAATCCTGCCGCATACACTGCAAAACATTTGTTTCCTCCTTGTACATTCTGTGTATCTATGGTTTTCACCACCGCAAGAAAAACAAGATGTCTTACTGTTGTAATTTCTTAAGTATCGCGGCTCTCGATTTCCCGTCGGCGGATTACTACTATTAATACGCGTCGCGGGTTTTTCATTATAAAACGGACTGGACTGCCTACTCGGTCCGGCGACATTTCTTATATCGTTACTCCCGCTACCTGGGGCGAACTTGTTGTTTGTACAAAATCCAGGGCTCTCTTGGAACATCCTTGGTTGGATGTTTTTATATTTTTCTTCATTAATTTTTTCATATTCTGTGCATAAATCTATCAAATCATTTACGGTTTGAAAATCCTGCCGCTGTATATAAAGCTTATAGTTCGGGTTCATATTTTCGTAAATACGTTGTAACTTCTCTTCTTTATCGAATTTTCCGTAGCGACGCATAATGGTCTGTAAATCAGTCAAATAGTCTACGAATTTCTCTCGGAAACCTTGCTTCCTTGCGATTATATTTTCGAGTAAGTTATTTTCATAACCGCTTGGGTAAAAATATCTTTTAAAATCTTTTTTAAATTCCTCCCACGTGGTCCAATCGTCGCGGTTGTTCCTATGCCATAAATTGGCTTTTCCCTTAAGAAATCTAGTCAAAATCGGCAAAAGCTTTTCTTTCGGGATCTCACACGACGTCGCATATTCATCTAAACGTTCTAAAAATTCTACTGGGTCGTTCCTTGTGTCGAAACTGATGTCCCAATTTTTCACTACTTTATAAATTTTCTCCTGCCCCGCTGCAGAATCACTCTCCTGCTTGGGCGGCATATCGGGTTTACTGGGATTGCCTGTTACGCTAGCCTCTTCGTAAAAAGAATCGTCCAAGTTCTCTCCACTTCCCTGCGACACCTCGTCGTCCGACTCTGCCTCGGACTCGACACTATTAACGGACGTCAACAATTCTTTGGCAGCTATGTTTTGGTTCACCGGATCTAACTCAGATAATAAATAATTTATCAGCTCGTCTTTGAGCTGTTTTACAGTATACGGTTTATTCGATGCGGGATTGACAGTTGGCAAACGTCTACTTTCTGCCAATTCTAATAAATCTTTCTTCCTTAACTTTAACTTCAGCGCGGGCCCGGACATACGTTCGTATTACTTACTTAAAACCTAACGTACAATTCGTGTACCACTCAACACTACAGAGCTTTAAGAAAATGCGATCCCGTCATAAAAAAATAACGAGAAAAACACAATTTAAACGTTGGGCGCCAAAATGTAATGATGTGGTCAGCCGTCGAAGGCAGCCTCTGTCATTGACATTTAAATGAGTTGAGAACTCTGACCTCAGGGTCTGGGGTTTGTGGGTTCTAGCTCTGTGTAGGTTGGTGGGCACGGAATAATGTACGACAGTTTTATATGACACGAAAATAACAACTTTATTCGGTAAAGATACTTAAACTAAAATAGCGAGCAGGGGGAAAGCACAGCGGTAATATTTTAGAAATAAAATGGTAGGCACGGGTTTCCTTGCGTGATTTGGATTTAATACTACAACTCTTCCTCTTCCTTCTCGTGTAAGATTACATGGTATCTCCTTCCCGTTAGCATGCAAACATTGATTAAGATGGATTGGTTAAACGGGGAAGCCCTCTGGTATTAAACACACATGCGCATCAGCTGAGACGAAAGCCGGTACATAATGACCTACTATTCAAATAATCGACTTGCTAAAGCAGTGGCTTATCCTAGGCAAATGAAATGGTTCCTCTTCTTCTTGTTCGTGTAAAATATGTCCTTTCCCGCAAGGCATGCAACAAACCAGTAATCAGGCACGGCCCGATACCGACGCTTTGGTTTGGCGGGGAAACCACCTTCCTAATTGCACACTAGGCGGTAAAATAACTGGTAACTATTATGTCCTGGAGTTTATAATACAAATTACATGTAACGCGATAAGCAAGGAAGCCGTACTCTACCACTAACCTGGATCTCTGCTAGAGACTGGAACCACTTATGAAAATCAGGATGTAGACGATCGTTACAATAAAATACATGGATAGACGGTAATACTCGGGAGCTTCGGCGGAACCCAGTTTACGCGCTGGTGTCACGGGAGCAGCCCTCGCTGGCTACTGTTTCGGTGGCTTTGAACCGCGGCGGACTGTTTTCGTCTTCGGCGGGCGCGAGCTTATATAGCGTCGCTAGGCGGGCGCGGGGTGCGCGGCGCTGTAGCTGGCGCTTGAGTTTCACCGCATGGCAACCGACTTTGAACACGAGGTTATTAGTTCTACCTTTAAAGCCTTTTCACAGTTTACGCATAACGCAGCGGTCTGTCAGATCCATACACTAGAATCCCCGTCTGCTCAACCGCTGTCGACGCAGCTGCGTCAAAATAGCCCAAATTTGTAGAAATAACGCATCCATAGCGGTTGAGCGGTTTAAGTACGGAGATTGACGTTTCTAGTATGGATCACACTCGACGGATGACACTGCGATAGCACTGCGTCGACAGAGCGGTTTTCGATATTTAAGTAATTCTATGGGTTTTAGTGTGGGGATTGACATTTCTAGTATGAATCTGACAGACGGATGCGATAGCACTCCGTCGTGCGCTAAGTGTGCGATTTGCTACACAATCCATGTTAGGAAACGAAAAATAGTTTTTGAGTTTCTATTGAAAGTCAGATCGGGAATTTTGTACGTTTATAATGAGATGAGATACGCACAATGTTAATACCGTACGAACACAACATACATACATATATCACGCCTTTATCCCTTGCGGGGTAGGCATAGCGTTAACGGCCCTAAGAATACGGTCGCTGTCGCCACGGCTGACATTTT
This sequence comes from Keiferia lycopersicella, assembly GCA_029255805.1. Taxonomy (NCBI): domain Eukaryota; kingdom Metazoa; phylum Arthropoda; class Insecta; order Lepidoptera; family Gelechiidae; genus Keiferia; species Keiferia lycopersicella. The sequence continues at coordinate 14,152,977 of JARACZ010000011.1, read as the reverse complement.
TAGAATTGTTCTCCTAAGTTGCTTCAGAAAACATGTGTATTACTATAGTGACAGGTTGTCAGCCTGTCGCCTGAAAATTGTAATATACCAAAACTCTCGAGTCCTTTATTCACCCGCGGGAAGGATGTGAGGTGATGCTATCCTAAGCCGGCATCACACGGCACGACTTTGAACAGAAGGTTATTAATTCTATCTGTAAGGCCTTTTTCACACTTTACGCATAACGCAGTGGTCTGTCAGATCCATACTAGAAGCCTAATAAGTCGACACGGGTTGAGCAGTTTTAGTATGGGGATTGAAATGTGTAGTATGGATCTGACAAACCGCTACGATTTTCTTAGCGGTCCGTCGTGCGTTAAGTGTGCTATCAACCTTACGTACATTACATGGTACATACATACATACATATATCACGCCTTTATCCCTTGCGGGGTAGGCAGAGCGTTACCAGCCGTAAGAATACGGTCGCTATCGCCACGTCTGACATTTTTGAGGATTGTTTTCCAGGGTTGTTTCAGAAAACATGTGTATCACTATAGTGACAGGTTGTCAGCCTGTCGCCTAAAAATTGTAATACACCAATACTCTCGAGTCCCTTAGTCGCCACTTACGACACCCACGGGAAGGATGTGGGGTGATGCTATTCTAAGCCGGCATCACACGGCGAATTATATTACATGGTTAACGTCAAAATTCCAAGCCTATCCCCAAATTCTGTGAAATATGACGCTAAATGAGTCATTAGCAGCTAATACATGCCGGGAATTATATAAGCACCCAATCACCCGATTAATCGATATCACTCCAATTAATTGCTAATTCACTCCAAGAGGTTGCTAATTGCCATTTCCTTCCTCTACATTTCATATGGGGTCTTACTCGTACTACAAAAAAGTTAGACACGCGTTGAGCACTTTTTTTGTGCCGTGTGATGCCGGCTTAGAATAGCATCATCCCACATCCTTCCCGCGGGTGTCGTATGAGGCGACTAAAGAACTCGAGAGTATTGGTGTATTACAATTTTTAGGCGACAGGCTGACAACCTGTCACTATATTAATACACATGTTTTCTAAAACAACATTAAAAAACAATCCTCAAAAATGTCAGACGTGGCGATAGTGGCCGGCCGTTAACGCTCTGCCTACGCCGCAAGGGATAAAGGCGTGATATATGTATGTATGTATGTTTAAAAAAAATTCAAAGACAAAGGCGTGATAAATGTATGCAAGGGATACAGGCGTGAATTGTGTATGTATGTACATAAAAAATACGAGCATTATCATAGAGCACGCGTTCGACTCGATTCTAATTTTTTTTAACTAAGGCCCTACGTGTCCTTGTCTCCAACATTGAAGGCCCGAGTGAGGCGTTTTAATAACTTTGCTCTAATTTATTTCATTACCTAAGCGGTAAGACCTGTGATAACACGATCATGCTAAACAAGTACCACTATCCAATGGAGTGTGTGAATCCAGGTCATTATCTGGTGCACTTACCTTGATCTAGTCTCACATAGAAAGTCTGTGGGAAAACACAAATTAGCATTTAAGTTCTTCTTTTCCTCTTTCGTGACGCCGAGTCGTCCAACGGCCCTATGAACCCTAGTGACAGAATTTTTCAACCGCCTTCTACAAGTAGCAGGCTTCTGACATGGTTGTGCAACGACCGCCGTCTAAGTGATCTTAAGCATATAAATGATTTAAACGTTGTGTAAGCACAGACGTGAAAAATTACAAAAACATAATTTTAAATATGAACTGTTGTTAATTTTCGGTGAAGGACCCAAATAGGCTGACAAACTGTGACTACAGTGATAAAGGAATCATCTGAATGGGTATTCAATAAGACATAATAAATTGTAAATATAAAATGGAACCAGCTGTAAACTAAGATTTATACCAATTTTAGCAACACCGAACCCTCAAATTTGAAACAAGTGAGTCCTATTTCTAGACATGATCAATTTTATAAATTTTGAAATGTGTGAATCCGGGTAATAGCAAAAAAGCTTTTCACGCTCGTAACAAACTATGTATAATTTGGTATTACTCATACGTATGTAATTTCCAAGCTTCTTCTTTTCGTGTAGGACACCGAGTCATCCAACGACTCAATAATTCTTTGGAGTCAGATTTTGTCAATCATCTAAGTACTACCAGTTTAGATATTTTTTTTGTGATGGACCATTTGAAGACCTTTTAAAAGACAGATAGGTGCCTATCTAATGCAATGAAAAGTTATGAATTTAATATCAGAGGTAAGTTTGAAGTAAAATACCTATCATGAAAGAGATATGACAGCAAAAAACACACAACACAAAATAAACCACATATTTTTTGGCAAAAAGGAGAGATGGCTTATTAAACAGGTAAGATACCCAAATCTGAAATTTCCGGCTTAAAAATATTTAATACTAGCTCACTGCAATGATAAGCTGCTAAAATACGGCTACCGTACCGAGTACCAAAATAAGTGCCTTTTGAATGACAAATCCTAAAAAGTAATTAGGACTTCCAGACCTCTCTGTCGCCCAACACTGAGTCGTCCAACGTCCGGACCTTAAATTAGTATACGTTTTTTAAACAGGCAAGATTAACAAACTTCTATTATTTGAAGCATACATAGGTAGGTAGTAGTACTCATAATTTTCTCGTTCATACCAACATATCTATATAAACATGTTCCTGTCTGGGATCGTAGGATACTAACTAATCCAACTATAGCTACTAGGATAGAGGTTAAATACCATAGCAAGAAAACATCCGCATAACAATCTTTTGAAAAACCTTTGCAGCTTTTGACAAGAAGGTAAAATCAGAAGTCACATTTTTACGCGATAATTTTCCAGCAATTTGGAATGTTGGGATACTGGAGGTTTCTTTTTTGAACATTCCCCCTTCGAAAATTCCCGATGATGGCACATCTCTAAAACCTGTTATTTTTTTAGAGATAGTAAATTGACATTTTGGGTTGCCATTTTATTTACATACATATATCACGCCTTTATCCATTGCGGGGTAGGCAGAGCGTTAACAGCCGTAAGAATACGGTCGTCATCGCCACGTCTGACATTTTTGAGTATTGTTTTCTAAGGTTGTTTCGGAAAACATGTGTATCACTATAGTGACAGGTTGTCAGCCTGTCGCCTAAAAATTGTAATACACCAATACTCTCGAGTCCCTTAGTCGCCTCTTACGACACCCACGGGAAGGATGTGGGGTGATGCTATTCTAAGCCGGCATCACACGGCATTTTATTTGCAAGTCTTAAATAGTAATGTGCCAGTACCGGTAACTGTTGGTATCAAAATGGGAATTTTGGAATCTGTTTCTTTTAGTTCCTAGTAAATGGTGCTCGTACGAATAATATAAAAGCGTAGCAGTGATTTTCCATAGATCGGATAACAACTAACTATTACAATAGTTAGTTGTTATTATGCACTGAACTTTACTACTGATTAGCACATCACTATTTTAGATTTGTAAAAAGAATGACAACCCAAACTGTCAATTAACTATCTTAAAAAAAGGGTTTATCTGTATTGAAACTGTTTTGTCTCTAGTGTAACAGAGATATGTGCGTCTGTCGAACAACGCAGGCCAATACGTTGCTCCTGTGTCCACATCCGTAGTTTGTCGGACGTTGACACAGGAGTCGCATCAGTCAACAGTCGCATGCGCTAAAATTGCGCAGTAACGGACATCAAGTGTGAGAACCGCCTACGCAGACTCGAAAACATCTCACGCAAGCAAACGAAAGTTGATGAAGTAAATAGACCGTAAACTGCAATATCTCTACTACGATAAAATTATCATATAATTAGCATTTGCATCTACTCGCGATGAATGAAATACGAGAAAACAAGTCATTATCTGTTACTGCGCAGAACAAACAATATGGTAGAAAGATCCCTGGGTCACATTTAAGTACCTAAACACCAACATCCAAATACATTTGAATTCTTTTCACGCTCAAAAACAAAATGGATTAAAACTGGCAACAGACCGAAGAAAACTTTACAAGAAAAAAAAAGAAAATATAGAAATAAAAAGAACCATTTACCTACCCTTTGGTGGACAAAATAGTGATTCCTTCGTAAAATACACTTATACCATTCAAAACAAGAACAGAGACATATCGATAAGGTTTAGGATTGAAAATCGATAATATTATCATTTTTGATTCCAGAATCTCTCATTTCGTATAGAACACAATGTACTCAACGTTTTAGAAAATTAATAATATTTTTTAAATGTGGCAGGGTTACAGCTTTTGCTGTAGGTAACCCACCACAACATTGCTAAATACTAAATAGTCAGAAAAAGTCGGACTATGGCCATGATGATGGTATTACATAGGCTCACTGCTTTTACCATTAGTCTTCACTCATGGAATCTGAACTCTGTTTACCATTTTACACTGATCTGCGAAAGAAAATCCGTGGGAAAGAAAGAAAGCACATCTTATGGGAAATTCATTAAGTAAGCTGCTTAAAAGATCTACATTCACTGGTTTTCCATAGAGTTACTAAAAGAACCAGTATAAGCTGGCCCCTTAAGGTAAATCTATGTGCTTCTGATTGTTGATGGAAAGTAGTGTTGCCAAACTATCGATAGTATGTACTAGTAGGTAATATTGTTTCAAAAACCCTATTTAAAAATTAATAGGCCATTTGATATAATGTAGCAATAATCTTTATACCACTTTGTACCTACCTACTTTGTACTACTGATGAGAAGTTGTAAAACTTTTTACTGTCACGGTATAAAAAAACCTTGTGTATTTACCAATATGTTATTGAAACTGTAAGTTTAAAACTATATACATACCTATACACTTAATATTGTATTATTAATATATAAAAAACTGTTTGTTTCTGTTAAAAAAAAATAAAAAATAGTTTGTAAATTCTGTTACAACCAGTCGATAAAAAAAAATATCAACTCATGACCCAACTAAACTATCGATAGTGTAAATTCATATCATATAATTTGGTGTTTCTTACATCTCAATAAAAAAATATTTTGAAATATCGCCACTATACATTAAAAATCGATGGTTGAACTATCGATAAACAATCGATGGTTCAGCACTAATGGGAAGCTCTTCGCTTACACCATGTAACCTTGTACAGTTCGCGTGATCGTTGTCTATTTGTGGTACTAGAGTGTATAATTGCGGGGAATTTTCACGCTAACATACTATGGGCGTGAAGACGCGATGTGAACTTGGAAACGGAGGAGTGAACTTCACCTTTTGTTCCGTAAAGATCTTACAGATGTGAATGTGAGGCCTTATAAAAAAAAGTTAGACGCGCGTTGAACGCGTGTACAGGTTGACCAGTAAATAAAAAATGAGGGCACCACTTTCTTCGCGATCTGTCAAAGCTGATAGATAACGCTTAACTATGGCAATAATGTTTCATACAAAGATTTTAGGTCCATTTTATAAAATTTCTGCTCTTTCTGATCCAGCTATGCATCTTTCTTGAAGCTTTCTTGCAACTCTATTGTGTTAAGGCCCGTGCATAGAAAAAAAATGTCATGACATCTCTGGTCCCGTGGTATCAGCATCGTATTGGAGCAATTTATGACTATGTGACCTTTATTTATGCCAAAAATATTGACAAACATCGACGTCTGTTGATTGATTCACTACCATAATTGAGGAACCCGTACTTAAAAATGAACCGGAGTGATTCGTAGTGTGAAAACAACGATACCGCGTTTTAAAACGCTGCTAGCGCCACCTGTTGATTAGCGATGCACCACACTGCCCTTCGTCTGTGTGTTTCCTAATTTGTTCTATCGAGGATTCTAGAATGCTATTATATCATTTCTTGTTTCTAAAACTTTTGTACACCCGATTTTCTAAGGACTAGTGGAATAAATGTAATTCAGATAGCTATCAATTATCGCTAGAATCACGACCACAACTAATGGGCTATTGTAACTAGTTCCTATATTATTATATAGCGAACAAAGGAGCGAAATAGTCTGTGAAGTTGAACTCATTATTTGAAAGCAGCTGTTTTCATTAACATGGGTAATCTCATCTCATAGGTAAACTTATTTTGTTGTTGCAGAAGGTGTTTTTTTTTATATATTAGAAAAATCTTTTACAATAAAATCTTTATCAAAGTAAGTAAATAACTATTTTATGGGAGTGTTGGTGGTTCTCACATTTGCTGTACAATTTTGCGGTGTTTTATCGCTCCGTGCTAGCCAAGTAAAGAATATAGAATCACACAAAAATCGCATATCATGGCACACGACGTCACAAGCTGTAATTTACTTGCTTGATACTAAAAACCATAATATCTATTTCGTAGTCTGCTATTTTTTGTCATTGTAACGCCATCGAAACTCATCTGTCATTCATTTGCCATTGTGACACTTCAAACTGTTAGCAGACTTCGAAATGACCGAAATCATCAAACTGAGATCGAATCGGCATCCAGCTGAAACGATTTTCAGTTAGCTGACTTAGGGCCTAGTGCTATTATTTAAGTTCTGTATTCACTTTGATTAGTGCAAGTTCGAGTGATTAGTAAAATGTATAGCGGGCTATTCGCAGTTCACTCGCAAAAAAATAGAACACGCTTCTAATATTCTTACTTCGCAGCCTACAAAACACTTGCATTAATCACCTACAGCGCAGTAATAAAAGTGGATACAGACCTTTATTCTATACAGTGAGTGTGCTTACACTGAAACAAGCATGTAGTCCACTTTGTCATTTGCTGGCTAGCCAGCCAGGGCCCCAAGTCTGCTATTTTGTTGTCATGCCATCGAAACTCAACTATAATTCCATTGCCATTGTGATTTTCTATACTTCAATCTGTTAGAAGACTACGAAATGACCGATTGGATCTGAGTTGGACTAAGATCCAATCGACATCCAACTGAAACGATTTTTATTTAGCAGACTTATGGCCCAGCAATCAAAACCGCAAAGATATGCGGCTAATGTGCGAATGGCTAAAGGAAAAAGTTCATGCAATTTCTCTAGTTTTACTAAGTAAGGAAAAGTTGTGAGATTAGAAAATTTCTAAGAAAACCACGTGTAACATCTGACCTCACATAAATAAATCATTAATACTTAGTAGAAACCAGAAGACCAGTTCATATGTGTGGCTAGAAAGATAGCGTAAATTAATACTAGAGAGGGTTTTTTTACGTAGCCTGCTCGATGTCCCACTGCAGGGCAAAGGCCCCCCCCTAGTAGAGGACCTTACTATATAAAAATTTGACGCGTGTTAAATGCGTGTCCAGCGTTCTTTAGGCCTTCCAAGGTTCGCTAGTTCGATTTTTTAACAGACATAAAAAGTGTTAAAAAAGACATAGGAAAGTGTATGTCAAACTTAGGAAAAGGTTTTAGGTCGGTTAGACCATAAAAATGGAGGTTTGCGCTTTGACACAATCTTTGAAGTTGCTTTTAAAAAAAGATATGGTTTATCCAGAAGCGGACAATATAAAGTGTCATTAGCCCTAATTTTTGTGGGATATTCATTCGAGTTTCACAAAATGCTCTTCTTGTACCTTCAACCTGGTACCTTGCCCTAAGTCTGCTTAATGAAAATCGTTTCAGTTGGACGTCGATTGGATCTCAGTTGGATGATTTCGGTCATTTCGTAGTCTGCTAACAGTTTGAAGTATAGAAAAATCACAATAGTCATTGAATGACAGTTGAGTTTCGATGGCGTTACAATGACAAAAAATAGCAGACTTGGAGCCCAGCTCTCCGCTCTTTCTATAGCCACAACAATCCCACCTGTCGTGAAGAGATTCCCTCGTTCATCCTGTATAAGGAGCTATTCGTGGTTGTTATAAACTTTGCAGCTACTTGCTACTTATTTGCTGAGGCGAGGAACACTCTTGACGCACGACGGAGCGCAAAAATGTCGCAGCGGTCTGTCAGATCCATACTAGAAATGTCACTCCCCATATTAAAACCGCACTCGACGGATGACACTGCGACAGCGCTGCGTCAACAGCGGTTGAGCGGTTTTAGTATGGGGATTGATATTTCTAGTATGGATCTGACAGACCGCTGCGATATTTTTGAGCTCCGTTGTGCGTCAAGTGTGTTCCTCGCCTAACACGACCACTGCCAGTTATCTGTTATATAGGCCTTTTTCACACTTAATGCACACAACCCAGCGCTAAAATAATGTTGCGCGCATGCGTCTGTCAGATCCTTACTAGAAACACGTATCCCCATACTAAAACGGCTGTTGACGCAGGCCCAACGCACGACGCTGCGCTTGAATTTATATATGAAATATTTTACAATATGACCCTAAACAGTGTGTTGCAATGATAGTACTCGTAGGTAGTTTGACATTTTACAGTACAGGAGCCTCTATTTTCTATTTAACGTATACAAAAGTCAGGTACACATTGGTACATGGCGGGGATCGAACTCGGGTCTCACGATTGTAAGTTCACGACGCTCTAGAAGTAAACTCTCCTTATGACTTTTCTTTGTAGTTTAAAAATACTATAAGTACTTAGTAAAAATAATAAGTAAAAGTACTCTTATTTAATATGCACCCGGAGCGATGGGCACACCTTGTCACCGAATGGGTCCCCCCTCATGGACAACGCCGACGGGGTAGACCTCGCAAAAGATGGCGAGACGATCTGGATGCTTACGACAAAAACTGGTGGGAGGTTGGTAGGGATCGAGATAAGTGGAAGAAGTGTGGGGAGGCCTTTGCCTAGCAGTGAGACAGTGTAGGCTGATAATCTATACATATAATAAAGCTCAAGAGGATCGAAAGTCTGTACATACAAGATATCCAAAAAAAATTGTTTCGTGATACTTAATATTGATAACAAAACACGTTTCTGCAATTTTTAAAATTTTTGTCTGTTTGGGTGTTTAGATGTTTAGATGTTTAGATGTTTGTGTGTTTGTTTGTGGATATGCGGAAGCATCACGCGAAAACGACCGAACGGATTTTGATGCAATTTGTACCAAAATGTCAAGTAAATCACCGACCAGGTTATAGGCTAAAAAAAACATACCCCTAAAAGGGGGGTTGGCTGCTACACATAAAATAAGTTTGTAAATCACGTAAATTTCATAGTGCCGCGTAGTAAAAAGATGTGTATGGGCTTATTGGACCCGAGATTGATTTCAAATTTCGAACTGGCCAGCACGAATTGTGTCACTTTGAATAAGCGCGCAGAAAGAAAAATAACATGAGGCCGTATTTATATTTTTAATCTATATTTTTATAACCTCAATAAATGAGTTTGTCGAATTATTACTCAATATTACGACAAGAAAAGTAAAATCTACGAATATGTCTACGACTACAAAAATATCTCTTTAATATTGGAATAATTTTAACTTTTAATAATTCAATATTTTTTACGCTCGAAAACAAAAGTTCCGTGGTACAAGACGTGTGAGTTGCGTACCAGACGATACAATCTTTATTTATGAATCGTTTTCTTGGTGCGTAATCTACTATTTACCGCGGGAAAATTGCAATAGCTTCAAAGCAAAAGTTTGTGTGAAGAGATATCATTATTTTTGCCGCTCCAGCCATGGTTAAAATGGCTCAGCGGAAGTGGATCTGCTTATGATGAAAGTGTACCAGCGAAGTTCCACAATTTTTTGTTTTTGAATTTTTATTTCCAATTTTTTTAAGGCTATTCTTTATATCTACGTTACTAGCCAATGTTGGTCTGTTACATACTGTTATAATATGCTTAGCCGACAATACCAACATTATTTTCAGGGTGCGCAAACTTTTTTCTGAAACATTAATTCGAAATATGAATAAAAATTGGACTACTCATACAAATTGACTCGATCGGTTGGTACATTTTCTATGGAAGATATTTTTTTACATATTTTCTGTAAAATTTTCCTTACGAAAGTTGTTCAGTTTTATGAGTCATTATCATCGGTCTCACAGCCTCATACGTCTGTGCCAGACGATCCAATCAGTGTCTCAGACGAGACTTTTCGTCGCTGTAGGTATAAATCGATTTGGAAAACGCCGGATTGCCCAAAACAAGGCCACTCTCTCGGTCTCCTTGGCTTACTCCACAGGAACGACGAGTCGATACATGCGGAGCCGAGTTGGCTGCAGGATAGACCTCTGTCACACGCGCCTGACAGAGACCCCGTTCCGGGTTTAAATGCACTGTTGTCCTTCTCCAGGGCCGGTCTTGGGTCGGGTTTCTCCCTCGGTTGATTCTTACGACGCGACCCCCACGGGAAAAGAGGAATTACTCTACTCTGCCGGCAGCATACGGTCTTAATTAAATAGCCTTGGGTACTTAATTAAATGTAACCCTAGCCCGGCTCCGCCCGTATGGAAATCGGTCATCCCGTGGCATCGCATAGGAACTTTTTTTACGATAAAAACTTTCCTATGTGTTAGTACAAGCACAAGTTACCCCTTTTAAGTCTGTGCCTATACATACATACATACATACATATATCGCGCCTTTATCCCTTGCGGGGTAGGCAGAGCGTTAACAGCCGTAAGAATACAGTTGCTATGGCCACGTCTGACATTTTTGAGGATTGTTTTCCAAGGTTGTTCAAGAAAACATGTGTATCACTATAGTGACAGGTTGTCAGCCTGTCGCCTAAAAATTGTAATACACCAATACCCTCGAGTCCCTTAGTCGCCTCTTACGACACCCGCGGGAAGGATGTCGGGTGATGCTATTCTAAGCCGGCATCACACATCATCTGTGCCCAATTTCGTGAAAATCAGTTCAGCAATTTTTGCGTGAAGGAGTAACAAACAAACAAATCTTTTGTATTAATATATTAGTAGGAAGTAGAATAGGATAGGATTTGTAGTAGGATGACTTGGTTTTTAATAAGCTTATGTTTTAATTATTCACACTCATGAACTCGGTCTTTATTCATCCATCACAGTGTTAAGAAATGTGGCATCAGTCTACTACACGGAATTGATACCTTTGGAAGTAAACGCACGGTTTTAAAAAATCTGCTTAAATGAATTGGAAAGCGAGGATTTGGAACAGGGAGTGACTAATCTAAACCTGATTCAGCAAATTCAACCTACAGAATTCAAAAAGACCAAACATATCGATGGGTGAAAACGAAAAGGTCGTAACCAAAAATAGCCAACTTTACACCAGAGCCAAAAAACGAAAAAAAAATCACAAAAAAATTCATAACTCAAAAAGTATGCGTAATTTAGAGCTGATTTTTAGAACATGTTTTTGTTATAATAATACCTTTTATTTGAATATATAATTTTTAATCTAAAGTGACGATAAGTATGTTTTTGTACTACTTACGCCCTAAGATTTTCAATTAACTGACCGACAAAAGGTCGTAAATGGTTCGCACATTTGTATGCAGTCGGAATAAGCTATCCATTTACAGACTTTTTATACGATGTATCTAAGATGGCTGAAAAGTACATACATGACTTAGAGGACGTAAGTGTGAGAAAGATAATTACTTTTGCTATACATTTGTCGTAAACAAGAACCATTCCAAAATATTCTGTAATAAGTTCTGATGGAATTGTTGCTTATCTCTAAATAGTAATGAAACCTAGACAAAGTCGTCCAAGTGTTAAGTATAGTTGCACAGGAATGGTTGCATAATTAAGTATTATAAATAAAACTACGATTTATGTATTTAAAAGTAATATCTTTTATCCCCTCAAAAACATTAATATATAAAAAAAATCCAAGTCTCGCTACTTAGTCCATTGAATGAGTACCTCCAAAGGGGGTCTAGAGTGCGTGAGTTAGTAACATAAGATGTTTCTTCGGAAACATGTCAAGAGTCCCTAGGTAATAAACATACTAAAACCCCGGGACACTAGGAGGAGCCCCGGAGTGGGGGGGAGTCAGGGTCAATTTTTTCATTTTTCGCTTAAGTCTCAAAAACGGTCCATGTTAGAGAAAAACGTTCAAGGAAAAGTTGAAAGGCCATAAAATTATCTACAAGTTATACCTCAATCACTTTTTCCTATATCCTACCGTTTCTGCGTTACACGCATTAAAAAATGATTTTGGCTCAAACAATTTCCCCATACTACATACCCATGTTTATCACATCAATCGATCAAAAAATATTTCTTTCTTCCATAAAACTCAAATGTGCAACTTGTGACCGGTACTAATAGATTGCTCTTGATTAGGTCTATCATTGGTAAAATAAACACATTCCTCCATGGAAGCCTTTAGGAGGAATCGATTGTCAAAATATTATATTAGGGTAGTTTCAGTTACTGAACTTAAAGTATTTATTTTTTTCTTCCAAAAAAACTCAAAAGTGCAACTTGTGACCGGTACCGATAGATTGCTCATAATTAGGTCTATCATTGATAAAAATACTAGATTCCACCATGGAGGCGTTTAAGGGAAATTGGATTTTATAAGGGTAGTTACGATACCTGAACATTTTATTTTTTTTTCTTCCAAAAAGCTCAAAAGTGCAACTTGTGACCGGTACTGATAGATTGCTCTTGATTATGTCTATCATTGGTAAAATAAACACATTCCTCCATGGAAGCCTTTAGGAGGAATTGATTGTCAAAATATTATATTAGGGTAGTTACGCAACTTAACCATTTTATTTTATTTTCTTCCAAAAAGCTCAAAAGTGCAACTTGTGACCGGTACTGATAGATTGCTCTTAATTAGTTTTATAATTGGTAAAAAAAAACGCATTCCTCCATGGAAGCCTTTAGGAGGAATCGATTGTCAAAATATTATATTAGGGTAGTTTGAGTTACTGAACTTGAAATTTTGAACTAGTATTTTTATCAATGATAGACCTAATTATGAGCAATCTATCGGTACCGGTCACAAGTTGCACTTTTGAGTTTTTTTGGAAGAAAAAAATAAATAGTTCAAGTTCAGTAACTAAAACTACCCTAATATAATATTTTGACAATCGATTCCTCCTAAAGGCTTCCATGGAGGAATGTGTTTATTTTACCAATGATAGACCTAATCAAGAGCAATCTATCAGTACCGGTCACAAGTTGCACATTTGAGTTTTATGGAAGAAAGAAATATTTTTTGATCGATTGATGTGATAAACATGGGTATGTAGTATGGGGAAATTGTTTGAGCCAAAATCATTTTTTAATGCGTGTAACGCAGAAACGGTAGGATATAGGAAAAAGTGATTTAGGTATAACTTGTAGATAATTTTATGGCCTTTCAGCTTTTCCTTGAACGTTTTTCTCTAACATGTACCGTTTTTGAGATTTAAGCGAAAAATGAAAAAATGGACCCTTTCCCCCCCTCCCCCCACTTCGGGGCTTCTCCTAGTGTCCCGGGGTTTTAGTATGTTTATTACCTAGAGACTCTTGACATGTTTCCGAAGAAACATCTTACGTTACTAACTCTCGCACTCTAGAACTTTTTATTCAATCGACTAACTGAGCTGTTCAACCGTAAAAAGGTATGAGATCGATTTGAAACCAAGTCGGCTATCGATTTGTTCATTCCCCACTTAAGAGATCTATCTTAATTAATTACGTAATTAGTTAATAAGCATTATTTTATAGTGACCATATCGATATTTTCAATGTATTGTAATGTTTACAATAAATGAATGACTTAGCCATCGCACTAGAACAGAAGGTTAACGTGTAATACATATTAAAATTAATACATTCAGTGCGATTGCCAAGTCATTCAACTAACTACTACCTAAAAACGAGATCAAATGTCAGTATATTTTAAATCTATTCTATCTAATCTTCCTCATCAGTATCAGGTAAGCGATCAACTGTCAACAACAATGAACGGCGTAAATAAAAGTATGGTAAAATTTTCATACCTCCAGAAGGGTGTAACTAGATCTAGATTGGTAATAGCTAACATTGATTTGGCGTAAATCAAAAAGCCTTAAAAACACTGGTTTTTGACCGGTTTACGACAAAAAAATTCTGAAAACTTTTCATAATGCAACCCAAATTAGAAAAAAAATTTTGTCGTAGAGCAACGAGACCCGGACCGTTCGATAGAGAAAAATCAGCTGATCAGGGGCGTGCCCTTAGTTGGTTACGACCTTTTTACGGGTTACGACCTTTTCGTTTTCACCCATCGATATATAAAAGAACCACCGTTTTCTTACTCTTTTTTGCATTTGGAATTTACATATAAAGTGTAAAAAAATTAGCTGCAAATATTTTAAGGGGTGAATCAGCCCATGAATCTGAACAACGTTCCCCAAGGAATACATAGGTCGAAATATAAAAAAACATTTGGGCCTCCCATACAGTTGACTTGCTCGGCTGCTACATTTTGTATGGGAGGTCAAAAAATTTTTCCATATTTCGACCTATGTTGCTTGGGGAAAGTTGTTCAGTTTCATGGACTGATTCACCCATTTAAATATTTGCAGCTAATATTTTTACACACTGTATAGTCGGCGAAACCAAGTTTTTGGGTACCTATCTACCAACAATTTAATATAAGCTTATAATATATTATTTTATGGTTTTTAGAGTCTATAGGGGAGGCCTATGTTTATCAGTGAGATTCCTTTATATAGCTGATATGATGGATGATATATGGCGAAACGAAGTTCGCGGGCACCAGCTAGTAATAATAATAAACTCTTATTTAAAGATACATTCTGGCAGCTAAGGCGTTAATTCTAATGCTCTGTAAATCTTGCGTTTCACAACCTCGTTTACAGAGAACTTACTATCTTTGTAAGTTCACTGCAAATATGTAGGTAGTACTAGGGACTTTGTTGCTATCTCGTTTTACTTTGTAGGTTTAGAGCAAGAAGGGATGTTTCAGATGGAACCCTACATACAAATGGCATGTAGTTAAGTAAATCAAGTTGCAATTCGCTAGATGAATGGGTCATTAAAAAAATACAAAAGTTGTACGCTTAAAGCCATTGTTATAAACTACTACATACTCCATTTATAGTTATTCGAAATAGTCAAAGTTTGAATGAATAAACAGAAAAATATATAAAAGTAAATGATTTGACATGACGCAAACGAAACTAGAAAGACATCATGCCATCTATTCGTACTGTCGACATACAAAATATCGTTTATAAAGAAGCTCATTTGGCCTGCCATCATGCCTATTATATAGCACTTAGCGCGCGTCAAAATACGATCATGTGCGTGAAGAAATAAAATATTAGTACAGTACCTAAAAGCCTGTAGCGTGTTTGTTGTGCATTTAGGGAATTCACATACACACATACACAAATCACGCCTATATCCCTGGCGGGGTAGGCAGACCGTTAACGACCGTAAAATTACGGCCGTTATCGCCACGTCTGACAAAATGTTTGAGGGTCGCTACAGACAAGTCGTGTATCACTGTAGTGACAGGATGTCAGTCTGTCGCCTAAATATGTAATACACGAAACCCTCGAGTCCCTTAGTCGCCTCATACGACACCCACAGGAAAGAAATGGGATGATGCTATTCTAAGCCGGCATCACACGGCAAATTCACACCTCTAGGAAAAGGTTTACTTGGCTTAGTTATAATTTCCCTATGAAAATTTTGAAAGTTTTGAGGTAAGTTGTAGAATGTAACCAAAGATAGTCGTAGTAGCAAGAAAAGTTAGTCATAATAAAAGAATAGATTTTTTTTATATGCTAATACATGACATGACGATATTACATGGATGCTGAGTTCAAACCCAGTAAATATCTACAGACACTTGTCTCGGGTGAACCCGTTCTTATTAATACGAACATTGTAAACATTAAAATGGTAAGTATAACATATTAACACATGGTAAAAGAAGAATCGTCAGAAAACAATTACTGCTGGCTTGATAATAATAATAATAAAATAATAATAAAAGATCTTTATTTATCAACAAACAAATCCAAAACCAAGAGCAAAAAATATACATACTTACATAGTTGATAAAATGGATAAACCACTCAGCGTTTCTGCTGATTTTCAGGGTGATCCACTTTTTTTCAGTCGCTGGACCCAGCTTAAAATACAAAAAAGGTACTACATTATAAAAGCAATAATGTGCACAGTAAAAATTCAAGTAAAAATTTATGTGCAGTATACAATGTTTAAGACGCGGTTAATTGAAATTTACAGACCGCTAAAGTCGTTTTACTGCACTCTCAAAGTATAGTTTGTGGTTATGCAAATGCTTCATTTGCTTCCAGAACTTACGCAGTAAAACTTACACATACACACAAATCACGCCTTTATCCCTTGCGGGGTAGGTAGAGCGTTAACGATCGCAAAATTACGGTCGTTATCGCCACGTTCGACAAGTATTGAGGGCCCTTTCAGATGATTCGTGTATCACTGTAGTGACAGGTTGTCAGCCTGTCGCCTAAAATTGTAATATACATGAAACCCTCGAGTCCCTTAGTTGCCTTTTACAACACCCACGGGAAGAAATGGGGTGATGCTATTCTAAGCCGGCATCGCACGAAGTAAAACTTTGACGCTGAAAGTTTGGAAAAAGTAGATAGAAAATCTATAGCCGTAAAAATTTACTGCTGTCGAGTGCTGGCTTATTAAGCATCATCTTATTTCATCTTACAGTGGTCACTTAGACGGCGGTCGTTACACAACCATGTCAGAAGCCTGCTACTTGTAGAAGGCGGTTGAAAAATTCTGACACTAGGGTTCATCGGGTCGTTGGACGACTTGGTGTCCCACACGAAAAGACCAGAGTGGTCTGCCAAAGGCGACTAGTGGACGGATACAATAGCCTTACTCATCCCATTTCTTTTCGTGGGTTTCGTCTAATTAGAAGGCTGATGGTACCGTAAGGCAATCGAGAGTATAAGTGTATTACAATTTTTAGGCAACAGGCTGACAACTTGTCACTATAGTAATACATATCTTTCTGAAACAACCTTGGAAAACAATCCTTAAATATGTCAGACGAGGCGATAGCAACCGTATTCTTACGGCCGTTAAAGCTCTGCCTACCCCGCAAGGGATAAAGGCGTGATATGTGTATGTATGTATGTATGTATGTATCTATGTCTGATAGTACCTAGAGACTATTGAGCTAGAGTGACTAGATGGGCGAATGACCGATTTGGCGCAGTGGTAGTGTCACTGCCTGTGATGCAAAATATTCCGGGTTCCATATTCATCAAGTTGATATTTATAGCTTTGTGAATTTGTTCCCAGTCTGGTTAGGACATTGCGGGCTGAACCACCCGATCGTCCGTAAGAAAGATGGTTCCGTAAGTTGCTGTCTATGATTACTTAGACGGCGGTCGTTACCATAAACCATGTTAGAAGCCTGCTACTTGTAGAAGACGGTTGAAAAATTCTTACACTAGGGTACATTGAGTCGTTGGACGACTCAATTTCCCACACGAAGAGAGAGATTCCATCCTACAGAGGCCTTCCAAAGGCGACTAATGGATGGATAGAATAGCCTTACTCATCCCACTTCTTTTCGTGGGTTTCGTCTAATTAGAAGGCTTCTGGTAGTAACTTAAGGGACCCCTGTTGAGCTAAAAGAAACTACAAAACTGGTCATTAATTAGAAGCCTGAAGACACTTCACAGCATGTGACTCGTCTTCTGGTATGTGATCTATGGCGGCGTGGGGATGAAAAGCACTACGGGAGGTCGTAAGCATAAGGTATTTTAAGGACTTTGTACTTAGCACTTTTTTATGTTTTGCTAAGTAACTCTGTATTAAGTAATGGTATGCCATGTGATGCCGACTTAGAATGCCGAGTGATGCCGGCTTAGAGTAGCATCACTATTTCCCACCCGTGAGTGTCGTAGGAGGCCCCGGAGGAACTTGGGGGTTTCAGGCGTATTACAACTTTTATTTGACAGGCTGACAACCTGTCACTGTATTGATACAAAAATTATCTCAAAGGGCCCACCATATTTGCCAGACGTGGCGATAGCGACCGTATTTTTACGGCCGTTAAGGGATAAAGGCGTGATATATATAAGTATGTATGACATACATATATAAGTATGTATGACATACATACTTATATATTTCCCGTAATTGTGTTTGTAATAAAAATAAACCAACCCTGGTATAACAGGTCCACTGGCTAGACATAGGCCTCCCCCCTTTTGGGGGTATTGCCATACACACCATGCTTGGCAGGCGAATTGGCTTTTACGTTTCAATATTTTCACACTTAACGTTCCATTTTGCGCTATTTTGGCGCATCCGTCTTTCGGATCACAGATGCATACTAAAAACGTCATTGCCTATACTAAAAACGGATGCCCGACGCAGGTCCAACGGATCCGTCTGTCAAGCAACGCAGGTTATTGCGTTGGACATACTTCGGGCATCCGTTTTTGGTATGGGTTAGTAGAATAGAACAGAACAGAACATAATAGAATAGAAAATGTTTATTAGTAGTAATACTATTATTTATTCTGTGGTATGTACCTAGAATGAAGTTTTTCTTATGTGTCAGATGGATGCGTTACGACGGATGCGCTAAAATATCGCACAGCGGAGCGGTGAGTATGAGAACCACCTCTTATTACTACCACCCTTTATCTACACCACAAAAAGACCACACCCGAATATTCATTCCCAGAGGATGACAGGGTCTGGTGTAATTAATAGTCCGTAAATTGGGTCAGGCTTACTATTGATCGACGACTTCTGATAAAGATCTTACGGGAAAAACGCGCGAATTATGCCGTGTGATGCCCGCTTGAATAGCATCACCCCACATCTACTCCCAGGTGTTGTCAAAAGCGACTAAGGGATTAGAGCAGTAGCGTTTCCTGTGAATGCAAAACTCGCCAATCCACCTGTCAAGCGTGGTGAATTTAATACGACAATAATAAAAGTAGGGGGCGGCCCATGTCCACTTGTGAACTGTTGAGGCTGTAAGTCCTTTCCCACACTTCAGCGCCAAAAATAACGCTGCTCTAACGTATGCGCCTTTCAGATCCATACTAAAAACGTCACCCCCATACAAAAACCGCTGTCGAAGCAAGAATTAAACAGTCAAAACTGAACAACTTTTCACGCATACAGAAAAAAATATCCACTTAAGAGCTCTAGACAAATAGAACCTTCAAAAATAATTTCTAACTAGACCCAGAGGCAAACCTACAGTAAACTGAAGAGAATGAAAATCAGAGGCTCGATCTTACTTACTTTGTTCGATCTGTTTGTTTTCTATTATAAATGTAGATGGTGCTATTTACCTTCTACAAAATGAACCCAACCACGAACCTCAGCTAGCAAATAAACTAAAATAACAGAGGCGGAAAACTAGATAAACTAAATTGTGTGTCTTGCAGAATTAATTATTGCTATTGAAGTATCAGAAATTCAAAGGAAACGAATTGGTTCGGCTGTGTTGCCTACTCGTATTTATGTCTTGCGAGAATTGGGTAAACAGAATAAAAAGTTAAAAGACAATAATAAATTACCTCCAAAAACATTTTCATGTCAAGATATTGCCAACACAACCGAATAAAGACATCAGATCTCAAATAGAGCTAAGCTTCTCAATCTACACACCCTGTCCAACAACTCAAACTTCATAAACTTCACATTTGGCTCGGTTGTTTCAAGTACTTCCAAAAAAATCTTATATAGCTTATTAAGTGACAAATGGACGGACAGATACTTGGCAAAGTCTCAGTAATAGGGTCCTTTTTTAAACCTTTTGGGTAAGAAACCCGTGAAAAGATTTTATTTATTATTATTTATTATTATTATTGAATACAATGTATAGTTACAGGTAATACCTAAAAATACTATACAAGGAACATAAAATTTATATCAAATAAAAATAACATATAAAATTTGAACAAAAACGAACAAGATAATGACTTAAAACTAATGAGATCAACTTAAAATACTTGTCGTACCATACAATATGTCATGGGTTTTCTCGCAAAATTAAAGACACCTCTTACTCAAGATTGACATGCTTTCGGTGAATAAATCCATCTCTGGCGTCTCATTCAAGAGCTGTCCAATGAGGCTAAGCCCTCGTTGAAGAAGTGACTGTCGTCGAGCCTCCGTGCGACACTTCTGTATAGCTAGGAGCTGATGTCCACGAGCACGCATGTACGTACTTGTCCGGTACATAAAGTGACAAGGCACTCGACACTGATATAAAGATCTGGATCTCGAAGATAGGATATCTGAGTCATTTGTCTCAATAAATTGACCTTTTGATTCCTCTTTACATGATTTTTTGCTCTATCATTAGGTCTGTAGTAAAGTCAGATACTTTCCAAACTAATGTGAATCGCTCATAGTGGTCTGCCATATCCATACTAGAAATGTCAGTCATAGTGGTCTGCCAAATCCATACTAGAAATGTCAGTCCCCATACTAAAACCGCTCAACCGCTGTTGACGCAGCGCTATCGCAGTATCGTCTGTCGAGTGCGGTTTCAGTGTGGGGAGTGACGTTCCTAGTATGGAACTAACAGACCGCAGAGATATTTTTGCGCTCCGTCGTGCGTCAAGTTGGCCGTGTGGTGTCGGCAGAGTAGAATCTCACCACCCCAAATCTGCCCGTGGGTATCGTAAGAGGCGATAAATGGCTTTCGGGAGGTGGGCAGCAGCGCCTCCCGTGTTGACAACATAGTCCACAAACGCACACTGCGGTCACCAACCCGACTGCCCAGCGCGGTGACTATGGGCAAAACCCCCCATGGACAGGACAAGAAAAAACCGGCCCCTAGTTCCCGGCCGCCTTACTACCCCGGGCTACGGTAGCGGCCCGGGTAATAGTAGGGCAGGGGGTGCGAAGAATCCCCGGGTTACGGACTACGGCTGCCATAGACTGACCCTGGCGACGTACAACGGACGCAGTCTGCGGCTGGACGAAAGTCTCCAAATCCTTGAGGTAGAATTAGATAAGATACGGTGGCATGTTCTGGGATTGTCAGAAGTCCGGAGAGAGGGGGAGGACACGATAACCCTAGAATCAGGTCACCTATTCTACTTCAGGGAAGGGAGCGCACAATCCCAGGGTGGCGTAGGGTTCCTTGTCAATAAGGCTCTCTGTGACAACGTGATGGAGATCAGCAGCGTCTCGAACAGGGTAGCATACCTCGTACTGAAGCTGACCGAGAGGTACTCTCTCAAGGTCGTACAGGTATATGCGCCGACTTCGAGCAGCTCAGATGAAGAGGTGGAGGCCCTATACGACGACGTGTCGAAAGCCATACACCAAACCACTAAGGCCCACTTCACTGTTGTCATGGGGGACTTCAACGCTAAAGTGGGACAGGAGCGCGGTGAATCAAGCTTGGGACCACATGGCTACGGAAGCAGAAACCAGAGGGGCCAAATGCTAGTCAACTTCCTTAGCAGGCAAGGGCTGTTATGTATGAACACCTTTTATCAGAAAAAGCCCCAACGGAAGTGGACCTGGAAGAGCCCTGACGGCAGGACGAAGAACGAGATCGACTTTATCATGACGGATAAACGGCATATATTTAGGGATGTCTCAGTGGTCAATAGGTTCAATACCGGAAGTGATCACCGACTAGTAAGAGGCACCCTAAATATCAACTTCAAGCTAGAAAGAAACCGCATGGTGAAGCAAGTTCTCCGTCCTAATCTGCCCCAAGCCGGACATGAGGAGTTCTAACTTGAACTAAAAAATCGATTCGCTGCCCTGGAGACCCCGGCAAACGTTGACGAGGATCTAGAGAGCATAGTCGGAGCTATTCGCGAAGTGGGGCCGAAGCATTTTCGTAAAAGGCGAACAGACAAGAAGTCCAAACTTTCAAGCGAGGCCCTGGAACTGATGCGAATTAGACGGGAAACACCAGAGGATGCATTGCCAGATCCCCAGTTACTTATCAAAAAGATCCGAAGTATGGTAAGACGCGACCTCCGAAGCTACAACACTCGACTCGTAAAGGAGGCGATTGAGAAAAACCGAGGGTCGAAAGTTTTTACCAAGACACTGGGAATGAGTCATCTGGCAAAGCTAACTACCTCGAATGGTGTAACTGTCACATCGGTTCCAGAGATTCTCGCTGAAATTGAGGACTTCTATGGAAATCTGTATGCCTCGCATGAGAAAAAGCCTCTACCTGAGGCGACCCCAGACCCAAGAGCTCCTCTCTCCCGCCACTTTACAGAAGATCTCCCGGACGTAGATATAGACGAAATCGCGGCGGCTCTCAGACAGCTTAAGAATGGGAAGGCTCCCGGGGAAGACGGAGTGGCCTCTGAGCTACTTAAGGCCGGTGGAAAACCTGCCCTCGAGGAGCTGAAAAGGCTTTTTAACTCTGTAATAGCCAATGGGACAACCCCGAAGGCGTGGAGCAGAGGTGTAGTGGCATTGTTTTTCAAAAAAGGAGACAAAACGCTTCTCAAAAACTATAGGCCGATCACACTTCTGAGCCACGTCTATAAGCTGTTCTCGAGAGTCGTCACGAATCGTTTGGCATCAAGATTTGACGCCTTTCAGCCACCGGAACAGGCCGGGTTTCGCAAGGGCTTCAGTACCGTGAACCACATCCATACTGTAAGGCAGGTTATACAGAAGACAGAGGAGTACAACCAACCACTGTGTATGGCTTTTGTGGACTACGAAAAAGCCTTCGACTCTATCGAAACCTGGGCTGTTTTGGAGTCCTTGCAGCGCTGTCAAGTCGACTGGC
The DNA here is from genome assembly GCA_029255805.1 of Keiferia lycopersicella. NCBI lineage: Eukaryota > Metazoa > Arthropoda > Insecta > Lepidoptera > Gelechiidae > Keiferia > Keiferia lycopersicella. The sequence goes on along the minus strand of JARACZ010000011.1, from coordinate 14,130,381 downwards.
GGTATGTGGAGGTGCTGAGAAGCCTCTATCAAATGGCTACGATGTCCGTTCAAGTTCAAAACCATAAAGCAAGACCCATCCAACTGCTCCGTGGTGTAAGACAGGGTGACGTTATATCCCCGAAACTATTCACTAACGCATTGGAGGATGTCTTCAAAACTCTACTGTGGGATAGACTGGGCATCAACGTCAACGGCGAAAGTCTCACGCATCTCCGCTTTGCCGACGACATAGTCATAATGGCCGAATCGCTGCAGGACCTGCAAAAAATGCTATCTAGTCTTAACTCTGCCTCGAGACGTGTTGGACTTGGGATGAACTTGGATAAGACGAAGGTCATGTCCAATCAACACATAATCCCCGAGCCGGTCTCCGTCGAAGGTGTAGTCCTTGAAGTTGTCCAGAAATACGTGTACCTTGGGCAAACTTTGCAGATGGGAAGAGACAACTTTGAGGCTGAAATCACCAGAAGAGTGCAGCTTGGCTGGGTAGCATTTGGAAAGCTGCGTCCCATCCTCGAATCATCTTTGCCACAATGCCTCAAGACCAAGGTGTTCGATCAATGCGTCCTACCAGTCATGACCTACGGAGCTGAGACGTGGAACTTGACAGTAAAACTGGCCCACCCCGGCTACATGTCACTCAGAGAGCTATGGAAAGGTCTTTGCTTGGTATCTCTATAATGGCTAAAGTCCGGAATGAGGCCATCCGAAAAAAGACCAAAGTGACGGACATAGTCTGGAAGTGTAGCAAGCTGAAGTGGCAGTGGGCTGGCCACATTTGTCGTAGAACCGATGGACGGTGGAGTAAGCGGGTTCTCGAGTGGAGACCACGCCTCGGCAAGCGTAGCGTTGGACGCCCTCCGGCCAGATGGACGGATGACTTGAAAAAGGCGGCTGGTAGCGACTGGATGGCAAAAACGGGAGATCGTGCCTTATGGCGTTCCCTGGGGGAGGCCTACGTCCAGCAGTGGACTGCAATAGGCTGAAATAGAATAGTGCGCCAAGTGTGCGATCCGCCTTTTCTAAATGCTGTAGTAAAGTCAGATACTTTCCAAACTAAAATGTAATTTTCGCAGAACTTTCCCGCCCCATCAGGCGCCTTTTAGACCCGCGGAATTATTCTAACTTTTTTCATATTGCTGCGAGAAACGAGTTCACCTAAAAATCTATTTCAAATCTAGTCCCTTTGGGACACTCCGGTCTATAAAGGTTTACGAACAAATCTCAAAGTATTTGGTTGCTCCATTTCTAGATATCAATCACCCCTTCTTTTCGTGTGGGACACCGAGTCGTCTAACGACCCAATGAACCCCGAGTGTCAGAATTTTTAACCGCCTCCTACAAGTAGCAGGCTTGTGACGTGGTTGTGTAACGACCGCCGTCGAAGTAATCGTAGACATCAACCGGAACCTACGGCTTAACAACCTAACATAAAAGCCTGTATAATAAGTATTGATAAAATACTCGTAACCAAAAAATTTAAGTCCATCGATCAAATCATCTTTTATCTCTTACGGGGTAAACAGAGTCTCTACGGTTATAAAAGTTGCCTAGCAAGTACTTCATCAAGCGAGTGTAAAATATGGTTTATTGAAAAGAATTAAATCACCATGATGTTCGTCTAACAGATATTGAATGATATTTCAGCAAATCGTTTAGTTCTTGTAGTGGCAGGTTATCAACTTTAGCTTTAAATTTCATTCAAGATCTTTGAACAAGGAATCTGGTTAAATAAGCTTTCTCATTATAAGTGTAAAAATAGCAGCGGGAAAGAGCTTTTCGCTATAACAGCTTTTAAAGTTTTCACCTGGGACGGTATGAAATTGTTTGAAGGTCTTATGATAGGATTCCTATCCCAGGTTCTTTAGAGATTTTTACTCAGGGTAAGATGTTTGTAAATGTTTTCCTCAAAAGTCTTTAAGAAAATTTCTTTTTATGGCAAAATAACGTCTTTTTTATGCTTTTTGTACTTTGCATCCTAATTTCATAATTATGATCCTACCCAAAGGTTGCCTGGAAGAAGTTGCTACGTTTGCAGCTAAGCCATAGAAACAACTGTAGTAATGAATCAACGTTTTGGATTTGTTTGTGTCGGAAACGAAAACTTAACTAAAAATATTTTTTAAAAAAAGGGAACCATTTTCAAAGAACGTATTAAAGTGCGAACATTCATTTCTTTGTCGGTTTATTTACCTAAAACCTTCTCCTAAGTCTGACAAATACTGAAAAACCGTATCACAATCAGTTCAGCCAAACGCGAGATAATCGCAGACAAACATGTCAAACATACAGGTCAAACTTAGAACCTCTTTTTTGAAACCGGTTTATGAATAACTAGCTGGTGCCCGCGAACTTCGTTTCGCCATAATATATCTTCCATCATTTATCAGCTATATATAGGACGACCACTGCTAAACATAGGCCTCTAAGAACAATAAAATAATATTAGCCAATATTAAATTGTTGGTAGGTAGGTACCAGAAAACTTGGTTTCTCAGACTATATGTAAGTAATTTAACAAACTGTTAAATCGTAAAATTTCAATTTCCACATGCAAGAAAGAGTAAGAAAACGGTGGTTGGTTTATAGTGTTTAGTCTTTTAGAATCCCTAAAGGTTCAGTTTCTTGAAGTCGTCGTTCCCTGCTACGATTTTTTAGCTTTCCAGTTCTCTTCCCTATATCTTCAACTTTCCGCCTCTTATGCCATTTTTAGCAGATTTTTTAAAACCGTGCAATATTTACTTCCAAGAGTATTAATTCCGTGAAGTAGGCTTATGCCACATTTCTTGACATTGTGATGGAAGACTGAAGACCGAGTTCATGAGTGTGAATAAATAAAAACAAAAGCAAGTAATCATACTACTAATCCTATCCTATCCTACTTCCTACTAATAATATAAATACAAAAATTTCTATGTTTGTTTGTTACTCCTTCACGCAAAAACTGTTTAACTGATATTCATGAAATTGAACACAGACATAAAGGAGGTAACTTGGATTAACGCATAGGAAAGTTTTCTTCGCGAAAAAATGTTCCTGTGTGATGCCATGACCGATTTCCACACGGGCGGGGCCGCGGCTAGGGTACGTTTAATTAAGTACCTAAGGCTATTTAATTAAGATCGTGTGCTGCCGGCAAAGTAGAATAGCACCTCTCTTCCCGTGGGAGTCGTAAGAATCAACCGAGGGAGAAACCTGACCAAGACCGGCGGCCCTGGAGAAGGACAACAGAATCTACATTTAAACCCGGAACGGAGTCTTTGTTAGACGCGTGTGACAGAGGTCTATCCTGCAGTCAATTTGGCTCCGCACGTATCGACTCGCAGTTCCTGTGATGTCAGTCAGGGAGCCCGAGAGAGTGGTGCAGGTCTTGAGCAACCCTGCGTTTTCCAAAATTACACTCCAGACAAAGCAGTGTATGTGGAAAATCGGCTTATACCTATAGCCACGAAAAGTCTTATCTCAGATACTGATTTGATCGTCTGGCACAAACGTATAAAATATAACTTTCGTCAGGAAAATTTTACATAAATATGGTAAATGTATCTTCTATATAAAATGTACCAGCCGATTGAGTCACTTTGTGTGGGAAGTCAAATTTTTATTAGTATTTCCAAAGAATATTTCAGAAAAAAGTTATCGCACCCTGAAAATAATGTAGCTGTATTGTCGGCAAAACCTATAACATACTGCATGTACCAGACAAACATTGGCTAAATAGCCTTAACCAAATTAGCGAGAAAATTTAAAAACAAAAAAGTTATTGCAATTTTCCCGCGTAGATTACGCACAAAGAATACGATTCCTATATGAAGTTTGTATCGTCTGGCCACGCAACTTGCACGTCTTGCACCACGGAACTTTTGTTTTCGAGGGTAATAATTATTGAATTATTAAAAGTGAAAATTATTCCAATATTAAAGAGATATTTTTGTAGTCGTCGACATATTCATAGATTTAGTTTCCTTGTCGTAATCATGAGCAATAATTCGACAAACTCATTTGTTGAGGTTATAAAAATACAGATTAAAAATATAAATACGGCCTCATGTTTTTTTTTTCTTCCTGTGCGCTTATTCAAAGCGACACAATACGTGCTGGCCAGTTCGAAATTTGAAATCAATCTCAGGTCCAATTAGCCCATACACATATTTTTACTACGCGCCACTATGAAATTCACATGACCTACAAACTTATTTTATGTGTAGCAGCCAACCCCCCTTTTAGGGGTATGTTTTTTTTTAGCCTATAACCTGGTCGGTGATTTACTTGACATTTTGGTACAATTTGATTCAAAATCCGTTCGGTCGTTTTCGCGTGATGCTTCCGCATATACACAAACAAACACACAAACATCGTACAAAACTCATTCATAGATGTCGCCACACGTCTTTTAAAACGCGGTATCGTTGTGTTTTCTCAAAACTATATAGGGTCACTGAACACTGACTTGTTACTGTCTTATTATATGTATAGAGATGCCACACTAAAACCAAGACAGGAAGCCAGTTGGGAACCAGGGTATTAATGGCAGGATGTGGTCAGTGTGGCTTACGGCGACTGTGGGACCCATTGTTCACTAACAATTTATCGATTTTACAAGTTGCTTTTGCTACTTGGGTTCTGATTATTAGGTAGTGTAAAAATTTTAAAATATTACAGGCTACATGTAGTATTACTGGTTTAATTATTAGTCAGTATCAGTACACACACTTTTTATGGTGTTTCTACTCATGATTCTGAACAACTTTTACTACGGGGCCAACTACGAAATCGCAAAAAAATTGGGAGTTCCATATATTTTTAGAGTTTATATAATTTTTTCTATGGAACGCCCAATTTTTTTGCGATTTCGCAAGTGGTCCCATAGTAAAAGTAGTTTAAAATCATGAGTAGAAACAGTCTAGACACTCACCCATCTTGTGAGGCGAATTGGCGAGCACAGTACAAAGTGTTATAAACTGCCCACTCCCATAGTGATCCATCTCTTACTCGCCTTTTACGACACCCACGGTTAGAAAGAGGGTGATGCTATTCTAAGCCAGCATCACACGGCTTTCACTGCAAAAGGATCATGACAACTTTTGTTTGGATGCTCGTCCTGTTTTTCATCAGTCTTGCGTCACACTTGCAGGAATCGCATCAAAGCCAAAGTTATATAATAATAGAGATTACATATAGCTTATCATTTTAGCATAGGGATTTTTTATGCAACATACTAGTTCTGGAGTTATTTAGTGTCAAAGTCGGGCATCGAAAGAGACAAAAGTGCTGATGTTTGGCGCTCTTTAGTGTATTTATTTCTAAATACGTTATTTTCGGTAAGCAGTGTAGAAAAGTTTTACGCCTCAGTAATTTTATTTGTTAAAATAGGTAAACGTAGGTTTTCAATTTGATTTTTATAAATTTTCCGGGTTCTGTGCAACAATTAACGTTGCTATTTTTAATTGAAATTGGCGATATTATATGTTGCATTCATTTGTTTTGTTACGCAAGACACATGGTTAGCCCATGTATGGTCATTCTCTTTTCATTGATAGTCTTAGGTAGTAGAACACATGTCACAATCATGAGTAGCAGACTGTCACAGTTACGAACATGAGAATTGTGAAATCATATTTATAGGTTAAGATTTAAAAATACGCCTCCGGCCAGGATAGCCAGCATTCCAATCCAAAGGCAGAAGGTGTATACCGTGTGAAGCTAGCCTCTGGCCTTTAAGATGCTGCGAAGGTGACGCCGCGGGGCAGGAAGCTAGCCTATAACTTTTTTTGCGCTATATCCTTTTTAGTATGAAAATGATTGTAGAGTAGGTAATGGATTAAATTATGTACCGATTACAAATGAATAACCATGACAGGGGTTTGGTTTGAAACCGTCGTCGAGTTTAGAGGTATCGGGAAGATTAGATTTGGGCCGTAAAGATAAAAAAATTGGACACAAATCGGAAATGTCTTGAGAGCGCAGTGCCTCGCATCGCAAGACGAATGACATTATTTCTCTATTGTTGTGAACATTTGGAAAACGAAAATCAATATGAACTAAATATTTATATGTCAAATCCAAACAAAACTCAAACAATGAATTGGAAAATGGGAAGTCATCGCCGAAACTTGATACTGGCGAAATCATACTGAAAACGCTATAAAACAAGAAATTGAATTGATATCAGCATTTTCGCTCAGCATAGGTAAAAATTGTACCTACACAATTTGTTTTATTACTCTACTCATTGTGTCTACTTAAAAAAAATTAATTTCAGTTTTCGCACTGCTAGAGCACCGTATCATTTATCATTTATTTATTTCAAAAACTTACATAGGTAAGTAATTACTTTTTCATACACACACATACACAAATCACGCCTTTTTACTGTAATTTAATTAATTTTTAATGTATTTTCAGGTCGGGCTTGGCCGTAGAGGAAGATGCAAACGAAGAATATCAACCTCAGCCAAGAACAGCAGAATAGAGAGATCTGTGAAATACAAGTGAGTAAAATTCTTGACATTTTGTACCATGAAATAACTTACCTACATTATAGTCTCAGTAAGGTGTACTCACAAAAAGCAACTGCAAATATTTTGAGGGGTGAACCAGTCCATAAAGTTAAACAACTTTCCACGAGGAACATTTTCGAAATATGAGAAAAAAGTTCGGGAGCTCAATTTCTGAATTATACGTTTTCGGCTCCGTGCACCGAAGTTTAAAACGACGTTTACAAACACACACACACACACACATACGTTTTTTAAATTTCTTTTGCTTAATGTTTTGATAATCAAAAATATGTGTGAATTTTTGAGGGTAAATGGGAATCGATAAGTAAATTAGAACTTGAGACACGAGAATAAAAAGTGGCAGATTTTCGCATGAGTTTTAGAAATAGAGCTCCTAGAGCTACCATACAAAATGTATGTTCCTTCGGGAAAGTTGTTAATTTTCATGGATTGGTTGACGGCTTGAAATATTTGCAGTTATTTTTTTTCATTGGGTAGGTATGTATAAAATTAACGTAGCGGAGAAAACTAAGCTACCTAACTATATATTTTTCAACCAAAGAGCGACATCTAGTGGTTCAGTCCCGCAATAACACGTCTTCATGTCGTTATGAAAGGTGAATGTAGAGCTCGACATTGACTGACTACTTAGTTCGCGCCGTCTTTAGTAGATGGCGTCTCAATATAAATAAACAGTACCTACATAATCTAATTTATTAGAAAATGTTTGTGTAATCTAGAAGGATTTTTAATAAATAGGTAAGTAAGTAGGTACGTACTTATAACTTTATTATAAGGACTTGTAAAAGATGTTAGGTACCTACCTACCTAAAAAGAAATATAATTTTATACCGAAAAATTTCTAAATTACCAAAGGGGTTTGGAAGGTTTTATTTCTGATATATTTAATGTTATCTATGTATTCTTTAATTTCTTCCAGAAAATGTGCCGCCTGGACGCCGCCGACGGGTCTCAGGTTCAGATCCCGGCTACAGTCATGCTGACGACTTCAACGTATGTCGGTCAGTATATTTTTTATAAACACATATTCATATGCGTTATGCATGAATAACCACGAGTAATTTTAGCTATTTCCGACTGATGAATTTATTCACTCTACAAGGCAGTTTTTTGCTAGGTGTTCATTGGAGAATTAAGTGGTGCAAAAGGTGTGAACTAAGAGTGTCATGCTAGCGCCAAACGTGTGCTTTGGAGGGCACGTATAGCCGTTGGTCTCGGTCCTTGTCTATGATTTCCTTAATTTGATTTTAAAATAAGTTTTCATAATATTGTTCCCACAAATTCCGAGGCAGTGCGTTAGAGGCTAGTTTTAAGTTTTTGGTCCACCTGAGCCGCGTTTGCACTAGGTTCATAAAGATGTAAGAAATAGAAAATGTAGCTACTTATCCTACATTTTTCTCTTTTTTACAAAGACCATCAAAAAGATACATACATAACATACATAAATCACGCCTTTATCCCACGCGGGGTAGGCAGAGCGTTAACGATCGTAAACTTACCGTCGTTATCGCCACGTCTGACAAGTACTGAAGGCCCTTTCAGATGATTCGTGTATCACTGTAGTGACAGGTTGTCAGCCTGTCGCCTAAAATTGTAACACACATGAAACACAACACCCACAAGAAGAAATGGGGTGATGCTATTCTAAGCCGGCATCACCCGCAACAACTTGCACTAAAATAACAATATCATACACGCATCCTTCCACTTAAACACTTAAAACCATATTCCTCAATGAAACCACTTAATTATCTTACCTGATTTCGAGACTGCACAAAAAACTTACACATGACAAGGACAGAACACTATATCTGCATAAAGTTAGCCAACGTGTGAAAGAGAGGGGATATGAAGCCATATTACATACGAATTCGACCAACTGACGCATGCTGGAGCCGTATTTTTGAATCAGGAATTTTATTTCGCAAGCGCCAGGCTGCTATGAGTATTATATTCTAATGCATAGTTCACACGCGAATTTATAGCTACCTTGAAATATAGTCTCCTTGAAATTTGCTTTGGTACTGGCTATGGTACCGGGGCCAAAAAATAGAGCCATTAGTAGAAAAAGCTGTGGTACTTGCTTGTGCGACAAAGATGTACTATTTATAAGCCCGTGCATTTACTGTGCGGTAATTTTCAGTAGGTATGTGTCATAATAGTGATATCTTTATTGCACACATATTAACAACAATAAAGGAAACATCAGCAAGAAATTCTGATAGTACAAAGCGGCTTTAATGCTAGAGTAGCATTCTCTTCCAGGCAACCTTAGGTACTGTTTAGACAATCTCATATGGCAAGTTCGGCTACTCGTACCTCATACCAATAGATTCACGTAGTAGAACGTGTAATACGAGCAATATGGTCGCAAACTGCCGCGTACGAAATTACCTTTGTTAAAAATACGCCACCTGTTTGACAGTTCGGCCATGTGGGCCAAATATGGACGAAAAAAATCGGTGCGTATGAGGCGCAGCGCAGTGTTTATCTGTGTTCGAACTTCGAACACACAGCGCTGTCCGTTAGAAGCAAGGCACCTGTGAATCGTGACTTGAAAACCAAACAGGTCCAAATCATGTTTTCAATGATACGGAGAAATGTGATTGTGTGAGGTGCTTTTTACGCGCGCTTTTTGGTGCTATTGTGATATTCATTATTTCTCTGTATACATTCTTAAATGTTTCGAAATAAATACAAGTTTAAAGTGATAGTGAAAGTGAGTATTTAGCCGGTTTGTTTTTGTGTGGATTTTCGGAAAAGTTTTCAAGCTGGATCCTAGAAGAAGAGGAATCTTGGGTTCTCCCAATTTGTCATACTATGGTGAGTTGTACATAGATATACATACCTTAGGCATATAAAATGACGCCTCTTTCCCAGAGGGGTGGGCAGAGACTACATCGTTGCATTTGTTATGATTCTTGCACAACATACTTCTTTCGCTATCTCTACATAAACTTTTCAAAGTAAATAGGTACCTCTATTCATAAGCTTTCTTTACATTAGGACGTCTACAATTAGATACAAACAAACTCATCATTGATCTCGCACGTCTATGACAGACGATTTAATCAGTGTCTGAGGCTCGTGGCTATATAAGCCGATGCGGGAGCGGCATGACTTTCCGCACACACTACAGGTGAAGGTGGAATTAGATACAGGAACATGCATGTTTAGATGTAATTTTTACCTCTTGTTGGTAGGATCAGCGAACCAGGTATTGTCGTGAGTCTTACGCCCATCATAATAAGGTGTATAAATATTAGCTGCAAAAATTTTAAGGGGTGAATCAGGCTATGAAACTGAACAATTTTCTCTAATTTTTTTTTGACCGCGTGATGCCGGCTTAGAATAGCATCACCCCACACCCTTCCCGTGGGTGTCGTATGAGGCGACTAAGGGACTCGAGAGTATTAGTGTATTACAATTTTTAGGCGACAGGCTGACAACCTGTCATTATAGTGATACACTTGTTTTCTGAAACAACCTTGGAAAACAATCCTCAAAAATGTCAGACGTGGCGATAGCGACCGTATTCTTACGGCTGTTGGCACTCTGCCTACCCCGCAAGGGATAAAGGCGTGATATATGTATGTATGTAATTTTTTCATATTTCGACCTATGTTCCTTGGGGAAAGTTGTTCAGTTTCATGGGGTGATTCATCCCTTAAAATATTTGCAGCAATTTTTTTACACCCTGTATACACGCTTTCGCCATTCGTCCCTATCCTCAGCAAGCTTCTTCCGGCTAGACCTAGAAACTGTGAAACTAGTCAAGTCTAGTTTTCCAATAAAGCTGATAGTACTAGCGTACTCGCTATATTACGACATGTAGGTACCTAGTTGAATGACAACTTTCGAAGTACGGACGTTATAACACGACGCCTCGACTTACCTTTAAGGGATCAAGTTATTCTGGTTTTCCTTACAGTTACTAAGAAAACCCAGTATAAAATTGATCCCTTAAATGATAGCTCAAAATGCCGTCTGTCTGGTACATCTTGCTTGAGAGAGTTTGTGTACTTCACCATTTCTGAAGATGGCGCTATGTTGACATTCCACTTAGCAACTTTGAGACGAGTAGAGTGCACTTTTCATTTGAATGTAATATTTCGTCTATGCGGATTAGTCTTTTTGTCCTGTGGGATATCGAGTCGAAGAACGCCAGATGGGCGCTATTATTGTAGTAGTAGGTTTCTGATTATCATCATCGTCATAACAGCCATAGGAACAAACTTTCCAAACTGTCCACTGCTGAACAAAAGGCCTCTCCTAAAAAATCTACTTATCCACGTTCTGGCAATAAGGAGTGAAAACCCAAATGCAAATATTTTTACGTTAACCAGTTAAGAAATTATTTTAAGGTGATCCGTTTTCCATACAAAAGTCAATGGACTTACATGCTTACACAAACCAAAAATGTTGGGTGAAGTACTGATCTACAGTCCTATTTTAATGTAAAGTTTTCGCAAAATGATAGAAATATACGACTTAGTTATCTGAAATACCTTCGTCGTCTTGGGTGGTCTGGGGTACCTTACCTACATTTTGTATGGGAGGACTAAATGTTTTTTTTTTATAAATCGACCTATGTTTCTCAGGGAAAGTTGTTGAGTTTTGTGTGCTAGATCACCCCTAAAAATATTTGCAGTTACTTTGTGTTTTTTGTTTACATCCTTTAAGTATATTTTTATTAGTTAATTAACTAGTTAGCTCTGATATATAACATGATTAGATTGATGACTTGATTGACGTTTTGATGCGTAAAATATGATGTAAAAATCAAAAATAAATTTAAAAGAAAGGTAATTTGTGTGCTAGGTTTCGCTATATTATACTTTTTTCTAGAACAACGTGTTTTTCTACTGTCCGACATTCCTTCCATACCTTGAACTATCATTATCCTCCTACTTGCTCAAATCACAGTCAAGCCTAAGGAATGTACTGTTTTCCTTCTTATTTTTAAGACGAAAACAACAAAAGATAAAAAACACACCCGCCTCCGATAATTTAGATGAGTTGCGTGTGGTTAAGTGGGATCGCCCTTCGTTTTCAACATGCGATCTCTTGTACTGTACGAAATTATGGATGCTTAGGCGGTTTCCACACTCACGCCCGACGCTGCGCATTTTTCGTGCGTCCGTAACGCATGCATCTGTCAGATGCAAAGTCGAATATCCATACTGAAAACACGCGTCAACGGATGCGCACGTGAAACAAAGCAAGTTTATCCGTTGGTGATGCGCCAACGTCAGTTTTTGTATGGGGTAATCGAAATTTCTTAGTATCTGACGGACGCATGTATTACGGATGCGTTAAAATTGCGCAGCGTCGTGCGTTAGAAGTGGGAATCGCTTTAGTTTGGAAACGTTTAGCAATTTTAGCAAATTTTCTAGTGGTATGAATGTCTGATAAGTCATTGAAGCAAGTTTTCAAGGACCCTTGGCCACATCAGTCCACTGCTGGACATAGGCCTCCGTCTAATTACCATCCGTTTTTGTCACGCTTGAGAGGCGGATTGGCGGGCACTACTAAATGATGGCAAGAAACAAATTCCTATTGAATTTAAAAAAAACTAACTAGGACATAACCTATACTTTTCTAAAATATTTGATGGAAAGTGACAACGTTACTTTAATTTAGATTATAAGGATTCGCTAATTAATTAGGTCAATAATAAAATACAGAAGTTGTACGCTTAAAATACGCCCAAACAAAAACTACAGACTCCATATAAAGTTATTAAAAATTTTCAAGTTTGTATTAATAAACAGAAAAATAGTATAAAAGTAAGTATTCTGACGTTCTGACGCCATCCAAAATAGCGCAATGTGACATCATACTTTTAGTATTTTTTGTAGGTACCTCATTTGACCTTGACCTGTCAGTCATGTACTGCTACTGCAGCTGCTATTTGTAAAAAGCGTTTGTAATAATTTTGACACTAGGGAGCATAGAGTCGTTGGACGATTCGGTGCAAGGTACACTGTACTCCATTCGGCGCTTGTAAATGCCTTCCATTCCATTCTATTTCCGCTATTTCCATTCCTTACCAACTCCATTTCCATTTCCTTTTCCTCTGTAAATAATACCACATTTCGATCTGTACTGATGAGGAAATAAACCGTAATTGTATTTAGCCTGATACGTAGGTTACATAAAAACATGTCGATAGCAAGTTGTAGTAACCTACAGCGACATCTATTGTTAAAGTGTCTCCAACAGTGTTCCACACGAAAAGAGTCATATCAATAATATAATTCATTGCACGACGAAGAAGAAGAGTCATAAAGCCACATTTTTTTTCTGAATTATGGCATTGTCACCATCTGGGATGCTTGGCATTTAAAAATCTTTCCGTTTTGCGACCAGGTGTCATTACGTAAAACAATTCTTGGCTATAAAGTTTACTTGCCAAGCGTCTCGCCAAGGCTGGGTTGCGTGGGTGTTGCAATAACGTTTTGTTTCCACCAGTGCATCGTTTTGCCGCCATTTTTGGATACTGTGCGTGTGCGCAGCAAAAATGACGAATCCTGCACTTGGCGTCCGTTGCTGCGTATTTTTAGCTCATCTGTAGTGCATCCATAGAATTATCTTATCTTACCTTATCTGCCCTACGTCACATCCATAACGTTGATAACGTTATTCAAGCTTAATTAAAATACAACTATGTTAAAAATGCTAAGCTCTATTCAATAATTAAGCTGGATCAAGCTTTTTTTTATAAACATCTAGTATGCACTTTAAGAATAACATTTAAAAAAAAACAGATTTACATTGTGTAGCTTTTATATACCCATCGTGTTTTTTGAAAATGGTCCCGAGACCACAAGTGCTAATAATATAAATTGCTTTAATTTAAAATCATTTTTTTTATTCAGATAGTCCCAAACTGAGTAGGTAGTGCCACCTGTCAACGATTAAGCATATCTGTCAAACTTTAAAAGCTGTACTAAGTACGAGCAGGTCTACAGCTTGTCCTAAGACACTTCATTTATAGACAAGGTTAATCAAGGCTTAACCTAAAAGTAAAGCAAATTGTAAAAACTCGCTTTATTGTGTGGGTGGGCACGGTAGAGCTAAGGCCAAGAGCTCAATTTCTGAAATATCGTAACTCGATTCCGTGTACGAAAATCCGCAACATATATCATATCACGACTTTACTCCTTCTGGGTAGGCACAGCGTTAACGGCCGTAAAAATACGGTCGCTATCGCCGCGGCTGACAAATATTGAGGGCCGTTTAAGATGATTCGTGTATCACTTTAGTGACAAGTTGTCGCCTAAAAAATTGTAATACGCATGAAACCCTCAAGTCCATCAGTTGCCTTTTACGACACCCACTAAAAAAAATGGGGTGGTGCTATTCTAAGCCGGCATCACACGGCAAATTAAGACAACACTTATTTAAATTTCTATTACTTTGATGTGTGAGTTTATCAGGGTGTATATAAATGGATAAATTTGAGTAGTAAAAGTGTGGTACAATACAAGCATAAGCATATTTAGCAGCATGTTTTCGCATAAATCGATTACGACGTTTCAAAAATTGAGCTCGAAGTCCGTTAATCGATCCATTATCTGACAGCTGAAATAAAAAAAAAACCGTCAAATCGTTTACCGACAGCGGTGTCTTTGAAGTTTTATAGTTACTCCCACACAAAACAAATTACATGTACCTGCAATAAGACTAATTTGAATTAAATTTATTGAAGGTACTTACTTGCAAATTGCATTTAAACCTAAGATTACAAAATTGTATTTGATACCTTTCATATCAATGAAGGTTACTTTATAATCAAAAGCTGTAACCTATTTTTGATTATATGTTTTGAGATTTTTGCACTTAAATTATTAGTATTAACGGGATTATCACCACGATTATGTTTGTTTTTACCTCGACATTTTGAAGCGGTTACACGCTCCATGGTCATGGTATTTTTGATTGCTAATTAAGTAGTCATATTGCTGAGGGAGTTACTGAAAATTTCATACAATAAGTATTATTTTCTTTATATTTCTCGATTATCTCGAAAAACTAAAAGCAGCCTTACAAATAGGAATACTTTTCTTGGACGTTTATACGTATATTATCATCTTGGCGTTTCATTAACATTTCTAAATTCGGAACATGTACACAGGATGTGTCTACTTTTTATCTTTACATGCAATAAAATTTATCAACAATAATAATGACAGGCATCAAACCATATACTCCAGACTCCAGAGCCTAGGGCATGTATAAAAGACCAGTAGACTGATGCCAAAAGTCCATACTGTGACCACAAGCTAGGACTAGGACCTATTATTGTCTATCATAAAAATAATCAATAATAACCCCTTGTGGTATATAGGTACTAGAGCTGGGTACTTTCCTAGAGGAGTATGAATAAAGGATCCTCATTGTGAGACTCTCAAATCGCGCGTGTAAAAGATATCTAGGACCCAGGTACTCATACTTGTTTCCTTTCCTTAATCTAACAAAAAATAATTTAAAAAAAAACAGCGCAAAAATCATACAAAGTATACAAACATGCTAAATTAACCTACAAAATACTTTCGCTTGATGCTTATTGACCAATATTATAAACCTGTCTAGTCTACATACTCGAATATAATTTACACAAAACGCACGACTGGAGTTAATATTTTTAAATACTAATGTATCTTCTTTTCTCACTACCTCCTTACGTCATAATTATTTAGTTTTCTGCTCTAGTTATCACTTCTTTCGGACAATGTGTTAGTTGGCCAATGTCTTGCGTGATGTAATATTAAATAGGCAGCAGGTTTGCAACAATTACGCATCTGTAATTATTATGTGTATAGTAATGATTTTAATGTTATAATTAGTATTTAAAAGTCATCATTTGAATGATGAATATAATCATTAATCACTATCAGTATTTAAAATTAACACACCTTTTTGTACCGGTAAGTTTACAGGAAGACAAAACTGTCACCAAAGCGGTCAGGCACTCATTTGTTCTTTGATTCCTAAGCGCACTCCTATAAAAACAAAGGTTTATTAACCTTACCTATGAGGTCTAGACCAAAATAGATAAACCAGCAAAAATAAAAATGCTCAACGCGTTATGGCATCTTCAACTGTATGATTACTTCTATAATTGGCGCCTTTGTAATGGCATAATGACGACTTAAGGCATATTAACTTCGGGATAATCTTCGATGCAATTTTTTGCTTTACATTGCCCGCTATATAACATTTTGTTTTCTAAATCGAGTCGAAAACAGGCAATGGATTTAAAACTATGCAGCTGCGAGTACTTTTTTATTAGAGTACAGAATTAAACGCTATATTAATGCTAAACATATTAAAGTCGCCATTTTGTTTTTATATTAAATTGTTATGTAGGTTACTGGGTACAAAGATGATCTAAACTATAATTATATTTTTACTGAAATGTTATTTGTGTTGTAGACGAGAGTAAGCATGCAAAGGTTAAATTATAGATTAAATTTAATTTGTGTGTGTATTTAAGAATAAAGATTAATGAGTCTTTAAAGTATTGGTATATGTACTTAGGTAGGTTACCTAACGTGACTGACCAGTTATCGTATAACTTTTTAAAGAGAAAACAAACTTCAATGGACGTAAAAAGTGCGAACCTTATTTTTTTTGTCGGTTAATATGCCTAAAACCTTTTCCTAAATCTGACAAACACTTTTCTGAAAACCGCTTCAAAATCAATTCATCCAAACGTGAGATAATCTGGGACAAACATGCATACATTCATGCAGGTCAAAGGACCTATTTTTTTTTTAAAGTCGGTTAAGAAGGCGACCGCAATTTTACGGTCGTTAAAGCTCTGCCTACCCGCCAGGGATACACGCGTGATTTGTGTGTGTGTGTGTAGTGGGTACCTACCTGATGTCACCAAGTGGTGCAGTTGCATCTTAACATCTGTCAAATTTCTATACTGTCATTATTATTGCTCTCACTCGTCAACATTAGCGTACAATTCCATAATAACAGTCCGTATAGTAACCTTTGTAGTTTGTAGAACATTGTAACGAGGGTACCTGCTCGTCAGCTGACATCTGCAACCTGCGCGTGCGCACCCCTCTTATACAGGGTGAGTGAAGTCCTGAAACGCGGTATCGAAGTTTTTCCGCTGATCGCTATATATGAGGTGTAAAAATACTTGTTTATTATGCCGTGTGATGCCGGCTTCGAGTTGCATCACCCCTCATCCTTCCCGCGGGGTGTCGTAAGAGGCGACTATAGGACTCGAGAATATTGGTGTATTACAATTTTTAGGCGACAGGCTGGCAACCTGTCACTATCGTGATACACGTGTTCTTTGAAACAATCATGGAAAAAAATCCTCAAAAATTTTAGACGTGGCGATAGCGACCGTATTCTTACGTCCGTTAGCGCTCTGCCTACCCCGCAAGGGACAAGTGCGTGATATATGTATGTATGTATGTATGATGTCTAAGTAGTTGTTTAGGATCGTTGTTTAAGGGGATCCTAGTTCAAATGTGCTGGCTTCAAAGCTTGAAAATTCATGACTCAATGAAAACGTAAAAATTATCGAAAATAATTATCCTGATCAAGATTCAAGTAAAGAAACGGAGTTTATAGAGAATGTTTGATTAACACAAAATGGTTCAATTTACTTATTCCTTTATTTGCATGGTCACTGCAATGACAGTTTAGTAACAGATGGCAAAACTACTAAAAGTGGCCACATCTACCAAAAAAACTAAGAAAACTAACAAACTTATTAATCTTTTAATGAACACTCTACGACGACTACGACTTAGCCAATCGTATGAAACATTTTCAAATGAAAAGACATAAACGCACAGCAAATACCAAGACCCAATCTAAATAACAAACAACTCTATGCTCCACACAAAAATAAGAAACAATATTATTAGGAAGAAAAAGTGTGATGCCGGCTTAGAATAGCATCACCCTACATCCTTCCCGTGGGTGTCGTAAGAGGCAACTAAGGGACTCGAGAATATTGGTGTATTACAATTTTTAGGCGACAGGCTGACAACCTGTCACTATAGTGATACACATGTTTTCTGAAACAACCTTGGAAAACAATCCTCAAAATTTCAGACGCGGCGACAGCGACCGTATTCTTACGGCTGTTAACGCTCTGCCTATATAAGGGCGTGATATATGTATGTATGTAGAAAAAGCCTTCTACTAAATTTTACCTTTCAAACCTAATGTTCAGTTGGCTACACCCTGTAGACTGCGGTTTGAACTATTATTACCACCACAGACTGATGCTTGCTTGATGCGAGGGTCGCAAATACCAGGGGGCGGAAACGATGCACCTGTGTCTACACCCCCTATAGCTGTGTGGCCACGAGATCAGCGAAGAGCGTTTAGTTTGTGGACTACGACGGTATAATCGCTGCTGTATGCCGACCTTCTGCACTTTGATACATATATCATATATCACGCCTTTATCCCTTGTGGGGTAGGCAGAGCGCTAACAGCCGTAAGAATACGGTCGCTATCGCCACGTCTGACATTTTTGAGTATTGTTTTGCACTTTGATGACTCTTAAAAAGTATCATACTATTAATGTTGTTCCAATTTTGTGCAATAAAGAATTTTGTTATGTTATGTTAATTTAGCCGAAAATCGCATCAAACAGCATCAAGCTTGCGATTACCACCGATAGTACGAAAAGTAGAGGACTTCAAATTTTAACAATCAGAATAGTGGTTTGTAAAGATACAATACGAAATGTCAGCAATTTATAGGCTAGGGCACCGTTTTACTGTGGATTTTTTCTGGTTTAACTATCTTGTGATAGCCTTGAATATACAGAGTGTAAAAAAAATTGGCTGCAAATATTTTAAGGGATGAACCAGCCCATGAAACTGAACATTTTACCCCAAGGAACATAGATTGAAATATGAAAAGAAATTTTGGACCTCCCATCCAAAATTACCGATCGACCAAGCCAATTTGTATGGGAGATCATTTTTTTTTTTCATATTTCGACCTATGTTTCTTGGGGAAAGTTTTTCAGTTTTATGGGCTAATTCACCCCTTGAAATATTTGCAGCTTATATTTTTACACCTTATACACAGAGACTTTCACAGAAAACTATATGCTCTGCTTTTTGATTCCATTCCTTACGTAAGTTAACTATCTATCTAACATTGTTAACCTTATCTTTGCCTCGCTGTTTTATGGCCCCATTTTTAGAAAGTTAAAAACAGAAAGACGGTTACGGTTAACTGCCCATCAGAACTTTGACCTCAAGGCTGCACAAAGGACATTTCTTGCCATCCGTTTTTTTAAACTTTGCCAAGCTTATGTTGACGACCTTATTGTAAAAACACCTGCTGGCTTAGAAAGGGTTAGCAGGGTGAATTCTCTGCAGAATGTAAAAATATTAGCTGCAAATATTTTGAGGGGTCAATCAGCCCATGAAACTGAACAACTTTCCCCAAGGAACATAGGTCGAAATATGAAAAAAAAATTTGATCCTCCCATACAAAATTACCAACCAACCTAGGCAATTTGTATGGGAGGTCCCATCAATTTTCTCATATTACGAGCACATGTTTGTTCGAGAAAATTGTTCGGTTTCTTGTGCTGATTCACCCCTCTAAATATTAATAGAAGCAGCCAATATCTTTACACCTTATATTTAGATTAAAGGGCACGATATAGTCGAAGGCACGGTGAAGGAAAAACATCGTAATGATACCCACATTCAGATAATATTTGAATATTTCTTAACCTAGGATTCGGGCCAGGTAAGCCTTCGGGTTGCAGAGGTCAGATGGCAGTCGTTCTGTGTAAAAACTTGGTTCCACGTCAAATACTCTAGGTTAGGTAGCCGACCCCGACAGACAACTGGATAAGGCAACGAGAATGATGATGGATGACAGAGCAGACATTGACCAATTAAGATGGGTTTGAGATAAGAACTAGATATTTTATTTTACATGCTTTTAAAAGATAGATAGATGAGTTCTATAGGTACGTAAAAAAATCAACTGCAATGAATTAATTAGTTATCTTATCTTATATTATCTTATCTTATCTTATGTTGAAATATATTATGTTTGTTATACACTTTATGTACAGCTGTAGACTTCAGTTTTAATTAAAAATTTAAATATATTTATATATTCAAGGCTTTAAGGTGAAAAAAATTACACAGAATGGTATAGCCAAGCTCGAGCCAATTTGTAATGAAGAATTATTTTAAAAATTTTGACCCATGATGTTCCTAGGGGAAAGTTGCTCAGTTTCATGGACACTTCTTAAAATACTTGCAGCAATATTTGTTAGACCTTATAATAACCAAGATATGTTTTAAGTCGTGAGTCTGTTATTATTTAGTTTAAGCGGATCGCACACTTAACGCATGACGGAGCGCTAAAACAATTTTACGGTCGTTAAAGCTCTGCCTACCCGCCAGGGATGCAGGCGTGATTTGTGTGTGTGTGTGTGTGTGTGTGTGTGTGTGTGTATCTGTGTGGATGAAATAGTAGTAGGCACCTACCTGATGTCACCACGTGGTGCAGTTGCATCTTAACATCTGTCAAATTTCAATGCACTTATTATTATTGCTCCGTTGTCGACGCAGCGCTATCGCAGCGTCGTCCGTCGTATCGAGTGTGGTTTTGGAATGGGGAGTGACGTTTCTAGCATGGTTCTGACACACCGCTGCGATATTTTACCGCTCTATCGTGCTTTAAGTGTGCGATCCGCCTTAGCATAACTATAATTTTCAATCAACGCCGCAAGCCCAAAACAGGGGTCAACAAATTTAACTGTCGAGGTCTTTTGTATCATGATTCTATTTAAATAGACGCTTAAATACCCACTTACCTGTAAGTTCAACATTTAATTACGTTACTTACATACGTGATCAATAATTTGACCTTAACTGTAATTTATATTTTTGTAAGTAGTTTATTAATTATAATTAGATTATATTCATTTATAATTGTATTAGATTTATATACACCTTCGTAATAAAATGTTTAATTCAGTTTATTAATTATATTATTAAAAACCTCAGTATCTATTTTTTTTTTATTAGCCTGTTCAGCGTCCTACTGCAGGGCAAAGGCCTCCCCTGTCTTGCGCCACTCGTCTCGATCTTGGGCCTCCGATGGCCAGTTTTGGAGAAAAGCTTCCAGGTCATCTCTCCATCTTCTGCGAGGCCGGCCTCTACGACGGCGACCATCCTGTGGCACCCACTCTGTTGATTTAGCCCATCTGTCGCTTTGCATGCGGCAGACATGTCTCGCCCAGTCTCATTTCAGCTTTGCAGATTTTTTGCCAACATCTGTGATGCCAGTTTTGGAGCGCAGGGTGGTGTTCCTAATCCGATCGATTCTTTTAAAACCTAATATGCTGCGCTCCGTGGCGCGTTGGCAAACCTTGAGTTTGGACTTTTGTGCTTCAGTCAAAGACCAGGTTTGTGCGCCGTACGTGAGGACGGGCAGAATGCACATGTCAACGAGTTTACGCTTCAGTGTCAACGGAAGGTCTCCCTTCATAAGCTCCTTCATGGACCAGAAGCTCTTCCAGGCATTTTGAATGCGTCTTTCGAGCATTTTGAATGCGTCTTGCCTGTTTTCGAAGGATGCTATCTGGCCCAAGTATGTGTACTCGTCAACATAGTGCATTATCTGCCCGCCTACCTCTACCCTTCTTTTAGTACTGTTGCACATGAGTTGGGTCTTTGTCATATTCATTTTAAGTCCAACAACTTCAAGGCTTGCCACGCTTAGCTCTTGTAGCATGGTCTCGAGTTCTGCAGCTGAAGTGGAGAACAGGACAATGTCATCCGCAAAACGAAGGTTCGTTAACTTTTTGTCGCCGATGTTTATGCCTTTAGATGACCATGTTTGTGAGAGTGTTTTGAATATTTCCTCCAAAGTGGACGTGAAAAGTTTAGGCGAAAGCGGGTCACCCTGTTTTACCCCTCGACGGATTCTAAACGAGGCTCCGGATGTTTGCATTTAGATGGTGGCTGTACTGTGACTGTAAATTATTTTTAGTAGGTTTATATATGTGGGGTCAATGTTTTGGGATTCTAGTGCTGTAAATATTGCTGAATGTTTAATACTATCGAACGCTTTCGCGTAATCTATAAAAGCCAGATATAGGGGTTTTTCTATGATTTGATTTAAGGTGTGTAAGTGATCTGTCGTAGAGAACATACATACATACATACATATATCACGCCTTTATCCCTTGCGAGGTATGCAGAGCGCTAACGACCGGAAAAATACAGTCTCTATCGCCACGTCTGACAAATATTGAGGGCCGGTTGAGATAATTTGTGTATCACTACAGTGACAGTCGTAGAGAAACCAGGTCGAAAACCAGCCTGACCGGGAGGTTGATGGCGGTCTAATTCGCATTCGATCCGTCTTTCTATGATTTTGATGAAAGTTTTGTAAACGTGGGAGATTAAACTAATGGGCCGGTAATTCCCTATACGATTCTTGTCCCCCTTCTTGTGAAGGAGAACGACGTTGGAATGACAAAAGTCATCTGGTATAATACCGGTCTGTAAAATTTGGATAAATAGTTTGGTCAGGCGAGGGAGTAAGACTGGTTCTCCAATTTTCAGTGCTTCTGTGGTAATTCCATCTGCGCCTGGAGATTTGTTATACTTCATGCTTCTTAAAGCTCTTTGCACTTCACGTTCCGTTATGGGGGAGATGGAATCACCACAAGAATACTCTGTGGGTTGAACGCCATTTGAGTTTATTGGGTCTGAGTATAAATTCTCATAGAATCTAGTACAGATGTTGAGTATTTTTTCCCTATTTCTGTGTTTCATATTATTCTCATCTTTCATAGACGTGATCCATGTCTTACCCCTCGAGATACCTTGCCTAGCTACACTAAGAGAGCTGTTTTGTTTGAGAGCTACTTGTACCAAATTTGTGTTATAGTAACTAATATCTTTACGGATAGTTCAGTATCTATAAGGTGTAAAAATATTAGCTGCATATTCAAAGAGGTGAATCAGCTCTTCAAACCGAACAACTTTCCTCAAGAAACATAGGTCAAAATAAATGAGAAAAAATATTCGTCCTCCCATACGAATTGACATGGTCAGTGGATAATTTTGTATGGGAGGTTCTAACTTTTTTTTCATATTTCGACCAATGTTTCTAAGGGAAAGTTTTTTAGTTTCATGGACTGGTTCACTCCTTAAAATATTTGCACCCTTTTTAAATTTTTTTTCACCCTGTACAATTCGACTAATCGTATTTATATTATGAATGCGAAAATGAAAAAAACTTGCGGAAAATTACTCGGTGCGTAAATAATCTGTCATGTCATAATCACACCACAGGTTATCTATCTATTCCATGGATCTCTTAGGTGGTTGTCACTCTTAACGCACAACGAAGCGCTGTTTATCCGCAACGCACGTAATACGCTAGAAAATTTTAATTCTACTCTGCTAAACCGACGTTGACGCAGGTCCAACGTACGAACCTGCATAGCAGATGTGTCTGTCAAACAACGCGAGTTTATCCGTTGGTGTTGCGTTAACATTAGTTTAGTATGGGAATTTCGAAATTACCTTACACGACACCTTACCTTATCTGACAGACGTTACGGATACGTTAAAAATGCGCAACGTCGTGCGTTAGATATGGGATTTGCATTACAATAACACGTTATCTGATAGAAACACCTTATTAAACATAATAAAAATTACTTAAGGTAATTAGCAATCAATCAGGTTACGTTTAAAAATCGAACCAATTAATTAACCGTCACGATTCGCTAGTTAGATGCTCTTGCGCCGATAAATTAGCTAATTGGATTTGTTTTTATTGCTTTGCAGTTTATGTAAAGGAACTAGTGGACCGAGCTCGCTCGTTTTTTCTTTATGCTTCAATAGATGGCGTTGTTCGTAAATAATCATTGCTGAATATTACATACATACATATATCACACGTTTATTCCTTACGGGGTAGGCGGAGCGATAACAGCCATGAAAATATGGTCGCTGTCGCCACGTCTGACAATATATGAAGAACCGTTTGAGATAATTTGTGTATCACTATAGTGACATGTTGACAGCCTTTCGCCAAAAAAATTTAATCATCAATCAATGCAAGCATCACCCCACGTCCTTCCCGCGGGTATCGTAAGAGGCGACTAAGGGACTCGAGAGTATTGTTGTATTACAATTTTTAGGTGACGGGCTGACAACTTGTGACTATAGTGATACACATGATTACTGAAACAACCTTTGAAAACAATCCTCAAAAAATGTCAGACGTGGCGATAGCGACCGTATTCTTACGGATGTTACCGCTTTGCATACCCCTCAAGGGATGAAGGCCAGATATATGTATGTATGTGTTACGGGCATCGTGATTAATCGGGCACTATTAATACTGACCGGTCATTATTAATAGTGCCCAAAAACGACGGGCAAAGTGATTAATTAATCACTTGGACCGGCCATTATTAATAGTGCCCGAGTTCCCGTGGTCCATGTAATAAATCAGTCAAAATGTCACAAAAGCACATCTTGCAAGAATAGATAAATAATTATAAACTTAACAACATTTTTATCTTCATTTTTCTTAGTCTACTAATTTTCAAACTATTGAAGTACCTAATATTTTTTTATAAAAAATAGTAGGTAACTACTGATTTTATTACATCTATAACTATTTGTTTTTTTTAATTCCCATGTTCAAATTTATCGATAACTTTAATGAAAATTATGTAAGTTTAATTTCATTTAAATAATGTAAGTTTAACTTCATTTATAACTAATTGTTTTTTTAATTCCCATGTACAAATTTATCGATTACTTTAATGAATATTATGTAAGATTAATTTCATTAAAATAATGTAAGTTTAACTTCATTTAATAAAAAATAACATTACGATTCTTTATTTTTATTACTTTGCCCAAGGAAGGGTGGGAACTATTCATACTGACCGGGAAAAGTAATTAAACGTTCTGTTTTAATCACATTGCCCAATTAGGTCGGGCACTATTAATACTGACCGGTCAATATTAATAGCGCCCGGACTTATCAAATTGCCCCTAACATATGTATATTATTTAACTTGGATCAACAAACTTAAGTAGATATCGTCGTAAGGGAATACGTTAGGTACCTAGTAAATAAGTACATACTGATTTTGCGTTTGTCATTTTATTGCATAACTTTGGTAAACTTTCACCATAATATTGCTGACATACCTTTAGCAGATGTATATAATGGTTTGAGAATCACGTTCTTCATAGCTTAGATACAATGTAACATTATGAACTTATATGATTTACCAAGTCATCTTACATAATATAATTGCATTAAATTAAGTTACGGTAGGTTTCTAATTTCAATAACTTTTAAAACCAAAGTTTTTTAATCATGTGTTCTAACTCAAGATGATTCCGTACTTCAGGGAACACGTTAGACCGTCGGTCTCATTTCTGTCTACTATCTTACACGGCAGTCGTTTTACAGTCATATTAGAGGCCTACTAGTAAAGTAGGCGGTTGAAAAACTGTTATATCGGGTTACAGATGTATTTTTGCAACAAATTGGGAAAAAAACAGAAAAATTTAAGCGTCAAGTTTCACAAGTGAGTCTCAAATATTTTTCAATGGGTCTTCAGACCGTATAGGCAAAGCAGCAGTGGGCTATTATATCGTTAATATATTGTTGATATACATACATATAATCACGCCTCTCTGTTGATATGATGTTGATTATCTAAGGATAACCCAACAACCAAGTCAATACCAACAATTAGCATACGCAACCCCAGCCAACAAGCCAGAAACAGGCAAGAATAAACATTCCTCTTGTGTTACTTCACATACGGTTACACCACGCCACGCTTCGCCAAGCGTGGCGAGTTCGGCCTGGCGAGCTGGCTTCGTAAGTTTCTTACTTAGCAGATAGTCTGTGTAAGACTGTACTTAGATGTTCGAATATTTAAAAACTTCAAGTGTTCTCTCATGTTTTAGTTCACAAGAAATCGGTCTCAACTATGAGATCGATCCTGAAAGAGATATGAGGAATGTCAGCAGTACTACATCTCAATACCGCTCTGACTATAGATCTCAGATTTGAAATACGGGCTTAGGTTTGATTTTCCAGTCTCAATCTAAGGTACCTAGGTTAAACCTAAAAAGCCACAGTTGTCCACTGCTAGACATGGGCCATAACTACCCATAAATAAAGAAAAAAGATGTTTCTGCTATTCACAGGGCACTTTAGCTCGTCTATCCCGGTTGCTTTCTGTCATAGATCGAGGTCGTTACACAACCACGTCAGAGATTTACTAGTTGCCTAGATATTTTCTTCTAGTGTAAGTAATGATTTTTTTATTCTAATTTATAAATAACTTCATCGGTACACTCCCACCAATTACATCACAAAAGGTACTCCTCACCTTTACATACCCTCATAATCTGGAGCGTGTGAGCCTCAGACAATCGAAGGTCAGCATAAACTGGTCATCGAACAGTTATCTCAGCGTCCAACCTAACTTGATCTTCAAGAGTGGAGGTCAAATTATGCTTGACGCCCTGGACGTTTCCTTTAAAACTAGTTAATGCTGAGCCTCTGACTATGATACCATTTGATTCGAATTGTAATGATTGAGAAATAATAGCAACTATTGTATTGATGCCACTGAATAAGATTAGTCTAATAATGGATTACTAGCCTAGATTTGTAATCGTTTGCAAATTTGATCGGATTATACGCTGAATAACGGTTTTTTTTTAGTAAAGCGATACAAATGCTTCAATAAGGCTTCTACGTGTGATGTGGCATAGCGCAGTAGTAGTGCGACTGCCTGCGACGCACAGGTTTCGGGTTCGATTTTTGGTGGGTTATTCACAAAGTTAATATCTACCACTTTATGAATTTCATTCCAGTCTGCTTGGAAATTCGTATGAAAGATGGATTTGTGTTTCGGAGGGCACAATAAACCTTAGTTTCCGGTTGCTGTCTATGATTACTTACACGGCGGTAGGAACATAACCGTGTCAGAAGCCTACTAATTGTAGAAGGCAGTTGAAAAAATCTGACACCGGGGTTTCATTGCGTCGTTGGTCGACTTGGTGTCGAGAATCTGACCTCGTATTCTAAGTAGATAACATATCAAGACGATCTCCATTAAATCAGGGAAGTATTTATTAAGTTGTTCAGCAGTCATGGCGCTGAGCTAGCTTGGGATATCGAGCAGAACGAGATGGTCATTTCATTGCTCATGTTGTCGGCCGTGGTATTACATTGCTGGTCGGTATAGCTTTGAATATTTTGATCTTAATTTTGAGAATACTGCATTCATCATCATTTGCCTGCCCTTATCCCAATCTATTTGGGGTAGGAGCATCATGTCTTCCTGTTGCATTCGTCTCTATCCGCAGTCGAATCTTCGCTAACACGTTTTTGATTCATATCATCTTTTATACAATCCATCCAAACTTTTTTAGGCCTTCCTCTAATTCTGCTCGATCAACATTCATATCCATTACTTTTTTCGTCACAAAGCTGAGACTACCCATTGGTAGGTACTTTCATATATTATTATAACTCTTTTATAGCACAACTCTGCATTTGGAAAATTTTAACATCTTGGTGGTTCACGAATTTCACAGTAAACGAATTTCGAAATTATGTTTGTCTTAAAAATTTGCTTCATTACCACTGATTTCGTTCCTTTCATTTATTTTTCTTGTAACTAGCCTAGGTATACATGATTTAAAAAAAGAACTGCATATATTTTTGCCGTGTGATGCCGGCTTTGCCGTGTGATGCCGGCTTAGAATAGCATCACCCCACATCCTTCCCGTGGGTGTCGTAAGAGGCGACTAAGGGACTCGAGAGTATTGGTGTATTACAATTTTTAGGCGACAGGCTGACAACCTGTCACTATAGTGATACACATGTTTTCCGAAACAACCTTAGAAAACAATACTCAAAAATGTCAGACGTGGCGATAGCGACCGCATTCTTACGGCTGTTAACGCTCTGCCTACCCCGCAAGGGATAAAGGCGTGATATATGTATGTATGTATGTATGTATATTTTAAGGAATGAACCAGTCCATAAAACTGAACAACTTTCCCCAATAAACATGGGTACCTACATACAAAAAGTATAATCATCAATGTATCCCACATAAGTACCCAGTTCTAGTAATTCAGTCGCCATCCTAACCCTAAGGAAGCGCGCGTGCGGTCACTGCGCACCGAGCACTTGCGCAAACGCATCCAGGTGGAAACTCTTCGCTTCCTACACATCCCTCTTCTTGTTAATCAACAGGCAATCGACTTATGAATTGATTAGTTTTTTATTGTGTTTAGTTACGTTGTGCTTTACCAGTCAAGCTGCCGATGTACAACTGGCTCTATTTTTTCCATTTTCTGTTGGATGCTATGTTTTTGGCCCATAACTACGAAGATCGGCTTGGTGGGGAGCTGGGGCTCATTTGGGAATATTTGTATGGTCAAACAAGCAGCTCAATCAAGTACTTGGAGCAAAACTGGGCCTAAGAGTTGTTTTGAAAAGAATGGATTGGACTGAATCTACTTTCTCGGTCTTAAAATGGCCTGAAACGGAAACGGAATACTGAAAGCCCTGCCACTAGTTGTAGGTGTTTGAAAAACTCTGACACCAGGATTCATCGGGTCGTTGAATGACTCAGTATCCAACAAGAAAAGACAAAGACAAGATCTAAGGTTATCAGTGTAACTGCTACAGATGAGGTTTATACAAAACAGATTTTTTAATTTAGCCATCAAGCTCTCTAGCCCTCAGCAAGTTGAATACCAAGTCTTATCACGAGCATCACAGTTTTTAATCTGTCATATCCTGTCAAAACCTGCATAAATGTCCACAATGTTTATCCCATCTCTTCTTCCCACGATCTCCCAGTCTATTAAACCTCATCATAGTCTTCCAAGCAATTTGCCCACAAGCCCATACCCCAACCGGTCAGCGTACCAAGTGCTCCCTGGTGGTCACTGGAGCCAGACCATCAAGTGTTCCTCGGTGGTCACTGGAGCCAATCCTCACATTAAGCGAGGCAGCCACGTGTGACAGGCGGTACCGCACCATTACCGGCGGGTTGAAAAGGATTAGACATGCCAGTTTTAAGGCTGAAGAATATGTTTGTATTTCCTATATTTGGAAAAAAAAACTATTTTCATATAATTTATATATTTAGATCATTTTTAAGTACAAATATTTAGCTAAGTAGGCTGTTTACCTACTAGTGTAGTTTTTAGGTTTAGACAGGGTTTACACCCAATTAAATTTTTAAATATCTTTTATATATTAGTCTAGTAGGTATTGGTCATATATATGTATGTATTAGTATGTAGAAAGGTATAAGTAGTTTAAGTATGTTTAGTAATGCACTATCCCGCTCTTTTTAACGCACTATCTTATCACCCAAAGGTTGCCTGGCAGAGATTGCTACAATAGCAATAAGGCCGCCTAATTGTACTTTGTTCTCCTTTTTTGTTACTACTGTTTCACGTTTTTTTTTTATGTGCAATAAAGAATTTATTATTATTATGGTGGAATTCTTTTCAAATCTCGGGCCCACTTTATTATTATTATTATTATCCTTAAATGTGTATGTACATCCTTCCTTGTCGAGTTACTTGTTTATTTTCTACCAAAAATGTTTAAGAAAAGAAAAACTTAATAATATGTAAGCACCTAGGTATTATAATTTCAATGCGGGGTTAAAGTGACATAAAATAATTTGATAGTTATTTTAGACATAATTGTCTACGGTAGAGTCAAACATTAGCTTGGAAAATAAAATATAATTTACAAAGGGTAGAGCATTAAAAAGATTAAGATTGATACACCCACGCTAAATACACACGCCGCCGCTAGCCATGGTCATTCAAGGTCTGAAACAAACACAATTTTACAACCTTAAATTATTAAATTAAACAAGCAATCAAGATCACATTAGCACAGTTCACAAAACGTTTGTTCAAACAATCACAAGGCCGTGTCTACTTCTTCCAAAGCCGCTACGAAAGCGAATCTCGGCCGAATGTAAGAACTCAAGAACTCCGTGTAGTATGCCTCCCGCCTTTGCTTTGTGCTCTACTGTCCTACGACCAATCAGAGTACGGTTCCTAATTCAAAATTTTCGCGTGTGGAAATACTGAAAAGAAAATTTTGTGCCAGTTCGTGAGATAAAAATAAAAAAGTGCGATGTATTGTGATTTGGTGAATATCTAAAATTTGAAATTGGATTCCATTCCTTTTACGAATATTTGGTTTTGCTACCGGCTGTGTTGTACAAAAAACTAAATTATAAAAGATATAAAAACATAGTTTTATGTTCGACAAATAAAAGTGAAAAAAAATACAGCGTCTCTTCAAAAACCGTGTGCGTGTATTGTTTAAAAAGTTTTCCACAAAGTTTTCGTCGACAATCATCTTTACCGTTGGTCAAAGTTATACACAGTTATGTTTGACGTATCTTAAATTACGTAAACATCTAATTCAAAGTTTTATGAGGCTCTTGAATCTATCTATTCTAGTACCTATGCTAACATTATGAATTTATATTTTAAAAACAAATCTTCATGTAGAGTTTTCCATTTTTAAACTGTCTAAGAAGTTTGTTCAGAGTTCAATAACTTATCATAATTTTTAAGTAATCGTAATATTTGCAAGCAGTAGGTGCTTACTTAGTGAATAGTCAAATATTTTATGCTTACGAGTGCCTACTTAACTTATCCAGTTATTTATTTACATACCTTATTCAATATAAATATTTAGTTTACTAATCTAAATAAGTACCAATTAACTACATCCGACTATAGAGATACAAAAATTTTCTGAAAAGGCCCTTAGTTGTCAAAAGTGGCAAAAGCGAAATTTATTACGGCCGTTATCGCTCTGCCTACCCCGTAAGGGATACAGGCGTGATATATGTATGTACCTGGTAAAAAGGCGTTCTCTGTTTTGTAAAAAACTATCACTCCCCTTGAATTTTTTTATTGTAGATTTTTGGCGACGCTATCGTCATGAATCTGACAAAATTTTGAGGATAGTATCAGGCAAATCGTGTACCGCCGTATTGACAGGTTGACAACCTGGCATGTAGCCTGAAATTGTAAAACGCATGAAAACCCTCTTACGACTCCCGCATATGAAATAAATGGGGTGATGCTATTCTTAGCCAAAAAAGGATCATAGTATTATTAATTGTAGGTAAGAGAATATTTTGAAGTGTGTTTATTTAACGTAAGTTTGTTAAAAAATGATTGTCGTGCATACTACGGATTCGCACGGCTAAGCTGAGTAGCTAAAAACTAAATTAACATAGGTTAAACAAACAACGAGGAACTAAATTGTTCCCTGTACAAAGCAATTTGTATTTGTTAACTAAGTGAGTGATTACGTGAACTAATCACGCAAATTGTTTCACATACTTACATACATACATTGCCGTGTGATGCCGGCTTAGAACAGCATCACCCCATTTCTTTCCTATGGGTGTCGTAAGAGGCGACTGAGGGACTCGAGGGTTTTAAGTGCATTGCAATTTTTGGCGACAGATACACGACTTATCTGCAACTCGACCCTCAAATATTGTCAGGCGTCGCGTTAACGACTGTAATTTTGCAATCGTTATCGCTCTACCTAACCCGCGAGGAATAAAAGCGTGATGTATATATGTATGTACTTACATACATACACAAATCATGTCTATATCATTGGCGGAGTAGGCAGAGCGTTAACGACAGTGAAATTACAGTCGGTATCGCCACGTCTGACAAAAGTTTGAGGGTCGTTTCAGTTGTGTCATGTATCACTGTAGTGACAGGTTGTCAGCCTGTCGCCTAATATTGCAATACACATGTCATGAAACCCTCAAATCCCTTAGTCGGTTTCTACGACACCAAGAAATAAGGATGATGTTATTCTAAGCCGGCACCACAAAAAAATTTTCACAACTTAGATAGTTTTGGTCTAGTGAGTGTATGTAGCCGGTACTTACCTAGGTAATTTATTAGCTATCAGGTACATAATGGCGGATCGCACACTTAACGCACGACAGAGCGCTAGAATATCGCAGCGGTCTGTCAGATCCATACTAGAAACAATAATCCCCATTCTAAAACCGCACTCGACGGACAACGCTACGCTAGCGCTCCGTCGACAGCAGTTCCTAGCGGTTACTAGTTCCGCTTATACCTGTTTATCATACAGTTACTAAAAAAGACCATTATAGATGGATCCCTTAAATACCTACACTTGGTCAGACATTTGGAAGTAAGAATAAGTAGCGGAAACACAGTCGGACGCACACAAACAATACCACTCTAAGACAGAACCATTTAATTACCCGATCTGAACAATGAACACCGTTGGTTTTGTAGAAAATACCCTAAAGTTACGAATAATTTGGTTTTGAAATAACAGCTTTGAGAAAAGAATTACTAAAGGACTACAGAATCGTAATCAACTCGGAGTAGTGCCATATTTACATACATACATATATCACGCCTTTATCCCTTACGAGGTTGGCAGAGCGTTTACGGCTATAAAAATACGATAACCATCGCCACGTCCGACAAATACAAAGGGCGTTTGAGATAATTCGTGTAACACTATAGTAACAGGCTGTCAGCCTGTCGCCCAAAAGTTGCCATACACCTGAAACTCTTAAGTCCCTCAGTCGCCTCTTGCGACACCCACGGGTAGGAAATGGGGTGATGCTATTCTAAGCCGGCATCACAAGGGATATGCCATATTTAACTGTAGCAAAATTTCGGAGCTGAACCATAGCTCTCTGTTTAACAGTAAATCAGTGGATACGTAGGCCTGTAGATGCAAATTTTAAGTGCGTTCTATGCATTTTATCGCCATTTCCACTGCCTGCCAGACTTTATACGGTGCGTTGTCTAAGGCGGATCACACACTTGACGCACGAAGGAGCGCTAAAACATCTCAGCGATCTGTCAGATCCATACTAGAAATGTCAATACCCATACTAAAACCGCTCAACCCCGCTGTTGACGCAGCGCTATCGCAATGTCGTTCTATGTGGTATGGATCTGACAGACCGCTGCGGTGTTTTAGCGCTCCGTCGAGCGTCAAGTGTGCGATTCACCTAACTAGGCTATTGAAACACGATATTGGTCTACTATGTTATCAGAACTTGCTCAATTACGTCCATAACAATAAAATTACAATGAAGTTGCGCTTTATTTACGACGAAACGTCCAAAGGTACCTGGTAATGTTTGTTTACATAAAAATATAAGTATAAAATAAGTAGCGTGAAAACGACAACCTGTCACTATAGTGATACACGATTTATCGGAAACGAGCTTCAAACATTTGTCAGACGTGACGATAACGACCGTAATTTTAAGGTCGTTAACGCTATGCCTACCCCGTCAGGGATATGGACGTGGTTTGTGTGTGTGTGTTTGTGCGACGAAACAAACAAAAAAAAAATATATGGTCAGAACTATTAAAATTTTTCTTTTGTAAAATATCTTTTTTTATTCACAGCACTTGTATCAGCACCTTAAGTTACCAATTGAAGGTGTCAATATAGTACAGTTTCTCTATACAATAATGAAGATCAGTGTAAATTGACCCTCATCAACTTACTCAAAGTGCTGCCGCCAAACAGTCCATATTTCACTTAGTAAATAAATAAATAATAATAAATAAATATCCTGGACTATTCACACAGCACATCTAGCCCCAAACTAAGCAAAGCTTGTACTATGGGAACTAGATAGCTGATACTAATACATATATACTTTTTTTTTGTAAGTAAATACATATTATACATAGAAAACACCCAGACTCAACACAAATATTTGAAAATTGACTTAACAAATATTTGTGTCCGGTGGGGATCGAATCTACGACCCTCGGCGTAGAAGGCAGGCATACTATCCGCTACGCCATCGGGACAGTCAAAATTTGCCCAACAGCTTGTTCCAAATACATACAATATCCATTTTCATACTCTAAAACATCGCACCGACCACCGCAGTAACTTCGCAGCTAGACGTAAATGGGCAATTTCAAAAAAAATTGTACATCCTGATTTTTACCTGTCCCCCACATTGCGTATTTTTTTAAAGGTGTTATCTTAATTGTTTGTACTTTTTATTTATATTTCCCCAAAAATATAGTTTAAAGTCTGCTATTTAACATTAAATATTTCGTGCTATCATTTATAGTTTAATTTATATTAAATAATATACCCCAGGGCGTACCAGTTTTTTGGCTGTCCCCACCACAGTTTGCGAAAAAGACGGTTGGATTTAATTATATTCTTCCAAGAAGACCCCCACACATTTTATATTTTTTAGAATGGCAATGCTTTATGCTTTCGAAATAAGGGATTTCAAACTTTAAATATGTTGAAATAGAATTTATAATAATTTTTGAATATTGTCCCCAATTTTGTCCAGTCACGAAACGTCAGTTTTGTTACCTTGATTTATAATAAAAAATATTAAAGATGTTGGTAGGTTTTCTTGAAAATAGTAACATTATTTAATCGTCTAGCCATAGGCCATTTTACTGTGGCTCTGCCATTTGCAACGGGATCGTGAGACGTGCAAGTCGAGGTGCGTACGAAAGTTTCAGAAAATTTGTCGGGTTAGTTACCACTGTAGTTCTTGAACACTTTATGGCATGCTATTAAGCGCGTGTTTTCAATTTTCAATAAATTATGAAGATTAAGTGGTCAAAATTTGATAAACTAAATGTTTTTTGGCGATTTTTACTGATATTTTAATCCAAATTCGGAGTCCGATGTTACCTCCATTTTGTTACCCATTTTGCTGGTAACCTATATGCTGACAGGCAAAGTAACAAAACTGACAGCTAAAGCTGAGTTTACATGGTGCCAATTGTAAATAATATATTATTTTGTTTATTTAAGGTGCTCGATAATAAAAATAAGATATTTTAGATAAAGGCTTGTTACTTTTTTATTTTAGTTTTTTTTCTTTGGTTATGTTCCAGTTTTCTTTTTAAGTGATCTTTTTAAATATATATACGGACTTTCAGTGCCAAATTAAAATAATAGTTCGGTAAAAGCTCATAAAGATATGTATTGAAATAATAAAATAAATCTCATTCATTTATTAAATAAAATCAAAACGTAAAGAATTTTCAAATTAACTATATTATTAGAATTTTTTTGGATGTTAACTCTACCTAAAATCAGTAACAAATACTCAATATAAGTACAATGAACAATGGCACGTTATACTAGTTTATTCCCAATAAGTATGCGGCGTGTAACCCTAACCTTACAATTTTGTGACTGTCCATTTTGTTACTTTGGTTACAGTTATTTGCGTATTTTTGATATTTTTAGTACGATTTTAATTGTTTTCCGTATTATTTTATAAAACTTTAATGTAAATTTATCAGTTCAAATAATATTTGTTACAATTTTATAACGCATTGTTGTAAAAAAATGAAAATATGATCTGGTTTGGTGACCAGGGTAACCAAACGGACCTATTTTTTGCTTCACTGAAAAAAATAAAGACTTTTGGACCATTTTACATTTTTTTTAAGATAGTTGAATAAACAAAGTAATCGAAAAACATATAAAATAACTAGGTTTAACTTTATTTTGTGAGATAACATGCTTCAAAGGTGGTAACAAAACTGACTGACCATAATGACCTGTATTCCTATTTTACTGAATATCTCTTAAAATACTGAATAAATTACAAAACAAACATTATATTTAGATACATTATTAAATGCAGACTCTATTTTCCAAAAAAAATTGTCATTATATCAACATAAATTATGTCGACCACTTTTTCGAAAGGGTACAATTTTTTTTGAAATTGCCCAAATATTGACACGGCCTAAAATAATGCAACACTGTACGAGTACAATCAACTACCGTCAAATGTGTTAAGGTCTTGCAGCAAGCCACCCACCATACAAATCTTGGGGAAAGTCTAGGAACTTTCCAGACTATTTTAAGATTTTCAGGGGCTAAAATGGATCTAGATAGGTGCCATTTTTCTAAGGTTCTTTGACAGGTTTTTTGTGACTTTTTTCTACGTATACAACGCCACCTATTGATTAAAACGATCTTACTCAATCTACTAGCTAATAACCCAAGCGTCGTAATCAATGGTGAACAGATTAATGTGACAATTTATAACTGGGCGTGAGGAAAGCGTACAAATTGATGAATAGACAAATCAACTTTGCATTACAATGCAATGCCTTTGACGTAGAAGTTTCCGGGTTCGATTCTCGGTGGGTCACTCAAAAAATTTGATATTTATCACTTTGTGAATTTGTTCCCAGTCTGGTTAGGACATTGCGGGCTAAACCACTCGATTGTCCGTAAGTAAGATGGTTTCGTGTTTCGGATGGCACGTAAAGCCGTAGGTCCCGGTTGCTGTCTATGATCACTTAGACAACAGTCATGACGCAACCATGTCACGAAGCCTGCTACTTGTAGAAGGCTAAATTTAAGTTCAGACCACTACTCTAAAGGCAATAATTAGTATAACTCATGAAAGACATGTTTGTGTGTATCTGACTGTACCAGCAACAATACCTCAGCTGTCTCCTGTTATGGAAAACTTCAGGCAGTTTATGACTGCAATAAGACTTATGAAAAAAGGACATACAGTCTACATAAATACCACTACAATGATGATGAAACAAAAGTCCCACCCACGTCAAATGATGCCAATATGAACAAGGTAATATTTATTACTTGGATAAATTATATTGGACTGATTTATTATATTACAGATTTAATTTTAATATGTAAATGATACGTCAGTCAGTTTTCAAAATATTTATTAAGGTCAGAGCTATTATATATCCTTTTATTGAACGAAACATTATTAACTACAACTGTCAACAGCAGTTCAAATAACCTATAAAAGGATCAACTAATAATGGTAAAACATTCAGTTATTAAGAATGACCATAAACCGTTGATCCCTTAAGGCGAAATCGGCTCAGAAACCGTCGCGAGAAGGTAAAATAGTGTTCGGAATTTGCTAAACCATTTCTTGAAATCTCAATAAAATGAAATGATATTAATTTTAGTAGTACTTTAAGATATTTTCTACAAAACTATGGGGCCCGAAACACGATCTAATAAAATTGCCTCGATAGAAAAAAATCGCAAAGTAGGCTCTGATTTTGCGTTTTCCGGCCACTTTTTACACTAAAAAGCTGAACGATTTGATTGTTATCCAATATTTCATAATTTATTTTGTGTCTTCTTTTTCCTTATTATATGTGTTATCAACGTATGGCGTCAATTTTCTGATTTTTTCGTTAAAATTAATTAAAAAATAACACAAACGCAATAGTGTGTTGGGTTTGCGCAAGAGCATGCCCACTTCCACCGCGCCCGCGTCCCCTCAGTCGGCCGCCGAGCCTCGTCGGAAGCAGACACGTACAACTTTTTTCTAGCAGCGTCGTGTTTACGAAACTTAGTTAGCGGGGAAGAGTAATGCCTAATAAAAGAAAAAAAGGCGACGCTTTCCAAGCGTGCCTTTAAAAAACAAAGGATTAGTAACTTGAAAGGGTAAGTACCTATAAAAAACATTGCTTGCGTAAAGTAGTTCTCACTAATGTTTACGTATTCTAGCGATGTATTTTTTTGAAAGTAGGGAAGAAGTACATTGCAAGGACTAGATTTTTTTTATGGTAAAAATACAATTATATCCATATAAATTTGCTGCAAATATTCTAAGGCATCCATGAAAATGAAAAACGTTTCCTCAGAAACACAGGACAAAATAAAAAAACAAAATAAAAAAATTGTCCTCCCTTACAAAATTTGTTGGCTGGTACGCCCGTCGCCGCCCAGTTTTTTGTATGGGAGGAAAAAAAGTTGTTGTGTTTCGACTTCTGTTTTTTTGGAAATCTTTTTTTGTTTCATGGACTGATTTACCCCTCAAAATATTTGTAGTAATTTAAATTTTTACATACTGTATTGTAGTACCCCCCAATAGGGGGCGGCCCATTACCAGCAGTAGATTGTTGTGGCTGTTATGGTATGGTATGGTATTTTGCCTTCCTGTGCCTCGCGGTTATACCTACGGGGCAACGCTATCTATCTTATTTACAAAATTAGTGTGGATGGATAAATACCGGTTTAGCGCGAATTAGATTCGTGCGAGGAGGGTTCCGTACAACCTTGTTTTGTACTTCAAAAAATAATTTCACATAAATCAATACGTCACTGGCGAGTTCCGAAAAAGCAAATGTATATTTTTAATCATAACAAATTATTATCAGCAGGTGACCATGGATAATCGTGGGGTTTGATAGCATCCTTTATAGTTTTCGTAAATGTGGTAAGAAAAATAAGGGTAAGAATGCTTTGCATGGATAAGTAAACGCATTTTAGCTTGGCTTTGGGATCATCGGGATCATACCTACTCGTCGGATTACTAGACATTATCCATTATTCATCATCATCATCATTAACAGCCTATTGTAGTCCACTGCTGGACATAGGCCTCTCCTAAAGCACGCCACTGAACCCGGTCTTCGGGTTTACTTCTCCAGTCACTGCCCGCAGCTTTGCGTATGTCGTCGCTCCACCTTGCCACAGGGCGTCCTACGCTACGTTTGCCGATACGCGGTCTCCACTCAAGGACCAGCTTACCCCAGCGGTTATCGGTCCTTCGGCAGATATGACCAGCCCACTGCCACTTCAGCTTGCTAATACGTTGAGCTATGTCGGTCACTCTAGTTCTCTGTCGAAATACTTCGTTTCGGATACGATCCCTTAGAGAAACTCCGAGCATAGCTCTCTCCATAGCTCGCTGAGCGACTTTCAGTTGATGGACCAGTCGTACCGTGAGTGTCCACGTTTCGGCTCCGTATGTCATGACAGGTAGGACGCACTGGTTGAAGACTTTCGTCTTAAGGCATTGCGGTATTGGCGACGAAAAGACTCGACGGAGTTTTCCGAATGCTGCCCAACCCAGCTGTATTCTTCTCTGGACTTCCTTCTCAAGGTTGTTTCTACCTAGTTGGAGCGTTTGCCCTAGGTAGACATACTGTTGAACAACTTCGAGTTGGATTCCATTTACGGCAATCGGTTCCGGATCAACGTGTTCGTTGAACATGACTTTGGTTTTATCCAAATTCATCCGGAGACCGATGCGGCGAGAAGAATCAGCTAGGTCATCTACCATTCGTTGTAGGTCTTACAGCGTTTCTGCCATAATGACGATGTCGTCTGCAAATCGTAAGTGAGAGATGTACTTGCCGTTTATATTAATACCACGACCTTTCCAGTCCAGCGTCTTAAACATATCCTCCAGAGCGTTAGTGAACAGTTTCGGGGATATGACGTCCCCCTGTCTCACTCCTCGATGGAGATGGATAGGTTTAGTCCGCTGGTCCTGTACTTGTACGGTCATTGTGGTGGCTTCATACAGACATCTCATCACTTCGATGTATCGCCAGTCGACTTGGCAACGCTGCAAAGACTCCAGAACAGACCAGGTTTCGATGGAGTCGAAAGCTTTCTCATAGTCCACAAACGCTAAGCACAGGGGCCGATTGTACTCTTGAGACTTCTGTACAATCTGCCGTACCGTGTGAATGTGGTCTATGGTGCTATAACCCCTTCGAAACCTGGCCTGCTCGGGAGGCTGAAACTTATCGAGTCTTCGCGTATGACGGTTCGTGATGACCCTGGAGAACAGTTTGTAAACATGGCTCAAAAGCGAAATGGGGTTTTGTCTCCTTTTTTGAAGAACAGTACCACCATGCTTCTGTGCCATGCCTGCGGAGTTCTCCCATGGAAGAGAACGGAGTTAAAGAGCTGTTGGAGCTGTTCCAATAAGGGAGTTCCTCCAGCTTTTAGGAGCTCTGTCGTGATCCCGTCCTCCCCTGGGGCTTTTCCATTTTTTAACTGTTTCAGGGCCATTTCGATCTCGTCTCGGCTGATCTCGGGCAGGTCCTCGGTGAAGTGGCGTGTGAGGGTGGCTCTGCAATCCTCAGTATCGGGTACGGGCTTTGAAGCTTGCGAGGCGTAAAGCTTGCCATAGAAGTCTTCCACTTCCGACAGAACCTCCGGCTTGGATGCGACGACTTCCCCAGATTCAGTTGTCAGCTTCGTCAGGTGGCTCCTACCCAAAGGCCGTGCGAACACCTTTGGTCCCCGATTCTGCTCAATTGATTTTTCAATCAAGAGCGTGTTTGCGGATCGGAGATCACGTCGCACGAGCCTCTGGATGGTTTTGTTGCGCTCTTGACTTTTCGTCGAAGCTGACAATGGGTCTGTACGTCTCTCTTCCATTAAGCTGAGAGTTTCCGTCGAAAGTTTGGACTTTTTGCTCTTACGTCTAATCTCGCAGAACTTCGTCCCTACATCCATGTTCGACACACTTGATATCTCTACAACGTTGGCACAGAGAACCTTATTAACCATTAATCCGACGCCACCTTGGGAGGGCTGATCTCCTTCTCGGTTATACAGAAGATGGCCCGATCCCAGAGTTATGGTGTCCTCCCCCACTCTTCGGACTTCACATAACCCTAGAATGTGCCACCTTATGTGCTTCAGCTCCTCTTCTAATTGCGCCAGGTGTTCGTCCAGTCGTAACGTGCGTCCATTGAACGTAGCCAGGGTCAGTTTGATTCTTAGCACCCCCTGACCCGCCGTTACCATGACCGCCGCCTTGGCCAGGAATAGCGGGGCGGGCGGGGACTGGGGGCCTTGGTCCGATGGCTTGTTTCATGAGGGTTTGCCTTTAAAAGATAATCGCCCCGCCAGGCGTGCGTCTTGGCAATCGCAGGACGCAGCTCTTCGCACCGGTGATGCTGCTGCCCATCACCGGTCTGTGGCATTTAGCTACGCCATCATTTCGAAATGGTTATACCGCCATTTGTCGGTCGCCAGAGCCTCGTTCGCTATTCGGCAGGATGCACCGCGGGCAGGTGAGGTTGGCTTGGAGCATTGAGCTGGTGTTTGTGCCCCCTTACACCCCATCCATTATTATTCTTCCTATACCCAACTAACTATGCGCGGTTTCAAAACAATAAGTAAGTCGATACATAGGTATTATAATTATGTAGAACTAAATTTTGCTGCATTAAAAAATAAAATAACGTCCTGGTACGAAACATTTATAATATTACATAAAAATTTACTACATATCGATAATACAAAATAGTTCTACTATTAGTACGTTTACCCTAAACCTCTCGCCTATACCGTCGAGTCGTGCGCGGGAGCCTGCGCTACGCTGCGCTTGCTATTTCCCCGTACCCCCGCGCCTGCTCCTCCCGCGCGCTGCTTCACCCCCTCATTAGCTCGGCTTCCTCGGACTGATTTCGCCTTAAAAGTAACCCACATACAGCTAATAGTATCTTTCATGATTGTGACATAAATTGTATTAATTTAAATGAGACAAAGGCCAATTGTAATAGATATCAAGTAATACCAATGCTCTTTACAGACTTTTTCTTTTTAACAAATGTTGCAACACCTAGCCTTATTACCATAGAAATAGTACAAGGTATTCAGTATCTCAGAGGCAATATACCAATGGTGAGAAAAATAATTCGAACAAAGCTACAATATGTTCAGCAAAGAACCTACGAGACAATATAATTTCACACATAAAGTAGATCTTGCTATGATTACGAAATGCAGAGAAAGTATGTCAGTCCTTGCAATGACAGATGTTGAAGTTGTATTCAAAGAGGCATTTGAGTCGGGCGATGACTAAACATTTTGATGACAATAGTAAAGATAGGTGAGGTAAATCGTAA
Organism: Keiferia lycopersicella; assembly: GCA_029255805.1. Classification (NCBI taxonomy): domain Eukaryota; kingdom Metazoa; phylum Arthropoda; class Insecta; order Lepidoptera; family Gelechiidae; genus Keiferia; species Keiferia lycopersicella. The sequence goes on along the minus strand of JARACZ010000011.1, from coordinate 14,089,050 downwards.
ACATTTATTTTCTTATAATTTTTAAGCAAACTTTTCACGACTGCCTCAAATTCTAAATCAGCGTCCAACAAGGTCCTAAACTTTCGTAGTTTTATTGCAGGCTATTCGATTAGTTGAATACCTGACTAACCAGCTTGCTTTTTATAAAATCGAAAACTCTACACAAACCATATAACGCTAGTAAAATAAGATTTAAGAGCCTCAATAAAACGCACACAAACATCCTATTCCAATTTAATTTCAAGGCACATTACTGAATCAATTCAATTTAAAAAGGAAAAATGTTCTTAAGAGCGAAGTGTACAACAAATACTGATTAAAGATGTAATGGCAAGTAGAACAGTGAGAAAAATAAAGCGAGGCAAAGGTAACCTGCCAGCCATTGTCGTCACCCCACCAGCCTTCGTGAACATGAAGGTCAAAGCTCCAAGAAAAACCGAAGACAAAAATGTGAACAAAAACCTCCCTCAAGACAATAACACTATAGCAGATAGAGCAGATACGATCGAAGCGAGAATGGCTCCACCGCTAAACATGATGACAGATTTCAACGTCAATCAACTCATTGCCGAGCTGTCACAGAACTCGAGAGCCTCCAAAGACGAAATAGAAACCATACAGAGAAGGTTACTGCAACAGGCCAATGAGATATTGAAAGTAAACGCCTTCGCCAACTCGCAACCTGTACCCGAACCCCGAATCATTGATTGCACGAAAAAATACAGCTCTAACACGCCTGCTTACGGCCGCATACCAGTGATAGCGCCAAGAAACATTGCTGTAACAAATCAAGTTGGCCAGATAGAAATTTCGCGCCAAAACCAGACGGTGATGTCGCCGAAGGCCGGCGGCCGACCGGACAGTCAACTCGACACACAACTAGTTCCAGAGAAGTTGCAAGAAAACCTGGATAATGGTGGAATGATAAATAGCGGCCAGGGAAGTATGCAAAGGGTCGCAGCGGCGGACGCGGGAAGAGGCGTTTTTTTCTACGGAACGGGTTCTGCAGGCCGCGCCAGCGCCAGTGCGCGCGCCGCCGCGTCGCGAGGTGAATGTCTTATTGCTCAAATTCCTACTCCTTAAGCGCTACCAATTATTTTGTGTGAAAATTTGTTTTTGTCGCCATTGTCGTGTATGTGAACCTCTTTCGGCACTTTCTTGCGTGGTTTCCGTTAATGTCTTGATATTGTGCTGTGAATGGGCGAAAGTCGAAAGCTCGAGTGCTCTGGCGCCGATGACTGGGGTGTTTTGCCTCTGACCGTTACTCCATCAGGAGGTTCATTGTTCATCGAACCGGTATGTACATATCCTTGCACTATCTCGTCTAGCTATTTTCGTCAAAGTAAGGAAACAGGATTTTGCTATTTTTGTCTCACAGATTGACACTCTCGGCGTATGTTAAGCTAGTACCTAGCTACAGATTAAGCTCAGTCTTAGTGGACATTAAAGTCACTTTTGCAGATCAAATTTTTCTGTTAAGTTGTAGTGAGCTTAATTAAAAAGAAGATTCCGTCTAATAAATTTGACAAAGATAAAACAAAATCTTCTTCCTTAACACCAACGTAACATCGGTCACGCCTTTATCCAAAACATGCGTTAGATAACCATCTAACATAAAGTAATTTACTATCAAACTACTTTTACCAATCGAAGTTTATGATACATACACTATAATTAATATTTTCTATCAAAATATAAGTACTACAAGTATTACTTCAAAAGTTTTCTTCAGATAAGAAGATAGATAATGAAATACCTACTTATTAGCAATATTTTTGTTCAAATTAGAGACATAGAGAGTCTTTACCAAATAGAAAGTATCAGAGATAGAAAATGCGTGGTCATTCGGTATTGTACAGTTTCATGCCACATTGTTTATGACTTTCGTTCTTGCTTAGATTAGGCAAGACGATATGGAATGCAAGCATTCGCAATGTCCGCAGGTTACAATCATATATTTCAGCCACTTTGCATGTGCCTGGAATTATAATGAGACTTATTATTTTTGTTATAAAAGCTTTGTAACAAAATAATGAAAAAGTCTGTTTGTATATCAACGATTCAAAGGTTTCAGTAAGGTCCATTAAATGTGAAAGATTATACTTTGGCTGTATATATTTTCAGTGTTAATATATATTTTTTATTGAGGTCATTAGATTCTAATAAAAAAATCTTGTCTCTATCTTTTAGACATTTTATCCCTTGATTTGATCTTGCACACGACTCATCAATTTTTTTATAGTAGATCATTAGTCGTTTCTTTACATGTTCTTTCTTATCATCATTGGCCTCATACGCCTGTGTCAAACGATTTTAATCAGTGTCTGAGGCAAGATGCTTTTATAAACTGATGATGATGTTCTAATAAACTGTTAATAAAATATGCAAACAGGTAGGTACATTTTGATTTCCGGAAACTTATGCAATGGATCGTAACAGTCGTTTTTGCAACATACTCGATAATGTTCTTGAAAGTTCTCGTAAGATCATTTAATGACAGTCTCATCATCTTCTACTAATACGACTTTATGTTCTTCAATTAGTTTTTCTATAACCGATGCACAATAATCTTTACTCTCTCCCCTATTTCGTGTAGAAAATTGAATCGACCAAAGACCTGATGAACCCTAATCTTTATTATTATTATCATCATCAATCACATTAATCACCTTTACCACTTGTGCCATCATACCCTGACCTAAACAATAATAGGTCAAGTCATTGTCTGTGTCAAATGGTGTCACGTCAAACCATGTCAAATCAACAATAGGACCTGTTTCCGTGGTGCAGTGTCTGTTTCATGGTCTATTGGGTTGTTGGCCACTATTCTATTGTTCCTGTGCTCCTGGTAATGAAAGTGTTGAGGAGAGGTTGTAAGCTTGCTCGTTTTGAACATTTGGAAAATAAAAAGTTCCATGGCATGTTTTGCAAAGTATGGAATTATAATGTCATCCATATAACGTGCATTGAAAGCAAAAATTTAACTCTCTAAAGATACTCAGATTTTTAATATACTCAGTATTTAACACGAAAAGAGAGAGAGAGAGAGAGAGAGAGAGAGAGAGAGAGAGAGAGAACAACGATGTTGCATATAAAAATCCATGAAGTTTTACATGAAATAATTTTAACTCTAGGTATATGCTTGTCCGTTTTCTTCAACCTTTAAAAAACATATGAATGTGAAAACGAAGTTCAATCGCAGGTTCAAAACACCTGTCGGCTTGGGCCCTATTGTAAACTATCTCATTGAAAAATGAACCTTAAAGTTGAAGAATTAAGGTTTACATTGTAAAAGCTTCAAAACACCTGTTTGTACCCCTATGTAAGATTTTTTTACGAAAGTAAATCGTATAGAACAAAAGATAGAGTATAAGTTAGATTGTATATAGGAGGGCTATTTAAGTTTTTCTACCATACATTTGTATGATGGATGGTTTTAAGTACTCAGCAAAGACAGCATTGAGTAAATTGGTTTTATATGTTGTTTGCTATAAGTTATTATTTTTTTACCTTTAGTAGTTCTGTATTATCCTAGTACTTATCTTTACACTAGTATTTGCAGACGTAAGATATTAATGATTAGGCATTCTTTATAGGAAAAAAATACTACACGTCAAAGGTAGATTGCAACATGTAGCTTTATTTACTTTATAAGATGAATTCTCATTAAAAAAAAAAAAAAATTAAGATCCAACGAGTCTAATGCAAGTTTAACACCACAGAAATTTTGGAGGCAGTGAACTTGTCAAATAAACTAAAAATAGGTACTAATTTAGCATGTTAGGATTTCTTGCAAGCTACACAGATATTAACTAGATTTTTAGCACAAAGTTTGAAGCATAAACATATAGGGTGACCGGTAAAGTGATGCATTCCTTTCAAGGGATGAACCAGCTCATGAAACTGAACAACTTTCCTCATGGAACATAGGTCGAAAAATGAAAAATATATTTTGGTCCTCCCATACAAATTGACTTAGTCGGTCGGTAATTTTGTATCGGTGGGCCTAATTTTTTTTTCATTTTTCGACCTATGTTCCATGGGGAAAGTTGTTTAGTTTCATGAGCTGGTTCATCCCTTGAAAGGAATGCATCAATCAAGATGCATGTCAAAGAACTCTAATATAGGGACCTTGATTGCCATAAGTATTGAAAATTGACATAATATTAATACCAAAACAATTTTAAAATGATATGATGTATTGGTCCGGAAACTCGACTGATCAATGGCTTAAAGTCATCGTTAATCGGATTTGCCGTGCTCAATATGATTAATTATGATTTGAATCACAAGATTATAATGTATGGAAGTAGAGCATTTGTTTTTTTTTATATATTGCGTAAGCGTAAGTAGGAATGTGGGTCTTTAAATTTTCAAGTGCTTTTGGCGTGAAAGGTAATTTTTTTTCTTATTTCGGCCTATGTTCATTAGTTGTTCAGTTTCATAAGTAGAAGTCTCCTTAAATGCATTTGCACTGAATTTAAATGATATTTATATGCAAGTTAAGTTCATTAAATGTGGTATACACAAAAGAAACCCATTTTGCACAAAAGCTAATAAAAGTGTAAAACTCACAGCGTCCAGCTGATATGAAAGTCAAAACTTTTTTTTTACAAATCCTAAATTGGATAGTTTGCATTTGATTCACATAGAATCTACATACATACACAAATCACGCCTTTATCCCTCGCGGGGTAGGCAGAGCGTTAACGATCGTAAAATTACGGTTGTTGCCGCCACGTTTGACAAGTATTGAGGGCCCTTTCAGATGATTCGTGTATCACTGTAGTGAAAGGTTGTCAGCCTGTCGCCTAAAGCTGTAATACATATGAGACCCCCGAGTCCCTTAGTTGCCTCTTACAACACCCACGGGAAGAAATGGGTTGATGCTATTCTAAGCCGGCATCACACGGCAAAGACATAGCGACATAGAATCTGTCGGAAATAAAATAATGTTAAGACAATCTTATTTTTATTCTTATATTATTTTACGCTGACAACAATCAATCGTTAATCTAGATACGTTGTTTGCTTACAACTTGCAAACCTTGATTATTCTATGGCATTATATGGAGTGTAAGTGACAATGCAACTTAGTCTAAGGGGGCAAAACGAAGAAAAATTTTTGAGTTTCCATACAAAGTCAGTCAGCTGTTCGGGAGTTTGCATGGATGTTCGAAAAAATTTTTTCGTTTCCCACCATAGACCCCATAGAAAAAGTTGTTCAGTTTCCTGGACTGAGCACGCCTGCAAAGTTTTCGTTACACCGTCCCTTACACCCTGTATATTTTTGGCCGAGGTGATCTACAGTCAAACCTAGACCGGCTTTACAAGCTACGGTAAAGAAAATCACACTTGTTACAATGTGAATACCAATTTCCAAGGATCTGCCCTACTAGCTCCGATATTACAGTTATTAGCTTCTCCTAGTTATTAGCTACCTTAATACCTCTATCTAATACTGGTTTCTAGCGGTTTTTAAGTTACCTATACCTATTTCTCGAAAGCGTCGTAAAAGTCTAGAGACCGTAACTTACATCCGCTCCTAACAACTTATGATCTGGAACTTTGCGTACTAATAAACTTAGCATGAAAGTAGACTCGTTGGGTGCTAAAGTTACGATAGATATTTCTAAGGTATGTTGAACGGTTAAAGATAGGGCTGATGCACATTCATCTCACTTCTCAATATTTGGCGATGAAAATGATTTAACCATGTACCTATTCATTTTAAAAGAAGAAGTAATTTTAGATAACGATCTAAACTCCAAATTAATTTTGTAAGGAGATAATGACATAATTGAGGAAATGAAGTGTTAATATTTTCAGAGTGAGTTCTACTCTTACATCTCGAAAATTTTCAACAGGAAACAGGTTGAAATATAAAAAAAAATGGATGGACCTGCCATACAAACTGACTTATTATTTGCACATTTTTTTAAACATTTTTGTGTGCAAAGTCCTCGTTTCATACGTATACATGTCAAACATTTATGTTCCTTAGGAAAAATATTATGTTCTCATGACCATCTAAGTACAGTCTAATACAAGATACAAGATAAACGATGCCATCATCTGATGGGCAATAATACCACCCCTCATATCAAGTGAAGTCACATCAAGATTATCAAGATCAAGTCATCCAAGTATAATACGTCCGGTTATGTGACGGTGGTCACGGTTGTAACCAACATCCGTTCTTGTGGAATTAAGAGGATGTAGAGATCGATTCAAAGATTATTCTCATCGTTTAGATAGGCAACTACAGTTATAGAACTAAACAAACAAGAAATATTTAAGAGAAGTTTATGAAAATGGTCAAGTTTTCTATAATACCTTAAAAATATACAGCGTGTAACGGAAAGGGGGTATCAAGCCGAAGTGCACCAACTCTGGTATTGACTAAGAACAAAATAGCAAAATCTTAAACTTCTAAGTTGACGTTCTAATGAACAAAACCTTATTGAAATCCAGGTCCAGGTGTAACAAAGTACCTATGTATTATTTTAGATATTGGATATTCGATGGGTAGTTGTTCAAAGATCTTTGCATCTTTGATAAACTCGGGATCCAGCGTAATTTTTACGCCAAACGTTTTGAATAAATGCCAACTATTTTACTGAAGTGTTCGTTGACCGATGTGGCGCAATGGTAATTAGCACGACTGCCTGTGACGCAGCAAGCCCCGGGTTCAATTATCACTTTGTGAATTTGTTCTCAGTTTAGGACATTGCGATTAGAACCACTCGATTTTCCGTAAGAAAGATGGGTCCGTGTTTTGGATGGCAAGTTAAGGCTAAACGCTCCCTTACGCGGATTCCCGCGCGGCGGTTTGACAGCCCCCCCTTTATTATCAGTCCGAATTTATAAGGCGCATAGTAGCTGTAATATGGCAAGGGTGTCATCGTGTACGTACGGGTAAACAGGCACGCGCCCGCGCCGCGGTTTGTCGAATTCGCCGCTCGCGCGTGAGCGAGTTTTGGGCCTAAACCGTGTAGGTCTCGGTTGCTATCTATGATTACTTAGACGGCAGTCCTTACACAACCACCACGTTAGAAGTCTGCTACTTGTAGAAGGCAGTTGAAAAATTCTGACACTAGAGTTTATTGGGTTGTTGGACGACTTGGTGTCCCACACGAAGAGAGAGACTGACATATTAATAATCATTAAAGGTTATTCTAAAATGAATCACGTAACTTTTGATTTATTTTGCAAGTATCAGTAAATGTGACAGCCCTACCGGGAGCGGGAATTCCTGCGGTCACTTTCTTTCGGGACTAGTTGGTGGGGGCTGGTAGGCAGGACCAAATGAGTTGCCAGTACTTTAGTATTGGAGCAAAATGCGTAATTTTTTTTGTTCATATTTGTTGTCTAATTCTGTGACATATGGCAGAACAAAAATTTTGTGTGGCGTATGTACTTAATGGTGTTTAGGTATGTGAATTTCGATAAAATTACCATACATACACATACACATATCACGACCTTGCGGGGTAGTCAGAGCGTTTGCGGCCGGTTAATATTAAATAGGTAAAAAAATATGTGAAATAAAATAGGTGAAAATGACAAACTATTTTTTTAAATCGTCTAGACCGTTCTGGCAACACCTAGGTCCTTAAGTTTCTGTAGTTCATCTGCTGCGGCGTAAACTAGTGTACCTAATTGTAAAGTTAAAATAATCTAAGTTAAAATAATCTGTGTCGTGCGTGACGTCTTTGAGTAATGCAGAATATTATGAGATGATTCTGTTCGTCGGTGCCACTCACGGCAACTTGAGTGCAGCACGGGAGCTCTCTCGTGAGCGATTCTTTGAAGGAAGACGAGCTGCTGAAGCAAGGCATCTGCCTTTATTGCGGTGCTTCAGGCGCATGGTGAATCGTCTGTATTCGACGGGTTCGTTTCACGCGACAACTGCGTCTGGCCGCACTACGACCCGAGATCCGAATTTTGAAGAAGCCGTACTGGAGCACTTCGAAGAGAACCCGCGGACCAGCACGCAACGTAGTGCCGAGGTGTTGGGGGCTGCGAACCACATACGAGTGTCGAGAATGTTCCACGAATCTGGACAGCACCCTTTTATCACTTCGCAGAACCAGGACGCAGGAGCTGATTCCTGCTATCTGCCGCGTGTGACATAGCCACGCGCCGCCGCAGATCGCTTTGTGCGCCGCCGCCGCCGCCGCGCCGACACCTTTGAAGATGCCGCCGCGGCCCGCGACCCGCGCTTCCCCGCGCCTCCCGCGCGGTGCTATAATGCGAATAAAGTGCGAGCGCCGCGTCAGGTACCAGGCGCCCAGGACGCGAAGAAAGTGTAATGGGCGGTGCTAGTGATAGTGCTATGGGAATGAAATAAAGATCAGTGACCTCAATAGTGTTGTGCTACATTTGTTTACATGCAAATACTTTAAAATCGTATGCTGGATTTTTTTTTCAATGTGTTACAAAGTTGGGTATATTGGATTGAAATTTTGCATAACTGATCTACGAAAGGTATAGTTTATTTTCACTTCGGCTTGATACCCCCTTTCCGTTACACCCTGTATAAGGTGTAAAAATATTAGCTAAAATATTTTAAGGTGTCAATCAGCCCATGAAACTGAACAACTTTCCTTAAGAAACATAAGTCGAAATATGAGAAAATTTTTTGGACCTCCTATACAAATTGACTTGGTCAGTCGGTTTTTCTTTCTTTCTTTCGACCTATGTTCTTTGACGAAATTTGTTCAGTTTCATAGGCTGGTTCACCCCTTATAATGTTTGCAGTTTTTTTTTTACACCATGTATACAACCAAATGACGGAGATCATGCTTATATTTCTGTTTTTAAAGCTAACATCTTCTGCCTAATACAGTTAACTCAGAATAAGAGATAAGCAAACAAGAATAAAAATGTCACAAATGTGGACAAAAAGTGCAACAATCTAGGTTGATGTACCGGCCGGTTTAAAATTTGGCATGTCAGCTGAGACCGGTTGAGTAGCGGTACAGTTTGTGGGTAAAGATGACGTACTTAGACGACATAGTTATTTAGTTATGCGAGATTGCGAACGCAAGATTACGAATGATTTAGCACAAGGTGGTAATATACCGCAAATGTTTGAAATATTAAATAAAAAAGAGCGTACGTGGGACGTCCCACAGGACGACGTCCAGTGGAGTGCCCCAGGTACCGCTGGAAAGACGAGGTCTACCTCCAGGCTGACCTACGCGATCTCTGAGTTAGTAATAGGCAGCAGATCGCGCAGGACAGAGATCAGTGGAGACAGCTCGTTTCGGAGGCCAGATCCTCTTTGGGTCGCTGAGTCAGCGGGGTTAGTTAGTTAGATAAATCTTGGTAATGATGATTGCAATAAATTCATTGAAGAATTGGATGCTGTAGGTAATGTTGTTTCAAAGAATGTACTATAAAATTTTAAAGACCACCTCCTCTACAATGACAACACTACAGGAGTCTAATAATACCATTTAGGTAGACATTAAGATAACAGATATAAATAGCAACACAGTAAAAGGAACTGCAAAGCACAGGAAATGAACGCACATCTTTGTGGTAGACTCCCATGTGGTCCAAAACATACGCTTATAAATGAAACATGTATGTATTTTATAGATATATATATATGTATTACTATTTTAATCATACAGTTGGTGTTATATATTTGAACACAGTTTTCACTTCTATTAGGTCTGCTGTAAGAAATTTCTTTGTAAAAATTACTGGTGCCTGTTGTGTCCTTTTCTTTTTGTCTTTATCCTTTGTCTGTAGTGTGCAAATATATAAACATTTTCTATCTTTCTTGATTCTTCGAACAATCTATTCAAACTACAATATTCTAGCGTAAGAGCCTGAGCGTTGTGAAAGAGATGACGAATGAAATCAACTCGATTAATTTTACTATCAAATCCAGAAACGACAGTCATTTGTGTTTTTTTTTGTTGCTCTTTTTTTCTATTGTCTTCAATTGCAATGTCTTCAATAGTATTGTCGAATTATTTTATCATAGAGTTTCATGGCCTTCAAAGCTTTCGGTGTAACTTCTCTTACACCCCGTATAACACCAGTTTCTTCTAACTTGGCCCACCAGCTAACCTAACCATGGGATCTTGCAGTCACCACATCCGCACCATTGTGTGCGACACTCTAGAGGAAATTGTGGAAAATTGCGTTACTTATTGCGCTATACTTAATACAGTTGCGTCACAACTTTTGCTATTGAGGCACTTGTCAAACAATAAATCGCAAAAAGTTAGGTTTTGCGTAATTTCCGTAGACCGACTTTTTTTGGACTTTAGCATAATGAGTAGCAATTTTTTTTCTGCGTTTGCATAGTATCTTGTCATTTTATTAGTTTATATTTGTTATTTGAAATGTTTTCAATGCATGCATGAATTGACTCTATAATCAACGTCTATACGTTTCATATTAACCTTGTCGATTGTGATATTATATACTTATAATTTTTTGCATTTTCTTTGCTTTAATTTCCGACGTCAACTTTGTGGTACGTTTTGGTATAATATAATAGATGTACCTACTTAATATATCAGAATGACCGGTGCTCTATATCTATCAGGAAAATAGCTCTGAAGGTTCACTAGTTTTATGGCTTTATTTAGGGTCTAATTTATTTGTCTGCTTGTAATGTGAGCAGCCTTCTAAATTTTTATTAACATTTTATATAAACATTCGATAAGTTCATCTGTTTTTTTGCAAATAATAACACCGGGTTCACTTTCCCTCGTAAACATTATTGCATAATATTTTAATGTCCCTTGTCCTGTTCTCCTTACGTACGTAGGTACTTCATTTTTCTGCATGCAGGTGTCGATACAGGATGCATTTTTAGTCTTCACATTTTACAGCTGTTTTAGTATCTGATTGTTTGTAGGAATAAACTATTTAATATCACTATAGTTGTGATTTCTCTTTTTTTGATGATTGAGGTGATAATTGTAGCGTCGTAAATGTCCTGGTGCTTAATCTAAACCAAAGCAGATATTTCATTTGAATGATTTTTCTGTTCTTTGGTCTGTATATTATCTTAGTTTGTTCGTATTACTTGTCTATATCGTTTCGATACGTGAGATCCAAACGGAAATCGCCATGAGAGTTGCTTAGCTATGTCGGATGATATTTTTTTATGCTTTGTGCCATATTCTACATACTCACCTACTTTCCTCGGTCCGCAGGTGTCGGTGTCGGCGTCGAGGCGGTCCCGCCGTATAGGATGCCTCCGGCGCCGGACGCGCTGCCCGGCGCGCCTGCACCCACGCCGCAGCTACATACTCATTCAGCCAAGTTCCCGGTATGTCAAGTAACATTTCATCATCTTCTGTATCATCACCATCATTATCGTTATCGTCATCAGTAAAGGATATCGCCGGATGCGCTGCCCGCGTCACAGCTTCATACACATACATCGAAATTCTCAAAATATACACATTCTCATCATTCCAATAATCAATCAATCAATCAATCAATCAATCAATCAAATTATTTATTGTTTTGCTGTAAGTTTTACAGGGTCGAAAATTTTATGTTACAATTAAGTTTCATTACAGCTACCAAATTAGGTGTACAATAATACAGAGTAATACATAATAAATTTGAATTAAAATCGTAATTTCACAAACAATAGTAAACGCAATATCCAACCATAACTTTTATTAATAATACCTACTTATAGTTTAAAAACAATAAGTCCTAATATTAACCTTCTTAGGCCTAGACCAGTCCTTTGGTTTCTTTTTTATATCACCGAATAAAACAACGTCAACAGATAATAAAAATAAAAATAAAATTAAAAAAAATATGTCATTGAATACAATTAATTATTGAATAGTATAATATTAAACTATTTTGAGTGCGATTCTTATATTATTCATTTATTACAATTTACCACGGTTTTGAAGAAACTCCTTAACACTATAAAACATTTTCGTCTGTAACCAGGAATTTAGTTTCCGCTTGAACTCATTAACATTTAAGTCTCTAAACTCCTCTGGAACGTTGTTATAGATTGTAATAGCCATATAAAAAATACTTTTATGATAAAACTCGGATAGATGCTTACCAGAGTGTAATAGTTTATTATTGCCTCTGAGGTTTCTATTAAGCTTGCGTTTTGATTCGTATAGAGTCATATTTTTTTTAACAAACATAGCTGTTTCTCTAACGTAGAGGCAAGGGAGTGGCAGGATCTTGTACTTTCCAAACAGCGGTTTGCAAGAGTCAATTTGGGCCAGACCTTCCATGGCTCGTACACAACGTTTTTGGGCAATGAAAGCCTGGGAAGCATCGGTAGAGTTACCCCAAAAAATCAGACCATAAGCTAGTACTGATTGGACATAGCCAAAGTAAGCCATTAGTGCTGCCTCTATTGAAGTACTGTAGGCAATGCGCCTTAGAGGGTAAACAAACCTTGCCAGTCTATTGCAGACACTTTCAACGTGTAGTTTCCAGCTGCAGTTACTATCCAACGTCATTCCGAGGAATTTCGCTGAAGAAACTTGTTCTATTAAGAATCCATTGCACTCCACAGTAAAGGTCAGTGGTTGTCTATAGAATGAATAAAATTGCATTATGCTTGTTTTGGCCAAATTCATGCTAAGCCCATTGTTCTTCTTCGTCTTCTTCTTATTCTTTAATGGTCCCGAAGTAAGAATGCGACCTCCATTTAGGCCACAAATGTGTTTGAATGAATTTGGCTATTAAAATAAATTCAATTTTGTTTAGTTTACGATTTTTTTTTTATATGGCTGTCAAAACACTAAATCTGAAAGGCATATCATGCAGTAGCATTATACAATGGGCTATTAAACGATTTTCCTTAAACACCCTTCATCACCGACACGAGAACCGCCTCAGTATTTATGCAATCAAGCTCGTACACAAAAATACAATCGTTCACGCCCCCCAATTACATACACTAATCGGTGAGATAGAACATGCAATAATTTCCCTTAGTCATGTACATGTTTTTATCTCACCAGCGTATGTAGACAGCTGGTGGAGGAAATCTTTAGTGAAAGTGATCATTGTAGCAAAGAATGTACTATCGACGTGACGTGTAGTTATAACCTTTTTGGTGCGTAACCTGTTGAAACGGTTGGATAACATCTTTAAATGGTAAGATTTGATTGGTTGTGTGTGACCTGAGTGCTGCTTCGCGTGTTTTGCAGTCGTTTAGGATTGAGAGGTTCTTTTATCGATATGGTCATGTTGTTATTGTAAACGTTTTCCGGTGACTGAACTTTTTGACCTGTTTTCTTACTGCTGCCAACTCCAGTATCTTCATCTTTTGAATGTCTTTGATCTTTGCTATTTCCGGGTGTGTTTCCGGTTATACCATTAGTTGCTTATCTGTGTCATTAGTTGCATCTTTGTCTGTCTGTACAGTTACGTCCGTAACGTTTCACTCCTACACATATATGTTCATTAAGATAGCAGTGAAACCTGTTTGTATTGTAAAATGACAAGAGAATTATTAGATTATCAATCACCATCAATCCACTGCAGGACATAAGCCTCCCCTTATTGGAGGGTATTTCCATGTTGCTGCTTCCCTATTCCATATAATACCTATAAGTTTATCTTTTAGTCGCCTTTTACGTAGTAACTTACTGAAGCTCTGCTATCTTGGTACGAATTAGGAACCATTAAAATGATAATTTAAAGATCCAATTTCCTTACAGATTGAACGCGAAGTCATCCTGTCTTCAGGAGATAAGAACTCCAAAGTGCCAATCCTGCAAGACGCCCGGAAGCGAGGCAGGCTTGGTGCTGTAGCTCCTGATGCGCCGCCTAAAGCCTTGGCAGCTTGGACTCATGCTGAGGTGAGTACATCTGAGCTGAAAAAAGACTATTTCTTGAAGGATAACAATTCAAGGTTAATGGGAAAATATAAAGCAAAAACGAAGATTCACCAAATTCTGTTTAGTTACCTTAACCTCCTCCTAACAGAGGGTAAAGCGATACACACATCGCTCGGCAAGCGGATTGACGAGCGATATTTTGGTAATTATCATGAAGCGTGATAGTAAGTACTTAGTATTTTGCGCTTTGTAGGTATGACAAGCATAATCTTACCCACAAGTATGTTACGCTAAGTCCATCAAATATGACAGTGTCATCAAAATAGATGGATGTTTAGAAAAACATTCTCAATACCGTAAGAACTTTGATTTCAGTTCTCTACATAAGATTACAATTTAGCCTTTAAACACACAAATTACAGTTACTGCGATATACTTTCTCTAAAGATCGATCACAAACCACATCTGTACGACAAGATAGTCAGACCTAGTTAGGTAATGATCAGTGCTGTGTCTCCAAGATCAAGATATAACGGATTTTCTCCGATATTGACAGAAATTATAGAGACACTGAGAACTGGAAAATCCAGTGAACTGAAAAGATACAAATAACTACACAGTTAGAGTTGATCGAAAAGATAAACTACAGTTATTGAAGATGGGAACACAACTAGATTTGTCTGGAGGAACATGTCGTCCAAATGGAAATTCAAGATATCTGGTAGATAAGTAAATTATAGTAATTGGTGGAGGGAATTATAGAACGAACACGTATGAAGTCTGCAGGTACGTTAATTATCACATTGTAGAGTCAGCAGCAACTCAGCTAAACCCAAAGCCCTTGAATGTCAAGTTTCTTAATGGCATCTTCTAGATATTGATTTATTAGCAGGAAATGTTGTCTTTGCTTGTCAAAATTACAATTAGGATCAATGTATGCTAGTTTTCCATACCATCATTAAGAGTAAGGAATGAAGGGCCGCTCCCTTAAATATAGGGTAAAATTTTACTAAAGATCAAGAGAGGTTAGTATAAAGTGCTTGTGGACATATTTTGTATGGAAGGTTCAAATTTCCTTTTATTTCGACCTATGTTTTTTGGGGACAGTTGTTCATTATCATCAAACCTGTCATTAAGTTATGATAGGTATCGGTGACTATAAGATTTCATCCTGTATTTAACTCACAGTCGATAACACGGACAAATATTATGTCGTATAACATATAGCTTTTGCTGACCTTACCTTAGGGGCAAAGAACTTCATCGTTATGGCCGGCCTGTCGTCACGCTCATTAGCCAGGAAGGCCACAGTACCTTACGAAGCTCACCTTAGAAGCTACACTTGTCTTTGAGCTTTCTATGTGATAATAATTATTATTAATAATAATTCAAGTTCTAAAGTTCACATATAAAGCAATGAATACTACTCCAAAACTGTACTGATTTCTAATGAGGTATGTACTTATTTAGTCGTTACAGATTCAAAATTTTCAATAATTCCAAGTCAGTAAACAATAAAGATAGATTAAAAGATGTGTTATTTAAACATCTGCTTATCCAAAAATTAAACCAGGGACATAAATACAGGGCCAAGTGTTTCAATTTCAATAAAATAGAGATCTATGACTAGTTAGTAGGCGGTTGAACAACCCTGACACCAGAGTTCATCGGGTCGTTGAATGACTTGGTGCTCCACACGAAAAAGAAAGAAAAAATAAAATACTGTAGTAACTTGTAACTTTACACTTACACAATCTTCAAAACCTTAGTCATGGGGTATCCCAATTTCTTAATTTAATATTCTCTACACGATCAATACATATGTTGCTATAAACTTTTCCTCAACATTCTCCGCAAAAGAATCATCGTAACACAAAATTCTTTGCAGGTCAATATCGTTCCAGTGGCTGCATATAAACAATGACTCATGTAATATTTTCCTTGCAAATCAGGCAGAAATATGCGTGCAGGATGTATAGTTATAGGTAGTTAGTTGTTTTTAGTGCTTACAAATATTCGTACCAGAGATTACCTGCATGATATATCTGATGACGATGTCCTTGATTTGGCGGATTTGGTTTTCTTTCTTTATTTTTACTCTACACGTACCTACATCCTGAGAGTTGATTGATGACTTGACGTCCCAATGGCAAATCTTTTATTATTTTGAATTTGTACTGTGAAGGCTTTCATCAGTAAAATCTAGTTAGTTACTTTCAATCTTACTTCTTCTGTTCACCGAATCCTCTGAAGACCCGATAAATCTTATTGTATTTTAGGTAGGTTATATTTTAAATCATACAACAATGTGTGTATAGTTCTGTCATGTATTTGTATCATAAATTTATTGGTTTCGATTTCACTTAAATCAGTAAAAAAAAGCTTCAACAACTTACATCAGCTATACTTATGTCTTATCTTGACAAAACTACTTCGCTACTCTTAAAGTAAATGCACTAAACGTTTAATCTATTATTTATTAGCAGATTTAAATTTATTCAAATTGGCCTTACCTGGCGCCCAATCTAATCTGAATCTAAACTCATTGACTTATTATGAGTCCCACGCATTAGACCCACCAAGGACTTATTACGTATACAGACTTCCAGTTGTGAGTCACCGTCATCTTCGTTTACTAAGGTTTCAGGTTTTGTTATTAGTAAGTCCAATGGGACAAAGACCTGAATTATTAGCTTTGATATCTTTTCTTTTATGATGTCTTTCATTTACAGCTTTTGGATATTCCTTTTGGTTCTCGCTTTTTGGCACCTCTTAAAAGTCCTGTTTTTCTGCTGAATTTGTCAGCTTTTAATATATTTCTTTAACTATTTCTCTTAATTGGAAGCTTATTTCGAAATTATTCAAACTTCTTGATTCATTATTGTAATTCTTCATTAGCACTTCTAACACAAAGACTATAAAAATTCATGGTGCGGCGTCCCGGCTTTGCTACGTGGAATCAACGGTGTAACGGACGCCCGTGTGCGGGCTCGCTACGCCGAATATCCATTTACAAATAAATTTTGTGTCCTATAAATGTGGTCGTGTGGATTTGGAACGGAAGTTGTAGACATATAATTTGCTGTAACTATAGATTGGCTGCACATACTGTTATATTCGGGACACTACAAATTCCGTTGTCTGTTTTGGAAACTGTTATTTTCGGTAATATGTATATTTAAGTCCAGGATATGATTAAATTTGCTTACCATTCGAGTAATCCTTTCAATAGTTTGAGTTTCAATCAACAAATTTTTATATAGATTTCTAGTGATTTGCAAGTTTCTTTTTAACCATGTCAAGCCTCCTTCTAGACTCGAAATACATTTCAAGTGCACTTGTATCTCAACCACAACCTGTCATCAAACATGATTTCCATAAACGCCCATAACCTCACCTAACCACATGTAGACCAACACACGTAGTAAACTACAAGTAGAAACAAAATAGCCACCTGCTCATTTCTCGAAAGCAGAACTGTGTTACCATGACAACCTGTACTTTAGCGGCTTGAATCGATGGATCCTCTAACAACCGTGAATTACCGTGCGCACGAGTCGATCAGACGGACAGAACGTGACAGTGAAAGTCGATACAGTTTTGCTCAAATCATAAATGGAAAATTGATAATCCACCTGTTGTAGAGCAAGTTGAAGTACAAGATGTTCCAATAAAATAAATATAGATAGGTATTGACCTGCTGAATCGAGAATTCAAGATTAATAAAAATTTTCGGAGAAAGGCAAATCTCACTACATAGTACATACTTATAAAGTAATAAGACGTAGGTATATCACCATAATTCTCTATTACTACTACAATTACAAACTTAACTGCTTTTTGACAGATCTGATACCGTCCGAATTTGTGATACCGTCCGGTATAAAAATTAATTAAAAAATTTACCAAGTCAGCCCCGTTAATTCCATTAAAATTACAAAGCCATAAATAAGAAAATCTACCATAAAGTAAATACCTAACACCCTAACCTAAAATCAGCGTAACGAACCCACTCGTGAGACAAAGCGCATCTACAATGCGAATGCGAGTAGCAAGCGCGCGCGCATCCGCTGCGGACGACAGCGCAGGCGCAGCTTTTAACCGCGAGATTTCAAATTTCGAACAAAATAGTTTCTACAAAAAAGTTTGTGATTTATGAAATCTTTTTTATAATGTGCCTGTTAGTGAATTTAGTAATTAAATTAACCCATGTGATTTGATTTTCGAACAGTGCTCTTATGTGGACGATTTTCTTATACTAATTTGATGGTGACAATATGGTTGAGTTTGCTCTTGAAAATGTAGGTAACGTTAATTAAGTGACTATTTAGAGTATCTATGTATTTTAAAAATGAAGTTGTAGATTATTCAGTTGCGGCCTTAAATCACAACACAGACAGATAATATTTTTTTAACAACAAGAGCTTCTAAGCTCTGTTAGCAAAAATCTTAAATATTACATGTTAATAGTAGGTATATCCCGCTTTTTCAAAACATTATCACATCACTTCAGCTCTTCAATCCGCCCGCTACTATATCTGAAAAACTACAGTTACTCGTTCGGTGAATTAGACTTCTATATAACTGGCAATCAAAATACCTCGTCTCGTCTACTACCCATTGTTCCTCTATTCCCATCACCCGGTGTATGGTGTATACGTTGATGACGTTCTGGGCATGTAGAAATATTGTGAGAGCTTCGTTTTCCATCTGTGTCAGCTATGTAGAGAATTTCGAAATCTCTTTTATTTATGAGGATGAATGAATATGAGACTTGGTTAGTTTATTTTCTGAACAGATGCGGAAAAAATTAGTTTAATACTAAGTTTTGCAACAGTTACGATGCCTGATGATCATTAGTCCCTAAGATAGTCACACACTATTAACGAAATCTGATGCCTTTCTTTGCAGAACCAGCAAGCCGGCACATCCGGAGACAACTTCCGGCAGTATCACGAGACGTACGGCTATGCTATGCATCAGCAGAACCCAGGCGCCAGGACTCTTGGGTACGACACCCCCAAACCACCAGTCCCAGCCAAAAACACCTACCCAAAAACCGACACTCCAAACAACTCACAACAGATCACAGTCACTGTCGAAACAGGCAAAGACAACACTAGAGATGCCCCTAAAAGTGCAAAGTCTGTCAGCAAAACATATCACACGTTAAAAGACATGATCTCCAGTAGGTTCAAAAGCAAAGACAGTGCCGAGACTGAGAAGAACAACGAAGAACAAAGTTTAAACAACAGCGAAGAAAGGAAAAGACCTGAACCCGAACAAATCACACCAAGAGAAACACCTAGGAAAGTTGAACAAATTTACGGGAGACCAATGCCACAAAATAGACCAGAGATGCAGACTAGGCCAGAAATCCAGAGCAGGCCTGAAATGCAAATCAGACCTGAACTGCAAAGACCTGAAAGGCCTGAGATACAAGCGAGACCTGATGTACAATACGGGCACAATATGGGAAACAACATGGCTTATCCAAGTCCTTCGCCTCATAGGTAAGAAACTATATGCGAAACTTCTCTCATACTCTTTGCTTTTGCAATACAAACATAACATTACACATAACTACTCTTTCAAAGTTTTGTATCATCATGCTATCTCTACTAATCGAAAACACTGCTTTATTTGTGATTTACTTCTAAAACTCTGTCTTTTAACACATCCAATCCATACATTCTACTTTTGCCGACTTTCGTTGTTAAAAGTTTACTTTTATTTTTATCTCAATTCGTAAAAGCGTATTTTTCTTAAAATCTTCAGGCAACTAATGCAACAACAGATAGTCCAACAACAAATGCTTCTAGCGCGTGAAGCTCGTTCCCATGAAATGTTGGCATCACCCCACCGACCGCAAGCTTTAGGAGCTGATGCTTTGTACCAGCAGTACGGGCCTCCAGGAAGAAGGAGTGCGATGTACCAGAGAGATATGGACGCCAGGTCAATGGCGAACTTCACGTCATTGAAAACACCACAAGGACAGGTGAGCTTGTTACTTTTGCTACACATATTTAAACCAATGTTGCTGCAATAAAACAATACTTTGGCTGACCAAAGTATTGTTTGGTCTGAACCAGGGATTCATTTACAAATATATTAACACCTATAACCGTAATAATCTGTCAGCAATTCAGATTTGAAGTGACACAAAGGTAAAATTTGACACGAAATGTAATTTGTTGTAACTCATAACTGTCATATTGTAATTATGAAACGATAAAGATAAAGTAATAGATTAGGTACCTACAAAATTTGTAATAGTTACATTTTCTAGATCGGAGAGAGTCATGCGCAGGGGTGTTCCTCGACCTCTCCAAGGCATTCGATACTGTTTCTCACGAAATTTTAATTAGAAAGTTGGAATGCTTTGGGGTAAGAGGAGAGGCCTTGGCTTGGTTCTCTAGTTATTTGTGCAACAGAAAGCAGTGCGTTATGTTGCATGGTCATAAAAGTCGGTTGTCCGTCGTTGCATCTGGCGTACCGCAAGGGAGCATCCTCGGCCCATCATTGTTTTTGATTTACATTAACGATATAACTAAATTGTTTGGGACTGAGGATTGCGTAGATGTGGTCTGCTATGCCGACGACACGGCCATAATATTTCGTGACAAATCGTGGTCTAAAGTCATAGAAAGAGCGGAAAAGGGAATGGCCAAGATAACCTCTTGGCTTGATGCTAATCTTTTGACTCTCAATACAGACAAAACGCAGTACCTTTGCTTTCACAAAACGAAGTCGTCTGCTCCAAACCCATCCATCACTTTAAAAGCTCACTCTTGCGCGGATAGTGGAAGGGATTCGTGCTCATGCACTCATCTTAAAAGAGCGGATTCCCTCAAATATCTTGGCCTAGTGTTGGATGAGAGACTGACGTTTATGAATCATATTGTAACACTTGCAGGTCGAGTACGAAAAATAATTTACATAATGAAACTTCTTCGGCAAGGTGCTAACATCCAAGTGCTCACCCTTGTTTATCTCGCTTTGTGTCAATCTCTACTTCTCTATTGCATAACAGCCTGGGGATCCGCAGCTAAAACCCTTTTGATACTTGCAGAGAGAGCACAAAGATCTGTATTAAAGGTCATGCTCCACAAATCTTTTCGCTTCCCAACGATATCGCTTTTTAGTGAGGCCAAAGTTCTGACAGTGCGCCAGCTATACATTCAGAAAGCAGTAATCTCCTACCACCGGACATACCTGAACCAAAATCAATCTGTGGCCCTTGCAAACCAACGACGCCTCAAGCTTAATACCACCATAGTACGCACAGCATTTGCTCAAAGATTTAGGCTCTTTTTATTTCCTTATCTTTATAAAAAGTTAAATAAAATTTGTAAAATTTCACATTTAAGTACACGTGAAGCTAAATCGTGTATTCATAAATTTCTTCTCACACTTAGTTATGAAGACACTGAAAATCTTTTACATATTCTTAAATAATGTATATATAATTTTATGTATTTATTTATTTGCTGTATTTTTTATTTATTATATATTTTTATTTTTATTTTATATATTTAATATATATTTATATTATTATTTTTTTTCTTGTTTATTTATTCGGTGCCAAACTGCTATTCAAATGTTTAAGTGCTTCTTCTTTATTGATTTATTTTGTAGCAACTCAAAAATGTTACCAATTGTATCCACTTCACTCGATTTCCTTGTGTTTAAAAATCATTGTTTGTATAACGTTTTCGGTCTCCTGCGATACAGGTACGCCTAGTGCAGGGTCCACTGCTACTCTGTTTATTATGTCTCTTGTGTTTTTGGTAATAAACATTTTTTTTTTTAATTTGAATTTGAATTTTTTTGAATTTGAATGAAGACAATAACTGCATCATACCGACCACTAGCAAGGTGGAATAAAACGTAATACAAACATTAAAAAGCCGACAAAGAAAATAACATAACATACAATAACATTAATCAACAAACAAACACTGAAGCTCTAGTGCAAGTTAACAAAAAGTCAGACCAAAACCTTACACCAAAAAATTACGGCCATTCTCTCCTTTCTCAACCCCGCTGCTTCTCACTGGTAACAAAGCACAATGGTACAGATATTCTCAACAATTAAGATCTTCCCACGAGCGCAATAGCAATTATAATAACCGCATGAACCCGCAATAGATAGACCCCCTAAGAAATTTTCGCGTCAGAAAGAAACTGATTTACTCGATCATTGTCTTGTATGGAAATGAGTCGATCGTAGTTGACAATGGTTTCTCTTTCTTCCCATGTTCACCTAGTACCTTTTTGATATCTCGGATATGAAGTATGTTTCTGATTGTTGAGCACTTTTTTCATTTCTATAGTTGGTTTATTGGCTAATTCGCGTTCACTGCTCCTCTTAATTTAATAAGGTACGAACAATTTGGACACCCCTTCAGTTTTGCACTTTAGTTACGATAATTTTGTCGTTTACTTCACTCATTTATTTCATGGTAACTTATTTTCTTCGTGTTTAATTATTTCTTCATTAAAAATTATGAACAATTTTATGACTAAAGCCCTCCACAGTTATTATGATTATTGCTTTTCCTAGTCATGCTTAATTCGTATGTCTAAGTCACTTCACGTACAATCATCTTCGCGTTAATGCAATGCAACACCTTTAGAGATACTTATCTTTCTTATGACTCTCATTAAAATATTTTATGGTTTATCTGGAGAGTTTTTACATCATACGATATGAAAAGAGGCATTTTATTACAATTTATTATTAATTTGAAGCTAATTATCCGGTTTTATTGCGCCAATAGCTTCTGACTTCTGGTACAGCATGAGTTCAGATAGATTTAAAGATAGGAAACTTTTTATCGGTGTTTGAATACCGTTCATGAAATTACTCGCTTACCGTAAGTCTGTACCGTAGATAGACAATAACTGTTTTTGCCCTTTAAGGTCATAATCTTTTCCTTTTCAATTTCAGTTCGACAATTCACATTCAAGACCTGACCTCCGCAGTCCTCAACAATTAGAACGAGAAGTAATCAGACAAAATAGAGGCTTCGTTGAAGGAAGGCGAGCCGCTTCACATCCACATTTGTTAGACGAACCACAATCAAGAACTGAAATCACCACACCCCAGATCCACAACCGATCAAGAAGAAATTCATATGGAAACCTTTTAGACGAAACTCCAAATGAAGCATCGACGCCACAAAGAGTTATCGATGAACGAGAATCTGATGATGGTGGTTTCAGAGCAAGATTAGTTGCTCAAGGAAGATCTAGTTTTGAAGAACGAATTCGTACAAGTGGTCGGTCAATAGAATCACAACGTGTACAAGAAAACGCTTACAGAAGAACTCCTGACAGTCACAAAGAGGCTAGAAGAACACCAGATTCAGTTGTTCAGAGAAAAGAGGAGGCTTCAACGACTCAGACTGAGAAGAACGACGAGAGTGCGAGTCAGAAGTCAGCAGATAGTGTATATAATTCTAGTGGAAAGACAGAACCTTACAATCCTCAGCCATCATCATCCAGACATACACCAAGTAGAATAGAAGATTTAAAAGCGCATGGAAAGAAAGGGGCTGGGTCTGGTGCAAGTTCAGGTATTTCAACTTTCTTTCATCATTTTCCTATCAAAACTTTTAAAACGATTAAACATCATCATCATCAGCTACTAACTCAATAGTCTACTAAACCAAGAATCTGCAATCAACAAGTAGACGTTGCCCACTCTGAGACATATTTTTGTATTTCTTTTGACCATCTCCTAAAAAGTTCTGTCCAAGATCTTATATGATTCCTTCTACTGTCTTTCCAGACTACGACAAAAATGGTGGTCAATCATCGAATGTGGACTCAGGGCGAGGCAGCGTGGCGTACTCAAGTGGAAGAAGGCCTGAGACTCTACATGATACCTCTGCTGACTCTGATGCTATTGTAGGACCTTCCGGACCGACGAGAACACAGCCACAGCCTGGGACCAGCCAGCAAGCAACGTCTAGTCAAGGTAAAAAGTGACAACTTACGATCATCGTGCTAAACAGGAAATGATATCTTTAACTAAATATCTTCAACCAAAAGTGGTCCAAGTGTTGCTTGGCTATTGGAGGTTTTCTTCAAGAACATTCGTTTACTAATTCCAGGTCCCGAAAATGAATGGGCAGACCTGGTGGAATGCGAACTCCGGCAGATCCTGGAGCCGAAACTAGCCGGCATGAGACTGGACTCTTCAGGAAGCTCAGACAGCTCAGTCACACCTCCTTTGCCACCGCTGTCGCCTTCCTCCGACATGCATAAGAGGAATAGGTATGTCTTAGTTGGCTTTCTAAAAGGGATGATCTGATCACAATATCAGGTTTTACAAATTCGACGATCCATAACCTCATCGATTAAAAGTAAGGGTTTTATAAAGAAGAAATTTGAGAAAGATGGCAGTATAAGTACTTTTCTGCAGACAGAACTACAATAACAATAGATGACTATTCAATTTGCTTTTGATATTACTTTTTTAGTATATCTTTTGATCACTCTGGATTCTCTTACATCACACTAGGCTATCAAGTAATCATCTAAATAGATCGAAATCAATATTATGTTGTTAATCTTACCTCGTTCGTTTCAGTTTACCAGGCCGGGCTGCTGAATATCCTGAGGAACGAAGACGCGGCCGCGACTCTCCGCGCTGGCATGCCCACAAGAAGCACTCTTCGAAACGAGATCATCACTATAAGAAACACCGTAAGTCATCCTTTTATTGAGCTTGTAGCGACCTCTGGTGGCTACAACACGAAGCTCACTCGAGTGGTTCACTAGCTAGCAAGACGCAACTGGAGTTCTCAACATATTGGAAAAATGGCGCCATGTGACAGAACATGGTCTGAAACGCGGTATCAAATGGTTCACTTCTAATCCTATCTCGGCGGAACCGCCGGTCCTCTGACCACAAAACCCGGCCAGGCGGGTAGCTATCCTTTTCCCGTACCACTTGGATTCTTCCTGTCACCCGCCATAAGCTTTGCATGAGTGAGTATCGTCAAGCTGAGGTGTTAATCGTTAGATAGTCTCCCAATTTCCAGTCTTTTTGGATTGCGATCAACCACCTATTGCAAAAACACGATTGTGTTTAAAAAGGTGATTACCTTTAGATCAACACCTGCAATAATAAACAACATTTTTATTGCACTGCATTCAATTTCTCGCATTGTTCAGCAACTAGTTCCCAGAAGTAACGGAGGTTAATCGCTTACATATCAAAGAGAACTAGACTGAGCAATAAATTACAGGCAATATATACTGGGAATTTGCACTAATTGCTTTATTCTAATGCAATTAGTCCAATTAAAATTGTGATCTAGATTTTGCAAGACATGATATACGTGCCCAATCTAGTTCATTCTTCTGATTCAATTAGTCAACAATGAAAACAATCACAAGATACAAGTTTTCATGCTCGGAAAAGTTCGAAAACAATTTTCAGGTTTCTTCTTCTTTTTTGTGAACACCTGAATAATATCTAGTTTAAAATCTATCTACTATTCCTTGCTCCTAATACGCTTCTGTGCAGTTTAAAGATTGAACATTTGACACTGTATTGTAAACATCAAGTAGCCTTCTAAAGAACGAGAAATGAGAAATCATAACTAACAAAATGATTTTTTTATCTACAGTATTCGGCCTAGACACCACAGACATGACATCGACAACCACCAGAAGCTTAGACCTGTCTTCTCTACTAGACGGTCGGACTGACAGTGACGCCTCCACCGGAGACGCGAGGGCTATCAGAAGACAGCTTCGGGGACTGGAAAATATGTATGCAGAAGTCTTGCAACTGTTGGGAGTCAGGAAACCGACTAGTTTGGCGAAGCAGCCCACTTGGGAATCCAGGTTGGTAAAAAATACTTCTGAAATTGGTAAAAAATACCAAATGTTCTTTTAAGGGCTACCCAATATTAAAATACCGTCTGCTTTAACACAACTCTACCCCTTAAAATTCGAGTTTTGTGGAGTCATATTATAATTTTTTGCCTACGACATGGACATCTGTCTCTTACTACCTACTGCAAGTGCAGTACTGTTTTGCGTCTGCCGGAAAAGCTCCTTACTTGCTTGCCTATTGTAGCACCAACGCATAGAAATATTCTATGCCGACAACACAAAGCCCTAAGTAGGTAGTCTTCCAAAGAAATTTTTACATCATTTTGTTGCTCATCTTTTGCAGACTATCCTCAAAACGTCGCTACGGCAGCATGTCTTCTTTACCATCTAGTTCAGTCAGCAGTAGACCAGTGCGGGACAAGAGACGCAGCTCTGACCACCGGAAGAAACATGACCTCAAAGTATTTTAAACCAATGTTTATGTTTTTCAATGCTTTTTATGTTATGGAAACAGGCAAACTGCATGTGCAAAATGGACACCGCCGTTTTTAATCTATCAAAAACGCTTTCGACACCAATAAGTTAGCAATATTCCAAAACGATGGAATAAACCGACTCCAGGCGCTTCCATAGGCCTAGGCACAGGCGATTGTGGGCTGATTGCATCTAACAGCTCGTCCTTACAAGGTCATCCAGTCATCTAGCTGTGTTTGTAAAAATGATAATGTCCTTACTAATCGCAATTATTATATTTTCCCAAGGGCATAAACAAACGCTTCCAACGCCTGGAATCCCACGTGGTGACCCTCGCCAGGTCAGTGGCGCATCTGTCCAGTGAGATGAGGACCCAGCACTTAGTCATGCAGGAGATGGATGCCATCAGGGCAGAGATCGCTGCTCTGAGGCATATGTACAAGTAAGTCAGATGTTACATATAATGGGTACTCCATATGACAAAGAATAGTAGCTTCTGAAATAGTCGGTCCCAGTTAACCGTGGCAGGCAATGTAGTAAGGCCACAGGTGAAGAAAGAAGCCCATCTGGCCAGCGACTTTCTCTTAGGCGTGTAATGCCAAGCAAGCTCTTCTGTTACATCGTTATCTGTGTATGCCACTGCTTTTTCAAACTCTTAGCACCTTGGACTCATTCTCAGTTCTACCTGGCCTACAGATTTGCCTCAATATTGCCCATACTACGTATATAAGAGTCAAGCGAGAGCACATCGTAAATTGCTATTTTCAAAATAAAATAATAGATTTAGTAACTACCATGTGGAAAATCAAAATCTTGTCATCTTTCATAGGTCCCAGCAGTACATCCGGTCAGGTCACCACCGCCACCAGGACCCGTACTCCTTCAGCAACCCTGACCGCGTCAAGAGGCTGACAAAGTTCTTCGGAGACGAACCGCCGCTGATGAGGCTCTTCCTCAAAAAGCTTGGATATGAGGTGAGTAAGGTTCCGTGCTTCGGAAGGTCCGTCAAGTCCATCAGCAACCCTGGTAAGAGGCTGATTAAGTTCTTCGGAGACAAGCACATGATGAGGCTTTACCTCATCAAAAAGTCTTCTTGCCGTGGGAATAAGATGTTTTCTGGTAAGTTTGTAACGTTTTTTTAGAGTAGTTTAATTGTTTGCCGTGTGATGCCGGCTTAGAATAGCATTACCCCACATCCTTCCCGTGGGTGTCGTAAGAGGCGACTAAGGGACTCAAGAGTATTGGTGTATTACATTTTTTAGGCGACAGGCTGACAACCTGTCACTATAGTGATACACATGTTTTCTGAAACAACCTTGGAAAACAATCCTCAAAAATGTCAGACGTGGCGATAGCGACCGTGTTCTTACGGCTGTTAACGCTCTGCCTACCCCGCAAGGGATAAAGGCGTGATATATGTATGTATGTTAACTGTTAGGGGCAGCACTTAGACTTGGGAGGTGTCTTAAATAGAAAACTGATAACATACGCAGATTTCTACTAGCTATTATCTGTAGGTCAGAAGTCATTTGCCAATCGCCATTCAAAGAAATTAGGAGTTTATAAGAACGATAACACTCATTCGTATTAGTTACGTCTTTGTCACTTTTCCCTCGTAAATTTAACTTGCCTCAAAAACAAAGGACGACCGATGTGGCGCAATGGTAGTGCGACTGCCTCTGACGCAGAAGGTTCCGGGTTCGATTCTCGGTGGGTCACTCACTAAGTTGATATTTATCACTTTGTGAATTTGTTCCCAGTCTGGTTAGGACATTGCGGGCTGAACCACCTGATTGTCCGTAAGTAAGATGGTTCCGTGTTTCGGATGGCACGTTAAGCCGTAGGTCCCGGTTGCTGTCTATGATCACTTAGACGGCAGTCGTTACACAACCATGTCAGAAGCCTGTTACTTGTAGTAGGCGGTTGTAAAATTCTGACACTAGGGTTCACCGGGTCGTTGGACGACTCGATGTCCCACACGAAAAGAAGAAGAAGAAGAGACTGCAGTAGCAGAAACAAAGGTTTCTGCTACTGCAGCCATAACTGTCCACTGCTAGACTAGGGCCTCCCCAAATTAGGGGTACTGGCATTCTCACCGAGCTTGGCAGGCGGGTTTGCTACAATGAAAAGAAAGAAAGAAAGAAAGAAGTTATGGATATTCACAGCGAACAATGCTCATTCCCTGGATTCATCCCTTAGTCTTCTTCTTTTTCGTATGGGACGCCGAGTCGTCCAGGGACCGATAAACCCTGGTCACTGAATCAATAATAGCACTGGTATCATAATGAGCCATGATAAACTGCCGTGTGATGCCGGCTTAGAATAGCATCACCCCACCGCCTTCCCGCGGGTGTCCTAAGAGGCGACTAAGGGACTCGAGAGTATTGGTGTATTACATTTTTTTAGGTGACAGGCTGACAACCTGTCACTATAGTGATACACATATTTTCTGAAACAACATTGGAAAACAATCCTCAAAAATGTCTCAGACGTGGCAATAGCGACCGTATTTTATCGGCCGTTATTGCTCTGCCTACCCCGCAAGGGATAAAGGCGTGATATGTGTGTGTATCATAATGAGAGTATGGCCCGTATTAAAAAATCGCACTCAACTCTGAGATCGATGTTGGGTGTGATTTTGAGATGTCATTAGTACTGCCTGACATTTGTCAATATCTGAGATCTACCCCAGAGTTGAGTGCTGTTTATTAATATGGGGCTATGCGGTCCCTTTACTTAACATAACATAACAAAATTCTTTATTGCACAAAATTGTAAGAACATGTAGAAAACACAAACAAAGGAAACAGTACAACAAGGCGGCCTTAATACTAGGTAGCATTCTCTACCAGGCAACCTTAGGGTGAAAGAGAGAGTGCGATTATGGAAGCGGGATAGTGCAAATATTACCTACTAATACATATTAAATAAATAATTTACATTTTCCCCAAACCCAACGTTTTTTTTTTTTCAGAAATACGCCGCACTCCTCGAGAAGGAGAAAGTCGGTGCTGCTGAGCTTCCATACGTCGGTGAAGACAAGCTGCGGGCCCTTGGGGTCCCCCTGGGGCCCAGGATGAGGATCCTCAAGGAAGCTGGCATCCATCAGGAGCTGCACCACGTGCGGGATGATAACCACACCACTACCACTACACTTGCTATTGTGTAAATTCAACTCAACTCAATTCAGCTCAACTCAATTCAGCTCAACTCAACTCAACTCAATTCAACTCAACTCTTGAGATGATCGATTTTGAGTGCGATTTTGAGATATTGTTAGTATTGACTGACGTTTGGCAAAATCGCTCTCTAGGTCTATCTCAGAGTTGAATGCGATTTATAAATACAGACCTTAGTCGAAATTTACATGGTCAAAAAAGCTGTGGAGAAGTCATGTTGGAAATTCATCGTGTTGTTGTCATTTCTCATACCGCACTCTGAATACGACAAATCACCCTGAGTTATATAAATAAAGTAATAATGTAACGCTGAAAAACAATTCGCGGTGAATAGATTTCTAATATTTTTCTAAAATTTATAGTTTTAACAACTATTTGATTTTGTGGATATGGGAAGTCCAAATTGTTTTTCATATTTTGACCTATGTTCTTTGGGGAAAGTTGTTTAGTTTCATGGGCTGATTCACCCCTTAAAACATTTGCAGCATTTTTTTTACAACCTGTATTAAATCTGATCAGATTAAATTGGTAGACTTCTTTATTTTATGTATCGAAATTTTAGTTAAAATGAAGAGAAAAAAAACATAATAAAACGAATCTATATACAGTTCAGGAGGACTTAATATCTAAATAAACTATGGTCTCTGTAAAAATACTCTATAGAAATAAATTAATCAATAATTAACATTCTTATTAAAGTAAATACAATATTTAATTATTTTGCATTGTGTAATAAATTTAAATAATTACTAAATATACTCACTGTAAATGTATTTACTAAGGTAAAATGTAAATAAATGTATTACATAAGGTAGGGTAGTTTTGATAATAATAAAGACTGCTTTTGTCCCTTACTTATGTAGAAATCTACATCTAAAATCTTTAGTTGTAAACGCTTTCAACAGGTATTTTAAGGCCTTACTAAACTATGGTCTGAAAACAGCATTTTTTCACAAAAAAGTTAAAATCAAAATCAAAAAATGTAATTGTTTTTATTACCAAGTACCTAAATATAGATTATAAAGAATGATTTTATTAATTAGAAAGTCTCGTACAATATTATACATATATTTTTTGTTGATTTGATTTTATTAAATACTTTCATTTTAAAATTTAAACGTAACGATATAATTAAACTTCTATCTTATTTTGACGTGTAGATGTGTTGCGTATATTAAAATGTGTACGTATGTAGAAATCAGACAAACTTAAACTAGTATGAAAATGATGCGTCTTTAGTAAAAAAGCTATGCAGTCTAAACAATAATTAATCATGTCATAAATTACTACAAACGGTATTTCTAGACTTTTTATCGACACTTCAATATCGGAAATGTTTATATCAATCAAAGATTTACGTAAATTATGAGATGGTAATATAACAAGATTCAGGCCAGGTTAGCCTTCGGGTTGCAGAGTTCAGATGGCACTCGCTCTGTGTAAAAACTTGGTTCCACGTCAAATCCCCTAGGTTAGGTAGCGGACCCCGACAGAGAACGGGATAAGGCAAGGAGAATGATGATGTAAAAGTAATTATAACAATGTAAATTTAAACAAAATGCACACTTTTGTGGAGAAGCCAAAGAGATTATTCAACTAGTGTGCAAAATAAAATTAATTAATAATAATAATTTCATTAGCAAAGCAGGTCTACATTAATATCTGAAATAAGCAAACGAAACAGTATTTTTTATTGACCCTGAAAAGGAAGTTATACAGGGTGTTAGAAATAGTACCAACTTCCTTTTCAGGGGTGAACTAACCCATTAAACTGAACAACTTTCCCCAAGGAACATAGCTCGAAACATGAAAAAAATGTAGGTATGTGAGGTCTATTTTTTCCATATCAAACCTATGTTCCTTGGGAGAAAATGTTCAGTTTCATGGGCAGGTTCACCCCTGAAAAGGAAGTTAATACTTTTCCTAACCATATATTATCGTGAACAAAACACGTTATAACTTTTTCATTTGAAGTAGCCGAAATATAAATAAATTAGAATATAAGGCGTAACCTAAACTAGTAAATAACATTGTACATAATAATTTGTATGGAATACATCTAAGTTTCTTTTTAAATTTTGTTTTTTTTTTCATGTAGGTAAGTTACCCTTTCTCCCCCTGTAGCTTCAAAAGAAGTTCAGTGCCTCGTTTTTCGAAACTACAGGCTACAATTCTACAGGTGAAATTCGATGAACATTGCGTAGCAGGTCAAAATTCCTGGTTTTATTATGTCCCATCGGCTACGTAATGTACTATATCGAATTTCACCTGTAGAATTGTAGCCTGTATTTTCGTTGCATAGGCCACAGGTATCGCGTTAAAACGCGGTGGGCAAAGGCGGATCGCACACTTGACGCACGGCGGACCGTTAAAATATCCTCTCCGCTGTTGACGCAGCGCTATCGCAGTGTCGTCCGTGGAGTGCAGTTTTGGTATTGGGACCCACGACGGAACGCAAAAATATCGCAGCGGTCTGTCAGATCCATAATAGAAACGTTACTCCCCATACTAAAACCGTACTCGACGGACGACACTGCGATAGCGCTGCATCGACAGCGGAAGCGGTTTTAGTATGGAGATTGAAATTTCTAGGATGGGTCTGACATACCGCTGCGATATTTTTGCGCTCCGTTGTCCGTCAAGTGTGCGATCCGCCATAGATTATTAAAATAACTTTCATTGTAGTACAGTTGTCCTATTTACTATCATCGATGCTGAGATATCGGCCTTTGAAAATAACTTTGATCCTTTTGCACAAAACGCAATTATGTACATAAGGGTTAAATTTAAGATATTCTTCTGAAGTAGGTATACCGAAATCATTACCTAATATTGTTTAGAATATAAAATGTAACTATCTAATACTTTTCTCAAAAAAAGACCAGGATGTATGAAATCGAAAAAGACGTTAATCGAGCAGAAAGTTCAAGAATTTAGAAAAACTATTTATTGATTAAAAATATCGTAAAAATAAATAATCGGTGGTCCAGAAAGTAGCGATTTACTGACGATAATTGAACGTGACAACGTCATAAGAAAATACTAATGGGATTGTAGCATTTATAAATAGTTTTTTTTTGTACGCTGCCGAACGCGGAGGCCGATTGTACCTCTTTGTCGCTCGTTCCGTGCTCTCGCAAAAAAATCCTGCGTAATTGTTGATAAATTCAAACTTTGTCCGAATTAATCTTTATCAGCAAAGTGCTTTTCCCGCGATTGCGGATAAAAAAAATAGTCTTAATTACATCTTTGTGACATCAGTTTTCTCGTTGAAAGACGAGTCCCCATGAGTAGGGTATCAAACTTTGCCAAATATGGTTTATCAGTGTGCTTTCCCGCAAATGTTGATAAAAATTCCCCATGAGTAAGTAGGGTATCAAACTTTGCCAAATATGTTTAATCAGTGTGTTTTCCCGTGAATGTTGATAAGGCCGGCCACATACATCAGTTTTCCTGATCCGTTTTCCGGAACCGGCCCTCCGAACACAGTAAATTCATACAAAAGTAATTGCATGTCACACACATTCGACAACTTTCCGTACGGTTTTTTTCCCGTTCGTTCTTTCCGAATGCAAGCCGGAATTCCTGACGGAAAAAACGAAACGGATGCAAAGCCTTCCTACACACATTTTGGTACGGCCCGCCACACACATTCGAAAATTCCGAACGGAACGTTCAGACAGCGCAGCGCGAACGAGCTGAACGGACTCGTAGCGTAGTCGTGGACTATTGCTGGGACACCCACGAATACGACTATTGACGATGAGTGATACTGAACATCAAATAATTCGTCGAAAGAGCTTATGGACATCCGATGATAATAAAAAATCTTTCTGGATAGGCTCGTAATGTAGCTCTTTTCACATAATATTGGACTTCCGTTAATCTTTGTGTGTTGAGTGGATGTACCCAGTAACGACGACGCTTTTTCTTTTTTCGAGACAATAAAAAAGCGATTGCAAGGAGGTAATCGTCATCGAAATCCATGTATTTCCAAACGTATACACTCTACTGAAGCTACTCCAAGACTAATCTAGCTATTCCGAACGGAAAAATCGAATGTGTGTGGTAGTTGTACGGAATTTTTCATGATACGGATTCCGAATCAAGAAAACTGATGTATGTGGCCGGCCATACATCATCGTCAATAGTCGTATTCGTGGGTGTCCCTGCAATAGCCCACGACTACGCTACGCGTCCGTTCAGCTCGATCGCGCTGCGCTGTCAGAGCGTTCCGTTCGGAATTTTCGAATGTGTGTGGCGGGCCCTACAAAATGTAGGTAGGCTTTGCATCCATTTCGTTTTTTTCCGTCAGGAATTCAGGATGTATCGGCTTGCATTCGGAAAGAACGAACGGAAAAAAAACCGTACGGAAAGTTGTCGAATGTGTGTGACATGCAAATACTTTTGTATGAATTTACTGCGTTTGGAGGCCCAGTTGCCGAAAATGGATCAGGAAATCGGATCAGGAAAACTGGTGTATGTGGCCGGCCTTATCAGTGTGTTTTCCCGCGAATGTTGATAAAAAGGACATTTTAACAGGGTATATTATGTTCCATGGAGACGAAACTTTCACAACTTATCCAGCTTTCGGATAGAACGTGTGCGTTGATAAAAACAACATGAAGGTTTTAGTTCTGCTGGCGTGTGTGGCTGCCGTGTCTGCTGCCGTCTTTGATGTACAAAACTGTCCCGGTTGTAAGTAATTTTTCTTTTTAAATAACTGCCAAAGTAAGGCCGTTCGAATAGGTCATATTTGACAGCTATCAAACCTTTACTAAAGGACATGTCAACAAAGGAAAACAGACTTTCTGTCACAGCATTGATTAGATTTTGAAAGCTGTCAAATATTGCCTATTCGGACGGCCATATTTATGTTTCCACAAGAAACATTGGGCGAATATATATTTTTAAATTAATTGATTGAGCCTATTTCTATTGGAGGCCTTTTTTAAACTTCTTTTGGAAAAATAAGTAATTATCTTGAGAAAATTTGCTAGTATGTCATTGTTCGCAAAACATGATATTGATAACCGGCTAGTAAAAAAAGTGGCTTACGTACAATATTCTATAAACGTTATAGTTTTTCATTTTCAAATAACTTATTTTTGACGGCGATATTATCAAAAGTACCAAGGAAATAAATCATACGTATACATATATCACGACTTTATCCTTTGCGGAGTAGGCAGAGCGTTAACGGGCCTAAGAATACGGTCGCTATCGCCACGTCCGACATTTTCCAAGGCTGTTTCAGAAAACATGTGTATCACTATAGTGACAAGTTGTCAGCCTGTCTCCTAAAAATTGTAATACATCAATACTCTCGAGTCCCTTAGTCGCCCCTTACGACACCCACGGGAAGGCTGTGGGGTGATGCTGATGCTATTCTAAGCCGGCATCACACGGCGAAATAAATCAAAAAATTATTAATGATTCTTACCTACTTTCAGACGACCGATCTATTTGTGAAAAGAATGAAATCCGGATAGACCCTTGCAAGCCAAGCTTGGGAGGCAAATCATGCTCCATTAAAAGAGGGCGCGATGTTCAGCTAAATTTTGACTTTACACCCCGTAAGTATACCTACATTGTTGTGGAGGTGGAGCTAATAGGGTTTTGTTAGTCGTATTTAAGCAAGTAAGCAAGGGTTTCCCACACTTCAGCCCAAAAACAAAGCTGCTCTAACGTATGCGTCTAACTTCACACACCTAAAACCGCTCTCGACGCAGGTCCAACGCACGACGTTGCGCTAGCGCTGCGGTAGCGATGTGTCGTGAGTCGAGAGCGGTTTTGGTATGGGGATTGACGCTTCTAGTATGGATCTGAAAGGTGCATATGTTAGCGCAGCGTTATTTTTGTTGAAGTGTGATAGAGGCCTTATTTTCGCAAATAATTCAAGAAAATTAATGAAAATATGACATAATATATGAATGCCTACCTAGGATGTCTCTGCATGTTTGAGTAAAAAGTTTTACACATCATAAACATAGTAATATTATAATACCTACGTCCTAATAAGTGAGTTTACTACAATAATTATAATACACTTAGAATCAAAGAATAAATTTTAATGAAAATATCCCAAATAGTTTTTATAAGTGTAGGTTTCGTGTTTTATCAAAGCATAAATACGAAAGTGTCTAAATTTCTCTGTTGAAAAATATATTTTTGTTCAAAATTCAAATTTAAAAATTCAAATTATATTTATTTGCGACAAATATGGTAGTCAGTTTGGTACAATAATTAAGCAAAAGGTACACCATCTTTCGCCAAGTCAAGGCATATTTAAACAGCGTCATCGGTCAAATATGCAGAATTCATTCATAATAAAATTATAACTATTAACATGTCAAATTATTATTATATATATATTCTTTTCTTGTTCTTCTATTATTATATATGTAAATATTTAACTTTATTCATTAATTTTAAAGAATACATTGTTCTGTCTAGATTTCTCGGCTTCAAATCTGGATATCGCTGTGGAGTCCCAAGGGATACGCATTCCTTTTTTAGAGTCTGATGGATGCAAATTCACCAAATGTCCTACTGTGTCCGGCACACGGCAAACCTTCAGCGAAACCCTGTATATTTCCAAGATACTGCCCAAGGTAAGAAATTGATGTCTTTATAACCATCCCTTGTGATTAAAGAACCTACTTTTACCTCGTTTATACATACAATGATATTTTTTAGATAGGGTGTTTTTACTCATGATTCTGAGGCCACCTGCAAAATTACAAAAATTTGTTATATAGTATATTAGTTATATGGAGCTCACGTTACCACGTTACCGTTTCTACTTAAGTCGCACTATATTTTTTTTTAATTGATAAGTTATTTATCCTGGAGCGATTCACATTGAATCCCTCGCTTCACTCAGTATTCTAGTACGTTATAACTTCTGCGTGATTCAAAATAGCGCCCTTGTCTTAAATGTATTACTTCAGGCCCTTGTGATAAAAACTGACATAAGTCCCCTGATAAGGTGTTTTTTACACTTACTTAGGCTCATTGATAATGATGAGAATTTTATATGCTTACCTATAGCGACAAAATAGTGATTTTCCAATACTTTATTTTCAGGGTGACTACGAGTTGAAGGCGTCACTTACGGATGAATCAAACGACCAAAACAGATGTTGTTTCGTCGCGAAAGTCAAATTAATCTAGTTTAAATTTTGAGGATTGATAACAGAAGCTGTGTTATGTCTTCTGTTGCGGATGCAGTATAGTAGCAAATTTTTATGTTTTTTTTTATCTGTGATAGGCTTACTCTTAACCCCAATCTTACCCTAGAGCAGAGATGGGATCTACGGTGGAGCGAGCTTGCCCAGAAGATGCCTATTCACTCTAGACTTAAAGAGATTCAGGTTATATGCACTCGGAAATACAGACGCAGGCAGGGAATTCCATTCATTAGCCGTGCGTATAATGAAAGATGATTTAAAGCGCTTAGTGCGTAATGTGGGTATTTCAACTAAGAACGGATGGTAGCCGGCCGTGCGTCTTGATGTCCGATGGAAGAAAGGAGACGGTGGTATCAGCTCATGCAGCTCACGCGCACACTCTCCGAAGTACAATCTATAGAAGACCGATGTATATATGACTGATATTATATAGGGGACTTTGATGTTATCTCAAACCCTTTGCATTTGCGTCTTAATTTACAGTACTTATCTAATTTGTTATAGAAATGTAGTGCAGACAGAGCGAGTTTGCGCTTGATGATTATTTGGTAAAAATAAGGAAAAACTGTTATGGTATGTGTTTGTTGGCTTGGAATAAATTACCAAATAATTTGAAAACAATAAATTTAAAACAAAAGTTTAAAAAACATTTGAAATTATGGCTATTGCAACATGTTTTTTACTGTATTAAAGAATTCTTTGAACATAAAAATAAGTCCTGTGTGAATTGTATTGTGCCCTAGATGTA
Source organism: Keiferia lycopersicella (assembly GCA_029255805.1). Taxonomy (NCBI): domain Eukaryota; kingdom Metazoa; phylum Arthropoda; class Insecta; order Lepidoptera; family Gelechiidae; genus Keiferia; species Keiferia lycopersicella. The sequence goes on along the minus strand of JARACZ010000011.1, from coordinate 14,051,786 downwards.
AGACAGTTAAATTAGTAGTTATAAGAAATTAAAATTTGCATGCTTAAACAAACTTTAGGCTAGATATGTGAAACTTTTGTTTATTGTACGAACATCTTTGCATTTACCATATCTATCGCAAATAAATATCTTTATCTTTATCTTTATCTTGTTTTGAAAAGGCCTCTGTGCTGTTGGCTTCGGCCCCCCCACACATGCTTCAAAAGGACCACCTCCCGACACGGTAGTTGTAAATAAATACCGGTCTTGTTACTATGTTAAAATATTAATACACATATACATACATACATATCACGCCTTTATCCCTTGCGGGGTAGGCAGAGCGATAACGATCGCAAAATTACGGTCGTTATCGCCACGTCTGATAATATTTGAGGGTCGTTGCAGATAAGTCGTGTATCACTATAGTGACAGGTTGTCAGCCTGTCGCCTAAAATTGCAATACACTTAAAACCCTCGAGTCCCTCAGACGCCTTTTATGACACTCACGGGAAGGAAATGGGGTCACGTTATTCTAAAACGGCATTACACGGCACCTAAAAAATTAAAATATTAATAACACCTGAATAAAACATAATTTTTATGTTTAAATTTACTTTTGGGTCTGTCTGCATTACATTTCTATTACAAATTAGGTAGTCACCCTGAAAATAAAGTATTGGGAAAATCACTATTTTGTCGCTATAGGTCAGCATATACAATTCTTATCATTATCTAAGTAAGTGTAAAAAACATCTTATCAGGCGACTTATGTCAGTTTTGATCACAAGGGCCTAAAGTAATATATTTAAGGCGAGGGCGCTATTTTGAATCACGTAGAAGTAACAACGTAGAATCCAGAGTGAAGCGAGGGATTCAATGTGAGTCGCTCCAGGATAAATATCTTATCAATTTAAAAAAAAATTGCGCGGCTAAAGTAGAAACGGTAACATGGTGACGTGAGCACCATTTAACTAATATAATATATAACATATATTTGTAATTTTGCAGGTGGCCTCAGAATCATGAGTAAAAACACCCTATCTTAAAAATATTATTGTATGTATAAACGAGGTAAAAGTAGGTTCTTTAATCACAAGGGATGGTTATAAGGATCAATTCCTTACCTTAGGCAGTATCTTGGAAATATACAAGGTTTCGCTGAAGGTTTGCCGTGTGCCGGACACAGTAGGACATGTGGTGAATTCGCATCCATCAGGCTCTAACCAAGGAATTCGTATCCCCCAGTACTCCACAGCGATATTCAGATTTGAAGCCGAAAAATCTAGACAGAACAATGTATTCTTGAAAATAAATGAATATTTAGAATGCAAAGAAATTGTAATGTAATTATAATAAATTGTAATATAATAAATTTGACATGTTAATAGTTATAATTTTATAATGAATGAATATTGAATATTTGACCGATGACACTGTTTAAATATTTGCATGCCTTGACTTGGCGAAAGATGATGTACCTTTTTTGCTTAAATATTGTACTAACCTGACTACCATATTTGTCGCAAATAAATATATTTTGAATTTTTGAATTTGTATTTTTTAACAAAAATATATTTCACTTTCGTATCTATGCATTGATAAAACACGAAACCTACTCTTATAAAAACTATTTGGGATATTTTCATTAAGATTTATTCTTTGATTCTAAGTGTATTATAATTATTTTAGTAAACTCACTCATTAGGACGAAGGTAAAGTCACTCATTAGGACGAAGGTATTTATAATATTACTGTGTTCATGATGAGTAAAACTATTTACTCAAACATGCTGAGACATCCTAGGCAGGCATGCATATATTATGTCATATTTTCATTAATTTTCTTTAATTATTTGCGAAGATAAGGCCTCTATCATACTTCAGCCCAAAAATAACGCTGCGCTAACATATGCATCTTTCAGATCCATACTAGAAACGTCAATCCCCATACCAAAACCGCTCTCGACTCACGACACATCGCTACCGCGGCGCTAGCGCAACGTCGTGAGTTGGACCTGTGTCGAAAACGCTTTTTGGGGTGTGAAGTTAGGCGCATACGTTAGAGCAGCGTTATTTTTGGGCTGAAGTGTGGGAAACCCTTGCTTATTTGCTTAAATACGACTAAAAAACCCTATTGGCTCCACCTCCACAACAATGTAGGTATGGGTGATTCCTGGAGAGGGTAGAAATTGCGGTCACACGTTAATTTCTTCAAAAGTATAACACTTACAGGTTATTACTAACTTTCACACGAAATAATGTTAAATTGACTATTCAGAAACCAAAACTCTATCCACAAATTATGAAATATGTTTAACTAAAACTTAATCTGAAACCTGAAATCGGGGCCAAAACACGCGTTCTTTGCGTGTCACACTCAGCTGTTGCGAATTTCAAACACGTATAGAGTTTTATCTAGCTGGACATCATATAACTTTTCACCCATCATAATAATCCTTATATCATGTAGATTTATAGAAAATTATTAATTGGACAATATTTAACTGCGTATACCGATAAAAATGACAGTTTGTGTTGGTCACACGTTTTTGTGTTTTCTGAATACGTGGTCTAAAACGACTGAATCGCGTTCTAAAAGAACTATGAGCTGGGTCTTGTTTCTGCCTTCTGCCAGGATTACTTCTTCATCCCTGGAGAAGGAGCATATAGCTCCTTGGCACTTCTAGAATAAAATAGGAGTTGTAAAATTTTTTGATCCTATTTTTGCACCCGCGCCAGGTCCCTTTCCTGTGCATGTTTTCTTCATGAAAGAGTTATTACAGAGGATTTGTTCTGAACAAATAATGTCGCATAATAAAGCGAGATTTAAGATTCGTTCAAACATTTTGATTACATTCAAGCGTTTACCAATAAATCACTAAAAATATAGAAAATTGTCCCTTGACTGGCTTCATTTGACTGGCATTTTTCTCAGTCAAGGGACATTTTATGCCAGTCAAGTGACTAATGTTATTTTAATGATTGTTTTTGCAATTTTTTTGTGTAAAGGTGTGCCTGCAGAGAAGAATAGCACCACCCCATGTCTGCCCATGGGTACCTTAAGTTAAATTAAGGGTTTTCAGTTGGTGAACAGCATTGTTTTTCGTGCAGATAACATAGTTTAAAAACACTTGCTTTATGTCTCTAGATGTGGCTGCGTTAGGCCTCGGGGTAGCTGCGCAATATCTCAGGCTGATTGATAGACGTCTCTTAAGCTACTGCGTTGTATCTCAGGAAGGCTGCGTTAAGTCTCAGGTTAATTTCGACGTATCTTAAGCTGACTGCGGTGTATTTCAGGGTGGTTGCGTTATGTCTTAGGCTGACTGCGACGTCTCTTAAGCTACTGCGTTGTATATCAGGGCGGCTGCGTTATGTCTCGTCAAGACTGATTTGGACGTCTTTTGAACTGACTGCGACGTCTCTGAAGCTGACTGCGATGTACGAGTATCTAAGGGTGGCTGCGTCATGTCTCACTCAGGCTCATTGTGATGTTTCTTAAGCTGACTGCGATATATCTAAGGGTGGCTGCGTCATGTCTCACTCAGGCTCATTGCGACGTCTCTTAAGGTGACTGCGTTGTATCTCAGGGTGGCTGCGTCATGTCACAGAATGATTGCGACGTCTCTTCAGCTTACTGCGTTGCATCTCAGGTTGGCTGCGTTTTATCTCACTCAGGGTCATTAAGCGAAGTCTCTTAAGCAAATGCGTTGTATCTCAGGGTGGCTGCGCTATGTCAGGCTGATTTTGACGTCTCTTAAGCAGACTGCGTTGTATCTCAGGGCGGCTGCGTTATGTCTCACTAAGGGTGACTTCGACATCTCTAAAACTGACTGCGACGTCTCTTAGCCTTCTGCGTTGTCTGAGGTTGATTGCGACGTCTCTTCAGCTGTCTGTATTGTATCTCAGCATGGCTGTGTTATGTCTCAGGTTGGTTGCGACGTCTCTTAAGCTGATTGCATTGTATGTCGGAGTCTTTTTAGCTGAGTACATCGTATCTCAGGCTGATTATGTCGTCTCTAAGGTGACTGCGTCGTGTCTCAGGTTAGCTACGTTATTTCTCTGTCTGATGGCAATGTCTCTTAAGCTGATTGCGTCGTGTCTCATGTATACAGCGGCGTGTGTTAGGTTGCTTGCCTAGTGATGTCTAAGGCTATCTGAGCTATGCATGTCTTAGGCTGATTGCGTCATCTTTAAGGTTATCTTCGTCTGTTCAGTAGCAGAATGTACAACGCAGTTAATTCTCAGGTCATAATCTTTTCGGTGGTTTCTTCTTGTCTCATGAGCTGTTTCATTATGGCCTAAGTTTAAACGACTTACGTTACTATTGTGTTGGTGGAGAATTTGGTCTACGTTTCGGCTGTTTACAAACAGCCTTCTTCCGGAGGTCGACAGATCACATACGCCCGCCTGTCAACTGTGATTGTCGAACACTGTGGCTGTTTCATTTCGTATGTAAGGCTGGCTGTGTCGTGTTTTAAGCACGTGCAAATTGTCTGTGACTAGGTGCGTCGTTTCTTAACCAGACTGAGGCTTCAGGGTGTCTGGCTGGTAGGCTGCGGCAACTTATACTTCTATTCTACTTAGTTAAAAGCAAAAGATGAACAGCTTTTATTCAAATATTTTGTTAAAATAATTACTTTGTCCCTTGACTGGCGCAAAATGTCCCGTTGACTGGCACCTCAAATTTCAAAATTGAATTTTGACGAAACCTGTGGTTCGATTTAAGTGTTTTTTCGTAAATAACCTTTTCAATAGGCCTTCATTATTACACAATGATAAAATAACCATAAAACTAAAATTTTAAATTTGCCAGGAAAGGGACCTGAAGAACCGTTTTCAAATATCCACCCGTATACTTACGGGTGTAAAGTCAAATTTTAGCTGAACATCGCTCCCGCTTACAATTGAACATGACTTGCCTCCCAGGCGTGCCTTGCAAAGGTCTATCCGGCTTTCATTCTTTTCACACATAAATTAGTCGTCTGAAAATAGGTAAGAATCATTAATGATTGTTTGATTTATTTCGCCGTGTGATGCCGGCTTAGAATAGCATCAGCATCATTCCACATCCTTCCCGCGGGTGTCGTAAGGGGCGACGAAGGAACTCGAGAGTATTAATGTATTACAATTTTCAGGAGACAGGCTGACAAACTGTCACTATAGTGATACACATGTTTTCTGAAACAACTTTGGAAAGCAATCCTCAAAAATGTCGGACGTGGCGATAGCGACCGTATTCTTAGGCCCGTTAACGCTCTGCCTACTCCGCAAAGGATAAAGTCGTTGAACGTGACAACGTCATAAGAAAATACTAATCGGATGGTTACATTTTTCAAAAGTTATTTTTTTTATACGCTGCCAAACGTGGAGACCGATTGTACCTCTTTGTCGCTTGTTCCGTACTCTCGCTTGCTGTTCAAGCCTTAAATGGAACGCCTCAGAGTGAGGTAACGCCGCATGAGCCATGTTTCTGACGAGTGCAGCCGGATCTATCAAATTATAGGACACATAACGTCAAAAAATATTTTTACCTGCGATTGTTGATAAATTCAAACTTGGTCCAAATTAATCTTTGTCAGCAAAGTTGTTTTCCCGCGATTGCGGATAAAAAAAATAGTACATACATATATCACGCCTTTATCCCTTGCGGGGTAGGCAGAGCGTTAACGGCCGTAAGAATACGGCCGCTATCGCCACGTCTGACATTTGTGAGGATTGTTTTCCAAGGTTGTTTCAGAAAACATGTGTATCACTATAGTGACAGGTTGTCAGCCTGTCGCCTAAAAATTGTAATACACCAATACCCTCGAGTTCCTTAGTCGCCTCTTACGACACCCGCGGGTAGGATATGGGGTGATGCTATTCTAAGCCGGCATCACACGGCACAAATTACATGAATTACATGTTTGTGACATCTGTTTTATCGTTGAAAGACGAGTCCCCATGAGTAGGGTATCAAACTTTGCCAAATATGTTCAATCAGTGTGTTTTCCCGTGAATGTTGATAAGGCCGGCCACATACATCAGTTTTCCTGATCCGTTTTCCGGAACGGGCCCTCCGAACACAGTAAATTCATACAAAAGTAATTGCATGTCACACACATTCGACAACTTTCCGTACGGTTTTTTTTCCGTCCGTTCTTTCCGAATGCAAGCCGATACATCCGGAATTCCTGACGGAAAAAAACGAAACAGATGCAAAGCCTAGGCAAGCAAGGAAGTAATCGTCGTCGAAATCCATGTATTTCTAAACTTGTACACTCCACTGAAGCTACTCCAGATTAGTCTAATCTAGGTATTCCGAACGGAAAAAATCGAATGTGTGTGGTAGTTGTACGGAATTTTTCATGATACGGTTTCCGAATCAGGAAAACTGATGTTTGTGGCCGGCCGCATCAGTGTGTTTTCCCGCGAATGTTGATAAAAAATGACATTTTAACAGGGTATATTATATTCCATGGAGATGAAACTTTCACAACTCATCCAGATTTCGGCCTGATAGGACGTGTGCGCTGTTAAAAACAACATGAAGGTTTTAGTTCTGCTGGCGTGTGTGGCTGCGGCGTCTGCTGCCGTTCTTGATGTACAGTACTGTCCTGGTTGTAAGTAATTTTTGCTGATGCTATTCTAAGCTGGTAATAAATCAAACAATTATTAATGATTCTTACCTATTTTCAGCCGACCAATCTATATGTGAAAAGAATGAAATCCGGATAGATCCTTGCAAGCCACGCCTGAGAGGCAAATCATGTAAGGTTGTAAGAGGGAGCGATGTTCAGCTAAATTTTGACTATACACCCCGTAAGTATACCTACATTGTTGTGGAGGTGGAAAAAATAAGGTTTTGTTAGTCGCATTTAAGCAAGTAAGGAAGGGTTTCCCACACTTCAGTCCAAAAATAACGATACTCTAACGTATGCGCCTAACTTCACACCTCAAAAACCGCTCTCGACGCTGCTGGCCCAACGCACAACGTTGCGCTAGCGCTGCGGTAGCGATGTGTCGTGAGTCGAGAGTGGTTTTGGTATGGGCATTGACGTTTCTATCCGAAGTATGGATCCGAAAGGTGTATATGTTAGCGCAGCGTTATTTTTGCGCTGAAGGGTGATAGAGGCCTTATCTTCGCAAATAATTAAAGAAAATTAATGAAAATATGACAAATTATATGCATTCCTGCATTGGATGTCTCAGCATATTTGAGTTAATAGTTTTACACATCATAAACACAGTAATATTATAATACCTACGTCCTAATGAGTGAGTTTACTAAAATAAATATAATAAATACACTTAGAATCAAAGAATAAATCTTAATAAAAATATCCCAAATAGTTTTTATACGAGAAGGTTTCGTGTTTTATCAATGCATAAATACGAAAGTGAAATATATTTTTGTTCAAAAATTCAAATTCAAAAATTCAAAATATATTTAATTGCGACAAACATGGTATATGTATGTATGGTCAGGTTGGTACAATAATTAAGCAAAAGGTACTTCATCTTTCGCCAAGTCAAGGCATGCAAATATTTTTATTAAACAGTGTCATCGGTCAAATATTCAATATTCATTCATTATAAAATTATAACTATTAACATGTCAATATTATTAAATTACAATTTATTATAATTACATTACATTTTCTTTATATTCTAAATATTCATTAATTTTCAAGAATACATTATTCTGTCTAGATTTCTCGGCTTCAAATTTGAATATCACTGTGGAGTACCGAGGAAACCCCATTTCTTGGTTAGAGTCTGATGGATGCGAATTCACCACATGTCCTACTGTGTCCGGCACACGGCAAACCTTCAACAAAACGATGCATATTTACAAGATACCCAAGGTAAGGAATTAATGTCTTTATAACAATCCCTTGTGATTAAAGAACCTACTTTTACCTCGTTTATACATAAAATGATATTTTTTAGATAGGGTGTTTTTACTCATGATTCTGAGGCTACCTGCAAAATTACAAATGTTATATAGTATTTTAGTTAAATGGTGCTCACGTTAACACGGTTTCACGTTAACTTAACTTTGTTTAAAGTTGATGAGTTATTTATCCTGGAGCGACTCACATTGAATCCCTCGCTTCACTTAGGATTCTACGTTATTACTCCAACGTGATTCAAAATAGCGCCCTCGCTTTAAATATATTACTTTAGGGCCTTGTGATCAAAACTGACATAAGTCCCCTGACAAGATGTTTTTTGCACTTACTTAGTTAGGCCCCTTGATAATGATAAGAATTTTATATGCTTACCTAATAGCGACAAAATAGTGATTTTTCCAAAACTTTATTTTCAGGGTAACTACGAGTTGAAGTGGTCACTTACTGATGCATCAAATGATCAAAACAGATGTTGTTTCGTCGCGAAAGTCAAATTAATCTAGTTTAAATTTTGGGGACTGAAAATAGAAGCTGTGTTATGTCTTCTGTTGCGGATGCAGTGTAATAGCAAATTTTTATGTAGGGGACTTTGTTGTAATCTCAAACCCTTTGCATTTGCGTCTTAATTTACATTACTTACCTAATTTGTAATAGAAATGTAGTGCAGACAGAGCGAGTTTGCGCTTGATGTACACATCACCATTTAGATTATTTTGGTATAAATAAGGAAAAACTGTTATGGTATGTGTTTGTTTGTTTGGAATTAATTACCAAATAATCTGAAAACAATAAATTTAAAACAAAATTTAAAAAACATGTGCAATTATGGCTATTGCATAATTTTTAAACCTATGTTTTAATTTTACTTTTTGAAGTCCAAGTCTATACATGAAGAAACGGTGGTATTTATTGGAAAAATAGTGGTATAAACATTGTATGATTTTTGCACAAGTGAAAGAATATGAGTAGTAGAACGTGTAATATAGTTACATAATTCTTCGTATGTAAAAAATCAAAAATAAAAGAGTTTATTTTCAAGAAAAATAACCTTTTTTTCGTTTTACTCCACCTAACATATTTTTACAGGTAGAGGCGAAAAAAATGCAAATACATTTGAATAATAAGCGTATTTTAGTATTTAGTACACAACCATGTCAGAAGCCTGCTACTTGTAGAAGGCGGTTGAAAAATTCTTACACTAGGGTTCATCGGGTCGTTAGACGACTTGGTGTCCCACACGAAAAGAAGAAGTATTTAGTAGATGTTTTTACTACCTTGGGATTTAAAATCAGCACTTAAAGCAAAATAGGCTTTACTCTCTTGATGTACAAATGTCAATTTTACTATTATAACAAATATTTCTGGTACTCCAGACCCCCGAGTGGTGACAAAAGTAGCCTATGTCTGATTTTAGTATATAAGGTGTAAAAACATTAGCTGGAAATATTTAAAGGGGTGAACCAGTGTATGAGACTGAACAACTTTCCCCAAGGAACATAGGTTGAAATATGAAAAAAAAATTTGAACCAACCATAAAAATTTACCAACCGCCTGAGTCAATTTGTATGGGAGGTCCAAAAATTTTTCTCATAATATTTCGACCTATGTTCCTTGGGGAAAGATTTCCGGTTTCATGGGCTAGTTCACCCTTTAAAATATTAGCAGCTAGGTAAGATTTTATCACTGGGTTATCTTCATGACAAAAATATTACCTATACTAATACATCACGCATTTTCCCTTACGGGATTGGCAGAGTATCAACAGCCGTAAATCCCGGTATATTTTATCGATATTGAAGCAACGCAAGTATTGGCGGTGGAATTCAAATTTTCCTTGCATCTGACAGACGCATGCGTTACGGATATCGCATCCAAAATGCGCAGCAACGGATGTCCAACTAAAGTTCTACGTTCTGAACCACATTCCTAGGGGAAAGTAGTTCAGTTTCACCGCTAAAAATATTTGTAATTAAATTTTCTACATCCTGTATAAGTGTATAAGTGTATTTACACCCTGTATAGTAATTTTAATTTTGCTATTGACGTTTTAAATTTTATACGTTATAATTATATTAAACAACTTTATTTTTATGTTCGAGAAGTACGTAGTAATGTTATGTAATATTTAAAACATAAATATTTGCCGTGTGATGCCGGCTTAGAATAGCATCACCCCATTTCTTCCCGTGGGTGTTGTAAAAGGCAACTAAGGGACTCGAGGGTTTCATGTGTATTACAATTTTAGGCGACAGGCTGACAACCTGTCACTACAGTGATACATGTATCATCTAAAAGGGCTCTCAATTCTTGTCAGACGTGGCGATAACAACCGTAATTTTACGATTGTTAACGCTCTGCCTACCTCGGAAGGGATAAAGGCGTGATTTGTGTATGTATGTATGTAAAACATAAATGTATTTTTTTACTGAATAAAGTATTGAATTGAATTTAATGACGTTATTTAACAGATTATACTGGATCACTTTTACATTATTTTATATTCCTCAACCGTGTAATATAATCAAAAACGCTTTTTCTCGTAATTAGTTAAGTGGCTACTTATTACATCTTTATCAACGAAGTGTCAAAGATCAGCTGTTACGTTCCAGACGAGACTTTTCGTCACAACTCGTCCAGCTCTCGGCCTGATAGGACGTGTGCGCGGTTAAAAATAAACATGAAGGTTTTAGTTCTGCTGTTGTGTGTGGCTGCGGCGTCGGCGGAAGTCTTTGACTTAAGATACTGTCCCGGTTGTAAGTAACTTTTTATTTTTTAAATAACTGCTAATACTTTAATAGGTGAACCAGTTAATAAAACTGAACTACTTTCTTCAAAGAACATACGTCGAAATACTTTAAAAATTGGACCGACCGAAGGCGGATCCCACACTTAACGTAAGACGGAGCGCTAAAATATCGCAGCGGTCTGTCAGATCCATACTAGAATCGTCACTCCCTATACTAAAACTGTACTCGACGGACAACGCTGCAATTGCGCTCCGTCGACAGCTGTTGGGCGGTTTTACTATTCTATTCTATTTCTTGTGTATGGCGTTTCCATTTAAGATTTCGCCAGTGTCGTAGTGAAAATAAGTAAAAGTGGCATTAAGCCGAGGGAGAGTCCACAACACAGAGATCCTAGTCTGATGACTAGGGGCTGTGATGCGCAGAATTACGTAGCAACAGAAACTTGATAGTAAAATTTTCTGCACCACGTGGTGGACAGCTCGTCACTATTACACAATGTGGAATATATGAATTAATTATAATTTTCTATTTAATGATCACTTTAAGAATCATTTGTTGCTTAAAACACTATCAGATTTATGCACCAAACACTCAAATAAACAAGAAAAATCAAATTATAACCAATTCACAACCGCCATTATGGAATGGCAACGAAAAAGTCCTCCGGTTTTACTATGGGAATTGACATTTCTAGTATGGATATGACAGACCGCTGCGATGTTTTAGCGCTCCGCCTATGAAATGCAATTTTTTCATGTTCCTTGGGTGAAGATGTTCATGTTCAGATTTATGGACCGGATTACACCCTAAAATATTTACAGCTAAAGTATAGTATATTTTGACTGTCCCGATGGCGTAGCGCATAGTATGCCTGCCTTCTATGCCGAGGGTCGTGGGTTCGATCCCCCACCGGACACTAATATTTGTTAAGTCAATTCACAAATATTTGTGTTGAGTCTGGGTGTTTTCTATGTATAGTATGTATTTATTTAAAAAAAAAAGTATATATGTATTAGTATCAGCTATCTAGTTCCCATAGTACAAGCTTTGCTTAGTTTGGGGCTAGATGGCGCTGTGTGAATTGTCCAGGATATTTATTATTATTATTTATTATTTTATTTTTTGGGTTGAAACTACTAGTACAGCCACAGAATCCACCGTTAGACATGTATGTGCCTCTATCAATTGTGATGGGAAATGGCGAGCGCAGTGCAAGATTAACAGTGAACGTTGTTGCCCAATCCCTGAATCATTCTTAGTTGCATTCAGGGTAGAAATGTGATGATGCCATTTTAAGATGCCTATACACTTAATTCGATTCTTAATTCACCCAGATAGTGCGGATATTATATCATTAGTTTATGTGCACTAGATGTACCGAGAACGTACGAATATAGCTTTGCTTATACTGTTTAAGGTCAAATGTCAAAGTCCATTCCGTAGATAAGCTCACTTCTGTTCATTGTAAACGATAATGAGATATGAAATTGAGTAAAAACATAAATTTAAGTATAGTTACGTAAAATTACGGTCGATGTCGCCTCGTCTGACAAGTATTGAGGGCCCTTTCAGAATATGATTCGTGTGTCACTGTAGTGAAAGCTTGTCAGCCTGTGGCCAAAGTTGTAATACACATGAAACCCTCGAGTGCCTTAGTTTGCTCATTTTATGTGTATTATTTATGGGAATAAGTCGACAAGCAGAAGGGCCCTATATTATCAAAATACAAGTCTACAGGTAAAATTCTCAGTACATTTCGTGGCTGGTTTCATAGTAGGGTCATAATAGGTAACCGACTGCGCAATATACTTACATCGAATTTTTCCCGTATAGTTGAAGTCCATAATTTGATAATTTTAAGCACTGGTATGTAAAGTATAATACTAGAATAACCATAGTGGAGCTATAATAATAGCTCTCCTATGGTTATTCTGTGATGCTAGTTCTATATTTTTTTCTGTGGCACTATGTTTTAGTTGGACATTGCGAGCTGAACCACCCGATTGTCCGTAAGAAAGACGGTACCGTGTTTCGAATGGCACGTTAACCCGTAAGTCCTGGTTGCTGAATTAGACGCAACCGTTACACAACCAAGTCAGAAGCCTGCTACCTGTAGAAGGCGGTTGATAAATTCTGACACTAGGGTTCATTGGCTTGTTGGATGACTCGTTATCCCACACGAACAAGTTGTAGTAATTACCAATTTATACTGAAACGCTGCACAACACTTGATACTAAATCTAATATATTTTTACTTGTTTTCAGCCGATCAATCTATCTGTGAAATCAATGAAATCCGGATAGACCCCTGCGAGGGAGGAAAACTGTGCAAAATTGCAAGAGGGTCAGACGCTCAAATATCATTTGACTTTACACCTTGTAAGTATAAGGGCGTACATCATCATCATCATTGGCCTCATACGTCGGTGACAGATTTCATCATCATTATGAGCTCACATCCACCCACTGCAGGGTATAGGCCTGTTCTCTTTTTCGCCATTGTTCACGGTCATGTCGATGTCATCCTTTGAGACCCCGGTCGATTTGACGATATCAATTGTCATCGCACCACCGGGCTGACAGTCTAGCTACTGTGTCCCATGCAATGAAACTACAGGCTAGAAGTCTACAGGTCAGGTGTTTGATCGACAATATAAAACCAGGATTTTTAACCCCCTACGCAATATACACAGAATTTGAGCTCCGGTGTAAATGCGGGGTTGGCCATACCAACCCATAAACCACGGCCCATCTATAATATCGTGTTCTGCGTGTCAAACCACCTGCACGCGAAAGCAGATGACGACAGCCACTGAAAATGCTGTGAGAGTGGCGAAATATGAGAAAATGGGCTTACCATCGACACGACAGAGGAAGAAGACTAAAAAATATTTATGTTCTTTCTAGATTTCTCGGCTTCAAGTTTAAATACCGCAGCGGCTTACCAAGGACAGCCCTTTGCGGGGCTCGGGTCTGATGGATGCGAACTAACCACATGCCCAACAGTGTCTGGCACACGGCAAACCTACAACGCAAACTTGCATATTGGCAAGAAACTGCCCAAGGTAAGAAAGTGATGTTTTTATAACCATCCCTGGTGATACGATCTATTTCATAATTTGAAATACCCTACCACCCTACACAACCGATATGCCTAAGTATCGCTGGCCAAATCTTCAAGCGTTGAGCGATATAGGCGAGGAATACACTTGACGCACGACGGAGCGCAAAAATATCGCAGCGGTCTGTCGGACCCATACTAGAAACGTCACTCTCCATACTAAAACCGCACTCGACGGATGAGACTGCGATAACGCTGCGTCAAGAGCGGTTGAGCGGTTTTGGTATGGGGATTGACATTTCTAGTAAGGATCCGACAGACCGCTGCAACATTTTTGCGCTGCGTCCTGCGTCAAGTGTCTTGTTTTGGACGGCCAGGTCATGATATGCCGACGTATCACGATGTGCCTGGGCATATCACGATATGGCTGATCTAAATACGTCTACGACATACATACAATCTTATTTTTTAGTCAGCCAGTACACAAACTTTATTGGGTGTTTTTACTCATGGTTCTGAATATTTTTTATAATAGAGCCTCCTGCGAAAAAACAAAAATTGCAAAAAAGTATGGAACCCCCTATTTTTTATAGGATTTCGCAAGTTACCCCGTTCAGAATCATGAGTAGATACACCCTACGAAGGGTGTGTACCTACTGACCAAAAAATAACCTTGTATTCTCCTAAAAAATAGTTTTTTAATGGGATGTATGAGATGTATCATTGGATCCCTCGCTAAATTACGGTTCTACTTGCGATTCAAAATAGCGCCCCTTCGCCCTGCCTTAAATATACTAGTTAGCACCTTAAGGCCCCTGATAAGAATTATTAACGAGCACTTTTAGGCGCATCGCACACTTAATTCACGACGGACCGCTAAAATATCGCAGCGGTCTGTCGGACCCATACTAGAAACGTCACTCTCCATACTAAAACCGCACTCGACGGACAACGCTGCCACAACACTGCGTCGACAACGGTTGAGCGGTTTTACTATGGGGATTGACATTTCTGGTATGGATATGCATATAACAGACCGCTGCGATATTTTAGCGCTCCGTCGTGCGTTAAGTGTGCGATACACCTATGGTACCTACAGAGACATAATATAGATTTAGATTTTTCAAATACCTAAAATAAAATAATTGTTTCTTTTTTTCCAGGGTACATATGAATTCGAGTGGTCAGTTACTGATGCATCAAACCCTCAAAACAAATGTTGTTTCGTTGCTAAAGTCAAATTAGTCAAGTAAAAATTTTGGAGAGTGAAAACAGAAACTGTGTTATGTCTTCTGTTGTAAATAAATAGGACTAATTACTATGAAAAAAGATTGAGAACACCATAATAAATATTTTTTTAAACCTTTGTTTTTTTCACATAAGTACTACATGAACAAAAATGTCAGACGTGGCGATAGCGACCGTATTCTTACGGCCACCATGTCTGACATTTATGGAGATTGTTTTCCAAGGTTGTTTCAGAAAACATGTGTATCATTATAGTGACAGGTTGTCAGCCTGTCGTCTAAAAATTAATACACCAATACTCTCGAGTCCCTTAGTCGCCTCTTACGACACCCGCGGGAAGAATGTGGGGTGATGCTACTCTACTAGAAGCCGGAATCACAAGATAAACTTACTGTGTGATTTCTAAAAAAAATACGGAGTAACGAGTGGCATAACCACCCGCATCATATTTTCGTATGGGAAATGATTCGAGTAGTAGAAGGTTGACTTAATAGCTGACATTCGAAAATAGAGCTATTTACACGATATACAGGATACAGGTCAGATGGCAGTTGCTCTGTGTAAAAACTTGGTTCCACGTCAAATCCCCTAGGTTAGGTAGTCGACCCCGACAGAGAACGGGTTAAGGCAAGGAGAATGATGATACAGGATACAGGGGTACATTTTGTTTGCTCCAAAATAATTTTTCATATTGCAACCTGTGGTGTCTGTCAGTTTCAGGCAAATGCTATGACATAAGGTCCATTTTCCTTTGTACACACAATATACATACATATACCACGCCTACATCACTGGCGGGGTAAGCAGAGCGTTAACGACCGTAAATTATATAAAAATACGGTCGTAATCGCCACGTTTCACAAAAATGTTTGATGGTCGTTACAGATAAGTCGTGTACCACTATAGCGACAGGTTGTCAGCCTGTCGCCTAATAATGTATTACACATGAAACCCTCAAGTCTCATCGCTCTTACGATACCCGAGGAACAGAAATAGGGTGATGCTATTCTAAGCCAGCATCACTTCTTATTTTGCTTTGTTTACTTCTCTTCTAGTATGGAGTTGCCAAACGTAAGTATGTTTACTTTATGGAGAACCTATAGGTAACTACTATCTAAGAGTACATATCTGTGCCTCTAGTGTAAAACGGTTAAACTCAGAAATCCAAATTTTACAGGAGAGCAAGAAACAATTTCAAAACAATTTTTATTGCTTTCATCGTTAAAGATATTTATATTTGATTGATGAACCGAGAAGGTTATTAAATTAACTTAAATTGTAGCGTACAGTTGTCATATTTTTTAAAACCGATGAAGAGATATCAGCCTTTGAAAATAAGTTTGATCCTGTTGCACAAAATGCAATTATGTTCATAACGATCAAACTCTAGTTATTCTCATGACATATTCCGAAATCGTTAATGTTGATTGTGTAAAATGGAACTTTTTCAATACATTTCCTAAAAATTTAGGATGTATGATACCGAAAGGAATGGTACTAAGATGTTTTAAATATTAATAACATGGCTAAAACATACACCTGCACTATAGTCCACTCATAGTGCGGCGTCCAGCCTGAGATGAAGGACAAGCCAAGTTACGCTGGTCGCAATACTTAAATACCTTCTAAGCGAGTTGCGTAACTTGACTATACCATTGGGCTGGCCATGACACTATGATATCGAATGGACTATACCACTACAGTTCGAGTCACACATACTCCACTGCAAAGCAAAGGCTATACCTGCCGTTTTCCACTTTCTCATTTCTTGATAATGTTGTAAAAATCAAAAATCGTAACGCAAAACGAGCTTGTTGTCCTCCCTTAAAAAAATTAGAGATGAAAGTTGAAAAAAAAGTACGATGCATGGCCACATTTAACAACGTATTCTAGGACTGAGGGTCCTAGATAAATTCTTTCTTACCATTATAGGTGCACCCATATTCTCCAAGGGCATGCAGAACTGCCTGTAGTCCAAAAAATAGAGGCTGACGATTCTCTGACGCTTTTGAGGTAATGTTTCCTTTAACTTTTAGTACCTGTGCAGCTGCTACAACAGTCCACTGCTGGACATTAACCTCCCCTTCTTGGGGGGTATTTTCATGCTCACTTGGCGATTGGCAAGCATAGTGCAAGCTGCTTTATTCACAAGTAATGCTACTACCCATTCCCTGGATAATTAATCCTGAGTCGCTTTTTACGACAGCCACGGTTAGAATGGGGGTGATGATATTCTAAAGCGGCATCAGCACAAAAATTTTAGCCATGCCAAAACTGACATACCTACTTTATTAGAAGATACCCACCAGGATGCACCCAAACCAAGTCCTTCTCTTCAACAGTGCCCTCAAAGGTATAATCAAGGATACCCTCAACGTGGGCATAGTCAAAGAACAATGGTGCCAGGCTTGTCTTCCGATTCATCCTAGTGGCCTGGAGATGACGAACCTTCATGTGACTGGTCCAATTTTATGGTGTTGTGGACCTAGTCACTCACATACTTTCTTATTATGGAGGCAACATCTAGATACCGGAAACCTTGGGAATTCGGTCAGTCATATTCTGTCCTAGCGCTTCAACACGTACTTGCATCAGCGGCTCGAGGGTTGAGCTCAATGGCCATCACAGCCGGAGCTGTATTCCCTGCGCCGGCCATCGACTACGGCATTACGCCCTGAACGAAATTATCAGTCGGGCACTTGTTTCGACCAACGTTCCCTGCGTTCTTGAGCCTCGAAGCTTGTTTAGGTCAGACATCAAGAGCCCTAACACCTTACCTAAATTTCTTGGCACAGAAACTAGTATTAGCATTTTAACTTAACTTACACACACACATCACGTCTTTAGCCCTTGCGGGGTACTTCATACGTTGACGATATAATCGGCAACCCTGTCTAAAAGTGCTGCTGCGGGCATTTTCCGACACACACGTTTATAGTCCGTAAAATATTACGCCCTGACGACGATACCGTAAAAATAATCCCTACGTACAGTTCACGTTCCAGTGCAAACGGCGGTCACATAACAGTTATAAAACTCCGCGCGAAATGGGTTTGTGTACATACTTGTACAGGGTGTAAAACAGTCAGGCGTGAAAAGCATATACCTAATCAAAATAAATACGAACATCAGTAATATGACAAAAATATGTTACCCTTGCATAGTAAAATAAAAGTTAACTGATAAATAATATTGAAAGAGACAGACAGACAATTCCTCACATCAATAAAACATGAGAATGTGACATCATATAAAAAAACATGTTAGCAACGCCGGCCTTCTCGTTTCTTGTGTTTTAGGTTTAAACTCCTTCCAAACTTTTCCATAAAATCGACCTATCTTAGTTTCTTTTTCCTTATCACTTATCGATCTTTAGTTTTCAGTATCAGTGTCTAGTAAAGGGCGCATTTGGGACACTGCGTGTATCAGCCCCTTTCCAGCTTGCCATATTGCCAGCACCATGAGGAGCGCTGGCGCGGCAGTCAAGGCGGCGGCTTGTAACGAACGTTCCAAGTATTTTGCCGTGGAATCATCCTATGATTCCGTGTCATTTCCCGCGGAGAAATCCGGAACCTGAAGCTCATTTGCTAGAACGCTTCTCGCCAGCGAACTTTAGTGAAAGTCACAGAATACGCTAAAAAGGAGGAGACCTGCGGTCTGGGTCCTTTTTGGCCCATCGTGTCTCGCTGGTGATCCCAAGAGAGAACGCGTCTAGCATGCTGGGCACATTTGGTGAAACTAAACTATGTGGGGGATTGTTATTTATTTATTTTTACTAATTTTAGTAGTTATTTCTTAGTTTTACATCCCTGTAAATACCACTAACTTTGGCTAAAATCCGTAAACTTTCAGATCTATATTGATTGAAGTACATCTACTTAAAAGTCGAGTTAAACCCTTTCTCACTAAAATTAAGATAAAGATATTTTATTTGTTAAATCATGAGTAATAATATACAGTTGTTGGTAATAGTTTCTTTATATTCACATCTACATAGATACATGAGCCGATATAAAAAATATTGGCGACTATCTAGATTTTATCCTACGTAAAAAATGTTGAATCAACAAAAAAACTGTTTGTGTAAAACGATCAAACTTATTGTTTACGTAAATGTTTACGACTGATGGAAGCGCGCAAACTTCTACACCCGCGCACTATGCGCGTATACACTGCGTTGCCCCTCAAGCTGCTTCACCCCCGCGCATCTTTAGGATTTTAATGATTTTGATCAACGTGTTTATACCTGGTTTAGTTAAAAAAGGATTAAACTATACTTTTACTTCCTATGTTACAGGGATTAAGATATGTGAAAAGAAAGTCATGTCAAGATAAACCCTTTTTCACGATCATTGCTTTAGAAAAAGTATTTTTGTAAATCGGTCTATCTCAATCTTGATCCATTTGAACAAACTTTCTCGTAAAGAACAGTTTCTTCAAAAGGATTTAATTCGACTTTGATCGTTTTGAATAAAATTATTATGCAAACTTTCGCACGTGCAAAAGAAGGGAACTCAATTCATACCCTTATGTACAAAGTTAGTTTACAAATTCGACGTATGAAAACGATCAAACTCTAATTTAATCCATTGTCACTGAAAAAAAGTGCGATTTTACAGAGATTGATCGTTTTGCACAAATCAATATCTCAGCAACTAACACTCATAGCGAGCCATGAGTCAAACCATTCGATACAGAATAGCACCAAGCGGGCAATGGTAAAAAATCCCATATATGCGCATAACTCGAGTTTCACCCTTTTACACTGGAGGCACAGATATAGGTACTTAATAGTTATGAAAAAAGAAACTAAAAATACCAATTACACATAGGTACTCATTACGTAAGAACATCATTAGTTTAAAAGCTACCTAACTAACTAACTAACCTAAACTCCCCAATGTTTATTCAAAAAACTGTTCTAAAAATAGTTAAGGACACATAAATTATCTTATTTATTTTACTAATTTAAATTTTTATCAGTCACACCATTACTAAATCATCTTATTAAGCTCGTATATTATTGTTACAACTGTTGTTCTATAGATATCATTAGTATATAGTACTTAACTAATAATAATAGTAAATATTATCTAAGTTGAGTTATATATGATGTGAACAATATCTGGGTTCAGTAGTGGTCAAGTAATATCATCAAGATGTCGTATGTGCGTCTGTTTGTGATATATTTGTGTTTTGTTTGTGTTCAAAGTGAATA
The DNA here is from genome assembly GCA_029255805.1 of Keiferia lycopersicella. Taxonomy (NCBI): domain Eukaryota; kingdom Metazoa; phylum Arthropoda; class Insecta; order Lepidoptera; family Gelechiidae; genus Keiferia; species Keiferia lycopersicella. Next base: position 14,031,636 of record JARACZ010000011.1, on the reverse strand, counting down.
TTTGATTAAGAAACTTTGTGCTAATGGTAAGTCATTTCAATGTGACGTATATCTATTTTAATATTACTTAAATGCTGGCCTAACATCACACTATATATTTCACGTGCATATCTTTAAAGGCGATGGGTTGACAACCTGTCGCATTTTGATCTAAAATTTGATGAAATTATCCTTTTATATTTTTAGTGACGGTGATAGATTTATACCTACCTTTGCAGAACTCAAAAGGCATATAAGTAAATATGTACACGTAATGCATAAATAATTTAATAGTTTTACATGGTTTTAGTGACAATAACCACAATATTTTTTTTTAAATAAAAGAAAGCCGACTTCAACGGAGCTACCTATGAAAGTGCTAGCCTTAATTTTTCGATTAATATGCCTAAAACCTTGTCCTAAGTCTCACAAATACTTTTCTGAAAATCGCATCAAAATCAGTTTATCTAAACGCGAGATAATTGCGGACAAACATACCTCCTTTTTACCAATACAGCTTTTTTACTATTGTAGCGGACTCAAGTCAGTGTTCAGTCCATAATGTGGTGCTGGACCCTTGCAGCAAAGGAGGCAGCTTCTGCACCATAAAGAGGACCAAGCGGTACACCCTGAGTGTCGACTTCCTGCCAAGTAAGTGTCTACATCGAAACAAACAGTAGGTATAGTTTAGGAAATATAATTTGACGAATGTAACCGACACAACTCTCAGGGTAAGCAAGTTGAAATGGCAATGGGCAGGCTACATAGCTCGACGAACCGATAACCGATGGGGAAGAAAGGTTCTCGAATGCTGGCCACGAGTCAGAAGAAGTAGTGTTGGGCAGCCTCCCACAATGTGGACAAATGATCTGGTAAAGATCGCTGCATGCCAGTGGATGAAAGTTGCGCACGATCGTTCACTTTGGAAATCTTTCGGGGACGCCTATGGTCAACAGTAGACGTCTTCCGGCTGAAATGATGATGATGACGATGAATTTGACTCGATTTGCCTTGACGTTTCATAGTCAAATCGGCTCAAATTATATTTCCTAAACTATACTTTACTATACTCTTACAAACACATTTTATCTCCCATGGTCTTTTTAATTTTCACGTCTTCTGGACTATAGCAGACCGAACCCAAATTGCCTCTTTGGTCTAACATACTTTGTCTGAGGGATCCAGAGGTCACTTTTCCACTGGGCTAGCAACAAAAATGCCTCGGCTATTCCTACAAAATATTCCATTGCGCCTCTATATATTGCATACTTCTTTTTTGCAGCTGGTTTTACACGACATACAAAAAAATTATTTGTAACTACATGATACCAATGGTGACTTCTTTGTCTTCTTTTTTTTAATATTCTTATTCCTTTTCCAATTTTCCAGGGTTCTCCGCCAACCGTCTTGAGCTGGCCATGTATGCTGATGAGGAGAATACTGGCAATTTCAACGAAGTTGTGAAGACTCCTGCTGATGCCTGCAGCATGCTGACTTGTCCCATGGAAGCCGAGACTAGAAGGATCTTCGACATCGACTTCAGCTTGGGAAAGACTTTCAGTATTGTAAGTATCTGCATCATCATTAACATGATCGACGTTATCATTGTCATCAATGAATTTGTGAAGACCCCTAACTGATGCCTGCAATGTGCTGACCTGCTCTATAGAATAGATATTCGACATTACTTCAGTTTCTGAAAAACTTTCAGTGTCGTAAGTTCCTTCATTATACTTTGCATCGTCATCATCATCACGATCGTCATCACACTCATCATCAAAAACATGAGGACTTTTTCTGATGCTTGTGATATTCTGACCTGCACTATAAAAGCAGAAATTAAGAATACATTTGATATTAATTTCAGCTTGAAGATGACTTTTCAATATCAGTTTCATTACAATCATCATTGTCATCATCCTCAACAACCCAAAGAGTTCACTGTTTATTATTGATCTTGTCTATTTAGTTACGTAAAAAACGCTGTTTTTCTAAGTACTATTTCCATTCATGCCATTCAAGTTAGTAAACATGATACCGAAAGAAAGAACATGAAGATGAAAAACAATTTAAATATTTCAAGACCATATTTAAATAACAATAACCCTGCCTATTGTCGTGGAAGACCAAGAAGGAGTTATTTGGATCAGATAAAGGAGAAAATAATGGTCACGTCGTACAGAGAAGTCAAGGAGAAGGCGGAGGACAGAGAAAGCTGGCGGATACTCCACCAACAAGGGCAATGCCCTTAAATAACTGATGATGATTGTCCTGGAGATCTTCCTTTAAAACTTTTTTCATATATTCCAGGGCAAATACCCGATAAAGGTGAAGATATTCAACAAGGAAGATGACAAACAAGCCTGCTGTTTCACGTTCAACGTCAAAGTCAACAAGTGAGCCGCAGAGAGAGAGGAAATACAGACTTCCTAACTACTACACAACAGTCACAAAAGTCCACTGCTGGACATATGTACAATATAAATATTTGTATAAAAATATAAGGAGTAAAAATATTGGCTGTTAATATTTTAACGGGTGAATCAACCCATGAAGTTAAACAACTTTACCCAAGAGACGCAGGTCGAAATATGAGAAAAACAATTTGGTCTCCCATACAAATCCACTTGTGCAGTTGATAATTTTGTTTAGGAGGTCCAAATTTTTTTCATATTTCGACCTAAGTTCCTTGGAAAAAGTTACTTAACTTCATGGGCTGGTTCGCCCCTTAAAATATTCTTACGCCCTTCCAGCAATTATTTTTACACATTTATACTTACCTACTTTTATGGGGCTTTAATTATATTTTAGAAAGAAGGGTTTGAATATAACTGAAATACAAAAGACAATCATCCAAATTAGGATACCTAATAATTAATATACAATTCATTGTAGGAGGTACTTTCTCAAAGTATTTATGAAAAGCAAATTGTGAAACAGAGGAACCACAATAAAGAAATTACAATAAAGATCTCATCCAATGAATTGATTGTAAATGCCACACCAGAGGAAGTCGTCAAAATACTCAATTCCACAATCATGGTCATTACAGTCATGATTACTTCGAATAAAAGGTCACGGAATCGAACCCAGACTCACCGGAGAACAGCCGGGGTCAACGACTGCACGATCATCAATTTCATTGACTGAATCGTTGAATTTTTCAATAACGACAGTTCATCATTGTGAAATCCAATGATCATTCAGAACATTGCGGGCTGAACCACCCGATTGTCCGTAAGAAAGATGGTTCCGTTTTCAGATGACAAGATAAGCCGTAGGTCCCGGTTGCTGTCTATGATTACTTAGACGGCGGTCGTGACACAACCATGTCAGAAGCCTGCTGTAGAAGAAGGTTGAAAAATTCTGACACTAGGGTTTATTGGGTCATTGGATGCCTCGGTGTCCCATATGAAAAGAAAGGTCAGCCAGTTATTTTCAAAGCATTTTAATCATTATAGGATAATAGGACATTGCGTCGAATCGAAGATGAACCCTGGCGTTAGTTGGCCTCGCTCTGATATGGTAGTGTAACGGCCGCCATCTAAGTTATCATTAGACATAAGTTAACGTGCCCTCTGTAGCTCGGTTCGTCTTTCTCACGAACAACCACATGGTTTAGCCTATAAACTCTTTAACTGTCAAAGTTACTACTTAAACAGAAAGCTGCATACTGAGTTTAGTTCCCAAGAGAAAACCTATAAACATAGGAATATAACTACCTAAGTATAGGGGCAGTTACAAGTTACCGATAAAACTAGTTTTGACCACAAGAAGTTTCCTTGCAGTACGTATTCATTGTCACACTACGTATACATCCGATCTCTATTCGAAGATTCAGTTTCAAGAACAGCACCAGCCACAGGGCTAAAACAGTCCGAAGGTTCGAAGCTTGTCCCAAATTGAAGTGAACGTTATTATACTTAGAAGTTTTTATTATTTTTTTGTTCAAAAACCCATGCCAAAGCAAGCATTTGCTATTCAATATCGGTTCTCGTTTCTCTGTCATCTAGTCCATTGAATGAGTACCTCTAAAGGGGGTCTAGAGTGCGTGAGTTAGTAACGTAAGATGTTTCTTCGGAAACATGTCAAGAGTCCCTAGGTAATAAACATACTAAAACCCCGGGACACTAGGAGGAGCCCCGGAGTGGGGGGAGGGGGGGAAAGGGTCCATTTTTTCATTTTTCGCTTAAATCTCAAAAACGGTACATGTTAGAGAAAAACGTTCAAGGAAAAGTTGAAAGGCCATAAAATTATCTACAAGTTATACCTAAATCACTTTTTCCTATATCCTACCGTTTCTGAGTTACACGCATTAAAAAATGATTTTGGCTCAAACAATTTTCCCATACTACATACCGATGTTTATCACATCAATCGATCAAAAAATATTTCTTTCTTCCATAAAACTCAAATGTGCAACTTGTGACCGGTACTGATAGATTGCTCTTGATTAGGTCTATCATTGGTAAAATAAACACATTTCTCCATGGAAGCCTTTAGGAGGAATCGATTGTCAGAATATTATATTAGGGTAGTTTTAGTTACTGAACTTGGACTATTTATTTTTTTCTTCCAAAAAAACTCAAAAGTGCAACTTGTGACCGGTACCGATAGATTGCTCATAATTAGGTCTATCATTGATAAAAATACTAGATTCCACCATGGAGGTGTTTATGGGGAAATTGAATTTTATAAGGGTAGTTACGATACCTGAACATTTTATTTTTTTTCTTCCAAAAAGCTCAAAAGTGCAACTTGTGACCGGTACTGATAGATTGCTCTTAATTAGGTCTATCATTGGTAAAAAAAACACATTCCTCCATGGAAGCCTTTAGGAGGAATCGATTGTCAAAATAAAGTATCATAACTACCCTAATAAAATTCAATTCCCCCTAAACGCCTCCATGGTGGAATCTAGTATTTTTATCAATGATAGACCTAATTATGAGCAATCTATCGGTACCGGTCACAAGTTGCACTTTTGAGTTTTTTTGGAAGAAAAAAATAAATAGTCCAAGTTCAGTAACTAAAACTACCCTAATATAATATTCTGACAATCGATTCCTCCTAAAGGCTTCCATGGAGAAATGTGTTTATTTTACCAATGATAGACCTAATCAAGAGCAATCTATCAGTACCGGTCACAAGTTGCACATTTGAGTTTTATGGAAGAAAGAAATATTTTTTGATCGATTGATGTGATAAACATGGGTATGTAGTATGGGAAAATTGTTTGAGCCAAAATCATTTTTTAATGCGTGTAACTCAGAAACGGTAGGGTGTAGGAAAAAGTGATTTAGGTAGAAGTTGTAGATAATTTTATGGCCTTTCAATTTTTCCTTGAACGTTTTTCTCTAACATGTACCGTTTTTGAGATTTAAGCGAAAAATGAAAAAATGGACCCTTTCCCCCCCTCCCCCCACTCCGGGGCTCCTCCTAGTGTCCCGGGGTTTTAGTATGTTTATTATCTAGGGACTCTTGACATGTTTCTGAAGAAACATCTTACGTTACTAACGCTCGCACTCTAGAAGTTTTTATTCAATGGACTAATCATTTTCCTTGCCTTATCGCGTTCTCTGTCGGGGTCGGCTACCTAACCTAGGAGATTTGACGTGGAACCCTGCAACCCGATGGCTAACCTGGCTTAAGTCTTAAGTCCTAGGTTAAGTCACATCAAGTCAAATATCATCTGAATTAAAATTTTATTTGAATGTGGGTTTCATCACGATGTTTCTCTGTGTTATTTGTAATTTTCTCTAAGTAGGTCTAGAGTCTTTCTTTGACGCAGCAGCTATAGAGGTCTAACTAATCTTCATCAGTTCGGCCTGTTTTTAAAACCTGTCTAACCCTTGCTAACGTTATAGGTCTGTTTTCCTTTGTTACCTTCTCATCTAGCATGGATTTGGCAGTTTTCAGAATGAGTTTTCACAAGTGGTCAGTCTGTATTTATGTGTAATGGAGACATACCCGGATGTGGTAGTTCTCCTCCGTTTTTACATGTTGCTGCATTGAATGGCTTTTGCAGAAATGGCGCTCTTAGGGCCGCCGCAGATAATAAGGAGGTTCTTTCACAAGAAATACGAAAATCAACTCTATATACTTGACACTGCCTAGAATGAGATTTTATGAATCCTACAGGTACCTACTACAGCCAGTAATAACCGAAGCAGCCAGTCAGAAATGGATAAGTAAGGCGGATCGCACACTTTACGCACGACGGATCGCTAAAACATCGCAGCGGTCTGTCAATCGCTATACTAACACCGCTAAATTCTCTCTTTTGTGTTACCAACCGACCAGGGCAATTTGTATGAAGGTCCTAATTTTTTTTTCATATTTCGACATATGTTCCTTACGGAAAGTTGTTCAGTTTCATGGACTGATTCACCCCCTTAAAATATTAGCAGCGATTTTTTTACACCCGGTATATCATGTTGATCAAAATGCTGCTGGTAGTATCTAGGACTAGGGCTAAGCGGTCCTTTGACTAGAATTGTGAAAGCCCTATGTCTAAGGCCTGTATGGGGACGTTCACCTGAGACTGAGGCATTCCGGACACACTGGACCAAGCATAGGGTTGCCACTACAGCAATTTGTTAGTATTACCTAGTCATGCCGTGTGCCGTGTGATGCCGGCTGTGCCGTGTGATGCCGACTTAGAATAGCATCACCCCACATCCTTTCCGCGGGAGTCGTAAGAGGCGACTAAGGTACTCGAGGGTGTTAGTGTATTACAATTTTTAGGCGACAGGCTGACAACCTGTCACTATAGAGATACCCATGTTTTCTGAAACAACCTTAGAAAACAATCCTCAAAAATGTCAGACGTGGCGATAGCGACCGGATCCTTACGGCCGTTAACGCTCTGCGTACCCGCAAGGGATAGAGGCGTGATATATGTATGTATGTATGTACCTAGTCATCATCATCTGCCTGCCCTTATCCCAATTCAATTGGCAACATGTTATCTTCTTCCAGTCATCTCTTATACTCATTTATTCCCTTTTTGTTCATGACGTCTTTAACACATTCCATCCAAACCTTTTTGGGTCTTTCTCTCTTGGTTAGTAAATCTTCTTCTATTGCGTGTAGGACAGTGTGTAGCCAAGATGTGGACAGCCTTATCTTGAAGGTTTTCTAGCGAACAGATGGCAATTCAATTAAAATTCAAATTATTTATTCAAAGTAGTAAATTTTACATTTAACTTTTTGATGGTCAAAAATTAACAATTTTAATAATAAGAAATTTATGAACCTAGTGTAAACGCGACTAAAAACTTAAAACTAGCCCCTAAAGCACTGCCTCGGGGCTGGCCAAGCTAACCAAACAGCATGTAACGTTAGGTGGTAAATAAAATAACATCGAGTTCATGCCAAAAGAAAAAAATGTTGTGTTACATGCGTATGGTTAGCCGAGTTAGGCCTACGCTAAAGTTCAATAAAAAAATATAAAAATATTCTTTCCTTACACGACTCGAAAAAGTGAGGATTCTAGTGATACCAACACCTACCACATAAAAAAGGAAGGTACACGCGTTCGGATGCTCTGAATATAACCGTGCCGTTTTTAGGCTGCCGTGTAATAACGACAACCCTAAGGTAGGAAATACTCTATTCTATTTATATCCTGGTTTTATAGCTTAGTGCTTAGCTCAGTGTGAGGTCTGGCCTGCGGGCTCATCTAAGCTACCTCTACTACTTCTGGGTTTTTAGGTCCTAATGAAATTGTGGGGAGGCGACTAAGGGACTCGAGGGTATTGGTGTATTACAATTTTTAGGCGACAGGCTGACAACCTGTCACTGTAGTGATACACATGTTTTCTGGAACAACCTTGGAAAACAATCCTCAAAAATGTCAGACGTGGCGATAGCGACCGCATTCTTACGGCCGTTAACGCTCTTCTAACGCTCTTTCTAAGGCGTGATATATGTATGTATGTATGAAATTGAACTTGAATTATTTCTATAACATTTTCATACGTGTGTGGACCACAATAGGGGCAAATATTTTACAAGACTAAATTACCCATGAATCTGAACAACTTTCCCCAACAAGGTAATTTCAATTTTTAGTAAATGGCTTCTGTGAACAGGTCAAAACTTAAAAAAAAATTACTGAAGCGTCTGTCAAATAACGTAAATTTTTGCGGTGCTCCTACGTCTACGTCGGTTTTTTGCACGGGTGGGGAGTAAACCCACCGTATGCGTATGACAGACGCACGCGTTACTTTGCTGAAAATGCTCGTCAGCGAACGTGAAGTGCGAGCACCGCCTTAGAGGTACTTATTATTGTAATTATGGGTCTAGTTAACAGTGAATTAGCACCACTCTAGTATCACTTTCACACTTGGCTCCAGTTCGTCTGCTCTCACTGATACCTTTCTCACACTTAACGCACAACGCAGCCGTAAAATAAAGCTGCGTAACGCATGCGTCTGTCAGATCCATATCTATACTAGAAACGTCATTTCCCTTACTAAAACCCGCTCTTGCTGGCGCTAGCGTAGCGTCGTGCGTTGGACCTGCGTCAAAAGCTGTTTTATAGTCTGTAAAATATAAGATGATCCTAGTAAACAAAGGAAAATGAAACTTATGTCCTAGTATTTGCTCTAAGGTCACAATTCACAAACGTCACAGGATCATCCTTTAATTAACAGACTATATAGTACCATGACGTTTCTAGTATGGATCTGACAGACGCATGGGTTACCCAGCGTTATTTTAGCGCCGTGTATTGTGTGTTCAGTATGAGAACGGCCTTAGATAGCATATTTCAAATTAATGTTATCGTCACATCTTCCAATCTATTTAAAAGTCGAGTAAGATAAGTTTCCTATTCATATTATTGTCGATCCGTTTAGAAAGTATAATTATCGATTTACAAAGCGATTGCGATTAGAATCTATTAGAATTCGGATTCTATTGTTCGTAGTTTGGGTACAGCTTATTAAAGATGGGCTGCAAAATGAAGAAGTTTGGACATACAATGACTACGAATGATTATTCTTTTTATAAGTACTGTACTTTTTCTTGCAAATAAACCATTTAATCACCAATTAAACCGGCTACTTATTTCCTATGTAGTTCCCACGACAGCTTGTATAGCCAACATGAAACTTTTTCTGTGGGGGCTATGTTGGTAAGCATAAAAAAAAATCGACCTTCCATACATAATTCCCGATCAGCTGACTTTGTATGGAAACTCGAAATAATTTTTTGTTCCCTAACATAGCCTCCATAGAAAAAGTTGTTCAGTTTCATGGTCTGATCACTCCTGCAAAGTTTTCGCTACACCGTCTCTTACACCCTGTATAATTTACATGACAACTCTACTATAGACACCTTTTGCAACCGAAATGAAAATTTTCAGGACTTAAAACGATTCAAAGAAGCAAAAAGACGCTATAAACCAATAACTGAAAAAAGCTCTGGGGATAGGGTTCAAAAAATTTTCCCTAAGTAACAGAGATCGTCTTAAGTCCCTGCTAAGAGTTTCTATAGATAAATGCATCACTGACTTCTTGGAATCTGGAATCTGTCACAACTTTTTCAAACTACTGCATTGTATATATAAGCCACATGTATTTTACTGGTGGCGTCTGTTCGTCTACCTTACCAGAGGATGTATAGACAGACGCTACACCATATTTGCAATAACTACAAATAGTCTTCCTACAATCTATTTAATCGTTACCAATCCAATAAAACTACTGACAGATTGACAGGTGTTCAAATAAAATTAGAAAGGCCGCATCGAATAATCGTTTAATTGATAAAAATCAGCGTTTATAGAAGTGGACGGCCTTTGTCCGCCATTTTCAGCGCGTTATGCGACTGCGCGCCAAAACTGTATGCGCGTGCGACTGTCTTGTGGGGTGAGTCATAGGTAATGGGCATGACGACTGGCAGTCAAACAAGCTACTTTTTACAACGATATTTTATATAAAAATACGAAGAAATTACGTCATGTCCCTGTAGTTTGACTGGTGTCAAAATATATATATATATTCTTTATTGCATAAACAGTATGGAAAATAAATACAAGAAAAATTGTTGCAAAGGCGGGCTTATCTCTAAATGAGAGATCTCTTCCAGCCAACCCATGTGTTGTGAGAGAATCTAAAATTTTGGGGCAATTAGGCAATAAAAGAAACTACATGAAAACTAAATAAATAACTAATGCTATAAAATAATATAACGTACATACCTACTTAAATAAATATACTTATTTAATCCACATAAATAGAATACCAATACTTAAATACATATCAAACAAATACATAAACATATCAAGGTTGTTGGGAAATAAAGTGCTCTTTTACACGATTTTTGAAATACTTACTTATATATTATTTTTGTTTAATAATTCAAACTTTGAATACTTCGAAAAACTATAAATGGAATATGTAATATTTTTGAACAATAGTTATAAACATACTACTTTCGTATTCTATTAATTACCCAGTCATCTAGCGAATTCTTGATTGTGTATGTCATTGAGTCGACAACCCAACAAACAAAAGTTGCTCTTATTGTGGCTTATATAGCCAAAAATAATATACTTATACAAGCCGTATTATCGCTAATAAGGGTGTGTTTGGGCACAATTTATAAAGGTTATATCCTTGTACCCCCCTTATAGTTACCTTATTGATCGCTTTTTTCCCCTTATACGTGTTATATTATGGCAAGGGACAAGGAAGATAAACTTATAATGGCAAAGAAATAACTTCTATATAACCAATACACATATAAAAATCATATGAAAAACGTTAATAAGGGCGACCACCCTTATATGTGTTTTATCATAATCCGATACAAAGGAGTTAAACCCATTGTGGCAAATCAAAGGCTCTTAAAAATCCGTAGGCCCTTATAGCCGTCTGTTTATGATTCTGCAACAAGTGTTTTGGCGTGGAAAGTAGGTACATGAATGATTTAACTGAAAAGAGAACGGTAAGTATAATTATTTTAAGTAGTTAATATATTTCTGATTTGTGTGCTCATATATAGTGAAAAGTAACTGGGAATTCAAATTCACGGTAAAATGTGGTACGCTGTGTGTTGTGGTGTCAACCCGCCCTCGAATTTATGCTTTTTGAGTGCTAAAAACGTAATAAATTATTTACTCATGTTCTATACAGTGCCATTAAGAGAGCAAAACGATAAGCACATTGTCTACAAGGGGTCAATGAGAGTGGAAACCTTATTATGGCCACATTTGTTGCTTATATTCTATCGCCATTTTGTGTTATCGCCATTTAACATATTTTTAGGGTTCCTTTGACACGAACAAAATCCCATTATGTACTACTTAAGTTTTTAATTTTTAAATTTATTTATTTTTAATTTGAATCCATTTTTTAATGTAAATTCCACTCCGTAATAAAACCACACAACCTGCTATGCTTTCAAAATGGCAATCTTAGTTATGTAAACCATTTTAATATAACCATAAAGAGAACAGTTCTTTTGAAATCGCTGTATTAGGGAATATGGAATGCTTTCATCCTTGTAAAGATTATATAAAATGTCAAAATTTGTTTGCTGGATAGACGTCCTATCAAATGCTCCTATAAGTTGACAAGCATCATAATTACCATAAGCATGTCTTTTATAAGAATAATTTATCATATTAAAAGCCTTTATATATCTTTGAATATTATAAGGCTGAAAAGCAATGTAGTTAGCCTCTATAAGAAGAACACATTTCGAGCCCTTATAGTAGCCATATAATTTGGATTTATTGACGTTTAACCAGCCAAATTATAAGAGTAAAGGTAATATTAACTAAATCTTCTTATAATGTGCCATTATAAGGAACATTGACATTATTAATGCTATTTTATGACAAGTATAAGAGTATAGATCTTATAGACTTAATTTTATAAGTTTAATTTGTTTGTTGGGAAATGACCATTGGATTATGTGTCGACAAATGACCCTAGGTAGGGGCGCAGAAACATAATATTGAATTTGCCCAAGGCGTGAAACTGGTTCGTTGCGCGTGGTTGTGGTTTAAAACACATAAAACAACAATCAGAGACTACAACCACGTTTCACAAATTTAAAAGCTTATGGTGTGATTATAAAAAAGTCAGACCGCGGGATTAGACAGTGTTAAATACATTTTCCATGCGATTAGACGTTGCCAAACGGCTTAAACTATGTATCTAAGGCACAACGCAGCGATAAAGTAACACACCCGTAACGCAGCGCTCTCTCAGGTTCATACTAGAAACGTCAATCCCCATGCTAAAACCGCTCAACCGCTGTCGATGCAGCTTCGTTATGTACTCGCATCTGCGTTATTCTGTCGCAGCTGCGTCGACAGTGATTGAGCGATTTATGGGGATTGACATTTCTAGTATGAATCTGACAAACCACTGCTGCGTTATTTTAACGCAGAGTTGTGCGTTAGGAGTGAAGGAGGCCTACCTGTTGGTGGAATCTCGGGGTAATTTTTTTCATGTCGAACCAACGAGCCTCCGGTTTGGAAGCCTATGACCGTTAGACCATAAATAGGCAGTTTTGCTCTGAGTCACCCTGGTCACAACCGACTGTTGAGATTACTTACGATATTTACTGTTACATTTTATCAATCAGACCTATCAATCGTGAACATGTTTTTTATACGACTGCCCAACCAAAAAAGAGGTGTTATTTATTAGAGGTTCTTTTATAGAGAACTAGAATTGATTATTTAGTGTCCGCTTCTTTTCAACAACATTTCACTCTCTCACGAAGTAGGCCGCACGCTGACTGAGTAAATAAAGTTACCGTATCCCACACTTAACGCACAACGGAGCGCAAAAATATCGCAGCGGGATCTATACTAGAAACGTTATGCAGCGCCATCGAGAGCGGTTTTAGTATGGGGAGTCCAGTATGGATCTAAAAGACCGCTGCGATATTTTAGCTCTCCGTTGTGCATTAAGTGTGCTTATCGACTTTTGCCATTCAAAACTGTAGTAAATCTTTCAAGCATTCCGTACTTTCCAATTTACTTTAAAGCTTTATTCCATTTCTCTTGTATGTTTCTACTGTGTTTTGATTTTACACACAACTCACATATTTCATTGGCTATTAACTTTCGCTGGTCAATAGAGCGACCAGTTCAACAAGCATACTGACACGCCCGAGGTCGTACAATGGCTCTCAGGCCATACAGGGCGCGCCATATGGCATGCGCGATCGTGACCTGGCGCGCTGGTCATTTGTATCGAAAGTTGTAGGTTGATGTGAGAGGAAAAGTGAAATTAATTTAGTTTAAAGTATACGTACTTATGGGACTAAAAAGGCCCATCATTCATCATGATGACCATCATCCTTCATGCTCCTTGCCTTATCCCGTTCTCTGTCGGGGTCGACTACCTAACCTAAGGGATTTGACGTGGGACCAAGTTTTAACATAGAGCGACTGCCATCTGACCTCTGCAACTCGAAGGCTAACCTGGCCCGAATCCTAGGTTAAGTCGCATTCAAATGTCCTCTGAATTCAAATTTTATTTGAATGTGAGTTTCATCACGATGTAAGAGCAGTTGGTAAATGTACGTGAGTTAAAACACATTGGTGCATGGCGAGGATCGAACACGGGTCTCACGATTGTAAGTCCGGTGTCCTAACCACTTGGCCACCGACGCTCTTTGCATCGACGCTGGTAAGGGTCTAAAAAGATTTTTCACTGTTCTGCAAGCTCCGATGAAAGGAATAAAATAAATAAAAAAAACGTAGAGAATGGCAGAACCGCATCAAGTATAGGCTATCACAGATTGTCATTTGCATGGTGCCTATCACTATTATCATCTGGGCGAGTACAAGAAGCAAGTTGGTTATTACTACTTCGTTTAATCAGCCCAAAATGGAAGTTTATGGAAGCGCATGTGTTTAGCAGGTTTATATGTAGCAGTGGACGTCTCATGGCTGTTGGTGATGTATGCACAACTAAACATATTATATTATTTGGTCTTTTCATAAACACAGTACCTACCTACAGCAATAACTCTCCACGCCTTTAGAGCAAGAACTAACCTGGACTTGTAAGCCGATTTGACAGCTGCCAGATATGTTGTTATTTATGAACCGTTAAATTTGAGACCTGTCAAGTCGATCGTGTTAAGATGGACAAGAACAAGACAAGAATCTATTACCAACAACATTACACCACACATGAACAATACGGTCTTCAAAAAGGTGACACATCGTGCACAACGAAGCACGCACGGCCAAGGTGAACTGGTGATATATTCTAGACTTTGTACTCAAAGAATCTAGACCAAACTATGTTACCTACTAAGATAAGCAGCTAGAGTAACAAAGAATTTATAATGATAAAACTAGCGCTACTAGCGTTACCCCAGAATGCAGGATTTTTTTGTTGGGTATTCGTTAAACGCCCCGGGGCCATCAAAATTACGCGGCTTGGTGGGGAGCTAGGGCTCCCCCGAAAATATTTGTATGGTTGTTCAAACAACCAGCCCAATCGCACCCTTTTTGGCACCCCTTGGGGCGAGACTGGGCTTAGGAGTTGTTCTGGGAAGAACGGATCGGACTGAGCAGAATGCAACAATAAAACAGTTTTGTAGGAAAAAAAATCTATCACTATTAACAGGAACTTTTGATAAACAAAAAGAAGATACACAGGCCATACAAATCTAGGCATTACTATGATTACACCTATAGCTATAACTAGTATAAATACTAACCAAGTAAAAGTTGTAGGTACGGTCTGATAATCCACGCTTGAATTTCATTAGCTGGCGAGTTTTAGTACCAAGCAAGACAGACACATTAAGTAAGGAAAGTTGGATGTTATTAGCATGAAATAAGATAATCTTTCAGGCTTTGTTTCGTGGTAATGGTGAAGTATTCTACATTTGCATCACTCAAATTTTCCCCGGGGGTCTCACGAAAGGCAAATATTGAGAGTATAGGGAACGTGTAATATCTATACCTTATGGTAGGTACTGTCTCTTCTGTTTTCTACTGCTGTATCTATTATTATTAGATTAATTAAGAGTTTAAAGCAATAAAGATAATAGAGTTTTCCGTGTGATGCCGGCTTCGAATAGCATCACCCCATTTCTTCCCCGTGGGTGTCGTAAGAGGCGACTAAGGGACTCAAGGGTTTCACGTGTATTACAACTTTTAGGCGACCGGCTGACAACCTGTCACTATAGTGATACACAAATTACCTCAACCGGCCCTTAATATTTGTCAGACGTGGCGATAGCGACCGTATTTTTGCGGTCGTTAACGCTCTGCCTACCCCGCAAGGGATAAAGGCGTGATATATGTATGTAATGTATGTTAGAGCAATAAATAATTTTGTTATATTGTTATGTTTTCTTGTAATATGAACCAGCGCCCCTTGTCATAAAACATTGCACTGCCCTCGACATTCCGCCTTCTTAGTGCAATTAGTATACTAAGAACTCCAAACTCCAAAAAACTGTTTTGGGGCTTAACGGTGATAGAGAAACAGTCCTGCATGCACTATTTCGTTAAATACAAATTTAATCAATACTTATTAAAAAATGTTATCATAGAAGCTTCCTAAAGCCATAAAGCGCCATAATTTGAACATAAAAGCGATCTCGGGAATGTAAACAAGACCAAATTGTTCCAACTATCTCAACTCACTATCACCGCTTGCCTTAGCGCAGTCTTATTCTGAAGCCGTGACTTCCGTGTTTATTATCGCTATTTGACGACCGATGTGGTAGAGCGACTGCCTGCGACACAGAAGGTTCCTGGTTCAATTCTCGGTGGGTGACTTTTACAATACGGACCGGCAGAAATGTGAGTCATGCTATTCTAAACCGGTATCACACGGTCGCCAAATGTAAACTACGAATAAAATGACCGCTGATCGAAATTAAAAGCTTTTCATCTGCTGCTTTTAAGGTTCAGTGCCCAAAGGGTCAGGGACCTTGCCGTCTGTTTGTCTGTCTGTCTGCATGTCACACTGTAGATATTTTATAATTGTGATAGACATAGGTGCGTTCACTTTTAAAGGTAAATTTAAAATATCTAATATAGCTCACTGTCGATAAGAAAATAACTCTAATTTTTCCACATTGTCAAGAATAAGCTTTTCGCCCGAAGCTCGCTAACTGTCTATCATTATTATCTTCAATAGCGAATGTAGCGAGTAGCGAAGTGAGTGCCGTACTGCGCTTTCCGGTCCGAAAGTTAAATAATAGAAAGGTCAAAAGACAAACATACAGTTTCATTAATTTGCTGCTTTTATGGTACAGAAAAGGTCGAGTTTAGCTATTGGCTAGAAATTCTGACGGTGTGATTCATAAATTATTGATACGACGTGATAAAACACACAAATTAAATTATTTTCCATACAATTTGATGTTTTCAAACGCCTTTTGAATAACTTTGGTAGATATAGATATGTATATGTATATATATATATATATATATATTAAATATCTATAAATATCACGCCTTTATCCCTTGCGAGGTTGGCAGAGCGTTAACGGCCGCAAGTCTAACATTTTTTAGCATATATAATAATAATAATAATAATCCCGCACGGCAGCTTTGGCAAGCTGTTGGTGAGTAGCGCCACCACGGACCCGAAGTACTCCTGGGTTCCCCGGAATGGGGCCCTTTGTCTTGCCTTAACCGGCCGGGCAGAGTGGAGTCGCAAGAGTTTTTCAACTCGAAGGGTGGAAGTGTTAAAGGCATAAAGCCGCGAGTAATGCTGAGGGGGGAAATCCCTGAACTTGAAAGCGCGGCTTGCCGGAGTCGACCCCAAGACCAGGACTCTCACCTTTGGCTTGCCTTAGTTGGCCGGTCGAAGTGGGGCCGCTAGAGTTCGAGCCTGTGTTCGGACTCGAGGGGTGGAAGTGAAACATGCGTAAGTCGCGAGTTGGTGCATGTTCTGGCCCTCGTCCAGGACCTCTGCGCAGAAAGCGGTGTACACCTCTCGACACCCCTCAGTCGCCCGCAACAGTGTTGCGTCCCAGGGCACCGCGCATCATGCGCAAAAGCCCTTTAGTGGAGGCCCACCTAGCGGGCGGCGAGTCACCGTCTGCCGAGATTATCAAGGTTGAGACATTTGATTTGGCAGGCGTCCCGTTGTCTCAACAATAGCCCAGCAACCGGTCCAGCAAATTCCTCCCCATAGCCCTAGTAATCCGACCCTCACCTGCAATAGTCCTTGCATCAGGCGTGTGCTGGCTCTGGGTGTACTCTGTAGTGCAGACAGAGCGAGTATGCGCTTGATGTACACATCACACACTTAGATTATTTGGTATAAAAAGGCCTCTGTGCTGTTGGCTTTGGCCCCACACATGCCTCAAAGGACCGGGTCCCTGTGGGCCCGTGATTCGAAAAGAATACCAACATAATAATATATATTCTTTATTGCACACAAAACAGAAATTACATAAAAAACAAACAGAGAAATTTTGATGGTGGCCCATCAATAAGGCGGCCTTAATGCTAAAGTAGCATTCTCTTCCAGGCAACCTTTGGGTGAAAAAGAAAATGCGATATGGTTAGCGGGATAGTGCAAACATCTACATATACTACTATCTACATATCATATCTACATATCTATATATATATATATATGGGCATTTCTACAGAGACGCCGTTTTTTTTGTCCTGGTCCAGAAATCGTGTTAAACATATAAACTAAAATCTCAAAAAAATTACACATAATCCTTAATGTATGTTCTATTTGGAGAGCATAATTATTATGACTAATTTAATAATACTTTCTTCTAAAAAAAATACCGAAATGAAAAAAAACACCAAATTTACCTGATTTAGGCCTGTCCCTTTGGCGGAATTGAATCTAAATTGGTCCATAATTCGAAAATTTCCGGAATTTATAATAATGTTCCTATGTTCACATGTATATAGATGTATGACAAAGGTTTATTTATTACCAAGATGGCTATAATGTTTTATTTTGTACCACTTATGTCACTTTAAATATTTGTCCCGAGCTTATGACTTAATTCGGTATCACTCACAAACTCTTACGCACATCTGTAAATACGCGCGATTTGCACATCTTTATCCGATTCACATAAACTGCCAGTTGCGTCCGAGTAGGCGAGTGCAGTGAACCTGTGACATGCTGCCGGGATTTACCATTTTCAAAGATAAGAAATTTTACTTCGTCTTTGGTGCAGGGTAATTTCTCAACTCCGGATCATAAATATTTTTGAAACTATAAGAGCTAAAAGGTTGTTACTTTGTGTAATTTGTGCCTCGATAGTATACCAATACGTAGGTAAAATTGAATTTGCACAAAGTTATACTATGAGAGAGAAATTTCAAAGAAACCAGCTTTTTCTCAACTCCGGGAATCTGAACTCCGTGTGCATTTGTTCACGGAGTTGAGAATTTTGTTCACGGAGTTGAGGGCTTTTATAAAACTGTGATTAGAATGATGTCGTGTGGTACCGGCGTAGAATAGCATCACTCCAATTCTACCTGTAGGTGTCGTAAGAGGCGACTAAGAAACTAGCTCGAGAGATGATTAACGACGATTAACTCTTGTAATTTCTAAACTCCGTGAACAGTCAAAATTCAAATTCGATTATTTCAGAATCTGCAAGAGGAAATGGGGAGAAATTTATCTTATTTTGTTTATTCATTTAAAAAACAATAAATCACTTTGAATGAGTGCATGAAAACCTTAAAACAAACGTGCACTCTCAACTCCGTGAACACTCGAAATTAAAATTGAATTATTTCAGAATCTACTGAAGCAAATGATGGCAAATAAAATTAAATAGGGTAAACGATACTATTATTGGCCCCCCTGTATTTATTGGCCCTTGGGTTTTTTTAGCTTAATACTAAGGATTACCATCACAAAAACAAAAAAGTGAATAAATAAACAAAACTACCAATTATTCCTTGGTAACACCATTTAGTAGTATTTTTAATTCCTTACTAGCAAAACTGAAAAAAAAGTGTCTTTTGTTGGTGCGTCATCGAGGGAGCCACAACCTGCTGATTCTTAGCAAATTCTGTTATGCCTGGGCAAGTTTGGTGCTGTATTTCTTGTTGAATTAAGCGTGAATAATGTAAATGGCTGTTTATTTCATTTATTATATCGTGATTACATGTTAATTAAACTCAGATAAAACGCGATTCATAACCTAAAATGGAATAATCAGGCGGCCAATAACTGTACTTGTCACTTATATGAAAGCCTAAATGAATGGCATGGCGGCCAATAATTAAAATACTGCTTATCGATTATCGGTATGATTTTGAACTTTATTTACACTTAGTTATTAAAGTTATTTCGGATATTGTTGCGAAAACTATAATTTACTTTCTGTAAATAAATGTTGGCATGGCCAATCATTGTACTTTTGATGCTATTGGCCACTGCCAATCACTGTGTATAGGGAGGGCCAATCATTACACTCGAATCATAAGAACGCAATAGTGATGTGCGCATTTTACCTACTAAAAATAAAGTCTCACTATAGGTATTATTAATTTACCTACCTAAGTACCTACCTAGGTAATTGATAAGAATATTGTTTGTTATTTAATAAGTATACGCATTCATCTAAATTCCTAATAGAGCTATGTATTACTTATTATTTTTTCTGTTTGTTACCTACGTACCTATACACAGCAATTGAATAAGCTACTCAGGGATACTCCAAACGAATAGAAGTATTGGTATTCCTTAAATAAATTTTTGTACGAAAAGAATTCCTTTATGAGAACCAATTTCAATAATCTTTATATTTTTATTTGGAACTATAATATTTCAGTTTGTTTGTAGCACCCTTATGCAGCTCATTCGTTTGATCCCATCACTATTGCTTATCCAAGTACATTCATTGGCCCACCTTGAGCCCAATGATTGGCCGGGCTAATCATTGTAAAAAAATTAGGTCAATGATTATGCTCAAGGGGGCCAATAATACTGCTTCTAGGGGTTTATTAGAAAATTTAACAAAAACTGATCTTATTACGAAGGTGTAGGGTCCATATTTCATTCAAAAGATTCCTAAGTTTTATCGGAACGATACTATATTAACTTGCAACAGTATGATGTCACTAACTCAGAGAAACAGGAGGCCGAAGTGAGGACTTTGCTTAAAGGGCCAATCATTGTACACGTTACCCTATATTTCTATTTTTTTTTCCTATTTTTTCAGTATAATAAAGTCAATAAAATGTTAAGAGTAAAATTGCACACGGAGGTGAGAAAAATTTACTCCTGCCGTAGAAATGCTCATATATATACATATAAATATTACATGGGCTGGATCTTTTTGAATATTTTGATTTTTCCAGCAAATTCTGCCTATCTGATTGATGTTTTCATTTTGATGAAATGAGGCTGTGTAAAAAGGTCCTACTACCTACCTACCTAAGTACCCACCCACATTCTACATACACCTAGTTATCATTATTTAAATTTTTATGATGTTGTTTCCTGTTATAAAATATATAACTACTGAATAGTATCATCTCATCAGATTTCTTGTTTCCTGACTTGCAGCGATACTCTGTATAATTCTGTAGGTGGCATGCAGAAGCCCAAAATAGAATTAGATGGAAGAAAAAGAGGAAAGCCTTTGCCCAGCCCAGCAGTGGGACGACTTAGGATTATTAAGATAATACAAGGTATATTTTTGTAATAGAATTTTGTAATGTTTTTTGGGGTTATCTTACTATATACCTAACCTAATAGATATCAACAATCTGCAAATCCGCAACTAAATATAGGTGTGTAGGTATCGTTTTGTGGTTTTAACGCTAACTATAAGACGGCTCACACACTTAGCGCTAAAACAACGCGGGACGGCGGTCTCTCAGATCAGATCCATACTAGAAATGTCAATCCCCATACTAAAACCGCTCAACCGCTGTCGATGCAGCGCTATCGCGACGTAGCGTCGTCCGTCGAGTGCGGTTTTAGTATGGGGAATGAAGTTTCTAGTATGGATCTGACAGACTGCTGCGATATTCTAGCGCTCCGTCGTGCGTTAAGTGTGCGCTCAACCTAATATTGTCAAAAATTTGTTCGCCATTTATAAAAAAATAAGTTTGCAGTAAACCTTCAATAGTCTAAGCAATAAACCAAAACTAAACAATGTACCCATCAAGCACATAGCTAGACGAACGTAACTTACCAACGTATATCTATTTTCAAAGATCTAGCCATGACCTAGCTAAAATTGACAATAGCCAAACAAAAATCTAGGTGTGTCGAGTTTCTGTCAAGGTTTTGGCCATGGGCCTTGATGTTGCATTGTGTCGCAGGATGTCACATTATTTGACCATAGCTACAATATGGGGCCTAAAGTTGGATGTTGATGTACCTATTCGCAGATTTAAAGTAAAAAGTAGGTCAAAGTCGAAACCATTCTGTATCAGCTACTAAACAAGGGAGTTGTAAAAGAGCATCTAAAAAAATGATCGTAATAAAATTACGGTAATTATCGCAACGTTTGACAAATGTTTTAGGGTTGTTTCAGATATTCGTGTATAGGATGAAACTTTAAATATAAATCCAGCAACACCCAGCAAACTCCATCATATTTCTTACATACAGTCGATAAATAATAATACTTTTATACAGGCCTTAGAATGAAGTTTTGAAAAGCAACCGAATCAAAACCACGACAGAAAACGTCCCAAGTCAACTTTGAAGTATTATGGGCGGCCCTCCGAATACTGAAAAAAAGTTTGACGTTCCTGGACATTATATTCCTTTAGAAAGTTGTTCAGTTTCATAGGTCACCCTATCAATATTCGGATGGATGTCCCTTACTCCCTGTATAATAATTAGAACTCTACTTAGATCCAAGCTTTGACCCTGGACTGACAGGCGTAGTTTTGATGTCGAAATGTCGAAAACGTAGAGTCCAAAACAAAAAAAATTACCCTACCATCTACCTCATTAATAAAACTACTTATCATATGGTCCTTGAACTCCTTAAGAGCCTACGCCTTGGTATTCAGAAGACGAAGGTTCCGGTACCGTCTTACCTGGCGTTTTATATAAAAAACCTGTTACCTTAAAATAACTTCTTTTTGAAGATCCATGGGGTCCTTGCTGCTATGTTGTTGTACAGTCGAAACCAAAAATGCTTACTTTAGTTTGTTAAATTTAGCTGAATACCTATTATGACGTTTGTGACGTTGGAGCAAATGGAAAATGGACCTTATGTTCCAAGGTCACAAACGTCACAGGTATCAAGCTAAATTTTACATTACACAAAATCTACCATAACATTATAATCAAACTGCTAATATGAATATGAATATGAAGTTAATTTCTGCTAATTAGTAGGTAACCAACATTATTACCTACTCTCTTTTAATCCGGTACCTAGATCTCGGATAAGCGACAGGAACACAGTAAAATATCACTATCTGTTACCCTATTTTACTTAGTCGTAGGTACTTCACTGAGCACCCTTATGAAAAGCACACGGCAGGCAAGTCTGATAATTATCAAGGGTTCAAATTTCATGCCCTAATCCAATCACAAATTACTTATCGGTAGGCGTAATGATAGCTGAATATGGTGATGTTTTATCGATGCTAACTATAGGTACTAATCAACGAACTTATCTTCACGATTGTACTTTTTAGTTCCGCGAGTCGCCACCGCGCGACTCTTTCGAGCGCTAGTATCGCCCCGGCCTTCGACCCAATCGGACGTTCGCTCCGTATCTTCAAAACTCCGTACGTTTAGTATCGTGTTATTGAAGTTTTTCCCAATAATCCGTAACGGTGACAGTGAAAAAAAGTGATCTGTGTATCGAAATATTGTGTGTTTTGAACTCAGTGTGGGTTTCGTTGAGTTTTCTCGTGGTTTTGAACTAAAAATCGCGAGCAAAACTTGTATTAACGGAACTTTCGTATCGGATTTGCCGCGGATAGTGTTTGGTGAGTTACATTTTCTATGGTGTTTGCTGGTTCAAGGTAAAATGTAACGGTAGTTTAGGCACAACATTTGGTGTAATTTCAAGGCTCAAATTTGAGGCTTAAATCACCTGATTATCCGAAAAATAAGATTATTTCGTGCCTCGGACGGCTTGCGGTCTGTCAGATTCATACTAGAAACATCAATCCCCATACTAAAACCACTCAACCTATGGCTCAACCGCGATTCTATTCTATTTCTTGTATGGATGGCGTTTCCATTTGAGATTTCGCCAGTGTCGTAGACGCATCCGTCGTAACGCATCCCTCAAATTTAAAAAGCTGAACAATCATAGGCAAAGGATCGTGTAACTATTCAGCCTACTCGTATTTTACAGAAAATTAACAAAAATACATAAAATAACAATGATTGCGACATCACAATCATTAATTTTAATATCCTAGGAAGCCAGTCAACCTTGGTGATCTGTAAAACAATACTAAAGATGTTCTATAATTGAAATTCAACGGTTGACATAATGCAAGTTATAAATCAACGCATATTTGAATAGGATCACCTGTCAGTCTTGACATGTTAAATATCCAAGATGTAAGATGTGTAGGTTTCATTGTTTCCCACAAGTTGTTTACCTATAATGTAGGTATGTATTCGCAATCGCAAGTGCTACGTAGGTTGACTATCGAGGCTTACATGAAGAGCATTTTTGCAATTTTCGAATCTTACAACTTATAATTTTAGGGTTACTACGTCACTGCAACCAAATACGATAATTGATTTAGATAGGCCGATCGCAGCGCTAAAATAATGCTCCGTATCGCTTGCGTCTGTCAGATTCGTACTAGAAACGCCTGCTAAGACACCTATTTACGCAGGTTCAACGTACAACACTGCGTTATTTTAGCGCTGCGTTTTGCGTTAAGTATGAGAATGTTTTTATCAGTACTCGGAACCGTAGTATAAAGAAAGGGGAAACGCATTTTCTGAGAAAGCCTTTACGCAGTCGATAACTATGTAGTAGGCAGGCAGGCACCTAAATCCTAAGTGAGACGGTACCCCCTACTTCTAACCATAATTGACATTCTGTAGAAGAAGCCACTTCCATAAACATGCGCACCATAAGATAAAGCCAAGTCCATACAAAAATAGCCGATCGGATCAGTTCATGCTTGGCAAGTATTTCCATATAGATGGGCTTAAGTAATGAACAGGATCTGGAATAGACCTTGTTTGTACGCAATGCAGTGTGCAATGACCTTGGATGGCTTGTGCAGCATTTATTGACCTATTGGCTATAAATGGCTATTTCCAGGATCGTATTCCACCTGCCTGGCGAGTATGGCAAAAACCCCCCAAACGTGGGAGACACATGTCCAGCTGTGGACTGTTGTGGCTGTTGTGGACTGTTGAAGATTATTCCAAGGACGTCAAGATCCGTAGCGGAATTTCATTATTTGAGTATGACCGTTTTCACACTTGACGCACATCACAGTGGAGCGCTAAAATAACGCATCTGTGCAGCGGTCTGTCAGATCCATACCAGAAATGTTAATACCATACTAAAATCGCTCTTTTTTAAATTACACACAAGTAGAAACTTTAACCGGACCATAAGATAATCTGACTGAATTGATGAGACAAAATTCATATGGATAAGAAACAAGATTCTCCTTAATTGCATGGCTTACCTTTCCTGAATCCTTTTTAAGCTGTAATTTGGCCAAAAGACACTCAAAAATACGTTCGATCTTTCTTAAATTACTTCTTAACCCAATCGATTTCCAATGAGGTCATACCAATGAAGTTAAACTTGCTCGAGAGCCTTTTACGGAAACCTTATATGGTTCAGATGCCGTGACATGAAATTCATGACATTTTAGGAGTCGATCATGACGCAATCGTTCCACAGCATGAGGTTTACAATCATTCTTCTTCTTGTCATGTGAGACACTGAATCTACAGACGACTCGATGAACCCTGGTGTCACATCATCACATGATTAAAATTGTTGTTAAACTAGCAGTGGGAAAGATACCATCTTTTATGAGCTTATATTATTAATAATATAAGCTCATAAAAGTTGATAAATATCGTCTTTGAGTGTATCGCTGAGCATCGAAACAGAGACCTTCAGATCCTGACCACTAGACCTTGGAGGCAGTTAAACCATCATCATCATCAAAGGACGCTTCAACCATGACGTTGGGCAATTTACTTGTATGAAGGTTGGCTGGATTAGAAAACTTGTCATAATTGACCTTTGCCTTAATAGTTTGCTCATCACTCAAGTCAAACCGGTATTAGTTGGATTCTTATGCGTTGTAAGAACTAAGGTGTTAATAAAACGATAAGCCGGTCCAAAACCGCGTATGTACAGTAGTGGACACTGTTATTGTTACCTACCTAATTTTATTTTTCTTTAGGGTCGTTAGACGACTCAGGATCCCACACGAAAGGAGGGAAAGACCTGCTACAATACTCTACTGATAGATATGGGCCTCCTCCTGGTGGGGATATTTGCCACGCTTGACTAGTGGATTAGCGAGCGCAGTGTAACAGCTGGTGCTGATTCCCTTAGTCGCCTTTTAGAACGCCCACGGATAGAAATGGGGTGACGCTATTCTAAACCAGCACCACTCGTCTTAGTAATGATGATGACGAGGAAAACGACTAGTACCACAATACTGAAAGTGATGATAAGTCAGTGCACTAGTTTTTAATAAATCCAATAAAATCAGACTGCATCATCATTATTCTACAAACATTAACCAGATGACGAGGCACAAATCTCGATAGTCGAGCAATTTTCTTGTAAAATCATTTAACGTCGTGATGGCTTGTACTCGGAAACGCTCCAAAAACTGGTCAACCATGCTTTATTTTTTCTTATTCTCGTCCAACTGGTTAAAAAACTGAATTCCTAGAATCAGATAAACCGTAGTTGTCTCTTGTTAGGTCTCTGCCGAGTAAAAGGCGGGGTCAAACGCTAAGCGCACAATAACAGAGATCAAATCATGCCGTACTATCACCAGCGCTGGGAAAGGTCCCACGCTTCAAGCCAGAATAATACGAACCATGACTTTTGACCCAGCGTGACTGGCAGGTCCAATAACCCCTGTCAATGCCTGTCAGAGATGGAGCCAGTGTCAAACAAAAGGAAATTACGGAACAATAGAATGTACTGTACTGACTTGGTGATATCGAAATGTCAAATAATGACCGGCAGATCGTCATCAGCATTAGCTAAAGCTAGTACAATAGCTTTCCGGCAGACCTTTTTATTTTAGACGAGGGTCCAGACATAAACGAAGCATAAAAAGAAAGAGAAAACCTCCTAGAACAAGTCATGCATACAGTTCCCGATAAACCGGTGTTAGAGAACTTAGCACTGGTCCCTGCGCCGGCGCAAACGTGTGAACGAAAGTTCGTTGACCGCTCTCTTATCTATCAGGTCACGAAGGTAAAAGGTGGAGCATTTTTTGCGCCAGTAGAAATTTGGAAAGTAACATGAGGTGTTATTGGAGATTGAATTGTAACGAGACCGTAAGAAGTGTGAATTGGTGAATTTGGAGAAAATTGTGTGAATATTGAAAGGGGAAAGGTGATTATGCAAAGTGGACGCTTCCTATAAAAACTTTGCAAGTATTATATGACTTTATCAATTCTTAGTTTCGAATACTCATTTTTTCAACAACTGTATAATTATTATATAAAATAAATTGTTATTAAATTCGCATTTTATTTTCGCAAACAATGTGCTCCATTATCACACGTAAGTATATCAGCAAAGCAGGAAATGGTCAAGCAAGTTAATCCAGCGATATAAATATCGTCACTAATCAAAATATTTTTATTATTACATTTTTATAAAGTAGGAAGAAAGAGAGTCACAAAACTCGTCCTTGAGGAACTTGGATCGCAAATTGATTACGTTATCTTATCGTCAGAACACGAGTGACTGATAGATATTTGTTGATAATAATAGAAACACTAATGTTTTTTTTACATAGTTACACGTGCAAATTAAATAGAAATCCAAAGATAGGATATTAAGGATACTAAATACGGGAAAAATATAGATAATTCATTTCTTAGCTATGTAATGTAAGGTAACAATGAAATAAATCTGCTAATTAAATGCGAACGGAGGCGCAATATTTCATGCTTACGTATCAAAATAGAATAGTAGATAGGTACTCCAATATTTCAAGTTGCCGGATATTCCAAAACAGACAGCTAAACAAATTGATTAGATTCGTAATAAGCTTTTAGAAACGTACTCCTAACCTCGTGACGAATGATGAAAAATTACAAAACCTATCCGTTTAAAAGAACGCCTCAAGAATATATAGCAGACCAGTTAATATATTAAATTGCTGGTTGCATAAGGATTACGTCTGGGATCATGTTTGGAGTGTCACCTTTCCAAGTCTACTTTCAAAAGGCCCATTGGGACAGTTCATTTGTTTCCATTATGTAAACAGATTGATGACTGGGAAGTAGGCTGGTGGAGTTGGAATTGATGAATGAAAGTTGGTTTTAATTGATTCAGACCGTGACGAGGCTGCTAATGATAATTTTGTTACTGATGCAAGCCAAATATTCACTCAAACTCCGAACTACAAAGAAATTACGTATTATAGTTACAGATTTAGGAAGCTATGCAACTATTTTCTGTCAGCCTAAAACAAATATGTTAATATTTTCCTTTTCCCGGGCTTTCATCTGATCGAAAGATGTTTGCAGAATGTCTTCTTTTCGTGTGAGACTTTCGATGAACCCTGGTGTCAGAATCTTCAACCGCCTGCTACAATTAGCAGGTCTCTGTCATTGTAGGACTGAACCATCGAATGGTAGTTAAATCATGTCAAAATACGTCGGAGCAAAAATCGATGATATCGTTTTCAATCAATTAGAACCGTTTCAACACTTTAACCTAATGAGGCCGAATCACTTGCCTTGGTCAGTTGCGTGGCACGTTAGGGACAAAGGTAGCTAAATATCTTGAAAAACCTGTTCTAAGCTGCATTGCGGATTTGGCCTTCTGCTAAATTCCCAGGCCATGTAGCTAACGGTACCAGCAACGTAAAGGTACGATAATTAATTCCATCTTCGGATTTACTGCGTTTTTATTAGCATTTTGCATTTTTGGCGCTGCGGTGATGGCAACTCCGTAACAAGTGCGCCAAAGAAATTGTGTTTCTGTACACGAAATTTTGTGATGGCACCTTTGTAATTATTCTACCAAGGAAATGGGTGTTTTATGAACGCAATTTTGTAATGGAATGAAAAGAATGTGAACCTTTGTGATTATTCTACAAAAGGAAATGGTGTTTTTATAACCGAAATATCGATACTGAATATGTGGAAACAACCTTTCTAAAGATATTTTTCTGATCTTTACTCTTTTTCAAGTATATAACTCTTCCCCAAAAGCTATAGGAAAAGCACAAACTGTTTGTGGATTTCCTGACGTGTATATCTGGATGATATACTGCTTGAACCAGAGTAAACGTAGCCAGTTGCCGGCCGCTGCGTTCCAAACAGAATGTGCCTAGCTGCTTGTCTATGGTGCTGTACCTTACCAACATTTAGAACGTTGGAGCAAGAAATGAAAGGCCCAGCGGAGTGCCGGTTCGAATCTCGTGTAGTGCGCCCGAGGGGATCTACTTTCGCCATCTGTCACATCTGCATACAATGAGCGGTTGTTAGAAGGTGTGGGCATTAGAACAGCGGTTTGGGTAGTTGGAAGATTTTGTAAGATTTCATTCAGAGGGAAATTTTGGATCTCTATTTGGTGACTACATGCACTAGGATTTTCTGGACCTCTTAGCCTGCCGCTTGGGTCAGATAAACACGGAAAATCGTAATCCTAGCCGGTATGATTCTGATCAGAAATACAAACGTCTAACAGCTTTGTTTAGGTATGTCAAGTTTTTTCGACTGCAGGAATTCCACGTTATATACTACAGTTACTATCTACTACTTTTAAGCTAATGAATGGAACACATTTTAGTTATAAATTTTCCAAGCACATTAGGAAAATTCCGTACTTACAAGAACGACATTTTCTTCTCGTCAAATCCTAGCAAAATAAGATCGTTAATCAGATCAAATGCCAACCGCTGGTCTCAAAGCCAACCATAACATTCTCAGAGCGGAGAAACCGAGCCACCGCAACAAGTCCATTCATCCAGCAGGTTGTGCCGACTGATTAATTGCACCTCACATTCGATGATCATTGTTAACCAGCGAACAAACTTTACATTGAATTTGATTGATTGGATCATGATGAAGACGCTATCAAGTGAAGACTTCTATCTACTACAAGAAAACGCCAGTGGATTGAGAAGTTTTCACATCCTCATGAACTCATAATCCGCTGTCCGACCTGCATCTCGATAGAGCATTTGTAAGATGATTATGGCATCAATTTTGAACCGTAGTGTGTGTGCATCAATAAATACGATAGAAGTTGTGTCTAAC
Organism: Keiferia lycopersicella; assembly: GCA_029255805.1. NCBI lineage: Eukaryota > Metazoa > Arthropoda > Insecta > Lepidoptera > Gelechiidae > Keiferia > Keiferia lycopersicella. The sequence continues at coordinate 14,002,261 of JARACZ010000011.1, read as the reverse complement.
AGGAATTGCAGTGGCCAAAAAGTAAGAATCGTGCTGTCCTTCGCGTCCTTTGTCCGCTAGTCTCGCCACAGTTAATCAGATCAAATGCCCACCGCTGGTCTCGAAGCCAACCACAAGTTTCTCAGAGCGGAGAAACCGAGCCACCGCAACAAGTCCATTCATCCAGCAGGTTGTGTCGACTGATTAATTGCACCTCCCATTCGATCATTGTGAACCAACGAACAAATTGTGCGTTTAATTTGAAGATCATTTAATCGCTTGGAAGATCAATTCGAACGTGAATGAAGATAAGTCACAGAATGATCTTTATTAGATAGTATAGTAAGAATGGAATATGATACAATTCCCGCAAATGTTTTGATGTCATATTCACTCTTTACCGTTACACAGCCTACATAAAAAGAACTCAATCCCCAATCGACACTTCTGTCACAAGTTTAGATGTCAGTGACAAATAAGGTGACAATACGAGTATCGGTGTTCGTAGTGAAATTCTATAAATAATTACACAGCTTTTATCGTCAATATTCATAGTCCCATCTGATTAATCAAACTGACACGATCAGCCAGTCCTTGACATGATCAGCTCGATGGAACGAGACGAGTTGTTGACACAATGACACAACTTGACACGCCTGCTATACTTGAACGCTATACTTGAATTTGTGTTGTCGAACTATCGATAGAAGTTCTATCGATAGTTTTCATTAGGAAATCTTATACTATCGATAGCTCAAAATGCAGCAATAGGTAGGAACTATCAAAAAGTGCAATTCTGTCGATAGTATCATGGCTCATAAATTAGTGTAGTTAAATGATACTATTGGAACTTTTAAAGTTACTATCGATAGTATTCCTACATTTTAAACTACCTACCAATACTATTCATAGTTACAACTATAACGGGTTTTTACCGACTAATTCAGAATGAAAAGAAATTAGAAAAGACATACCAGATATTATATACCTACATATCGACAAATCGCGAACTTAATCAAAATAATTCGTAGGTAAAATTATAACTTTACATACATACATACACATATCACGCCTTTATCCCTTACGGGGTAGGCAGAGCGTTAACGGCCGCAAGAATACAGTCGCTATCGCCACGTATGACATTTTTGAGGATTGTTTTCCAAGGTTGTTTCAGAAAACATATGTATCACTATAGTGACAGGTTGTCAGCCTGTCGCCTAAAAATTGTAATACACTAATACTCTCGAGTCCCTTAGTCGCCTCTTACGACACCCGCGGGAAGGATTTGGGGTGATGCTATTCTATGCCGGCATCACACGGCATTATAACTATGAATAGTGTAAACAACCGCGATAGTTTAAAATTTAGCATTGCCTACCAATACTACCTATCGATACTATCATTCAACTATCTATAGATAGTCCGTAGTCCTCTATCGAGCGGCAACACTAGCTAGAATGCCAGCAAGTGGGTGGAATACTCGATGACGATTTATTTTGCAAACATGTTTTACTTTTTAAACGGTTGTCATCTTTCGACATCGATTTTGAGGTCAGAATAAGTTGTAGTAATGGTAGCTACTTTAATCGAAGAAAGTTTTAATATACTATCCCGTGGGTGTCGGAAGAGGCGACTAAGGGACTTGAGAGTATTGGTGTATTACAATTTTTAGGCGACAGGCTGACAACCTGTCACTATAGTGACACACATGTTTTCTGAAACAACCTTAGAAAACAATTCTCTAAAATGTCAGACGTGGCGATAGTGACCGTATTCTTACGGCCGTTAACGGTCTGCCTACACCGCAGGGATAAAGGCGTGATATATGTATGTATGTTTAATATACGAGTATGTAAAAGAGATCTAAAAAATCTGAGTGATCTAGAGTTTAAAGAAGCCTTCTAATGACAGCTTCCATCTACGTTGAAGTTGGTAGCTAAATTTCAGATAGTATAGGATATCTCTTTTCTTCTTGTGTAGGATACCGAGTCGTCTAATAACTCAATAAGCCCTATGTCTATATGTATTTCAGCCGCTTTCTAAAAGTAGCAGGCTTCTGACATGATTGTGTAACGACCGCCATCTAAGTGGGTGATTCCTGGAGAGGGTAAAAATTGCGGTCACACGTTAATTTCTTCAAAAGTATAACACTTACAGGTTTTTACTAACTTTCACACGAAATAATGTTAAATTGACTATTCAGAAACTAAAACTCCATCCACAAATTATGAAATATGTTTAACCAAAACTTAATCTGAAACCTGAAATCGGGGCCAAAACACGCGTTCTTCGCGTGTCACACTCAGCTATTGCGAAATTCAAACACGCATAAAGTTTTATCTAGCTGGACATCATATAACTTTTCACCCATCATAATAATCCTTATATCATGTAGATTCATTGAAAATTATTAATTGGACAATATTTAACTGCGTATACCGATAAAAACGACAGTTTTTGTTGGTCACACGTTTTTGTGTTTTCTGAATACGTGGTCTAAAACGATTGAATCGCTGAAACTAATAGAACTATGAGCTAGGTCTTGTTTCTGCCTTCTGTCAGGATTGCTTCTTCATCCCTGGAGAGGGAGCATATAGCTCCTTGACACTTCTAGAATAAAATAGGGGTTGTTAAATTTTTTGATCCTATTTTTGCACCCGCGCCAGGTCCCTTTCCTGTGCATGTTTCATTCATGAAAGAGTTATTACAGAGGGTTTGTTCTGAACAAATAATGTCGCATAATAAAGCGAGATTTAAGATTCGTTTAAAAATTTTGATTACATTCAAGCGTTTACCAATAAATCACTAAAAACATAGAAAATTGTCCCTTGACTGGCTCCATTTGACTGGCATTTTTCCCAGTCAAGGGAAATTTTATGCCAGTCAAGTGACTAATGTTATTTTAATGATTGTTTTTGCAATTTTTTTTGTGTAAAGGTGTGCCTGCAGAGTAGAATAGCACCACCCCATGTCTCCCCATGGGTACTGTAAGTTAGATAACGGGTTTCCAGGAGGTGAACAGCATTGTTTTTCGTGCAGATAACATAGTTTAAAAACACTTGCTTTATGTCTCTAGGTGTGGCTGCGTTGTATCTAAGGGAGGCTGCGTTAAGTTTCAGGTTAATTTCGACGTATCTTAAGCTGACTGCGGTGTATTTCAGGGTGGTTGCGTTTTATCTTAGGCTGACTGCGATGTCTCTTAAACTGAGAGCGTTGTATCTCAGGTTGGCTGCAATACGTCTCACTCAGGCACATTGTGACGTATCTTAAGATGACTGCGTTGTATATCAGGATCTCTGCGTTAGGTTTCAGGTTAATTGCGACGATCTTAAGCTGACTGCGTAGTAACTCAGGGTGGTTGCGTAATGTCTCAGACTGATTGCGACGTCTCTTAAGCTACTGCGTTGTATATCAGAGCGTCTGCGTTATGTCTCGTTTAGACTGATTTCGACGTCTCTTGAACTGACTGCGACGTCTCTTAAGCTGACTGCGATGTATATAAGGGTGGCTGCGTCATGTCTCACTCAGGCTCTTTGCTACGTCTCTTCAGCTTACTGCGTTGTATCTCAGGTTGGCTGCGTTTTATCTCACTCAGGGTCATAATGCAAAGTCTCTTAAGTAACTGCGTTGTATCTCAGGGTGGCTGCGCTATGTCAGGCTGTTTTTACGTCTCTTAAGCAGACTGCGTTGTATCTCAGGGCGGCTGCGTTATGTCTCACTAAGGGTGACTTCGACTTCTCTAAAGCTGACTGCGTCGTCTCTTAACCTACGGCGTTGTATCTCAGGTTGGCTGCGTTATGTCTAAGGTTGATTGCGGCGTCTCTTCAGCTGACTGTATTGTATCTCAGGATGGCTGCGTTATGTTTTAGGTCAGTTGCAACGTCTCTTTAGCTGAGTGTGTTGAATCTCAAGGTGGCTGCGTTATGACAGGCTGATTTCGACGTCTCTTAAGCTGATTGCGTCGTGTCTTATGTATACAGTGTCGTGTGTTAGGTTGCTTGCCTAGTGATGTCTAAGGCTATCTGAGTCATGCATGTCTCAGGCTGAGTCTGTACAGTAGCAAAATGTACAATTCGCAAAATGTCTTAAGTGGCTCAACACAGTTAATTGTCAGGTCATAATGTTTGCGGTGGCTTTTTCTTGTCTCATGTTAGCTGTTTCATTATGGCCTAAGTTTAAACGACTTACGTTACTATTGTTTTGGTGGAGAATTGGGTCTACGTTTCGGCTGTTTACGAACAGCCTTCTTCCGGAGGTCGACAGATCACGTACGCCCGCCTGTCAACTGTGATTGTCGAACACTGTGGCTGTTTCATTTCGTATGTCGGGCTAGCTGTGTCGTGTTTTTAACACGAGCAAATTGTCTGTGACGAGGTGCGTCGTGTCTTAACCAGACTGGGGCTTCAGGGCGTCAGTCTGGTAGGCTGCGGCAACTTTTACTTCTATTCTACTTAGTTAAAAGCAAAAGATGAACAGCTTTTACTCATATATTTTGTTAAAATAATTACTTTGTCCCTTGACTGGCGCAAAATGTCCCGTTGACTGGCACCTCAAATTTCAAAATTGAATTTTGACGAAACCTGTGGTTCGATTTAGGTGTTTTTTCGTAAATAACCTTTTCAATAGGCCTTTATTATTATGCAATGATAAAATAACCATAAAACTAAAATTTCAAATTTGCCAGGAAAGGGACCTGAAGAACCGTTTTCAAATTTTCACCCAAGTAATCAATCATAGACAGCAACCGGGACCTACGGCTTAACATGCCATCCGAAACACGAAACCATCTTACTTACGGACTGGGAACAAATTCATAAAGTGATAAATATCAACTTTATGAGTGACCCACCGAGAATCGAACCCGGGACCTTCTGCGTCGAATGCAGTCATAATACCACTGCGCCACATCGGAGTTCACTATGGGATATGACAACCAGTAAAATCTTGAACATAATTTTGGGCAATCTGAAATTCTGCAACTAAAAACTTCCACTCTTAACTTTTTTTTACAAAATCAGTAGAAACAAAACAATTAGAAAAAGTTCACGCCACCGATGAAATTATAATCCACTTGCTTCGATTTTCATAACTACAGCCTACCACATCTCCACCAGTGTGTATTACAAAACTACAATTACAACTGTTGGTATAATGGCATGTAATGTAACTGTTAAACTGTGCCTACTGCTCGGAACAGATGAACAAACATGCAACATGTTGCATCACCGTGTGCGACATGGGTGACGATGCTAGGGTTGCCCTTAACAAATTTAATCATCATTCTCCTTGCCTTATCTCGTTCTCTGTCAGGGTCGGCTACCTAACCTAGGGGAGTTGACATGGAACCAAGTTTTTATACAGAGCGACTGCCATCTGACCTCTGCAACCCGAAGGCGAACCTGGCCCGAATCCTAGATTTAATATAATCATGCTTTAATTCAGGAGTATGCGCGGTAAGCCAGCTTGCGCCTTTCGCCTACCCGGAGACCTTAGATCTTATAGAAAACTTGCAAATTTTTCTACCACAAGCTTTGTTTGAACCAGCGATTATCGCCAATGCAACTACAATAGTAAATACAAGTTTTCAAAAATTGGATATCTACCTAACGCGTCAAGACGTGTTAAAAACTTGGTATTAAATTCATACTACTACTCTTTAGTTACATTCAACCAATCAATTTATCGTTTAAATGATATTCTTCTCTGACTAACTTGTAGAACATCTTTTATATCTTCGAAGATCTCTTCATCTTTTATATCATCTTTTATACCTTTTCTTTCCTGCTGTCAAAATTTTGAGCAGCAAATATACTTTGCTCTAAAAGATCATCTTAAAATAAATAATTGAATTCAATAAGTTAACTTTATGGAAATATCATCACAATATTGAATTCTTCCTATTTAGTATCTGGTACGTCTTACCACAGTCAAACCACGAACAAAATAAAAGGCATCTTTCATTTCTGTATAACTCCTACAAGAGCAAAATACGGAAGCATTAACAAATTAATAAATGTCAAAAAATCCTTTTGTAGTCTTTGTCTCCTAATCTGGCAGCCCTGCTACCTGCGGCTTCAGGATTAGCTGCGCGTAGGCAGCTATGGCGACGGCGCTCCAGCGAGGAATTTAGGCAAAGGTGGCTCTCATACGTGCCGCACGGTTTTGCGATAATCTGTAAATGCTCATGTTCTTCAGTCGCGTACGACACCCGACGCGTTAAAATCTGGTGTCAGAGTTTGTCAACCGCCTACTCCACAATTAGGCCTCTGACATGGTTATGTAACATAACGACCACCGCCGTCTAAGTGCGGCTAAGTGACCACAGACAGAGTTACGAAGGAAAGGTTTTTGAAACCGCACGCAAAATCACACACGACGCCCCGATACCACGACGGCTTACGGCTATCAATAGCCAAACATACCACTAAATGCTGTCAGATACCGCAACTTTTTGCGCCGCGTGTGACGACAATATTTTTCGGCGGCGCTCCACTAAAGAATTTAGACAAACCAAACAATACGAGCGCCAGTTTTTTCTTACCTCGGGTTCATCACACTATTCATCAGCGCGTTACATCATATCCACCGCCTACTCTTGCATTTGTGTTATCTTGGACTATTAGGGGCAAAGGCTCTACTTGGTAAATACGGTTTTTCGTGTTGCTGATAAAAGTGATAATTTGTAATAACTTTTTTGAACTTAGGTAAAGCGACTACAACCACCAGTTTTTCAGATTTTTCTGGGAGAAAAGTCTTTAGGCTGAGTAGGAGAAGCATAGTTACTTGCTCTTTTCACCAAATAACGCGATAATCTCACTCCTTTGCGAATCTAGTTGTGTATTTAGCTTCAGCTATTCGCCAACAGCGCGGTAAGTAGTTATGGTTGTAAAAAATACAAGTTGTCCAAACGACTAACCAGGCAAATCACTTCTGAACGCTCAAAATCCATTTTGCTTTTAAATATGAAGGGTCTGACATTGCAAAGTAGGTAAGCTAGTAGCTATTTCTATTAGTAATACCTCGTTGACTTTAAGATACTGAGGCATAAGAATGTCAGGCTTGCCAAGGACAGATAGTTCACGGTCCGCTAGTAATCGCAGCACGCTGGCTTACAAGCCTGGTTGCTTCACGGCACGCTTTTTGACCAGTTGCAGGAAACTGGCTGAGGTTGTTGACCTGCTTTATGTTTTAGAACAAAAATATAGAAGTTTTTCGATCATTTGTATCAAAATAATATCATCTTCAACAGCCGTGATTAGACCACTGCCAGATATAAGCCATATCTCTTAGTGCCTCCACTGAAAACTATTATGGGCCAAATGCATCCAAAAACGAATTCAAATATTTACAAGGTTATCAGTCTACCGCGGTAGAAGGCTGTTCCACACTACATGCTGCGATGTGTGGTGGCTCTATTTTGTTTGTTAGTAAGATTCTTCGTTTCGCATGCTGGCTTTCTTTGCCTAGAGTATAAGTAAAGTTTACAACACGGCTGTTGGATCGGCCCATTCAAAGTAAAGTCCCATAAAAAGACCGACACATGACACTTACATCTACATCATCATCGTCATCTTTATCTTACATCTTTCATCAGGACATAAGTCCTTCATTGAGACGATCCTTCATTGATCCATACATTTTTCATTATTTGCAACAAACATTGATGAATCCAGCAAGGACACTTCTCTCTTTAGATGCAATTCAATGTACAGCTTGCTTGCTAGTGTAATCGTCATTTCAAATTGAATTGGTAATTAGTAATTAGCGAAATCAAGCGTGCCTTAACGGAATTAGTTGGAACTTGGCAACCTTCACCTCTTAGGCTATTGCCACACAAGACACGAGATAGAATTTGTAGTTCCGGTGTGTCTAGGTTATCGAGATATTGTCTAGCTACCTATGTAGCCTTCAGCCAGAATCTATTAAACGATTTTTTCAAAGGTGAAGTTACTACGTAAGGATATAATGACTCGACTTCTATTATGTAGGATTCTAAGTTACTTTGATTGTGTTGGTCTTTTGTTGGGCCTCGTTTACCTCAGAAAGTTCTAGACTGATTACAATTATTTAATATTTATTTGATTTAGGAATTGTCTAACTTAAGATTCCTTACAAACAGAATAGGTTCTATAGTTTTTCAATTCATCATCATTTATTTAAGGGCTTTGCCCTTTGTCGTTGGAGTATCAATTATAGTTTAGTATAGTATTAGTTTATAGGTCATTTAATATTTTTCCTTTCATTAACATCATCAACGTCCGAGGAAAGTCCACTACTGGACAGTGGGCATGATGGGCCTCCTAACTGATGTCGTTAGTATGAAATATTAACATTGTAATACTTCAAATCAGCGTTATACATAGCCAAACGGTTTCTAATCAGGAAAGCACATAGGTAGGTACGTATGTAAAATATACCTAGGTTGTTATCGATACTACGTCACGCTCCACAAATATGCGATGAAGCGTGTGACGATAGTGGAACATTGCATAACGACATGCTTGCTATGTTTTTCAGTATTTTTTCTACCTCTTGTGGCAAATAGGCTTGCATGCTTAATCTTTTCTAGTTTTGCACGTAAGTCAATAAAATTGATCGAGTTGCGAGCAGAAAAACATGAATGAAAATGGAATATAAATATGTTCATCGGAGAATGTAATGGAGTTAGTATCAAAAAATATACTTTAGCAGCGTCGTCCATCGAGTGCTGCTTTAGTATGGGGAATGACGTTTCTAGTATGGATCTGACAGACCGCTGTGATATTTTAGCGCTCCGTAGTGCGTTAAGTGTGCGATCCGCCAAATCAAGTATCAATTTGACTTTGCTGTCATCTGAATTAGATTGTGTTAGGACTAACTAAATCATTATGTTACATGCAGTCATAATATGTGCGCGATGATAGCAAGACAAAACATTATGAATCTATTAAATATAATAACTATAATAAGTATATTAGATGCAAGTATACGGTACCTCAATGCCTGACTGATAACAATTTGGCAAGGTCGAATCTTATCTTCTAATTTGGTATCATATTTTTGTGTATTAATCATCAGCAACACCTGGCTTTACCTTCGTGTTTTCGTGTGGGACACCAAGTCACCCAACGACCTGAAAAACCCCTAAAATAGTAGAGATCAATCTATGTTACTTATCCTTTGAATCCGTAAGATCAACCATTATAAGTTGGTCTCTTATTTGTGACCCTAAACTGTCAGTGATTGTATTGGTAAGCATTTCGTTGAGAGCGGTTGCAAAATCAATTTAAGTATTGTCATCCGACTGTGGCATTTGAGGTCATTGACATCAACTTTTTTTGTTTACCTACTTATAGTCATGCATGATGCATTGGATCCTGGATTTCCTGTAGGAAACCGTTCTCAAAAAGAATTAAAAATATTTACTTTTAGCAAAAATTCCATCAATAACATTTTATCTGAACCATGAAACCATCTAATGGCTTCCACATTAGGTTTGTTAATCTGCAGTGAATTGGACATTGACAAATAACAATCTTGCCAATACAGGAACACCCACGGTTGTTTTTGGCGAGTTAAGCTCGTATTTAGATGCTCATTTGGCGAGTTTCAAGTACCTATTGTCAAGGAATACTAACCTGTAGCTACTCGCTCTATTGTTATTATCAGTAATAAAACAGTGTCGCCAATCAAAATATTCTGTGGAATTGTTACATGGAGATTTTTTAATAAACCTTCCAGCTGGACACAATCTGCCAAGGCTGATATGGAAGTCTTTAAATAGACTCCGAAACCAGGAAGGCCAGAGCAAAGATAATCATTCCAGATGGGGTTTCACTTTTCCGGGGCAAATGTGAAGAAGACCATGAACTAATAGTCCATCTTATCTCGGGTTGCCAGGCGTTCGGATAAAGTAGGACATAGTCAGACTTTTTGATTACCTCTCTCTAATTACGTGTGGGACACCGAGTTGTCCATTGCCTGATGTTGATTGATTGATTGATGTAAAAAATGCAAGGTGTCCGGACTTTTTACCTAAACTTAGGCCAAACTCGCCGGTCTGGGCGGCTTTTAGGTTTGAGGACCTAGCAAGCCCAATCTGATCTTTCACCCCTCTCGTACGACCACCAGACCTGTTAGAGAAACTGGTGCTATGGCCACCAACTATACGATGATGGTGAATACTGGGCTAATGACGTATGGGGTATGGGCATGTCAATGACTCAATAGAAGAAGAAGAGGAGACCTTTATTTTTACAAACTTTTTGGGTTTTTATACCTTAAGCTTAATGCCGTGTGGTGCGGCTTAGAATACCTCAAATCAAAATTGGGTGTCGCCATAACCAATTAACAAGCAATGTGAGTTGAGTATGACAATACCCCTATTACCCTCCGAAAGGAGGAGGCCCATATCCAACGGTAGACTGTTGTGGCTATTAAGGTTACTTAGAGGCATGTCCTAGACTAGACCATGTATTTGTCTACCTTACCCTGATTTCGGAACCTTATACAAAGGCAAACTTTGAGTAATAACTAGTTAATTATGTTTAGTTTCAATGGTTATGATTTTAACCACGGAAATTCCGGCTCAAGAAGAATCCATTGAACCTCCTTCCGTTTTTTATTTTTTGCATTCATTTCTGTTCTAAATTCATTCAATAAAATCGACCATTGTGATGGTTGCGGTCAACAATGACCGGTCACAGAACTTGCAGCCGCCATATTGTTTTCATCGTAAAAACCGGGTTATTCGCTGATTGCAATGACCACCGTCAGAGCAAAAGAAAATATTCAGAAGTAATATTACAAACAGCCATAATGAAGCCATTTAAGTTTAAATTTGACTTGACACGTACTAAAACTAATTTTAAAAAAACTATTTGTTGGAACCCACGATTTTTGTTATTAGTGCAAAACCAGTTCTAGAAGATAATGATTACAGATTCTCGTAAATGGAAACTTTTATATTTTATTAGCCGATTACGAAGACAAGAGCTCAGTGTGTAAAATGTATGGCCAAAGTCGTAGATATAAAAACCGCTCGTTCAACCAATGTTTTGGTTGACAAAATTTTCATTTTATGCGTCTTTCTCAAAACTGATTGTGTCGAATTGGTTATGGGCTCATGGCTATGTTCGTGGTGGATTGCTCGTAAGATTTCCTCTGAATTACTTATTAGCTCTGAGTGATCTACGACTGCAATAAAAGAGTATCGCAATTTCATATCGGAATGTGCTGTGTAAGTAAATGTTTTATTGCGGAAAGAAACATTAATCGAAGTAAAAATAACTTCTGTTTACATTTGCATTTAATTGCACGTAGGCTACTACTTCTTGAATGGTACTGTCATTACGATAATCTATACAGACTTGCCAGAGTTATTTACATACGAGTACATACATATATCACTTGCGGGGCAGGCAGAGTGTTAACGGCCGTAAAAACATTAGATGATTCGTGTTTCACTATAGTGACAGGTTGCCAGCATGTCGCCTGCAGTTCAGTCTCTAGTCCCTTAGTCGCCTTATACGACATCCATCATCTTCTGCCTGCCCTTATCCCAATTCATTTAGGGTCGGCGCAACATATTTTCTTCTTCCATTCATCTTTATCAGCAGTCAAATCCCTCATTTATGTCCTTTTTGTTCATGTCGTCTTTTACACAATCCATCCAAACCTTTTTGGGGCTTCCTCTTCTGCATCCATCCACATTCATGTTCATTACTTTCCTTATACGACAACGGCGGTAAAGCAATGGAGTGATGCTATTGTAAGCCGGCATCACACAAAAGCACAAAGACACATGTTTCTTGTAGGACTTTAACTTTTTGTTAGAAAGCTAATACAAGCGGAAAAAATTCACGCCACCGATGGGATTCTAGCCGCGAAATAGGTGGCGCTGATGCTACTCGTAAGTAGTCATGTAAGTAAGGAAAAAATATATGAACGAAACAAGTGGATCCCAATTTCGCCGCCTGCGTTAGAGCCGGTCGTGGCGTAACGATTAACACATCTGACCCGGCTAGTCAGAAAATGTGGATTCGAGTCCCATCGGTGGCGTGAATTTTTTCCGCTTGTTTCGTTTGTATTAGCTTTCTAACAAAAAGTTAATATCAATATCTTGTGTTTGATTAAAACACCGTATTCGAAATTACTATATTGTGGATATTTCTACAAAATAGTAACATTTCTTATAAGTTTTCTGTTGTTGTTACAGTTGGCGATGTGGTGACGCGGCGGTGGTAGCGGCGTGATGATGAGGCTCGATGAGAAGCAGCACCGCTACCACAATCTGCTGGACGATGATCATGCCAGTAAGTACCAGCTTTACTTCACATTAATCTCCACTGCTGAACATAGGCAATCCGCATGCAGCTCTACAAGTACAAGGTGCGAATATTTTAAGGGGTGAATCGGCCCATGAAACTGTACAACTTTCCCCAAGAAACATAGGTCGAAATTTGAAAAACAATTTGGATCTCCCATACAAAATTATCAAACAAATTTATTTTTCATACTATTTTCCGTGGGGAAAGTTGTTCAGTTTCATGGCCTGGTTCACCCCTTAAAATAGCTGCAGCTAATTTTTTTACACCCTGTACGTATAGACCACGATTTTGTATCAACCAACATCTAATTTCTTGCTACTTTTAAATGGTCTTTTAGTATGGATCTGACAGACCTCTGCGATATTTTTGCGCTCCGTCGTGCGTCATGTGTGCGATCCACCTTCAGTAGACAAATATTCAAAAAACATATACACCATCTGTCTCCACAGCTGATGCACATCACAGCTGATATCGACATTATTAAACCCAATGGACAAGTATTTTAAGCCATACATCCTATTTTTTAAGACACATCGATATCTGCAGGTGTCTTAAATGACAGGTGGGCCGATTCTGGTTATCTCCTTTACAGGCAGAACAGCTTTAAAACTAGTCTTAAGGTAGGCTGAGTCTAGACCCTGACTAGCTCGTATGTCCTAATTTGTCTAAAGTCATAAGTGGTTATTTGAGTCAGTGGTAAAACAGACGATTGACTGATTAAAACTTGATATAAAAGTCACTTTTATGATACACATCTTTCTTGTATCATAAGATGATCAATTCAACTTTCCATAAATTAAAAAAATATCTTACAAATATATGTGTATGAACTAAACAAGTGATCGTAAATTTTGCTGCCTGGGACAGACAGAGCCAACCTTGGTGTAACACGTTTGACCCGGTTTGTCAGAAGACGTGGGTTTGAATCCCATCGGTGACGTGAATTCTTTCCACTTGTTTCGTTTGTATTAACTTTGTAAGGTTTTCGTACATAACATAATAAAATAAGAATTGTGATTATTATAATAATGCTATTGAGATAATACTATCATCTAGTAAATTAATTATTGGAATTCTTGACCTGAGCCTTTGCCATGATCCTAAGATAGCAAATGCCTATTAGCCGTTTTGGTCTAATCGTTCACACAAGGCCTACACTACAATTTATCACATGGTTGAATGAGAAAATTACTACGATTGTGTTCGCTTCCCATAGCAGCTAGATATAGTATAGATGGAACAATGGGTACCTCTATACGACAAGTGTATGAAGACCCCTGAAATTGATTCTCATTTTGCTACCAAATGGAGGTCTACATCCAAGGTGTATCATTACCACGGGTCTCCCTTGACGTTTTATACATTAAAGGTGGTGCTATTGATTCAAGTTTTGGATACTCTTGATTCTGCTGATGAGGGAGGAATACATACATATTACGCCTTTATCCCGTGCGCTGTAGGCAGAGCGTAAACGGCCGTAAGAATACGGTCGCTATCGCCACGTCTGACATTATTGAGGATTGTTTTTCAAGGTTGTTTCAGAAAACATGTGTATCACTATAGTGACAAGTTGTCAGCCTGTCGCCAAAAATTTTAATACACCAATACTCTCGAGTCCCTTAATCGCCTCTTACGACACCCGCGGGAAGGATTTGGGGCGATGCTATTCTAAGCTAAAGCAAAAAATGTAAAACGTGGCGATAGCGAGCGTATACTTACGGCCATTATCACTCTGCCTACTCCTCAAGGGATAAAGGCGTGATATACTCGTATGTAAGTATGTATGTATCACAGGTCTCCATTAATCGGTGGTGAACCTGCATGCAAATTGTGGGTAGCAGGTTCAATTCTATGAGGTTTTGTTTACAAATTGGATTTTTCCGCAGTTCTTTTACCAAATTGAAACATAGCATTGTATGTACCCTTATGAATATTCACGATAACGTTCTTACATAAATTGAGCAATTTATTTGATGAGAATTTAATTGTTTCTGGTATCGTATCAGGTTATAGAAAATAGTTAAGTACGTGTGTCTTTATTTTTTTTTACGTAGCCTGTTCGATGTCCCACCCACTATTTATAGAAAAAAATGATAATAATAAGGCAAAAGAAACATATCTTCACCATTTTATAAGCATCGGTATTTGGATTTAAAATCTGATCTAGCTCTTATGGTGGTTCCCACATCTAACGCACGACGCTTTCTCATACAAGAACTAACGTTGACGCAGAAACTTGCGTTTACACCTGTCTCTGCTACGCTTATTATGGCAGATGCAATTTATCTATTTCTTTTGCACCAGACTCCGTCAAGTGTGGGATTCACCTTATGTTTCATCAGGTCTTATAATTAACATAGTAGTTACGGCCTATAACATAGTAAAGTATACGATGCCGTGTGATGCCGACTATGCCGTGTGATGCCGGCTTAGAATAGCATCACCCCACATCCTTCCCGTGGGTGTCGTAAGAGGCGACTAAGGGACTCGAGAGTATTGGTATATTACAATTTTTAGGCGACAGGCTGACAACCTGTCACTATAGTGATACACATGTTTTCCGAAACAACCTAGAAAACAATACTCAAAAATGTCAGACGTGGCGATAGCGACCGTATTCTTACGGCTGTTAACGCTCTGCCTACCCCGCAAGGGATAAAGGCGTGATATATGTATGTATGTATGTATGTAAGTATACGATCTGTAACATATTGTGTGACGTGTTCCGAATTATTTAAACAAAATTTTCGATCAATAGAAGGTTCTGGAAGCACCTTCACTACAGCTCAGCTCTAAAATACTTTATACCCTACTGAAAATTTAACC
The DNA here is from genome assembly GCA_029255805.1 of Keiferia lycopersicella. Taxonomy (NCBI): domain Eukaryota; kingdom Metazoa; phylum Arthropoda; class Insecta; order Lepidoptera; family Gelechiidae; genus Keiferia; species Keiferia lycopersicella. The sequence continues at coordinate 13,987,148 of JARACZ010000011.1, read as the reverse complement.
TCACATGCCCCAATATACCCGACCCACTATTGTTCCCCTACAAAAACCAGTCAAAACAATAATAAAAAGTCGGACCCTCGTTATGTTACCTGCGTCGGCGCACCTGACATCCGGCACCATATTTATACAGGGTTGTTTAAACCTGTAGGGTTGTTTGTGATGCCGGCTTAGAATAGCATCACCCCATTTCTTTCCCGTAAGTGTCGTAAAAACCGAGTAAGGGACTCGAGGGTTTCATGTGTATTTCAGTTTTAGGCGACAGGCTGAAAACCAGTCACTATAGTGATGCACGACTTATCTGAAACGACCCTCAAACATTTGTCAGATGTGGCGATAGCTACCGTAATTTTACGGTTGTCAACGCTCAGCCTATCCCGCCAGGGATATAGGTGTGTGTGTTAGACCTAATCGGGGACGTTCTGAAGAAAGGTCAGGTCTGAGTCTGAAGTACCCTAAATCGACGAGCGTGCATGAAAAGACTGTTGAATGTAGAAGAAGCGAAAGATATGCCAGGATCGTAGAGAGGTGGAAGGAAATAATCTCTGCCTACCCCAATGAGGAAAAAGGCGTGATTTTTCTACTAGCTGACTGCATCCACTTCGTTTTCTGTCGATATTGTTGTGGATTGATTGATTGATATTCTAGGCCAATGATGGTTTCGAAAATAGAAAATAGCCAGCCATCCGGCCCAGGCTGCTTTTTACCATACTTCACGTCGAGTTCCCGCTTTTCGAAAAGCTTATTTACTTACACCTTGTATGTTTATTGTTCGTCTGGCTTCCTACGCGCGTCACGCGTCGCGGCGCACGCTATTGGCCCTTTTGTCTTTCGAACCTATTTGAATCTGGAATGTTCAAATCCTCTGTGTAGTAATTGTATCATCCACATATATAACCCTGCTTTAAAAACCTAGAAATTCGATTACTTTTCGTAAAATAAAGAAGTCAATCAATCGAATCTTTTTTTTGCTCGAAACACAGTGTTATATAGATAGTAAAAAAAGTTCGAAGAAAAAGAAAGAAGATGTTTACAGAAGGTTTAAACGGAGTTTATTTTTCTCGCCATTTTCAAACAAATGTTGTTACTTTAGACACTCATAATTATTCAAATAATAAACTCGCAATTCGTATGTAATGTACCAAATATCGTGAAATAACAATTTTTCTGAAGCCAACATTTAAAGATGTTTTTTCTATGACAAACTCCTCACAACTCTTAAAAAAAACGAGCATAATCTTTTCACCCGTTTTTGCGAGTTTTTTAAACTAACAACGCCATCTATCGAAGCGTAAAACAACCTACGAGCTTGGTCTAACAATTGTTTAAATTCAGTCATAACAATTTAACTTTACCTGTCACCTTTGTCACAGATTATCTCAAACAATGGATGACATGCTCATGCGCAGCCATAGAAACGCAATAGAAACCGTAAGCTGCTGTGACAATACCGCCATAGATCTTTGGGAAATGGTCTATTCTTTGTAAATCTTCATGTTTCTTGTTAGAAGAGCGTTGTTGTGGAAAAGTGTTAACTACTACAACATTTCGAAATTCTTATTTAATACTTTTCCACGGTTTTCGTACTTTTGGGATCGGAAAGCGTCAAAAACTGTTAATATTTTCTTTTCTTTCTTCCTCGCGTTGAACTTATATTTACAAAATTCTTTAATAGATATTTACACTGGACATAGACATCTTATATGACTCATTCCCACAAGAAAACAGGCAGACTTCTAGCAATTAATATGCATCAAACGCCGGCGTCTGCCACCTCCGCAAGTCAACTCAAATCACCATAATTAGCACTCCTTATTTACTACAGGTACATGGCGCGTGATTTTTGAAAGGTTTTGGGGAAAATTTTGTGAACTAAATACTTTAAACTGTAAGCATGTACTAAAATTACTGAGCCAATTTTGATTCCATTTGTAGTGATTTATAAAAAAATGGTTTTTTATGATGTACAAAAACAACATAGACAAATGTACACAAACTTTAACTTCGTAGTTTTGAGATATTTTTTTACAAATTTTGTAGATTGCTTGCTTTTTTATTTTAAAATAGACTATTACTTTACGTCGAGTCAAATTCGAAGCTATAGGAACCAGTAAAAACAGCAAAATTACCATCTTAATATACGTAAATTTGCGATAGGCTCTGTTTTTATTTCCACCCTGTATACTCTACTATGAATTCCTAGGGATTCTTTATCTTAGCATATCTCGTAAGATTGTAAAACTACTAATGCATAGTTTGATGCGTGGGCGCGGTTCACTGCCTGACGATTATTGAATAGGTCTATGGTAATTAAAGTTATTCACACTGTTGCTATGCTTCTGAATTAATATTCATTACTATCATTAGTATAATTTATACAAAATATTTGTAAAGTTTTTGCTTGCTGATTTCGAGAGTAAACTTTTTGCAAATACGATCGTAAAATAATAATAGTATCTTGTTTCTTGGATTCTATAAAAATCATCTTACTAGAAAAGTCATTAACGTCATGTCACTTAAACACACACACATCACGCCTTTACAAGTCCATAGAAAGATTACAGTAAACGTTATTTCATAGAATCGACTAATCTTCAAACATTTTATTACTTGAAAATAACTTTTATTCAAATAAAAACAGTAAAAGTATAAAATATAAACAAACATAAAAACTTAAAAACTACAAATAAAAAATATCCTCTAATGCAAATATCGAGGCAACGACCCCAGTAAACTAGCCGCATTCCCTCTCTGCACTGCCAGACTAATACGCTGTGCAAAGAAGGAACCCGCCCTCTGGTCTGACGTTGCCTCGATGAGGCGCACTGAGATGCTTCTTAAGAAGCTTCGTGCCCCAGGACCCCATGTACCCATCGTCTCTATTCCGAATGGGAGGAAAATGTAGCAATCCCCGAGGTCCGCATACTTCCGCCTTTTTGCCAACTCCGCCGACACAGCAGCTCCTCCGGGAGAATTTGAGGTGGTTTGGATGTGTGAAGGTGCCAGTGTGTCAACGCATGTAGCGTCCCACACTAGGCACTTCCCTTGGGTCTAGGGGATTAGCGACAATCCGTCTGGTCTTTTGCCGTCCGACCTTATGATGCCGCTCGGTTCCAGGACAGATGGAACACCAACGGCACCGAGAGCTCTCTTAATGATGTCATTGATGGAGGAATGCCGGGAAATTCTTCCAGCACTCCTCTGACATGATAAGCCGTGGTGTCCCAGCTCATTCACCGATTGGCCACAGAGACAGAAATGAGGCTGATTGGTCTTGAGCCCCAAACGGAGGCAGACTGCTAAAGAGAGCGAAGTGTTGTCCAGGAGCGTACCTAAGGAGGGAGATGGTAGGGCCTGTAGCCAATAGCCTGACTCTCTTTCCGACACCGCCAACAAGCGTGCACGATCTGTTTGGTTTGGGCAAGTAACCAAAAGTGACTCCTGTACTTTTTTGCAGAGCGGTTCATCCCATCTCTTCTGCACAGAGACTGCTATCGGGAGTTCGTCTGAACAAACTTGCTGCCATGCGTTCTTTGCCTCGGACAAGTGAGATACTTCTATGGAACCTAGAGCAGGATAAACAATTTTTCCAAAAAGCTTCTCACAAACCCTGAAGAAAGAAACGCAGGCAAAGCTACCGCAGCTGTTCTTCTTATTCCTAGACCACCAAATCGCACTGGGAGAGTAGCCTGGTCCCATGCTCTTTCAGTGAATGTGCAATTCAAAACCATTGAAAGGGACGTTCTGATCAGGTCGTCAAGAGGGTTGAGCAGGTTAAGGTATTTCCACATGTGGCAGCAGCGCAAAACGTACATAAATTTCGGTACAAATAAGCAGTATTTGATAATGTGTAAAGCCACGTGCGAATTAATTTCCATTAGTCTGTCTGCTGATGCCTGGTATGTATCGATTTGCCGCTGAACGAAATGCGGAAATGCCTCGTCTGTAAGTGGTGCACCCAGAAGGGTTGCTGTTTCATTAGTTAAAAATTTGATACCCGGAGCGCAAGTTTTGAAATCCTGAAATTACTTGAATAGTTTATTGTAACAACTCAGTATGCTTTCCTTTGAAGATAAAAAGTTTAGGTAAGGTAATTTCATTTCCGTGTGTTGCCGGCTTTGAATAACATCACCCCATTTCCGCCCGTGGGTGTCGTAAAAAGCGACTAAGGGATGAATCCAGGCAACGAGCAGCAGCGCTCCCTGTGAATATCTACAATATCTTGCTCTGCGCTCGCAAATCCGCCTGCCAAGCGTGGTGAGTATGGCAATACCCCCCAAGTCGGGGAAGCCCATGTCCAGCAGTGGACTGTTGTGGCTGCAGAAGTAGTAATTTCATTTCAAAGACACATTTAATCTTATCTTTAATTTTATTTTTTATCGATTTTATGTTCTTACACATATTTTATCTGGCGCTAATCATCGTCCAATCTTTGCAATCATCTTTCAATTCTCATTTATTATCTCAATATTTCAAAGATAATCATAGTAATCCTAACTTTATTTGCTGATGACTTATTAATGTTTCGACATTCATGTTGAAACTCACAATCTGGTGGTAGATCAAACATTCTTACATGTATGTAGATGACCTCGTATGAAGATCGGGGACTTAAAAGTTGAGAGGTGTGTAGGTAGACCATTAGGTCAAGAAACTGCATTCGGAGATTATGCAAAACGAACGTAGACAATCCATATACACCTTCCTAAGATAAGCTAATATTTGAAACTAATGAATGACGCTCTTTTGTCGTACCATTTTTTTAAAATAAATTACTTTTTTCCAGCTTGAAGTGTCATACTAGAAAACAAGCAATAGCATACTAAAATTAACATAATCAACGTAAAGTATAAATGGGTAGGGCTGCCTGATGTCTAGAGATTTTCAACCGCCTGCTTGTATTGTAGTGCAGACTCTGAAATGTGACAGTGTGAAATTGACCAGGATATTTATTTATTTATTTATTTAAATGGCTGTGTAACGACTGTCATCTAAGTAATCAAATCATAGACAGCAACCGGGACTGAGAGCTTAATATGCGAGGACTATTAAAAATAGATTTAACAGAAACTTCGTAAAAGTCGATATTTACATAAGTGGCAACAGACTTTATAGAATATATTTATTTCAGCTTTTATCTTTTGAAATTTTAAGTAGGATTACTTTTCAGTTGCGAAATGACTCGCGTAGTATGGTAAGCCATTTAAGTATCGTATACAAATCTGTCCAGCTTGTCTACAGCTCAAATTACAACTGATTGTAATGCAAACAAGTTCTGCTCAAAAGATGGCTGCAGTTTTGCAACAAAAACGCTTATCTCTTCAAAAATATTAACATTGCTAATAAGGCCGTTGCCTACATAGATAACGCCATCATTGTTGATTACTAGTTCATTGTCGCGATGAGAATTTTATGCTATTCTTAGAACTCGTGCATATTTGAAATCTTTGCTTTCCTAAGTGGTTTCTTGTGCAGACAATAAGAGCTAAGCCACGCACAACTTTCCTCTGAATCTAAGAATGTAAATGCATATATACACATATCACGCCTATCCCTGACGGAGTAGGCAGAACGTCAACGATCATAAAATTACGGTCGTTGTCGCCACGTCTCAAATGTTTGAGGGTCGTTTCAGATAAGCGGTGCATCACTATAGTGACAAATTGTCAGCCTGTGGCCTAAAATTGCAATACACGTGTAGCTCACGAGTCCCTTAGTCGGTATCTACGACACCCACGGAAAAAAATGGGGTGATGCTATTCTAGGCTGGCATCGGTATCGGCAGAATTCAAATGCGTTGCAATCTTTTTGATTGACGACATTGCCTTCATTGCATTCACCCGATTAATACAATTTTAAAGTAATCATAGATGTTATCGATCGAATCGTGGGGATCATGCTGTTTGATAAATATTTTACACCTTCTTCCACTGTCTGCTAGTACTTTGACCTTCTGATACAACTCAACATTGTAATTTTTATGTATTTATCCGAATAAGTAAGTAAGGAGGAGTAGCACGTATAAAAAGTGTCACTTAACGAACAACTTTTGTCAACTTCAACCACATTAATGCTAGACAGAACATTGATGCGCACATACAACAGGTCCATCCAATGATGTAATGTTGACATCACGCTATTCAATATTCCGTACTGGTTTGATAGACTGACCTTCACAGCAGAACCGTGAACATGGCTGATGGATATCTGAGTGCGTATTTGCATCTGCAGTTTTTGATTAAAACGGTAGGTACTTGTCAACAATGCACGAAATGACACAGGAAAGCAACACACGCAACTTGCTGACTGCATAGGAAACCAATCCATTGTACATGACCGCCATTGTGGAGGCTATGTACTTCATTATAAAGAGTGGTACTTTTATATCGTTTAATTACTGTAGAACTTAAGAAATATTATAAAATCAAATAATTTACCGTGTGATGCCGGCTTAGAATAGCATCACCATATTTCTTTCCCGCAGGTGTCGTAAGAGGCGACTAAGGGACTGGAAGGTTTCATGTGTATTGCATTTTTTAGACGACAGGCTGACAACCTGTCACTATAGTAATGCACGAATCATCTAAAACAGCCCTCAATTTGTCAGACGTGGTGTTGGCGACCATTTTTTACGGCCGTTTGCGCTCTGCCTACCCTATATATATAAAATATGTATGTATGTATGTATCTATGTATGTATGTCAAATAATTAGGTATTCTATGTAACAGAAAAAACGTAGCTATGGCAATAACAATCTCTTCACTTGTTTTCTTTGGCCATAGACCGTTGATGATTTATGAAGGTTGCCTTCATCTTGCCACCTCCTCTTCGAGCTGAAGAAGGCATAGCTGTATAACGGTCAGTGTGATGATACCTCTCCTGGACGTAGGCTTCCCCCAGGGTACGCCACTAGGCACTTTCTCCAGTACCGTCTTTACCATAAGGGCACAAGGGGCCAGTGCCCAGGCCCGGGGGGGGGTTGGCAATTTTTCTCACATTTTATCTCAAAATGCGTATTACACTCTTCTTATTGCCCCTTAAATAATATATTTATTCGAATCAATACATTTTCAAGTCAAGTTACAAGTACATACTATTCGATCTTTTGTATGTATTAATTAATGTCTAATTTGATGTGTAAAAAAAATAATGCAAACCTAATTCGTTTTCTTTACATTCCAAAAGAGCCCCTAATTCTTGTATCCCCAAGGACCCCAGCACAGTGTAAGACGGCCCTGATGATCTCCCGTTTTCGCCATCTAGTCCTACCAGCCGCTACTTATCTCGGCGTCATACGGGCCTCTACTGCTTCATGAATGGCATACCTTGACGACATTGTGTTCTGCTGCTGCCTGTTGGTACCTAACTGTTTGATGATTATAATGTAAATATGGGAATATAAAAACTAGATTTTGACCTAAGTTTGGAGTCGCTACCGAAAATTTCAAATTGCAAGGTATTGCAAGACATTCACAATTTAGCACCACCGAAACAGAAAACCATTTTTATGTATACAAAACGACGCCATAACTGGAATTTCCTTCGGGTTTTTCCTCACTTCTATCAATCAACACAAACAACTACTTACCTACAGCATTACTTGCTAACAACCTATTCAACTTAACATCAAACAACTATCTTAATGAAGCTCCGTGTCTTGTTTACAACTTTAATGTGTACGCAAGTGTTTCTGCTATTTCCTTAGCCGTTTGAGATCTTCTACACAAACAAAATAATTCAAATACTGTCCTTCTCTGCGCATGTCTGTATACTATTCACTCAAAAACCTTCTTTGTGTTATTAAAAATAGAGTCTAGTTTGAAAAAGTAGAAATCAAGTTCTGGAAGTCCATTGTCAGTCGGCACATGCGCACCAGCCTGACCACCTTACTTAGACAAGGTCTCAAATCATTTTCACCCCCAACTTTCTACTTTCCACTGCTCCTATTAAGGCTCTTTTAGAAAATTCTTCCGCATTTGGAACTGTGTCGTAGTATGTTTAATCAGCTGTCTGGTCTCAATTGATAATTTAGTTAGTGCTGTAAGGCTGCCGGCTGAAATCCTTTGCCTGGCGAAAATTAAAAATAAAATCGCGAAAATTCGTAATAAAATGGTGCTTTACGTTAGCTACTATGCTCTAATAATGGACATTTGAAAATAGATTAAAAGTGAAGTGAGGTTATGTGACACAATTTTAAGGTTAATATTCGTTGTCGTAGCAACTGATTTTTGGCTGCCAACTGTTTTGTTGTGTTTGATTTTGTGATAAGTTGGTGTAATATTGAAGTGAATATGTTTTTTTAATGTGTGGTTATATGAGGAAGCCTAGATAAATGGTTCTATGTTAATCTAATTTATGGTTCCGTCGCGACTGATCAATAAAACTGGCAGGTAACAAACAATAAAAAGAAAAGTGAAAATAAAAACTTTCTGCGGCAAAAGCAACGATCTACGTGCAGCCAAAAAAGATTTTGCTAACTAAAATGCAAATGAAATTATTTTTATACTGCCTATAAATGATACGAACACAATAAAACCTGGCATTTACGGTCTCTTTTATCAATATATCCGCCCACAAAATGTTATCGACTTACTTACTCATTCAATAATTCATTTAGCGAATTCCATACCTGATGATGTGTTTTTTTTATGATTGCCAAAATATCATGGCACTTTTGACCTTTCCTACACCTAGTTTGGTAATAATTAATATAATAAATTGTAGTTTCTCCAGTCTAAAATTAAATTAATCGATATTATTTGCTTAGGTTTGCTTAGGTTTAGGTATATGTGAGCTAATAATACGTTTGACGTTTCAAACATTTCATTTGGTGATACCTAATGGGTATTAATAACTTGTAGTTTCTTTTAAATTTAAATTATTTAATTAAAAATAAATGATTTTATAGTTTTTGTTTTATTTTTATAGTTTCTACTTTTCGAGATTATGTTAATCAGAGTGTTGTGTATGAATGCTTAGTACATATTACCTCGATGTATGAATGTCACTTTTTATCGTCTATTATCTGGTTGACCGACCATTGCTGGGCTTTTCAAAGTTTTAATGTGTTTTTTTTTATCGCCCAAAAAGGGAACAATATACGAATTTTCATAAAAATCGTTGGAGCCGTTTCCGAGATGTACTGCGTGGAGTCATAGTTCACTAGTATAGTTCACTCACATAATGTAGTTCAGTTTTCTGGATCAAGTAGAAAAAAATTAAAATTACTTCTGGACGTTTTCAAAAATATCTTTAACTTGACCATGAAGAAACTCAAAAGCAACAAAAACAAGTTAAGTAGCTTAATTTGCTCTAACTATAGGTTGTTAAAATAACGATGCTCATTTAGACTAATCTCTTTATCTTTTGCTGGTTCATAACCATCGTCTACATACACTGTGACCTTTTTTAAATGGCTGCTAATATTTTTGCTAAATTTAAAGGTCTTTTTCTATTATATTTACTTACTTCGTTTCATTCTTATCTATTAGATACTTTCTGATTACTTAGATAGGTAGAGTGTTTATCGGTAGGTACCTACCTACCTATCGATTAGAAAAAATTTAAGAAATCTTATCAGTTTTATCGATTTCCAACTAAATATTGATTTTAAACCAAGTTATCACGGATGATGGTCAGTGATGGACTGTTTTCACGAATATTAGAAGAAAATATAGATTTGTTTTATTTTAAGTATGCCAAAATAGATTTGCTTTTATCTTAGTACTGTCAGTTTTTACTATAGCTAGCTTTTTATTCTATAACCGACTTAAGACTACATATACATACATACTTTACATGGCTTCCTATCTATGTATTCCTATTATCTTCACCTTCTGGCGATACATTAACTAAATTACCTTAACCGAGCATAAATCTCCGTTCCGCCATATTTCACAGTATATCTAATCTAGGGCCAAGGTTGGACCAAGTAAACATATACAGCAAATATACCGACCGTATGATGATATCATCCATGTAAACCTGTGGTGTGGACATGCCTCGTTTAACTTACAAAGTTGTAAAAACTAGAAAACACTTCTACGCTTGTTGTCTGGTAGATCGTAAATTGCTTCAGAATTTACCATTGTAAAGTGGCATATCGGTTTTAACAGGGAAATTTTTAAATAGACTCCGGACCCAGACCGGCTGGAGCAAGGAAAACATGACGAGGTGGGGCTTCGTGCAGGGTTCTGACGTGAACTGTCTGTGTGGTGCAGTTCAAACGATGAACCACCTAACGTCGTGTCCTACGTGCCCTAACACCTGCACTGCACGCAGGACGATCTAATGTCAGCGACTGCCAGCGCTTTTAACGTTGCTAAGTTCTGAGCCGCGACCATATAGTGTCTGCCATCGACATGCTAAGAAGAAGACAGGGAAATATTATTGTAAAAAATGTATTTTTTTGTTTAAAATTGTATTAAAACACGTAATTCGAAATCAAATTTTCATTCGTCCTTTTATGTCCTTTACGAACGTACAGTTCATTTAACTGTTGTATGACAAACGTTTGTTACGAAACAACACTTTTAGACATCATCATAATAAACTCCTGTCAAAACAACTCTTCTATTCAACCAACTCACAATACAAATGTACATCACACAATAATTACATGCAAGCGTATAGCGAATCACCTGTCCTGTCTAATGCCAATCGACCATCATTTTCGCCGCCATCAGAGCGAATCGCGTTGTCTATGGCACAAACAATAATATAATTATGAGCGACCATTGCTGGTTCACAAAAGGCGTAACAATTTGCGTGCCGAACAAAGACAGCAATGCATGACAGTATAATATAAAACCTTCACTATGTACGTCACTTGTTTTGTAATCGGATTTACGTGTGTGCACACGCAATAATAATGCAAGGGGAATAAATAACATGCAATTATTAGAGTACGGTTTGAGTGTAGTTTTAGGGCTATTTAAGGCTTGCATTATTTTAATTTAGATTAAGGCAAGATTCAAGATCGTAAGAGGCGACTGAGGGACTTGAGTGTTCCAGGTGTATTGCAACTTTTAGACAACAGGCTGACAATCTGTCACTATAGTGATCTCGAACGGGCCGTTCTATATTTGTCAGACGTGGCAATAGCGACTGTATTGGTACTGCCGTCAAGGCTCTGCCTACCTCGTGAGGGATAGAGGCGTGATATCTGTATGTATGTATTAAGGCTAGATTAGGACATAGCTGAGGTGCATAGGTAGCTTAGACAGTTCTTTTTTCATGCGTGTAAAAAGGTAGTTGGATTAGCCTGTCTGACTGGACGTAAGGTTGACTGGTACCTACCAATTTATCTCGCCGCCAAGTCAGTGTCTTGTGTACCTACACCTGACGGGGAGATAAATTAGGTTGTCAAATATGTTTATCCCCATCACTAAATGTCAATTTCTGCATCCGTCACTTTTATTAATTTAGCACACAAAAAATAAAATAAAAATACTTTATTTCCCAAAACTGCAAATCATATCGTTCCTAGAAACTCCGCACGAGAAAATCTTATAGCTTCTAAATATTGTCCCATCACTTGCTATTGTTGCTATTAAATTTAGACATTCATGTCATCCATTCCTACTTTCTTATAACTGCCAATTCGATTCCTAAACATTCTCCTACCTCCTTCCCTTCATAACGTCAAACCGTCTGCCACTCGTGCGCAGGTTATCAATGAGATGTGGTTGTATTACGAACTATGATCATGTCGTATCCGGTCGGGATAGGATATGACGTCATTAACATAAGATTATAAGTAGCTATTATGGTGGGTTTGATAGTGTTTTGCGTGTAAAATGAGTAGGTGTGTGAGGTTTCTATAATCTTGTAGAGTTTTAATAACTTTTGTAATTGTTTTTGAGTTGAATTTGCACGTTTTGACAACTAATTCGTTTTTCCTTCCTGCCAAAAATTGCTTGAAGAGAAAAGCTACATGATATGATTGATGGATTTGTATGAAAACTTTTAAATATAGCGTTATATTGCGCTTTTTTGGATGGAGTCAAAACACTTACAGTACATTTATCATTATTTGTCTGTTTATCAATTCAAACTTTGAATATTTCGGAAAGCTATGAATGAAGTCTGTAGTATTTTTGGACAAAAGTTTAAATCGTACAACTTTTGTATTTAACGATGCAGTCAAATCTCTCTCTCTCTTTGTGTTGGACACCGAGTCGTCTAATGACCGAATGGGCCTAGTCAAATAATGAATTGAAACATTTCGCTTGAAGAGAAATAAATTTGTAGATAAACAGGAGCTTTCTAGACAGACATGATTCAGACTAAACTCAGACGCAGTGTAGCTCGAACTCATCTAGACATTCTCCCAAGAGGAATTTTAAGGCTGACCATAAAGGGGGCCCATTTTATCCAGTTTACGATCAGTCTCGGTAAATTGCAGTCTACGGTAGTAGACTAGTTGAACTGAACAGCCATAACCATAAGTAGTTAGTTTAGATATAGCAAATTAATCTTAAGAAGTGCTGTGTGATGCCGGCTTAGAATAGCACCACCCCACATCCTTCCCGCGGGTGTTGTAAGAGGCGACTAAGGTACTCGAGAGTATTAGTGTATTACAATTTTTAGGCGACAGGCTGACAACCTGTCACTATGGTGATACACATGTTTTCTAAAACAACCTTGGAAAACAATGCTCGAAACTGTCAGACGTGGCGATAGTGGCAGTATTCTTACGGCCGTTAACGCTCTGCCTACCCCGTAAGGGATAAAGGCGTGATATATGTATGTATGTATCTTAAGATAGGACTGGCACCCGTAGGTCAAAAAAATCATCTAAATAGGTAACTGTTTTAGCTTATTTTTATTCTTCTTTTCTTGACATACATACACATATCACGTCATCATTCCTTGCGTGGTAGGCAGACTGTTAACAAATAGGATTGGGGTTCCTTTAAGATGATTAGTGTACCACTGTAGGGACAGGTTGTCAGCCTGTCGTCTAAAGTTGTAATACACATTAAACTCTCGAGTCCCATAAGCGCCTCTTACGACACCTATGGGAAAGAAATGGGGTGATGCTATTCTAAGCCGGCATCACACGGCATCTAAACCGGCTTCACATGGGATACATTCTTTATACTTACACAATTTTTTTTATACAAACACAAATGTCACGACTTTGTCCCTTGCGGGGTACACAGAGCGTTAACGGCCGTAAAAATATGGTCGCTATCACCAAGTCTGACAAACATTTGAGTGTTGTTGGGAACACTCGAGTACCTATCACCATAGTGACAAGTTGTCACCATGCTGCCTAAAAGATAAACTTACTAATTTAAAAAATAAACTGTCGTCTTATCGGTACTGTTCACGACAACAGTACTTTTTATAAGAGTCTCTTCTCACGACCGAGAAAGTCGTGAGAACTATCAACTGCATAAGGTATTGTTTACACGGACTTCATCTTGCGGATGTTATGATTGAATCGTCTTTAGTTCATGGCTAATTGGCAGGTGGCATTACTTAATTGATAGGTATTTATTCTTTCTTCAATTTTTACTTTTTTACTAGGAAAAAAAAATTGCAGACCATATTTAGATATTCTATTCTTTCTTATATTATAGGCATTCATAGTTCTATGAAAAATAGATACCTATTTATTTAATTCGATTTTTTAAAATTGACAGCTAGTTCAAACTAGGTAGCACTGTGACGTTTTTTCATTGAGGGATGATATCTATCAAACTCGGTGTATGATGCAAAAAAAGCTTTTAGCTTTGTCTATGGGAAATCACTGCTGAGCTTTTACATCATTCGCATGCTGGCCACCTACTAGGAACTATACGAACAGATTAACAGTGTTCCATTTCACACTAGCCGAATTTTCTATAATTTTTTTGTTGGTACCTGCCCATTTTGCACATTTCGCTTCAAAATACTGGCGATTTCACAAAAGAATTGTTGGTTTTCCGCTTTTCTGAGTTTCGTGGTTGCAACAGGGTTATAGTTTGTATAATATAGGATGAACCCTGTGACGTTTGTGACCTTAGAGCAAATGCTATGACATAAGGTCCACTTTCCTTTGTTTACTAAGAAAATGGACCTTATGTCATAGCATTTGCTCCATGGTCACAAACGTCACAGGGATCACATATTTTATAGACTATAGACTGTTTAGCTAAGGACAATTACACTTCTGCAGACTAAATAAATGAATTGAATAGAATTGTTGTTAATAATAACTATGGTTTTAGTATGGGAAGACAAATAAAAAAAAGTAAAATAAAACTGTAATTCAAAAACAAAGGTGTGGGCTTGTCTACACGAACCCTTACAATCTCTTAGAACAAACACTTTTTGTATTAATTTTGTTGCGTGTTTGTGTTGTCTATTTTCTTCCTCTGTGCGGTATGGCGTGCTTCACCACTCTCTTATGTTTTTTTCATAGTTTTTGCTCGTATTATTACTGAGGCGAATCCCACACCTGACGCCCGATGGTGGCAAAGAGATAGGTATGTTGCATCTACCAATAAGTGTAACTGAGACAGATGCATCTATCAAACAACGCAATGCCTTCTCCTCCATAATGCAAACCTCTTGCACTGCGCTCGCCAATCCGGCTGCCAAGCGTGGCTCATACTCATATGGCAATACCCCCCCAAATTGGGAGATGATGAAATTCCAGTCCAGCAGTGGACTGTTGTGGCTGTAGAAGTAGTTGAATTCTGACTGACGCATGCGTTACGAATGCGCTATAGATGCACAGCAACGGACGTCAAGTGTGGTACCTGCATTACTTTACTGCTATTCCATAAGTATTTGCGTAATAATGTAATTGGAATAAATAAGTTCACTTTCTTTCGGCGGTAATTTTTTTCGTTTACTTTCGCTTACTTCATACATAACGTTGTTACTGTAGCCTTTCTATCTTAATTAGTTTAATATTACAATTATCACATTAGACTTTATTTTAAACTATTATTATAAAGAAAAGTACCTGTTTTTATGTGATCAATAAACTGGTAAACTACTGCCACAACAGTCCACTGCCGGACATGGGCCTCCATGCTCACCACGCTTGGAAGGAGTATTGGCGAGCGCAAAAATTGGTAAACTTCTAGAGTAATTTCTCGGTAATCGGTACTTAATGATAAATGTATAAACTTACATTGTTCTTAATAATAACTTAATTCTGACATTACGAAAGTATTTTATTTATAAATTACCGCAGGAAATTACCTCTAGGTAGTCAGTGAATGTTGTTTAAAATGACATGTTGTCAATTTACCCAATTACAACATGAAGTGTATTAAAAGAATAAGCAATTTTTACAGCAGGGCCCCAAGTCTGCAATTTTTTGTCATTGTAACGCCATCGAAACTCAACTGTAATTCAATTGCCATTGTTACTTTTCTATACTTCAAACTGTTGGCAGACTACGAAATGACCGAAATCATCCAACTGAGATCCAATCGAAAACCAACCGAAACGATTTTCATTTATCAGATTTAGGGCCCTGGTCTTTTTGATCTAACCTAATTAGTCTTTGTAAATTTCGGCTACCTCACGGCTACCTAACTTAGGGAATTTGACGTGGAACCAAGTTTTTGCCGTCTGACCTCTGCAACCCGAAGGCTAACATGGCCCAAAACCTAGGTGAAGTCACATTCACATTTCATCTGAGTTCAATTTTTATTTGAATGTGGGTTTCATCACGATGTTTTTCCATCAGTAAGATCAGTCGGTAAATGTACGTGAGTAGAAGTACGTGATTGGAACATAGCAGGGATCGAACGCGGGTCTCACGATTGTAAGACCGGTGTCCTAGCCACTTGGCCACTGATGCTTTGTACGCTTCTTAACAATACTATGATGTAGTCTTGTATCTGTTTTATGCAAATGTAGTTGGAAGCTGTACTACCGTTACTTGGAGTTCCACAATGCGGGAAAAGCAAGTTTCTTATTCTTAGTATGTGCACACAATGTACCTATTATGGCCGTGTGATGCCGGCTTAGAATAGCATCACCCCATATCCTTCCCGTGGGTGTCGTAAGAGGCGACTAAGGGACTCAAGAGTATTGGTGTATTACAATTTTTAGGCGACAGGCTGACAACCTGTCACTATAGTGATACACATGTTTTCCGAAACAACCTTAGAAAACAATACTCAAAAATGTCAGACGTGGCGATAGCGACCGTATTCTTACGGCTGTTAACGCTCTGCCTACCCCGCAAGGGATAAAGGCGTGATATATGTATGTATGTATGTATGTATGTATGTATGTATGTATGTACCTATTACTAAAACTACGCGTATGTTCTGAATAACTTTGAATAGAAAGAAAGTTAAGGGAAAGCTCATTTCCGTAATCCACTTACATATCAAGGTATACATTTTACAAGGGTCATATTTATTTATTTTATGAACAGAGTAGGTATAACTCGATAAAATGGTAATACTCATTTTCATAAGTTGAAACAAACACGACAACATAATCATAAACACAGATTATTGTCCCTAAAAGTATACGATACGGGTTAAGTATCGTAAATGTCTGAGTTCCATAATTAAGTAGTAAATACTCATGTCAAAAAACAATAAGTACAAAATGTTTACAAACAAACTACATAAATAGTAACCTTGGTAGTAGCAAAAGAAAACACATCAAGCGCCCTAATGATGTTTTGATGCATTCACAATTATTGTGTCTTAGAAATGCGAAATGAAAACGGTATATAATTTGCTTAATGACTTCAAAGAAACTTGCTAAGCGCGTTCAAAGTTGTATTTGAGTTCTAATAGCTAGTTGAGAGTTAAAGTTTAATCGGTAGATCTGTGGCACGGATAGCTAGTGTTGTGGGTTCAATATTTGTGGTCTTCTTCTTCCTTTCGTGGGGGCACCGAGTCGTCCAACGACCCAAAAGCCCAATTTTCCTGATGACAACCAGTTTTAAAATACTCTTGGAAATGCAAATTAAAAATTAAATTTGATGCTACGAAAACCAAAGTTAATAAATTCTTAAAATTGTGTCACTTCAAATTACTTATAGTAAATGAGCTGTGATATTCTAAAAGCATGTAAAAAGAATACGACCTCTTACCAATTTCAAAAAGTGATGGGACCATTTCTATGTGAATATTTAGAAGATACATATCAGTGAAAGTGAATTATGAAAGATTATCAGTTTGAAACCTTATGAAGTAGTGAAGTCAAAATGGATAGTCAAGGCGAGTCTAGGAGTTCCAGAGCCAGCGATTCACCTGGAGATACCATGAACGATGTCTATGCGGCTTGGCGTAAGTTGTAGAGAGGATTTTTTTTTTAGTTTAAGATGTAATTATTAACTTTTTATTAGAAAGCTAATACAAACGAAACAAGCGGAAAAAATTCACGCCACCGACGGGACTCGAACCCACATCTTCTGACTAGCCGAGTCAGATGTGTTAACCGTTACACCATGGTCGTTTCTAACCCAGGCGGCGAAATTGTGATCCACTTGTTTCGTTCATATATTTTTTCCTTACTTGACTACTTAAGATGTACTTAATGTTCATCGGGTTCTTCGTTTACTCGGACACCTACTTCCCCGTTTAAAGATTTTAGCTGCGCTGCTAATCACGGTATTGTTTAAATATGACATCAAAGTTTTTCCGCGTAAATTAACATATTTTGTTAAGTTTGAACCAAACTCTCATACGCTGATGGACGAGTTTGATAAGTACAATGATATTATACAAAGGTGTATAAAAAAAGGTGTGTCGTAAGAGGCGACTAAGGGACTCAAGAGTATTGGTGTATTACAATTTTTAGGCGACAGGCTGACAACCTGTCACTATAGTGATACACATGTTTTCTTAAAACAACCTTCGAAAACATCAATCCTCAAAAATGTCAGACGTGGCGATAGCGACCGTATTCTTACGGCCCATAACGCTCTGCCTACCCCGCAAGGGATAAAGGCGTGATATATGTATGTATGTATGTGTATAAAAAATGCTGCAAATATTTGAAGACGTGAACCAGCCCATGAAACTAAACAACTTTTCCCAAGGAACATAGGTCGAAATATGAAAAAAAATTTGGACAATTGACATGGTCGGTTGGTAATTTTGTATGGAGGCACATTTATTTCATATTTCCACCAATGTTCCTTGGGAACAGATGTTCAGTTTCATGGGCTGATTTGCAGCAATTTTTTTTACACCCTGTATTTGTTTTCAAGATAAATTAATGTTCTTCAGGTTTTTCGCCTACTCACTGTCCTGCAAGATTAAAAGAAATGTCAAACTCACTTGCGAAATGTCTTGGTTGCGTCGCGAATCGCGGGATTTAAGTTCATATAATATATTTTATTAACAAAGATTTATAATTCGATACACTGAGTTAACCTATACTATACTAGCATCATACGTAAATAAATGACAATACGATACGATAACTGAAGGGCAAATTGAGTATTGTTGGTGTGGTGATACATACATATACAAATCACGCCTTAAGCCCTGGCGGGGTAGGCAGAGCGTTAACTACCGTAAAATTACGGTCGCTGTCGCCACGTCTGACAGAAATATTGAGGGCTCTTTCAGATGTTTTGTGTATCACTGTAGTGACAAGTTGTAAGCCTGTCGCGTAAAGCTGTAACACAAATGAAACCCTTGAATCCCTTAGTTGTTCTTACGACACCCGCGGGAAATAAATAGGGTGATGCTATTCTAAGCCGGAATCACACTACAAACCCGTTAGTTTATCAAGGCAAATCAAGGTATTCGTGTATGAGTAAGAAAATTGCTTACAATATTAAGGAAACGTAAGGATTCACAATCCACACTTGAGGCAAGCATACGTCGTCGTCTCAGCCGATAGACGTCCACTGCAGGACATAGGCCTCCCCCAAGGATCTCCACGATGATCGGTCCAGCGCCACCCGCATCCAGCGGCTTCCCGCGACCTTCACCAGATCGTCGGTCCACCTTGTGGGAGGCCTACCTACGCTGCGTCTACCGGTCCGTGGCCGCCACTCGAGAACTTTCCGGCCCCAGCGGCCATCGGTCCTACGAGCAATATGCCCCGCCCACTGCCACTTAAGTTGCGCAATCCTTCGAGCTATGTCGGTGGCTTTGGTTCTTCTCCGGATTTCCTCATTTCTGATTCGATCGCGGAGAGAAACTCCGAGCATAGCCCTCTCAATGGCCCTTTGAGTGACCTTGAGCCTTCTTATGAGGCCCATTGTTAGCGGCCACGTCTCAACTCCGTAAGTCATCACTGGCAACACGCACTGATCCCAGACTTTTGTCTTGAGGCACTGCGGTAGTTGTTGAGAAGAGAAGATGTTACGTAGCTTCCCGAACGCTGCCCAGCCGAGTTGGATTCGACGATTGACCTCTTTCTGAAAGTTGGACCTACCCAGCTGGACTATTTGTCCCAGGTAGACATAGCATACGTAGAAACATAAAAGTCGAACAAGGCTTCAAATGCTTTTTAAAGTCAAGTAAATGTCCTTTTCATAGTACAGCGGCCATAAAACCTCAAACGTATGAGAATGCCTTAAGCAATTTAAGCACACCCACTGTGTAAATGGATTGTGCAAAACTGAATACGGTATGCGGACGGTGGGTGATAAGAATAGTTTTCTAGTGAAAGTTTTCTTTAATTGGACATCTTGGCTTGTGCATATTGTGAAGGCCCGAGTCCAGCAGTGGACTGTTGTGACAATGACAATAACAATGATAATATTGAGTATAGATATCGAGAGACACTACATGATAAAAGACGCACAGTTGTTGACAAAATTGACCTATTTGCATATCCAAAACCAAGTATATACTTGGTTTTGGCTAAAAAAGATGTCATAGAATTAACAAAAAAAATTAATATTAATCGTTTTGGACAAAAACTATATTTCTCGAAATTAATAAATAAGTGATCAGAATTACAACAAACGTATACCTAGACTTACATGCAAATAATACAGCGTATTCTCAAGATAAGCTAGCTAAATAATTCTCTTTCAATCCATACTACTGTAAAATTTATAAAATGGATGTGATACCCTGCAAGCACACTACAGAATTTTAGCACAGGGCCTAAAGACATCGCAATTTCGTCGTCCTTGGTTCTACATCAATGGCATACCAACGCAAACGGCATACTAAACCATTGTCTCGCATACAATGGCGTAGCACTACTGAATCCGCAATTTTTGTTTTCGCTGCGTACTCGAAAGTTTATTTCGTTACGGTCATTGGCCGAAAATGTGTTTGATGAGAATATTTACTTCCTGCAGTACTGGTAGAAACTATAGTTTTAGTACCTACTTTCTACAGGTGGTACATTCCATTGGTTTTAATAATATTTTGACCAGGACACGCCACCGTAGGCTAATACGAATAAGATCTAAAAAAAATACAAAGGCAGAACGGAAACCAATTCTGCAAAATCAAATATATACGATCATACGATCCAAAGCTATGCAACTCGTATGGTCGTCTACTGACGTCATATCAAATCAAAACTACTAGAAATAATAAACATTGACATAGTTATATGAACTATGCAAGGTTGAAGGTCGCAAATAGTATGACTGAATGACATCACGGCTAAACCTTCCTGAGAAGTTGTGTTTAGATAAACTACTACTGAAACTACTACTATCGTCTGATGATCGGCCACAACAGTCCACTACTGGACATAGACCTCCCCCAAATGGGGAGTGTTGCCATACTCATCACGCCTGGCAGGTGAAATAGCGACCGCAGTATGTAGATATTTATGGGAACGCTGAGAGCGTCGGTGGCCGAGTGGTTAGGACACCGGTCTTACAATCGTGAGACCCGGGTTCGATCCCCGCCATGTACCAATGTGTTTTCACTCACGTACATTTACCGACTGCTCTTACGGTGAAGGAAAAACATCGTGATGAAACCCACATTCAAATAAAATTTGAAATCAGACGATATTTGAATGTGACTTAACCTAGGATTCGGGCCAGGTTAGCCTTCGGGTTGCAGAGGTCAGATGGCAGTCGCTCTGTGTAAAAACTTGGTTCCACGTCAAATCCCCTAGGTTAAGTAGCCGACCCCGACAGAGAACGGGATAAGGCAAGGAGGATGATGCTGCTGCTTGTTCCATGGATTCATTCCTTTGTCGTCTTTTACGATACTAACAGATAGAAATAGGGTCATGCTCGTATTCTAAGCCAGCACCACACGGCTAAAGTTTAGATGTGCCTGTCTTCTAAATTTTATATTAACCAACCAGAACTTAGCTTAACCAGAACTTTTCTTTCCTTTCCAGATGAAATGCTAGAGGGCGAAGGGGCAGGACTGGCCGCAAGGGTAGCGGAACTCGAAATCAAGTGCGCAAGGCAGGCTGAAGAGTTGCTGTGTCTCCGGTCTACCTTAGCTGATGCATTGCGAAGACTGAACGCTTTGGAGGGCAGGGCTCCTCCGGCGCCTACACAGCAGAGAAATGGGGGTTACACAGGTCAGTCTACTTACATCTGTTCTCATGACATCAGCTTATAGTATTCCACTGCTGGATAGGCCTCCCCAAGGAACATCTGACATTAAAGCTCAAATGCGCTAGACAGGCTGAAAAGCTAATATTTCTGGGGGTCTACCTTAACTGATGCTCTATGAAGACTGAACGCCTTGGAAGGCAGAGCTCCTCCGGCACCTACACAGCAGAGGAATGGGGGTTACACAGGTCAGTCCACTTACATTTGATCACATGACATCAGCATATAGCAATCTCCACTGCTGGACAAAGGCCTTACCAAGGTGCATCTGACATCAAAGCTCAATTGCGCGAGACACACTGAATGCATCGAAAGGCATAGCTCCTTCAGCACCTGCACAGCAGAGAAATGGGGGCTACACAGGCAAGTATGACATCTAGCTATAATGCCCCAATATGCAATTATTCTTGCTGTTTTGCGAAGGCGTAAGCAATAGCGGCATTAGGAAAGACTTATTTTAAACTCAACCAGTCGCAACATACTTTGCAAGGAACTTTATAGAGAAAACGTACAAAAACCCTAAGCCCTAAGCAAATGCATTTTGTTCTTTTCTTTCCAATTTTTCACTAACTTTTTTTCTTCTTCCAGGGTCAACAGGCACACCTACAAGAGAGTTAAGGCTCAGGCAACCGTCATACCGGGAAACAGCAAAACGAACCTCCAGCTATGGATCCAGTGCTTCTTCTTTACCACAGAGGTAAGCTGAATATGAGTCTCCTTTCTCTTAAAACGCAGTGCAAGGAGTGGAGAAAGATTTATTCCACACTAAGTCGTTCTTACGTCACCCACTATAGTCTGTAAGTTTAGGTACTTATCTTTTTGTAAACAAACTTTGCATGAAACTGACAGTTCAGAAGTGTCACTTTCGTACAAAGTTTGTTTACAAAAATATAAGTACCTAAACTTACAGACTATAGAAAAGGGTGAAGGATATACAGGGTGTAAAAATATAAGCTGCAAATATTATTAAACATAGATCGAAATATGAAAAAAAAATTGCCTCCCATACAAAATTACCGAACGAGCAATCAATTTATATGGAAGGTCAAAAAAATTCTTGTATTCCGACCTACCTTTCTTGGGGAAAGTTGTTCAGTTTCATGGGGTGATTCACCCCTTAAAATGTTTGCAGCTAATATTTTTAGATCTTATATAGTGGCAGGACTTTTTTATAGAAAAGCTGAACTCGTCTTTGTATACTTCTGTCTTCGACCAGCATCACTTGAAGATAGTAACCATCCTGTCCTATTTATGTTATGACATCTTTGCATGTGGTGAAGCATAGAATTTCAAGTAAATCCGTATTTTCTTCTATTCCAGACGTGGCCCTCAACACCAGTCCACAGGATCCCTGCAGTCGGATTCTCCAGCGTCTTCCTCATCACTGTCTCCAGCCCCGTCACCTTCTCCAAGGGCCACTCCTGCACCGCACCATCCGCCCGTCTATAGGTCCGTGTCAGTATTCCTTAATGGGGCGTTTTTTGTTAGTAGATCAACTGATCATGTTATGAAACTACAGGCTACAGGTTTACAGGTAAAGTTCGAAATACATTGCGTAGCCGGTGGATCATTATGAGACCAGAATTTAACCCGCTACGCAGTGTAATAAGAATTTTGTCTGTACCCTTGTAGCCTAGTACCATAACACGGAGCACTGGCCGACATGGTCACGGTTCAATCGACCAAGTAACAAAATATCTGCTGTCCTGATTCTAGCAGGGCAGGACACTTCCATGTTTTTTGACATTTTCATGAACAAACCAAAAGCAACCGGAAGTAATTTTTATGAGCGGTCGCTCAAGTTATGGCGCCAGAACATTTGGAGGAGCTCTCGCATGCTTTCGGAGCATGACTGGACCTATCCAGAGGTTCCGCATAGAACTGATCGGTCGAAGTGAATATCTACTCGGTATCTCGTGTCACCCAAAACGAGACCTTCCTGCTTCTTCTGCCTTTCCTTTCAGAGGTTATGCTTGCCTATGATTATGTATACCTATGATCTGCATGGGAATGTCCACATGTATGAAATATGAGGTTTCTACACACTGGTCATCAATATAAATGATGTTTCTGGTGATGAAGTCATCCATATAAGATATTTAGGTTCAGGCAGACTAGCGCATTTTCCTTCGCTAAACCTGTAGCGCGCTGAAAGTACTCGTTTATCTTCATGTTTGGCCATTAGTATCCCATGAAAGTATAATATTCACAAAGTTTATCCCATTATAGAGGCAGTCACAAACATTATAATTGTTTACTTTGCTCAGAGAATTAACTTCCCGCATTTAGATGCAGTAGAATTAAGCTAAAACTTGCACATATTATTTCCAAGTAGACATTTGTTCGTCGATGTTATGTATGCTGTTTTATGCCATTCACTATAGAATGCTGAACTAGAGTCCTCAAATTCTAGCTTACCATTCTACCAAGCTTTTAGTATAGCTAGAGGCAAATTTGTTAGATCGAGGAATAACTCCACATCCAGCAACCAGAGTGCATCACCAGGAAACCAGCTGACGAAGAGGTGGAATTCCACGGGTGACTTCAACGCCCAGGGGCTGTTGCCGAATACCAGGTCAGTGGAAAAGGCCTACTGTGCTGTGAGACCTGACCAAGTTGATTAGAAGAACGGAAACTTACTTAATCTAAAGACGACAAATTAAGGGCCATTGTTTTAAGATTAACCAATGAGGATGAAAACTGAGAACTAAGTAAATGGCGCCGCTCGCGACTGTCATTTCACTGTCATTAATCGTAGGTAAATGTGTAAATTTTTATTAATGTGTCTAGTCTTTGTTGTCTAAGCTTTGATAGATAGATATTGGGAGGCTTTGACTTTTCCCCCCAATTGGGGGAAGATAAACTTGGCTTAAAGTAAAGTACCTACTAGTGTTGATGAGTATCCCTCTTCCGCATCCTCACAATGCGGAAGTTCCACAATTTTTGAAGTTCCTCATCCGCTCCCGCTTCCTTAAAAAGAATACTTAAAATTCCTCTTCCGCATCCTCACAGATTACGAAAATGCCTATTCTCATAGTTTATGGTAAACAGTGTGAACAAAACTATTATTATTCATGCCTTTTTTCGTTTCTTGTCTCTTTTGACCACTTACTTATCCGCATCCTCTTTCTCATAAAGAAATCCTCATCCGCATCCTCCAAGTTTCGGCTTGTAACTTCCTCTTCCACTTCCTCATAACAGCTTCCTCATCAACCCTAGTACCTACCTATAGATACCCACTTTTATTTTAAACATGCCGTGTGATTCCGGCTTAGAATAGCAATGCCGTGTGATGCCGGCTTAGAATAGCATCCCCCCATATCCTTCTCGCGGGTGTCGTAAGAGGCGACTAAGGGACTCGAGGGTATTGGTCTATTATAATTTTTAGGCGACAGACTGACATAATTGTCACTATAGTGATACACATATTTTATAAAACAATCCTTAAAAATGTCAGACGTGGCGATAGCGACCGTATTGTTACGGCCGTTAACGCTCTGCCTACCCCGCAAGGGATAAAGGCGTGATATATGTATGTATTTTAAACATGGGGAAGTTGTACTCCCGGTTCCTTATCTCAGAATGACCGGTGACAACCTCTTACGCTAAATAGCCTTTTTATTTAGATAGACTCCACGCTCGTCTAATTAACTTGGTTGGCCAGTAGGTTAGGCTAATCTTCTAATTTAGTTCGTCTTAGGATATTTGAAACAAATATCTGGATCGTATTTTGACTGGCGAGTAGCTAGCAAGCCATTTGGCAAGAGAATTTAGGTAAAAATGTGTCTTCTTTTTCGAGATAATCACTGCACTGCAAACTTTAAAGTAGGCATGAACGTTATGTATGTACGACGTGTGAATAGTATATAGCGTAGTGAATAGCATCTTGCTTTTGTGTAAAAATTTTGCAATATAAATTGTTCTTTGCCTACTTTTAGTTCTATTTTCTTGAATATTCCACGCTTCAATAGCAGTCACGTTCTTACAAATTCGCAGTGCACTACTAGCTTTAAAAATATATCTGTTTAGTTGTTAATCGTATATTTTCGTTCCTTTAGATTCAATTCGACAAAATCCATGTTGAACTTGTATGCTAAGCCGTCTCAGAACGGGCCTATACTTAAACACGGGTAAGTCAAGTTTTGGTGATTTTCAGGTCACGGTGCTGGGTTTTTCACTTTAGGAGAGAGCAATTTATTCTCACTGTCGCTTTGTGGTTTCATTTGGTGTATTTTACAGATGGCTGTGTTTTCAAAACATACAGAATTCTAGATGAAAATAAAATTTCAATAATCATTATCGTTTTTACCATCCCATGTCTAGAAATCTGTATGGCGTTTGTTCGTTGTCACTTATGTTGGTGTTTTTGACTTTCATTTTCATTCTTCACTCTATTGCTTTGGTGGTTGGCCTATTCAATCTTATCTAGGTTGGATATTGAACAAAGGTAAGTGGTTTTTGACCCTTATTTTCATTCTTCAGAATTATGCTTTTCGGATACTTAATAGAGGTAAATACAAAACACCTATAATAACATATTAATTGTGTTGCTGACAGTTTTAAATGTTCAAAAGGTAAACTAAAGAGTATTGGTTAAAAAATAACTAATGTTGTAGATTAAGCGTAGATACCTATGTAGAAAATAGTTCAAAGTGTTTATTGTTAAACCATACGATAAAAAAAGATGTTATAAATGAAAATGCATCTCATATGGACCCTGTAGGGCACAACAATAATTTTAAAACTAAGTAAGTAAAACGTTTGAACTACGAGCAGAATTTCAAATGATTAAATAACATCATATAATATTACGTCATAGAAGAAAGAATAATAAATAATAAAATAAGTTAATCAATTATACAAAATTAAAGTTCAATCACACATCATATCAATAATTAGAAAAAACTCTTGCAGCGTATAGTAGCATTTTTCTACGAGATGTTCCTTCAAAGTGTTTTTAAATTTATTTATGTTACATTCCTCGTGTATGTTTTTGGAAATCCAAATAGCTAACCCAAGCACAGTATTCATGGTAGAAACCTTCTTTGCGTAAAATAGAAGGTATCAAAATCATGCGATGCAGGTATTAATTAACAATTTTAATACAAAAGACTTTACAATGTGGTTATAGTATATGATCAGTAGGTGTATAAGTTGTCTGACAGTTTACAGAAACATCACATATTCTTGTCAAGAATCCAGATAAATGATCTACCTGACCTTCACACGCCATTGATGGGTGGTGGATTGTTTTGTAGACTATACCTACATTTATCTAGATGATAAAGCTGTTATGGAGCTGATGTAAGTAATTAATGTATCTGATCGAGACTCAAAAAAAATTCGTTTATGAACTATTAATCTAGCGTCTGCATACTGTCTTTTACTGTCTACAATAACCAGGTAAATAATAATAATAAATAAGGTAAAGTCGTGTCACCAAACTTAAAATTGAAATATATACCTAAATCAAAACAGCTATAAAATTATACTTCAAATTTACAGGTGGCACTTTAAACTAGCTAGGAGAGCCAAAAACATTACAAATATGAAATTAGAAATATAGATAATGAAATTGCCTAAGTTTACACTTCAATAGAGTAGATTATAAACCTAATAATTCTGAGGAACTACACTGAAACTCTAATAAAAATTTTGATTGTGTTACTATGCGGCTTAAACGACTAAAAAAGGGCAATGTCAAAAGAGGCGAATACTCAAGACCACCCACGACTACACATTACACCTGATTGCCTCTAATAGATGTGTCACTACAATAGGCTAGCTAGACACTCGCTTGAATGAACACAGGATAATCTAGCCAGGCCACACCACAGATAATATACACATACACATATCACGCCTTTATCCCTTCGGGGTAGGCAGAGCGTTAACAGCCGCAAAAATACGATCAATATCGCAACGTATTGAGGGCACTTTTAGAAGATTCGTCTATCACTGTAGTGACAGGTTGTCGGCCTGTCGCCTAAGGTTGTAATACACATGAAACCCTCGAGTTCCTTAGTTGCCTCTTACGACACCCACTGGAAGGATATGTGGTGATGCTTGGTGAACTTCACAATATAAAACACACTTTGATTTTGACGGTGGCATTGTTTAAAGAGTGTTTCGGAAATTAACTCAAGTAGGTAGGTAATAAACACATTATTTATACTTCATTCATTTGCGAAAATAATTTAAAAAGGCAAAAATATGCAAGTTGCTGCCTAAGTATTACCTGTTGTGTTTTAAGGTATTATGTTTACGGTCGTTTTGTAATACTTGCAAATATACGTTCCATTGTCAAGGCCATCAAACATTGTCACCTTGACTTTGACCTCTATTGCATTAAGATTGAGATTAAAATGCCAGTCCATTGTATTATTAGCATTATATCCGCGTCCACTATACAAAAAAGATAATTTCCTTGATGGACCTCGCATTTAAACGAAGTTTGTTTGTGCTACACGTCAGTGTCATCAAATGAACATAAAGGCGTATAGAATGACTCATACCAATGCAACTGACTTGTCAACTTTTGCAAGAAAGACATCATCACATAATCGCGTAGTAATCTACCTGTTGCGGAGTGTCATTCATTCAGAATTGAAGTCTTTGAATAAAACGAGCAATGAAAAGCGAACAAAAAGAAAAACTCGAATGCTGACGTTCTAAAAGTCGGTCACGGACGTCACGGTCCGTAGTGCCGCTTCTCTTCAGTCTGCCGGCGTTTTTCTCGTAAGCCGGCTGTTATTACCAGCCAGTGCTTGGAAACAAGTTTTAAAACATTTCGCGTACGCGGCCTCCTTTCTCGTGCCTATTTTCGGAACTTAAAAAGTGCAAAAGTGAGGTTAGGTCGTTTGCCGCCATGTCCGACGAAAGGTATTGAATCGATACGAAAAAAAAAACGTTTAGTAGTTTTCGTTGTTATCTGCGATTGCTATCAGATAATACCCATTTAGTGTAACATGTATTGCTTTTGTTTTAGTCACTTTTCGACTCTTCTGTAGCTAGTCGCGTTTTGGTTGCTTTCTGCGTGGGTTCTTTTCTACTGTGGGCAGGCACAAGCTGCAATTTTATTCAGCCAAATAAAAAAAGCAGTTACAATGTCATTCAACCCGATGTAAGTTGCTTGGGAACTTTTTTGCATAAAAAAGTGTCTGTGCAATGCATTTGTTTGGGTGTTTTTAACATTTATTCAATGTTTTTTATTTATGTTGTTAAGGACGGAAACGTCCTTGTTATTAACATAGTATAATCTCCATTAATAACTAACCCACATTTTAATACCTTTAATAATTAGTTAGCTATTTTTCTTGGTAACTTTAACAGGTAACTGGGTTTACCGCTTTGGTTAAATCACGCTTACATACGTATACCTATTTTTTTTACATCAGATCCTAATCTCAACTCAAGATAGGTATTTTTTTAAGTATAAATTGTGCTATTAGCCTTATTCGCAACGCTATTTTCCAGGCAACAAAGTTGTAAGGAAACTAGTTACTCGAAGAATTTATAGTTCATCTATACATACTTTTCTGTCAAGTTTAAGATTAATGAGGTAGGTTTAAGATTACTAAGGACAATGAGGTAGTGGATGACAAATACAATAAGGTGTTAGGAAAAGTACTGAGTTCCTTTCAAGAGGTGAAAATTTTAAGCTAAACATCTTTCTCCAAAGAACATAATAAAAATATTAAAAAAAAATAGACCTTCTATACAAAATGTACCGACCCACCGAGTCAGGTACAACCTGCAAGGTCCAATTTTTTTTTTTCATATTTCGACATAATGTTCCTTGGGGAAAGTTGTTCAGTTTCATGAGGAGGTTCATTCCTGAAAATCCCTGAAAGGATCTCAGTACTTTCCCCTAACACCCTGTATAGTTATGTAGGTACTCTTTTCTAATAGATTCCCAGAGAAAAGGAAGTCTTCAAAATACCTACGAACGTAGCTATTATTGCTACGCCGGCCGTAGCAAAATAATATAAAAGCGATAACTTATTCTCGAGTGCGATTTATAATATGATAGAAACCTGAATTTCTAGCGATGATTTCTGATTATTGGAATGGCTGGGTTGGAATCCTACATAATTATGAAAATTCATTTCCACTTTTTCATATAAAATATAAACCCTTCCAGCACCCACACCTGTCAATACAATGAAGAGGATGGCACCATGCGGATGTACCTCCGTGGTAGACCGGTCATCCTTTACGGCCCATCCGACCAGGAAGCCTTGGACCCTGCCAAGGTGGCACCGCCGCCGCAGAGCAAGCTCAAGTTGGAGTGGATGTATGGGTACAGGTGAGTTGAGAGATTACAGGAGCCGATTTTGAACAGATTAGTGGTGAAAATCTTCACAACTGTCCTGTGCTTGGTATGTGGGTTGGCAAACGCAGTGAAAGGTGTAGGTATTCACAGTGAACGCTTCTGCCTACCTATTCCCTGGATTTATGCCATAGTCATTTTATGACTCCTACCTACCAGATAGCATACTTTAGGATCATAATCCTTAGCCAGATATCTGCAATTCTGGATAGAATATACTATTTTGCGCATTTTATTTCCATAGTCACTATGTTTTTGTCCCCGGGGCCATCAGAACTATGCCAAACCGCTTGGTGGGGAGCAAGGGCTCGCCCGAAATTATTTGTATGGTTGTTCAAACAACCAGCCCAATCACGCCCTTGGGGCGAGACTGGGCTTAGGAGTTGTTCAGGGAAGAACGGATCAGACTTAAGTTATGAGGAGCAAGCATTGGTCAGTACGAATAGTCTAGGAAATATAATTTGACCGATGCATGTTATTTCTAAACGATTGTTTTCTATTGTGTAAGAATTTTGTTCTATTGTGCTCACAACAAGAGAAGTCGTCAAGCCGAATCGGCTCAAATTATATTTCTCTGGCTATGCCTAGTGCCCGTTAGGTATAGTATAAAAATACACAAAATTACACTCATTACCTTAACCATAAAGCTTTGTTGAATAATTAATGGTAAATCCAGCAAATAAAATATGAGTATCAGTGTCATATCGCTCTTTGTTTATCGATTTATGGTTTGTACGGTGGTATTGGATAATTATAGCAAGGTCAAATACCTACTTAGTTTAATTATTTCACTAGTGATGTTCTGTAGTTAAGAGTAAATCAATAATGGCATGGGAGTTGTAACTTGATACGTAGGTATTTACAATCTCTCATTTCGTGTGGGACACCGAGTCGTGCAACGACCCGAAGAACCCTAGAGTCAGAATTTTTCAACCGCTTTCTACAAGTAGAGGCTTCTGACATGGTTGTGTAACGACCGCCGTCTAAGTGATCATAGACAGCAACCGGGACCTACGGCTTAACGTGCCATCCGAAACACGGAACCATCTTACTTACGGACAGTCGGGAAGTTCAGCCCGCAATCTCCTAACCAGACTGGGAACAAATTCACAAAGTGATAAATATCAACTTTGTGAGTGACCCACCGAGAATCGAACCCGGAACAAGGCAGTCGCACTACCACTGCTGCCACATCCGTCGTCGGTATTTACAATATACTGGATATATTTTCAATACGTTGTTGGTTATCAGCAAAAACTATCGTAGTAGGTAATGGTCTCTATTTTATGTGATAGCATGATGATAAATAAAAAACCATCTTTTTGAAAGTTAATGATATCGATATCTGAAAAATTGACCCGTAAAATCTGACCTTCACGTGAAAAAGGAACATGTTTGGAATACCTGATAAGACCGAAACGTGACAAAGCTCATCATTGAGTCCATTTAAAAAAATATGTTTTAGAAATAAAATATACTTAGTTTTCTTTTATCATCAGTAATTCGAACCGTTTATGACACAATAGCTACGTAATAATTACAATACAGTGAAAGCTTTCAAATTATAAGCCTTCATTATTTTCACATCATGATGATGTCAGCGATGGAGACGGGTTAATTTTCTAATGTAACATTGTTATTTATTATCCTTTTGGACAGCCTATAGTTATGTCAAATACCACTTGTAATTTGCTAAGGTTAAATAAAACAGGCTGTTGTCAAATTATATCGGCTTTTTAGGTAATTAGTTAGATAAATTTATAGATAGGTGCAGAAAAAATTCCTGAAATACTTCGCGGAAAGTCTCGTAGAAAGCGGAAGAAGTCAAGGCCAACAAAGAAGAAAGTGTTTCTAGCCTATAAACGAAGGGTTAATACATACATACAAAAATCACGCCTTTATCCCTTCTGGGTTAATATCGTATCGTTTCTGCTCATCAGCAGGTATAACGAAGAACAGACAAGAATACAAAGAAAGAAAGTCTTTTTAACAAGACAACAATTTTTTTATACAAAAAAGCGCTATGAAAAGGCACCAGCACCACCCAAGACCTTGACGTGACCAAGTTCGTCAGCGGTAAACTGAAATTCATTACCCAATTTACCAATTGCCACCATTTTGGAACTATTTTCCTACTAACTAGTTAGGTACTAATAACTACAGACACGGATAGGGAATTGGGAACTCCCTATATGGACGACCTTGTTACTATAATTACTAACGTACAAGTTAACCCTATTTTTTCAGAACGTATTGAACTTGAAGTATGTCAAGCTACCTGAATAAAATATTCGTCTAAGTATCGAATATTCTAGGTTAATCCAAACCTATACAGGGTGTAAAAAAATTTGCTGCATACATTTTAAGGGGTGAACCAGCCCATGAAACTGAACAACTTTCTCCAAGGAAGATAGGTCGAAATATGATAAAAAATTTTGGACCTCCCATAGAAAAATTATCCACCGATCAAATCTATTTGTATGGGAAGTCCAAATTTTTTTAATATTTAGACTGTTGTTCAGTTTCATGGGCTAATAAAATATTTGCAGCTAATATTTTTACACCTTTTATACCACTGTATCAAAAGTCATTGTAGCCTGATAATCCACAAGAAAGAAAGTTTCGTGCTTTAGAGGGCTAGTCAATCTGGCAAGCCTTTTTTAACTTCGATATCGGTTGTTACCTATTTATGTCAGAGATCTATTACCAACAAGTACTTAGTAAGCGGTTAGAAAAATCTGATACTAAGGTCCTTCGGGCTGTTCCCTAACCCGGTGACCCTCACGCAAGCAAGCCTTTTCCGTAAACCAACCCTTTGTCTTTCATCTCGAATTCCCTAAACAAAAACTCGGTTTACATTACTTGTTGGCTAAACAAAGGCGTCTCAAGGTCGGAATGCAACACGCAATGTACGCTTGAGTGCCCAACCATACCCAACTGTGTAATGAATGACTCACTTGTGGCTGGGATGGTCAGGTTTTGAAAGGGAGCATGGTCATCATGGCCACGGATCAAGAAGCTCAGCATAGGACAGTCTCCTACATGGCGGACTGACTCTTACACGCAGCTGTTGGTTGCAATCGATCAACAACTTTTTGCGACTTTGGCACCTGAGGTCCTTTGCTCAGCAGTAGATGATGCTACAGATGATGATGATTTGAAAGTTGGAAGCGTGACGATCTTACTAAAGATAATTTTAACAAACCGCAGCAAATTAGTACTCCAAATTAACCTTCAAATGTAAGGTCATACAGATAGATTGGAGTAATCTATTCTATGTAGAATATACTAGCTAGGCATGGAATTAAAACTAGCTCGCATTACCTGCAGTTATTAAAAACTAGTCTTGCGTTTTTTTCTAGCCAAGAAGCATTTAGCCATTTATGTTGTCATCTTCATAGTACTTCGCCTAAACAATGACCACTTTTTGAAATGTAAGCATTACTAGGCACAAGAACGTATTCGCCTTTTGAACTGAACGTGGTGGACAAAATAATCCCCTTCCTTTCGAGTCTCCAGGCAGCAATGTCCTTGTATTTATGTTTTGTATTGTGTGCAGATTGTAGTATAAGCTTTTCTATTTCAGAGGCAAAGACTGCCGCAGCAACCTCTACCTCCTCCCGACCGGAGAGATCGTGTACTTCGTTGCAGCGGTCGTGGTGCTGTTCAACGTTGAGGAACAGTGTCAAAGGCACTACACTGGTCACACGGACGACGTGAAATGCCTTGCGGTACACCCCAACAAGTTGATTATAGCGAGCGGGCAGTGCGCTGGCCATGATCGGCTTGATGCAAGGGTAAGGATGTTTCTCCACTTCAGCCGATAGCTTTGATGAGATGACTTGGATCAAATATTTTTCATCATGTTTCTTAGATCAATTACCTTTCTTCGAATGAAGCAATCACTTTATTTTTAGAGTACATATCCCACACTACTTATTATATTGAGCTTAAGGTGCGTTAAAGGTTTTTTAAACGGATCAGCTTGAACAGATCTCATCTCTTAAAGTTGTTGCGAACAGCTCATAATTTCACCAAATTATTGTTACCTTTCCTACCTAGCCTCACGTCCGAGTCTGGAACTCCGTGTCCCTGGCAACTCTGGCCGTTATCGGCGCTGGTCAGATGGAGCGAGCGGTCGCCTGCGTCACCTTCTCCAGAGCTGATGGAGGAGCACTCCTGGCGTGTGTGGATGAGGGGCCCGACCATACGATTTCAGTTTGGGAGTGGCAGCGGGGTGACAAGCATTGTATTGCTGAGACTAAGGTGAGAGCTGTTGAAGCCTGTTTCATGCAGCTGGCTCTGCAAGAAACTGTTTTTTCAAACAAATTACGAAGTTATCTTATCTTATCTTTTCTGGTTCAAGTAGATCCCTCCTTTTTGTGTCAGATTAGCGGATGAGTACCAAATAAAGAATCACATTTCAGCCCTAGGGAAAGATGCTGATTTGATGGGCTCACCCTGTGGGTTCACCCTTTGAAAAGAACGCTGCGCAGTTGTAAGTTGGAACTTTTCCTTGCATCTAATCTAATTATACCTAATTCACAGTGCTCCGTCGACACAGTGGTGGCAGCCGAGTTCCACCCACTGGACCGCAACCAGATAGTGACTTGCGGGAAGAACCACATCGCCTTCTGGACCCTCGACCAGACCAACATGCTCTACAAGAGGATGGGCGTCTTTGAGACGAGGGACAAACCCAAATACGTCACGTGCCTTGGTTTCACTCAGAATGGTAAGTAAACAATGTATAATAGCGCCAACTGAAACTGGTTTTATATATATTTAACTAGAATGGCCACCGTAGGTTAATCCATTATTGATTTCATTCATTCATTTACGAATTATTTTACCTACACAGAACATGCATTATCTGAGTATCCGAGTATCCTAATAGTTAGGAGCATTATCTGTGTAGGAGGATATAGGACTGATGGATGCGTCAAATGTCACGTTTTGCTTAGATTCAATACCCCGCTAGGTAGACCAAGACTTACTTGCCTTTCTTTCTCCACGCCTTTTCTGATTGTTTACGTCAACATTTTGATTAACTTTCTTCACAGGCGATGTCCTAAGCGGGGACTCAAACGGCAACATCATAGTCTGGGGCCGAGGCACCAACACAATCGTCAAGCTAGTACGAGGAGTTCACGAGGGAAGCGTCTTCTCAGTGTGCTGTCTGAAAGAGGGGAACATTGTTACTGGTGGAGGCAAAGATGGAAGGATCGTTATGTTTGATGCTGATATGAACCCCACTGGAACTGACAATGTGGTAAGTCACGAATCCCTTACCATTCTTGAAAAATATAACATGCAGGAAACTTATTTCGATATATGTTCTGAAACAAAATTATTGTAATTTTCAACCTGGCATATGCTTTCAATGAAACCGTAAAAACATATGAGTGGGAATTGGGTTTGCCACGACATATATATGGGAAAATGTTATTCCATACCAAACCTGACCAAAGCATATCTTGATCCTGACAGGGTGCCAAGTTAGAAAAGGAGTGGGGGAGACTAGTGAACCCTTTCATTCTAGTAAAGAATTTTATTTACTTAACCCTTGTTTTCCAGATTGAAGGCCACTATGGTGGCGTCCGAGTGGTATCCGAAGGTCGTGGAAGCCAGCTGTTCATCGGGACAACCAAGAACTGTATCCTACATGGAGACTTGCAGCTAGGATTCTCACCCGCCGTTCTAGGTATGTACCTAGCAGTTTCTTCAAGTGCTAGTACTTCTGACTAAGGAAAATTATGCCGTGACAGTCAGTTATCCACCGGGGCCATCAAGAATTTAAGAATTTTTTTTTTTTTTATCCATGATGGGCTTACTCTTGACCCCAATCTTACCCTAGAGCAGAGATGGGATCTACGGTGGAGCGAGCTTGCCCAGAAGATGCCTATTCACTCTAGACTTAAAGAGATTCAGGTTATATGCACTCGGAAATACAGACGCAGGCAGGGAATTCCATTCTTTAGCCGTGCGCATAATGAAAGATGTTTTGAAGCACTTAGTGCGTAATGTGGGTGGTTCGGATATATTGCATCCCTAGTCAGATGACGCTCTGTGATATCGTGGTGGCTTTTTTAAAAAAAGCAATGCGTTTGGTTTTGTAAATGAAAAATGAAACCACTTTCACCTAACCTGACTGATTGGCTGCATCCTTCCAAGGTCACGTGGATGAGCTGTGGGGCTTGGCTGCTCATCCTACTCTACCCCAGTTTGTGACGGCGGGATGGGACCGTCTCCTACAGCTGTGGGACGGCCTCAGCCATTCTACTGTTTGGAGCAAGGATATTGAGGTAGGTTGCCGCAATCTGGGCTCCAAGTCTGCTATTTTTACATACACATACGTACAAAAAACACGCCTTTATCCCTTGCGGGGTAGGCAGAGCGTTACCGATCGTAAAATTACGGTCGTTATCGCCACGTCTGACAAGTATTGAGGGCCCCTTCAGATGATTCGTGTATCACTGTAGTGACAGGTTGTCAGCCTGTCGCTGAAAATTGTAATACACATGAAACCCTCGACTCCCTTAGTTGCCTTTTACAACACCCGCGGGAACAAAAGGGGTGATGCTATTCTAAACCGGCATCACACGGCCTAATCTAAGTTCTAATTCTTCTTTATTTTTGCCCACATTGTATTTTGTTTCTAAATTGTGATTTGTTTGAATTGTTTAGGAGCGGGCGCAATGTTGCGCTTGGTCGACCGATGGGTCAGTGATAGCTGTGGGCAGCCTCACGGGCAAATGGATGGTGTTTGACCCACAGTCCAGGGAGATGCTGGCCATGTACCATGATGGGTAAGAGAGTCAACCTGCAGCACTTTATTAACCTGTCTGTTAAGTTACACTGATTACTTATTACTGTCAAGTCGGGGTTGGATAGTTTGGATTTTGGATTGTTTTTATGCCGCACGCATAAGACTTATATTGACGGCTCGTGGGTAAATTAGTTACATTTTCCGTTTCTTTTATTAATTTTCTTGCTCATTTTCAATCAAAAATGTAAGGATAAAATATCCTGGTCACGGCACCACTTTTTTGTAATATAGGTACCTACGGAAGTTTTTGAAATATATTTATTCGTTTTGATTTCATTTACCTACCTACCACCATATATGAGTGCAATTTGAAAACAAACAACCTTATCTTCTATAATTTTGTTTTTGACTTAAATACCTACTTACATGTTTGAATTACTTTCTTTAACTTGGTTGTTTCCTCTTTTCTTTAAAATCATCAATCTTGTCAATTCCAGATCTGAACCGATCCAGACGATCCAATACGCCCCGAACAATAAGTACGTGGCTCTCGGGTCGAGGGACAACTTCATCTACATCTACCAGGTGGATGACAATGGGGCTAGATACTCCAGGCTCGGGAAATGCTTGGTAAGTATACCCATCGCTCTACCAACTGAGCCACTGAGGCATAACACTGTCCGGAGAAATAGATTATTTTTTACTTGAGGCTTGGATATTGCGTAACGCAGTTGAAAGAACAGCTCAGACAAGTAGAGACAAAGAAGTGAAAGCACATGTTCTAAGAAATAAAATACAAAAAAAAATGGTTTCCATATTTTACTTACCTACCAAGCACACTCTATATATAGTTACCTACTTATTTTTATGTGTAACGCGTAAAAAAGCTTTCAACATCGATGATTCTTTGTATATTCGTTTTAAATATCTATCTACTCAATTTCTCTTATAAAGAACATGATCGTCTACTATGCGATTACATACTTACTTACCTACATAGTTTTACATACCATGAACATTTCAATAGTCTTACGTACCTACCTACTTACTTTTAGATTAGTTTTAGATAGATACATACAAATACACAGTAGGTATTACTTTTACAACATTGTTTAACTTTACGGCCCATAATTTACTAGTTTTATAATATGTTTGTTTTCTAACATTATTCATACTTTCACGCCTAGTGTACGGAGAGAAAACGTAGAAGGGTAAACAGATTAGCAACCATTTTTAGCCATGCATGTACCGCATTTAAACTTAGATTAGAAAATCTTAGAGACAATGTGTAACAAAATGCTAAACCAACTTTTGGAATAGATCATCAAAAGAAAAAAATAAGATAAATTAGATCATAAATTTTAATCTGCATTTTGCTGCATCTTGCTTTTAAATACTAGAAGCCAACTTTATTGTTTATTAATTTAAGCTTTACTCCACATTCTATTTTGAAGCTATGATATTTTTATGCTGTCCATAGTCCTCATTCCTTAGCTTACAAACTAATATAAATATAAGTAAAGTAGTATCTATCTACGTCCCTATAAGCCTGTATAAAATATAGAAAGTGTCATGTGGTAGTATGTAGGTCCCTCAATGTTTAGAATAGGCTTACTAACTTTGTTTGAAGTCTGAAAAGGTCCTAATTTGTAATTCTGTATTCCAGGGTCACTCCAGTTATATAACGCATTTAGACTGGTCAGAAGACAGTCAATACATTAGAAGCAACTCCGGAGACTACGAATTATTGTATTGTAAGTAACCACCTTCAACTATCCACTAGAAAGATATCGAAGATACTATCCGAGATAGTCAATCTTCAGCTTCTGAGGTCGTACCGACTTCGCAATCATTTCGGATAAAAAAAACAGAGCAGACCTACTTGATTTAAAAAAAAGCAAGTCATTTGTTTCGCCGGGTACTTCAATATGCGACTACTTCTTGGCAAGCGGAATAGGTATTTAATATATTATTTACCTTAACCTTAACAGCCACGACCACGACAGTCTACTGCTGGACATAGGTCTCCACGTATCAGGGGATATTGCAATACTCACCACGCTTGGAAGGCGAACTGGCGAGTGCAATGTAAGATGTTATATTCACAGGGACCGCTGCTGGCCATTCCCTGGATGAATAATTAATTCCTAAGTCGATTTTTACGACAACCACGTGTAGAATTCGGTTGATGTTATTCAAAACCGGCACTATACGAAAAATGTATTGGTAAGTATATTTACTTACACGGTTTTTCTTGTACAGGGAACGCCACAACGTGCCGGCAAGTGCCAAACTCGTCATCAATGCGTGACGTGGTTTGGTTCACTAACACCTGCCCCATCACCTTCCAGACCATAGGAGTCTGGCCGGAGAACGCTGATGGCACTGATATTAACTCTTGCACCAGGTAAGACGCGCCGCCACAGTCATACAAGTCCTGAAACGCAGTATCAAAGTGTTTCCGCCGATCGCTATATACAACATGTAACGTTAAATGCGCAAAACCTCAGACGCCCTCAAGCAGCCCATGAAACTAAACAACTTTTCCCAAGAAACATAGTTCGAAATATGAAAAAAAATGTTTGGCCTCCCATATAAAATTACCGACCGGTAGAAATAATCTTCTGACATTTCGACCTATGTTTTTTGGGGAAAGTTTGTCAGTTTCATGGGCTAATTGACGGTGTCTGAGGTTTTGCGCATTTAAAGTTACACTTTGTATATACAACCTCCAAACATGTCCGGTTGGACCAGTCGGTCCCCTGGTCACAACACCCGACCTACTTAGGTAGCTACCCTTTTTCCCTCCTCCGTCGTCACTCGGCCTACTGGCCTCACCATCCATCACTCCTTCTAAAAGACCACTTGCCTAGGCTATTGACTTAACCACTTTCTGGGCTCAAAGATTGTAGTCCGGGGATATTTGCCATTGACTCGAAAAGAAGAAGGCTTATCTACTTGAGCTTAGGTCATCTATTCATAATAAAATTATAATCAGAATTTGAACAATCTAACTTACTTACGGCTCCGAATTCTACTAAGAAATTGATTAAGCTATCCTGGACACAGAGCTTTTAGCATCATTTATCATTTATTTATTTCTCAACTTACACTAACAGACAAGCCACACGTGTAAATCTTAATATAAGGTAACAATGTTCTTAAAATTCTAAATCTATTAAAGAGCTCCTTGTAAGACGGATCTCTAGGTGATGTCCTACAGATGCCAGAAATCTATTTTCTGTTGACACTGAACTGTACGTAGGAATTGATTGATTAATCCTGGTCACGGCTCCAAACGTGCAGTGTAATACAAAAAAACTAAATAAGTAACCTTGAGGCTTTTAACTTTAAGCGGAAGGCTAACAACCTGTGACTACAGTGGTACACGAATCAACTGAAAGGGCCCTCAATTTTTGTCAGACGTGGCGACAGCGGCCGTATTTATAGGCCCGTAAACGCTCTGCCCTACCCAGGTATAAAGGCGTGATATGTGTATGTACGTATGTTTAACTTGACAATAACTTGCGTTTATTTTTCAGATCACACGATGGCCGCCTGGCAGCCACTGGCGATGACTTCGGCAAAGTCAAACTATACGCTTATCCTGTAACACAACCGAAGGTAAGACACAAGAAATATCTTCTTGGAAATAAAATATGTCAAAAATATTAAACTTATTTTGGTATCGAAATTCACTATAGTATTATTATTATCATTATTATACTAGTCGCAAGTAAAGAAATAAAGTGCTAAAATATTTGTCAAATTGTACAAGGTGTAACTTTAAATGCGCAAAGCCTGATAGTGTTTTTGGAATCACGAGCAGAATCGATTGAATCACTTTTTAAAATTGTATTTTTTTTTTTCAATTATTTGTTTTTCCTTGATTAAGGTTAACTAAATTTAAAATCAATTGGGGGGAGCTGGGTTGTCTGAGGTTTTGTGCATTTAAAGTTACACCTTGTATAGAATCGTCACATTTAGGTACTTTTTACACAGTTTATCCTAGTGATCTGTGCTTGTATATTTTCAAGTGTAGAATAAATTGCTACGCAGAGAATATTTTTAGATGATATTTACCTCAACGAAGCACGAACGTATTATGTAGATACCTAACCCTCGCTCTACCACCGGTCATCGATCGCGCCGACCACCAAATTGCAAGGACTGCACAACGTGCCACTGCAATGTGCATCGCCGGCTTGATTACGTAGATTAGGTCACTTTCGGAACGCGCGTACCTAGCATCGGACGCATACAAATTTAGCTTAGGAATAATTAAGTATTTTTATGTCATTTTGACCTTTAATATAAATTTCTGCAAATATCTGATTTTGATTCCTCTCCTCTGCGGCCACACTCATTATAATTGGCGCAGACTTGAGAGACTGTAGAGTGATATCAGCTTCGATCGTCGAAACCGTCTACTCTACACGTCAGAACCTACCCCCGAGCTGTTGGCTGCTGCCTGGACAAGGAATCTTCAAGGAACCCTATCAAGACATCGATAGACCAAGGCTCCAGTTGGATACCATGCAGATAATAATATTGTAAGTACGCATACTCTTATTAGTTGCTATTTTGTTTTTGTTTTTTACACCCATTTTTCTACCGCCCGCCCGTATTTTACCACTCCCACCCTCCCGTATTTTATCCCTCCCGCCCTCCCGTATTTTAGCCCTCCCGCCCTCCCATTTCGTACCACCCGCCCGCCCGTATTTTACCCCTCCCACCCTCCCGTATTTTGTACCTCCCGCCCTCCCGTATTTTATCCCTCCCGCCCTCCCATTTCGTACCACCCGCCCACCCGTATTTTACCCCTCCCACCCTCCCGTATTTTATCACTCCCGTCCTTCCATTTCGTGACACCCGCCCGCCCGCATTTTACCCCTCCCACCCTCCCGTATTTTATCACTCCCGTCCTTCCATTTCGTGACACCCGCCCGCCCGCATTTTACCCCTTCCTCCTGTATTTTTCACTTTTCGTATTTATAGTTTTAAATACACTAAGTAGCTAAATAAGATCCCAAAATTTTTCACCCAACCGCAGGACGTTTTAGAAATAGTTCGCGTAGGGACAATAGTTTTGATCACTTAAGGAATCAACGTCGCCTTGAGCTAAGGGACGCGTTTAGAAATTTTAATAGGTTAAATTCAATAGAAGAAGAAGAAGAAGTTGTGCCAAAAATGGCTGATTTAGACACAATTCACAAGGCACTAAGAAATTTGCCCGAATTTGACGGAAATCCTAATGTGTTAATCAGATTTTTAAACCTAGCTGATCAGTTAGTCATCACATACGTGAAAACCGAACCAGGAAATGATTTAAGCAATTTGTCTTTGCTGAATGGTATTTTAAACAAAATTACGGGCCCCGCCGCTCGTACTCTAGCCACATACGGTACACCGGGTACATGGGAAGGAATCAGAGCTACTTTGGTTAATAATTTCAGTGACCAACGAGATGAATCTGCCCTCTATACTGACCTATCCATGCTAACTCAAGGT
The DNA here is from genome assembly GCA_029255805.1 of Keiferia lycopersicella. Taxonomy (NCBI): domain Eukaryota; kingdom Metazoa; phylum Arthropoda; class Insecta; order Lepidoptera; family Gelechiidae; genus Keiferia; species Keiferia lycopersicella. The sequence goes on along the minus strand of JARACZ010000011.1, from coordinate 13,945,054 downwards.
TTAGACACACCCCAAATTTTTTATGAGCGAGTTCTTAATCTTTTGAGTACCATAATGACCTATGTTCAATTACACGAAACTATACAAACTACAATAACAGCCAAACGTGAATTGTATACAAAACTTGCACTGCAATCTTACCTTCGAGGTCTTAACGAGCCCTTAGGGTCACGAATTAGATGTATGCGACCAGCTTCCTTGGAAGACGCTCTCCGCTACGCCCAAGAAGAGCTAAATATAATTTATTTACAGAACAAAAATAAATCTTTCGCTTACAAAAATCCAACACCATTTACAATGCCTATCAATAGACCTTTCAATTCGTTTTCTTTTCCACTCAACCCACAAAATGTAGCAAAACCTACCTACGCAAGCTCGCGCGATTTTACCCCGCGAACACCCATCCACCCATTTAAATCTATTGACTATTATCAGTCGTCGCCGTCACCCTATACTTCGCTTAACGAACCGGGTCCCTCTCGTACGCAACAGGCTTTTAGAGCATTACCCAGATCAAATATGTCGACTGGTTTTAGAATTCCCGCTCGTCAAAATCAACAGACAGGGCAGCGACAATATCAATCCCAAGCTCAGCCTATGAGCGGTGTGAGTCACCCTATTGCTAGAACTCTACCACCGACGCCGATCAGAAACGATTGGCGCCCCCAAAATAATCGTCAGTCGATGAATGGTCCATTCTCAAACCGCGAAATTAATGTTCACGAAATGTATGACCCCTCACAAAATTATTATGAAACCCCTGAATATCCAGAGTACTTTTCTCAATATGATAATTCTCTTTTTGAACCTGATACTGTAAATCAGCAATACCAAGAAATGTATGACCACCAATTTGAACAGAATACCCAACAAACTCACGTAAACCCTAACCAGGACGAGCAGGAGTTTTTTCTTCCGAGTCCAAAAATTTCTGCCCCCGAATAAATTTGCTAAATATAAAAAATAAACGGCAATTGCCTTATATAGTAGTACAAGATCCACCACTAAAACTTCTTATAGATACTGGTGCCAATCAGAGTTTTATTAGCCCAAAAGCTGCATCTAAGTTTTATTCAAATATAGCTCCCAAATACGACCCTTTTATAGTAACAAATGTTCATGGTTCAACAGTAAATTATCATTCCATAACGGTACCCTGTTTTAATGAAATTCGACATAAAGATCCAATAAAGTTATTTATCTATCAATTTCACGACTACTTTGACGGTCTCATAGGTGATGATTTGTTACTACGGTGGAAATCAAAAATTGATCTAGAGAAGTTTGTACTTGGTACTAAATTTTCTTCTAAAGGAAAGATTTACAAAGTCAAAAATCCAATTCATATGTATTCTTCAGGTCAAACTAATTTACTTGAAGAAATCATTCCCGCCAATTCGTCAAAAATTATAAAATTACCAACTTCAATTTCCAATGGTGAAATATACGTCACAGAACACACAATTTCCGGTTGCAACATCAATGAATGTATTTCTACTTCAATTGAAAATTCAGCATATATGGAAGTTACGAACCAGTCATGTTATGACACAATTTTTGCACTGTCAGAACCAATTCAAGCATATGTTTTTAGCGAACATATGACGTCTTTACCTACAAGTGACAAAGACCGTGCCCGTAACGTGATATCGCGTTTGCGGACACAACATTTAAATGATGAAGAGAAATGCAATTTAACTCGCCTGTGTTCTGAGTATTCTGATGTTTTTTATGTAGAAGGGGAATCCTTAACTTTTACAAACCAAATTAAACATAAAATTAATACCACTGATGACATTCCAGTTTACACAAAATCTTATAGATATCCCTTTATACACAAGGAAGAAGTTCAAACCCAAATTAATAAAATGCTAGACCAGAAAATCATACGGCCTTCAAGCTCAGCCTGGAGCGCCCCTATCTGGGTCGTGCCAAAGAAAAGTGATGCGTCGGGAAAAGTCAAATGGAGATTGGTAGTTGATTTTCGTAAACTCAATGAAAAAACAATAGACGATAAATACCCTATCCCTAATATATCTGATATACTAGATAAGCTCGGAAAATGCCAGTATTTCAGTACTTTAGACCTTGTAAATGGATTTTACCAAATCGAAATGGACCCCCAAGATATCCACAAAACAGCTTTTAGTGTCGAACGTGGTCACTACGAGTTTCTGCGTATGCCAATGGGTTTAAAAAACGCTCCATCCACCTTTCAAAGGGTTATGGACAATATACTGAGAGAATTCCGAGACATTTGTATAGTATACCTAGACGACATTTTAGTATTTTCTACATCATTGCAGGAACACATAGTAAACTTGCGAAAAATCTTCCAAAAACTGCGTGAATCGAATTTTAAAATTCAGATGGACAAGTCAGAATTTTTTAAACACGAGACGCCATATTTAGGCCACATTATTACACCCAAAGGTGTAAAACCAAACCCAGACAAGATAGAAGCAATTTTAAAATATCCGTTGCCAAAAACTACTAAACAGATTAAAGGATTTTTAGGTTTCCTCGGATATTACCGCCGCTTTATACCCGATTTTGCAAAAATCACAAAACCTTTAACATATTGTTTAAAAAAAGGAGTCAAAATTAACATCAACTCTGACTATGTAAAATGTTTTGAGCATTGTAAGACCCTGTTAATTAATGATCCGATTTTAGCTTACCCTGATTTTTCAAAGGATTTTATACTTACATCAGATGCAAGCGGTTTCGCCCTGGGAGCCATATTATCTCAAAAAACCGATACAGGCGAGCGCCCCATAGCTTTTGCTTCAAGAACTCTTAACGACAGCGAAATAAACTACTCTACCATCGAAAAAGAGTTGCTAGCTGTAGTTTGGGCTACAAAATACTTTCGACCCTATCTGTTCGGTCGCAAGTTTACCGTAGTAACCGACCACAAACCTTTACAGTGGCTAATGAACATTAAAGAAGGAGATTCGAGACTTTTGAGATGGCGATTAAAACTGTCAGAATATACTTTTAAAGTCGTCTATCGCAAAGGGCAGTCAAACACAAATGCTGACGCTCTATCGCGAATAGAAATAAATCACGAAAATGCATCCATGATAGTTAACCCATCCGAAATTATTGACCTCAGCTCGTCATCCTCCACCATGACAGCTGAGAGTAATATTCTAGTTAGTGATACATCATCCACGTTAACTGCTCACACTAGCGCTGAAAACCCGGTACTAGAAATCCCTATCAGTGATGAACCTCTCAATAAATTTAGAAAACAATTAAAAATAAACCTAACTCAGAATATACCGAGAACGAGAGTTAATATAACAAAACCTTTCGATTCTTACCAAAAAACCACTGTCAACGTATTTGAAGACGATTTAGAAGACAGCGTCATTCAGGCAATCAAAGACTTTGTGAACCCCGGAATCAGTACCGCAATTTTAGTTAATCCAATCGACAAAATGTACAGGATTGTACCGATTTTACAGCGTGTTTTTAGTAATTCCGCTTTAAAAATAACTCTGGTTAAACGGGAGGTAGAAAATGTAACGACACCCTCAGGTCAAGATACTATCATTCAAAAATATCACATAGGAAAGACAAACCATCGTGGCATAAGTGAAACATTCATGTCACTATCACAGCGCTATTTTTGGCCTAAAATGAAAGACTCTATCTCTAAATATATCAGTCTATGTAACTTATGTTGTACTGCGAAATATGATCGCCGTCCACTTCGACAAGAATTCCAAATTGTTCCCCCTCCATCTAAACCGTTTGAGGTAGTTCATGCTGATATATTATCAATTGAGCAAGAAAAATATCTCACCATTATAGATTCTTTTTCTAAATATGCACAAGCATACCACATTCCCGACTGCACTGCTCCCAACATCGTAAAAAGTTTTCTAGAATTCAGTACTCATCATGGGCTCCCTATCAATTTAATTACGGACCAGGGCACAGAATTTGTAAACCAAGTATTCAGCGAGTTTTTGAAGTTACATAACGTACAACACAAAACCACAATGCCTTACGCTCCCAATCAAAACGGTATGATAGAGCGTTTCCATAGCACGCTGTTAGAGCATCTACGACTTTTAAAGTTAACGCATAAAAATGAACCCGCTAAAAATCTCGTCCCGTACGCTTTGTTAGCTTACAATGGATCTGTTCATAGTTTAACCAAATGCAGACCACGTGACATAATTGCAGGACATTTTGACACGCGAGACCCAATCGCCTTGAATCTAGATGAACAATTAATGCAACAGTACACTCACGATCATCGTGCGAGAATGGAAACAGTTTACCGTCTTATACATGACTCATCATACACCGACCGGCAAAACATAATGCGTAGAGTGAATGAAACACGAGAACCTTTAATTGACTGCGCGGAAAATCAAGAAGTATTTATCAAAAATCCAACTGCAGCTCGACAAAAACTTGCATCGCGTTACAACTCCGATGAAGTAATTAAAAACTATCCAATACACATATACACCCCAAGAAACCGCGGCCCTGTTGCAAAAAATAGACTTAAAAGACCATTAAAAAATAAAAATGTAATCATTAACTGAATTGAAAATACTGACTTGTTTCAGGTACTTTTTGATATTACCAAACTGGCTTCTAGCTCAAGAAATTCGATTAGAGAGCCTCAGTAATGGACCAGGACTACTCCCATTTAAGATGGGTGGTACCAAAATAATTTCCCATTTTCACACCTTCCTTCAGGATGTTGATCTAACTCATATTCAAGATAGCGTTTCTCATATAAAAACACAACTTTCAGAAGTGGCTAATACTTCTTACGACAATAATTTGGAACATTTTAGGTACCAAATTAAAAGTATTTACTCTAAATTAGATAAGATAACTACTCAAATTGATACCTTTTTACCGGCTGTACGCACAAAGAGAGGTATACTTAATCCATTGGGCACTTTGATTAAAGATATTACAGGCAACCTTGATGAAAATGACGCAGTTAAATTTGAAACCGCTATAAATATCTTAAACAAGAATCAACAAAGTATCTCTGATAATTTTTCAAAACATCTTACTTTATATAAGGAAATGTCTATTCAGCAATCGCAAATACTAAATGATCTGAAAATTAATCAAGCTAGATTAGGTAAAGCTCTTTCAACTGTCATTAACACGACATACAATGTTAACGAGCGAAATATGCAATTTTCTTATCTTCCTCAGTTTTTCGCAATCATAAGCGAAAAGGTTCAAGATTTAGCAGATGAAATAAACAGGCTAGAAAATATTCTAGCTTTTAGCCGATCTAAAGCCATGCATCATTCTGTTCTGTCAGTTAACCAATTAAAAAGTTTAATAACCAAATTGAAAACTACTTACGAATCTGAGGAAATAATTAATTTAGATATTCGAAATTACTACGATATTATCAGTTTGGGAACTTATTTTGTAGATAACAGATTAGTCATCATTCTAAAATTTCCGATAATTTTAACCACCACCTTTAACCTGTTCAAACTTTGTCCTATACCTAATTTCTATAATAAAATTATCCTACCACCTTATCCTTACATAGCAACTAACTCCCAAGAGTATGTTTACATAGAGGCAGAATGCCCGAAGGTGTGCTCTTGGCACATATGCGAGCAGAAGATCGGACACCAAATACGCACCCAACGTGACTGCATACACAGACTGATATACGAACAAGAAATAGATGCAGCCTGCGAACAAACATCAGTCTTTTTGTCAAAGGAAGCCTTGGTGGAGCTAGACAGTCAAAACTACGTTTTATCTTTTCCAAGACCAACCAAAGTTCAACTTACGTGCAGCCAGGAACAACACAAGCAGCTAAATGGAAGTTACCTTGTACGGATCCCTCACAATTGCAAACTCACAACTGCAGAATTCACCATAGTTAATACGGAGGACAAAATCCGAGGCCAACCACTTGAAATCAGCAACATACCAAGGCCAGTTTCAACCCAAAAGCTTCTAAGACCTACATACAACCTAACTAGCATCGATTTGGACAAATTAAACAATATAAGGAAACAAATAGCAATGGAAAGCCCAGCCGAAATCGAAAAGATAGACATGTCACTTTATCATACAACTATTCCCATGTATGGACTAGCGCTGTTAAGTGCAGTTGTACTCGCCGCCGTGTACTGCGTACGAAGAAAAAGAGCCAACTACGCAATTGAAACTAACCAACAGGAATCATCGACGCAAGTTGGAATCGAGTTACAACAATTACCTAGACGAGACGTATCCCTCGAACGAAAAGCCGCGACATTTGCTGTAGACCTCAGCAAATAGTCACTCATCTTCGGGGGGAGGTATTATGTAGATACCTAACCCTCGCTCTACCACCGGTCATCGATCGCGCCGACCACCAAATTGCAAGGACTGCACAACGTGCCACTGCAATGTGCATCGCCGGCTTGATTACGTAGATTAGGTCACTTTCGGAACGCGCGTACCTAGCATCGGACGCATACAAATTTAGCTTAGGAATAATTAAGTATTTTTATGTCATTTTGACCTTTAATATAAATTTCTGCAAATATCTGATTTTGATTCCTCTCCTCTGCGGCCACACTCATTATAATTAACGTTTCAAACAAATATTTGTTTACTCACAATGCTTTTTAATGAATAATCTTCATTTTCGCCCCCAGTCGCTGTGCCACCAGTACGGCGGGCACTCATCCCACGTGACCTGCGTGCGGTTCCTGCCGGACGACTCCCGCCTGGTCTCCACCGGCGGGCTCGACACCAGCGTCATGCAGTGGGTGGTCGACTAAACTACACCAGCACAGCACACACTTCAAACCCTACCAGCAATCAGAGCGCTGAGTCTGCTAAATGTAAATCGTTTTAGTTGGATGTCGATTGGATCTTAGTTGGATGATTTCAGTCGCCATTGCGATTTTCTATACTTCAAACTGTTAACAGACTACGGAACTACTAAAATCATACAACTGAAATCCAATCACCATCGAACTGAAACGATTTTCATTTAGCAGACTTACGGCCCTGATCAATACTTCTTCTTCATCGGATCGATAAGCAAACATTAAATTTTACTGGGCCAGTATTTGGCCATACTGATTGCTTTGGACAATGTCTATAAGGGGTAATAAAATTAACTGCATATATTGTAAGGGAAATGAAACAACAAATTTCCCCAAGGAACGTTTTGTCGCAAAACTAATTGGACCCCCATATGCTATTTATTTATTTAACCGTTTATTGTACACAAAAGAAGACAAAGGACATAACATTGAGAACAATACACAACACCCCTTAACGTATTGGCAGTTATTTTTTTTACATCCTGTATGTTTCTTTGTTGATATCGCTCCTAAGTATGAAGCTGTTCCCTGTCAAATCGGGACTAATATGATGGCCTAACTGTAATCTTAGTACATGGGACAAAAGAGAGATGGCGCTGCACTAGGCTAGAATAAAAGTCGAGTTTAACTGCTGGAGTTTGAGACAATCAATCAATCAATCGAATTTAGCTCATATTAGATGAATTTATAGCGTAAATGCTATTAAAAGAGCCTTGATCAACTTCCAACACATTTTCACCTGGCGGTACATACATGAGGTGCTCTTTCCAAATGGACAAAATGTCTATACAAATAGGTCAAAACGCAGCGCCATCTCTCAGCGTCGAACAATATTATTTTTACTTTTTTTCTAAGTACCGGCAATCATGGGAATGGGAAAACCCACTATTTTGTGCGAAACTTCGCACATGTTTTTACACATTTCACTAAAAGTTCAATTGTTTGAACAGCTATTTTGTACATTATTTTGCTTGCAATTCACTGAAGTTCACTGAAAAGTACAAGTTAATTTTTACGTATCTATATCAGTTTAGATAGTGCTAAACTAGTACTTAGGGTTTAGCTACAGCAATCTCAATATTTTTCAAGATTCAATCACTTTTACTTGTATACCGGGTGTAAGGGACAGCTTTCCGAATATTGATAGGGTGCATTCAGACCATGAAACTGAACAACTTTCTCCTAGGAACAAAAAATGATTTTCCATGGTACAATTGTATTGTATAAGCAGTTAGGAAATCGCGATTTTGTATGGGAGGCCGAATTTTTTTTTGTCGTGTCCTGACATATGTTCCTAAGCGAAGTTGTTCAGTTTGATGGTCTGCAGGCACGCCCTATTGGTATTCGGAGGGCTGTCCCTTACACCCGGTATAAGACCGCCCTAAATATTATTGTTTTTATGCACTTCATCTTAGCAATTTTACTTTTTTGTTTTTTAATGTATCTTTTTGTATTGTGTTGTCCTACAGTTTCGTTATTTAATTTCCATAAATAATAGAAGTTTTTTTTTAATATAATTTCTTTCAAATAAGGGCCTAACCGTATTTTGTTTGCATATTATTTATTTTATATTTGTAGCTTACACGTTTTGTTAGAGAAGGTAAGAGGTAGAGTATGCATGGTTGTGAAAAAGGGACAGAGCGAATCGGATCGATTTTACACTTTATACGAGTACACTTATATTATCATGTCACACATTCCGTCGATTTGTTAATTGTTCTTTCACTACTTATGATGAGAAGTATTGTTGTATAAAATAAATATACCTACGTTTAAAATAGCAACACTAAGTATCTGAAAGATATCATATTAGAATAATGAAATGAGAAATACCACCGATCTGCCTACCCCGGAAAGGAGTTCGGTGTGATGTGTGCGCTCTTTATCATCATAAGTTGTGAAAGATTTATCTGTATTTTATCAGCACAGCTGCAAATAATATTTTAGTAAATTTATACACTGGCAACACTGCGAATATTGTTAAATTATGTGATTGAGCTTTTTACAGCTAATTTAGTAATTTAAGCGCAATAATAATAATAATTTTGTGGCACGATTTATTATGCATTTTAGAATAAACTTAAGCCATGGAAGATCAATTACAAATTAGGTAATTTTAGGTTTAGAGTTGTGTTTGGTTTTATTGGTTTATGAAAAAAATTATACTCACGCTAAATTCCTAAAAATAATAGGTAAAGAGCGTAGCAAGTTTTTTTCATAAACTATAAACAATGCTTCTTCAAACACTGTTAAAAGTTGTTACAAGTTAACAGAGAATATTCAAACTACACCTACCTACTTACGTCACACGTAAAAATCCATCCTTTTTACGTCTATTATAGTGAATTAAATTGTATGAAGAAGCATTGAATAAAAACCTAAGTTTTAGAAGATAATTTTTACTTTTCAGACACATTCCTTAGATTCAGGCGTTTTGTCTTTTAACCTAGTCAGTCTTCATATTCATCGTTTCTAACTTTTACATATATTATTGCAGGAAAATTATTTATACATTATGGTTTCATTGATTTAAACTTCCTCTTTTCGATATAATTTCTTAATTTTCGGCCTAAAATGGATCATGATAAAAAAAATACAATTTTGTCAATATTAACTGTTTTCATCTTTTATTCTTAACACATTAGATATTCGTTGTAAATATTTAATATGGCGTGGTCAGTCTTTTTGGATGTGCCTCTAATAAAAACGTTTATTGAATTCTTTTGTTTTATTTGTCATTCTGATATTAAAGTAAAGTTAAGCCTGGATCTGCCATCTTTTAAAAAACATACTTGTTTCTCAAGTATAGGTACCTACTGTGTTGTTACAAACTACATTCTTACGAAAGATATCAGAGATCAGCAAGTTATCAGAGATTGTTCAGTCAATAGTCTGTTCGTAAAGTCGAGAGAGTGACTCGACAGATAATGTAAAGCAAAGTTGCCTGACTAGAAGGCACCAAAAAGAGCAGTTTTCGTGATTTTTTGCAGCCACCGTACCTCTAGACTATACTCTATGCTCTAGAAATTGATGTCTAAAATGATGATAATTTGTGCACCAGAAAGAATAGAGAAATTTCACGTAATTTCATATTGTAGTCAGCAAATTCGGCTTGGAGATCCTTAAACCTACCAAGTAAAAATATCTTCTTTTTAGAGGTTACGTTTTATGACTTCGTTAGCCATTCGAAAAGTAGCGTCGGGAGTTGTAATTCCCGACACTACTTTTCTTCAATCATACCATTTTGAACAGTAGAGATTTGTTGAGATTTTTTTCATCGACTGCAATTTCAGTGATGTGAAGCTGGTAACCCTTAACTATCAAATTACTCTCGACTGTAAAGTAAGAACGCACTATAGCTCTGAATTCTAACACCAGGGCACAGATAATATAATACTACTAAAGTAGTACAGATACCTAACGTCATAGAGGAAGTCCGATTGCCCTAGTGTGAATAAAGCTGCACGGATGCGACTACTACTGGCAACACTGACATCCATCAAGATCATTCATAGTAGTTATTACGTTGGCACAATAGATTTATTATTAATTCGTTATGTTGGCTCGCTGGTTGTACGTTAATTTTGCAATGTTGTCATACTGATTTTAATTAATTCCGTTGTGTTGGCATATTGTACATACACATATCACGCCTTTTGTCCCTTGCGGGGTAGGCAGAGCGCTGACGGCCGCAGAAATACGGTCGATGTCATCACATCTGACAAATATAGAGGGCGTTTGAGATAATTTTGGCATAATGATCGTAGATTAATTCCGCAATATTGGTACACTGATTGTAATTCATTCCGCCATGTTGGCACAATGATTTGCGTTAACGAATCGCAGATTTTCCCTCCATTTTTTTATGTATAAATTCGATTTACACAGTTGTAGAACCAATAGGAACATTTTTAAAATGTGGCGTGATTTGAATGTAAAATTTGGTGGGACCGAAAATGTGCGGAGGAGTCAGTTGGTCTTTGAGGTTTTCGACAAGAGGTTCTCAAGTGGAAATTGTGAAATTGCAAATAATTTGTGAATAAAAGCTAAGTATATTTCAAACTGCTTAATTTAAGTTGTGTAACTGCTAATTGCTTTAACAATGCATCTTTTCAGTTTCATTGTTTTAATTTAGTTAAATTTTCATGTTTAGTGGTCGACGTTTTGTATGTTTGCCATAAGGTTTGAGAGTTCCTTTTTACGGTTCATATTTTATTTTAAAATTGCCTGTTTGTTAACTGTTTAAAAACTATCACATTTCGAATCATTTTGTGATATAGTGTAATTATGTAACAGCTTTTTTCTGTTGTTTTAATTTAATAGATTAAAATATAATCTTGTTTTCTTATTAACTTACATATGCTATGGGATAACTTTTTGCTATATAGGTACACTTACAGTCTTATAATAAAATGATCTGACAATTATGAATTTGGTTAGATAGTGAACAGATTTTTTATATGGGAAATGTTGGTTGTAATTAAATAAAATAAAAGTATAAATGGTTAAAACTGTTGTTTTAATTACATGTCTTTAATAGTATTTTTACAATTTTCAGAAGTGGGATGATGAATTCCCGAAGTCGAAGCCGGTCACGCAGTCCTGTACGCTGGAATCGAGAGACACTGGAGCGGACTGAATCCCCCAGACCGATGAGCAGACGCTGGGCGCCGTGGCGCCCTCGAGAGACGCCGGAACCTGAACTGGAACCTGTTCGCTCCCATCACAGCAGGGATGAATCTGGTAGGACCGTTCCTTATTATACGAACGTTATGGTGAAACCAGAGATTATACCAGAGTTTGACCCGGAAAAGCCTGATCTACAGGCATTACAGTGGCTTAACAAAATTGAACAACTGGGTGCTATACATGGTTGGAATGACAGCGTAAAAAGTTATTATATGCAGGCAAGACTTACTGGTCTGGCTAAACTTTGGCATAATGCTCTGCAAAGTTACGAGTTCACCTGGCATGAGTGGAAACAAAAGATTTTAGAAGCTTTTCCTCAGAGTCTTGATTATGCTGAAGCGTTAAAAGAAATGCTAAATCGGAAGAAGCAGTATAATGAGACAATGACGCATTATTTCTATTCCAAGTGTACCTTGTTGACAAAATGCGAAATAACCGGAGAAAAAGCGGTGTCTTGTATCATAGAAGGGCTGCCCTTCCACATGAAAACATCGGCTAGAGCTGGTAATTACAGGACGGCAGGGGAACTATACTCACAGTTTCTTTGTATGAATGATGATAGGAAGTCTATTCCAGTTTTTCGTCCAGCTGGACCTCGTAATAGACACACACTAGCTTACAGTTCTGGTTCAAATGAAACAAGAGATGCCGTCAAGGATCGTGAGAAGAAGGCTGCAGTTACTTGCTTCCTTTGTAATGAATCGGGTCATGTTGTTCGTTTTTGTCCCAAAAATCCCAACGCAGCGGTTCCGCCTAACACAGCTATTTCGATGAAATGTGATACTTGCGGTAAAACTAATCATAAAACTGAACAATGTTTCCGGAGAGTCGTCAACGTGATCGAGGCACAGGTAAATGAATGTTACTTTAAGGAAATTGAGCTGAATGGGACGAAGGTGTGTGCTTATTTAGATACAGGAGCTCAAATTAATTTAATTACTACCGAATGTGCTGCGAAACTAGGAGTAGAACTAAGGCCTAGTGAAATTTTTGTTAGTGGATTTACTGGTTCTCCCGTCAGGGCTAAAGGCGAGACATCGTTGAGTTTTGGGATTGATAGTGTGAAAATTGATTCTGAGGCAGTGGTGGTAGACAAGATCGGTGCTATACTGAAACACGCAGATGTGATTGTTGGTCAACCCATATTAAATAACGAGCAATTCCGTTACGTTGTTGCTGGTACTACGGTTACGCTTAGCCCAAAGGATGGATCTACTGTTGACATAAGTAATAATAGTGAAATACTTAGTATCAGTGCAATCGAATCTACGGATAAGATTAAAATTCTATGTTCCGAGAATGTTGTCGTGCCGCCTTTAACTGCACAGTTTGTTGATTCATACAGTGATAGCGCTCTGGAAAATTCTTCCTTGGTATTAGTAGATACCAGATCTTGTCGTTTTGGAAATGTTGATTATAGCATCCCGTCTTCCATCTATTGCTTTCCAGTAAGTTCTATTTTTATCACGAATTTTTCTTCACAGTCGTTGACGTTACAAAAAAATCAGCTGTTAGCGCGAGGGTTTGTTTCAGAAGAAGCTTCGGAAGAAAGCAGCAAGATTGTTTTTGAGGCTATGCATCAACACATCATGTCTATTGACGCAGCCAAAATTAACTGTGGGTCGGATAATCCAGCGGTTCTAGACGAATTGAAGCAGATTCTTCATGAATTTTCAGACTGTTTTTCAGCTAATTCAAGCGAGCTTGGTTTGACAAACAAAATTGAAATGCGTATTGATCTTACATCCGATAAGCCAGTTTGTTATAGACCTTACAGGCTTTCGTACAAAGAAAAGGAGATAATGAGAGAGAAAATAGATGATATGTTAGCGAATGATATTATCAGAGAATCTTCTTCAAATTTTGCTAGTCCTATTATATTGGTACGTAAAAAGAATGGCGATTATAGATTGTGTAGATTTTCGAAAGCTGAATAGTATGACTATCAAAGATAAGTATCCGCTTCCAATAATTGAAGAGCAGATAGAGAAGCTTGGAGGTAAAAAGTTTTTCACAAGTTTAGATTTGTCACAGGGTTTCTATCAAATTCCTGTCGCCAAAGATTCGGTTCATAAAACTGGATTTGTAACGCCCGAAGGGCATTATGAATTTTTACGTATGCCTTTCGGTCTGGCTAATTCACCGGCCATATTTCAACGTCTTATGGATCGAATTTTTGCATCACTACGCTATCACAAGGTTCTTCCTTACATCGATGATGTATTATTACCCACAGAAACTGAAAAAGACGGTTTGCAATTGTTAAGGGTGGTACTAAAAATTATCCGAGATGCTGGACTTACTTTAAATATAGAGAAATGTTTCTTCTTGCATCAAAAAATTGATTATCTTGGTTATGAGATTAGTAACGAAGGTATAAGGCCTGGTTCAAAAAAAATTGAAGCTGTATCAAAGTTCGAGGAGCCCAAGAATGTTCATGAACTCCGAATGTTTTTGGGCCTGACCAGCTACTTTCGGAAGTTTGTTAGCAATTACGCAATTATTTCACATGATTTGTACATTCTGCTAAAAAAGGGTCAAAACTGGAGTTGGGGTACAGCTCAGCAAACTGCTTTTGATACGTTAAAAGAAATTTTAACTACTAGGCCTCTATTGTCATTATTTCGTAGGCAAGGTGATATCGAAGTTCATACTGATGCTAGCTGCAAAGGTTTAGCTGGAATACTGTTGCAGAACCACGAAGGAGCTATGAAGCCTATTGCTTATTTCAGCCGTAAAACTAGTAAGGAGGAGGCTATGTATCATTCCTACGAGCTTGAAACGTTAGCGGTCGTGGAGTCTATTAGGAGGTTTAGGATTTATCTGGCAGGGAATCGTTTTACTGTCGTTACAGATTGTTCTGCTGTTAGAGACACATTTGTGAAAAAGGATCTTGTCCCCAGGATAGCCAGATGGTGGTTGGCTATTCAGGAATACGACATGGTTATTGAACATAGAGCAGGTAAAAGTCACAGTCACGTCGATGCTTTGAGTCGCTGTCCGGTGGAATCGCCTCATATAGTAGACATCAATGTTATTGATGTATTCGATTGGATTGTCTGTTTACAGAATCAGGATGAGAAGCTTCGTATCATCAAACAAAAATTAGAGAGTGGTATCGTCGAAGCTGATATAACTCCTAATTACAGGTTGAAAGAGGATAGGCTGTACAGGTTGGTCAAAGATGATGAACTCGGCTAGTCGTTCCCAAGTATGCTCGATGGAACATTTTAAAGAAGTATCATGATAGTATTGGTCACCCAGGGCTTAAGCGTTGTGAACAAATAATTAAAGCTACCTTTTGGTTTCCGGGTATGACGAGATTCATTCGTAAGTATGTGAATGCATGTATAGATTGTTTATACAAGAGGAGTCAATATGGGCGGCCAGAAGGAGAGCTGCACCCGATTGAAAAAGTTTCAGAGCCAATGCACACACTACATATAGACCATCTTGGGCCATTCTGCAAGAGCAAGTTAGGTAACAGTTACCTTTTAATGATAGTAGATTCGTTCACAAAATTTACTTGGGCTGTTCCAGTGAAGACCACAAAAACGCGAGAGGTAATCAGTTCCTTAAACAACATCTTTGGTTTGTTTGGTTTTCCAAAAAGGATTGTTTCGGATAGTGGTGCCAGTTTTAAAAGTAAGAGTTTTAAACAATTTTGTTTGGATAACCAAATAAAACATATTGTCAATGCAGTGGCTTGTCCTCGAGCCAATGGGCAAGTAGAGAGGTATGACAGAACGTTGTTGGATTCTCTTAATGCCACAGTCGAGGATGAAAAAGACTGGGATACCTGTATTCCAAATATAACGTGGGGTATGAACAATTTGGTAAGTTCTTCTACAGGTTTTACTCCGTACCGGCTTATGTTCAGCGCTTCCCGGAGCAGATATCAAGGTATGGGCTATAACGAGTACGATCAGGAGCAGTCTGCAGAAATGGTAAGGACTGAGGCTGCAAGTAATTTGAGTAAGGCATCAGAGACCATGCGGAAATATTTTAATGCAAAACGTAAGCCTCCAACAAAATACAAGGTCAATGATTTGGTTTTGTGGAAAGGATCTGCGGACAGGAATGTGGATGTTCGTAGAAAACTCAAAGAAAAGTACAGTGGGCCATATAAAATAGTAAAAGTTATTGGTAATGATAGGTATGTAATTAGTTCTCTGAAAGGTGTGAAAGGTTATAAGCGGTTTACGGCTATAGTTTCTTCAGATGTGCTGAAATTCTTTCAAACTGACGTTTCAGACAGCAGTTCGATTGATAGTCTCGTTGATAGTACAGAAGAATTAATTGATTTACTTGAAGGATAGGTCTTTGTTTTGGATGTTTTAGATGTGATGGTAAGACTAGAATCTGTTATGTGGGTGGACTTAATTTGCAATTAATTTTATTGGAATGGATTAAACTGGTATTGGATAAAATTATTGTGTAATTGGTTTCTTTTGGTATACTAGAAGTATTAAATTGGTAAAAATTGGAAAAAAAGTGAAGGTCATGTAATGGGAATTGGTATATGTAAAGGAAAACAAATTAGGTAATGGAAAAAATGGATATGATAGAAAGTTGGCATATTGGCAATATTTTGGTTAATTTGTTGTAAATAAGTCATGATGAGGTCTAATTTATAGTTAACGTCTAGTCCAAGACAGTATTTATCTTTTTCTCCTGTAATCATATTTAATATAAAAAAAATATGTATGTGTTATTTAAATATTTGTATATAATATGAAATCATATTAATTAGGATGACTAATATTATTTCCTGTTTATCGCTATTTGAACTCGATCGTTAAAAGAATAGCAGTTCAATATTATACATAGGTTATATGGGTTATATTTGTATGCAATAAATAATAAATAAATTAATATACATATATATATATCGGAATTCTGTAATATACATATATATGTATTGGAATTATCCATGCAATTTGCTGGAAGTTGATCGCTTTTCCGTTTCTTTGCAGGGTCGCAAAGGCGTCAGGATGGACGAGTGTGAATAAAGCTGCACGGATGCGACTACTACTGGCAACACTGACATCCATCAAGATCATTCATAGTAGTTATTACGTTGGCACAATAGATTTATTATTAATTCGTTATGTTGGCTCGCTGGTTGTACGTTAATTTTGCAATGTTGTCATACTGATTTTAATTAATTCCGTTGTGTTGGCATATTGTACATACACATATCACGCCTTTTGTCCCTTGCGGGGTAGGCAGAGCGCTGACGGCCGCAGAAATACGGTCGATGTCATCACATCTGACAAATATAGAGGGCGTTTGAGATAATTTTGGCATAATGATCGTAGATTAATTCCGCAATATTGGTACACTGATTGTAATTCATTCCGCCATGTTGGCACAATGATTTGCGTTAACGAATCGCAGATTTTCCCTCCATTTTTTTATGTATAAATTCGATTTACACAGTTGTAGAACCAATAGGAACATTTTTAAAATGTGGCGTGATTTGAATGTAAAATTTGGTGGGACCGAAAATGTGCGGAGGAGTCAGTTGGTCTTTGAGGTTTTCGACAAGAGGTTCTCAAGTGGAAATTGTGAAATTGCAAATAATTTGTGAATAAAAGCTAAGTATATTTCAAACTGCTTAATTTAAGTTGTGTAACTGCTAATTGCTTTAACAATGCATCTTTTCAGTTTCATTGTTTTAATTTAGTTAAATTTTCATGTTTAGTGGTCGACGTTTTGTATGTTTGCCATAAGGTTTGAGAGTTCCTTTTTACGGTTCATATTTTATTTTAAAATTGCCTGTTTGTTAACTGTTTAAAAACTATCACATTTCGAATCATTTTGTGATATAGTGTAATTATGTAACAGCTTTTTTCTGTTGTTTTAATTTAATAGATTAAAATATAATCTTGTTTTCTTATTAACTTACATATGCTATGGGATAACTTTTTGCTATATAGGTACACTTACAGTCTTATAATAAAATGATCTGACAATTATGAATTTGGTTAGATAGTGAACAGATTTTTTATATGGGAAATGTTGGTTGTAATTAAATAAAATAAAAGTATAAATGGTTAAAACTGTTGTTTTAATTACATGTCTTTAATAGTATTTTTACACTAGGACGGCTATTGGCGGGCTATTTGATATGTCGACTCAGCGCGTGCATTGCTAGCGACATCTAGCTTATTTATTGGATACTTCGTATTGACGACATTAGATTGAGAAATATTGCAATAATGTGAATAATTAGCGTGTTTTCCGTCACAAAGCATCTTAAATAATGTATTTATAATTTTCCAATACTTTGTTTTGTAAATTTGCTTTTATTCCAGTCTCTTAAGTTACATTCGCGACCCGTATCGCCATCTATTGGTTTATTTTTGGACTAATTTCTTTTAGTAGGGAATGAGACCCCATGACCAGAGTTCATTGGGTCGTTGGACGACTCGTTGTCCCATACGAAAAGAAAAAGAGCTCCAAATTCTCCATTCTATCATAAAGGCTATTAAGTTTTACGATAATTTTAGTACGTTGTTTTGTACTTTTGAACAAACAATTATTTAACAAAAATGAACTTAAATAAAATTGGCATTAAAAGTAAAATAATTTATTAAAATAACAGTAAACATAATAATTATCAAAACTAAATTAAAAACTAAAAAATAAACGTATTATAACTCAAAAGTAACAACTCGGGAAACCCTGAAATGTCATTTTGGTATCATTTTATTGGAGTCAAGATATTTCGCCAATTTAACTATTTCGAAAATCTGTAAGGTACCTAGTTCATTTTTCCTTAAAAAAATTAAGTTTCTTCTTGAGACTTTCACTAAGAGTTTGTTAATTATTTACACGACAGAGTTCCAAGAGTTCAAAAAACTTAAAAACAACAAATTCTTGGCGTAAAATAAAAAAATAACGAATCCTACTCTCCTACAACCGAATTAATTCTTGTACGTATTTACATTGAATGACGTCATAGTTTAAACTCCATTCTCGTAGCCTTTCTAAATATTTGTAGGTCTATTTTTGAAGCATGGAATATTTAGAGTAATTATTTTGATGCTTAGAACGAACCCTTACGATTTGAGATAGGCTACGGAGAGATGGATTATGCTGTGCTGATCAACCTGAACCCATAGTTTCCAAAATTATACGTACGCGTATCCAAATGTGAAAGCCACACTCAGTTTATACATCAATTATGAATTAAGTACAATTCTTGCAGCATCAAAACCGAAATACAGATTAGTCTAATATACCCTCAGTTTAATAAATCAAATGACACGCGTGCGTCTGGCGCATTACAATCGATTTTACATTTAATGTTACTCCCTACCTCTACAGGACCTCTATAGTGCCAATAAAAGACTATTGACGTAGCCACTTTCTGGGCTCAAACACTTTAGTCCGGGGATATTTGCCATTGATTCGAAAAAGAAAACGAATAAATCAAATGAAGTTTCTAAATAGAACGCCCTTCTATACTGAAAAATAATAATTTTTCTCGAAGAAGAGCAGGCAGCAACGACGCAGGGCCTATTAGATTACGCAAAAGGAACTGAACTACCATATCATTTAATCATAGCAATAAAACTCGAGTTTGAAGTAAAAGTGGCTTCACCAAAACCGAAAATTGAGAAAATCCAACCCATGCTGCCTGCGTATGTCAAAATTTATCACGAATAAAATGTGGATTTGTGATGTTTCCTCGCAAATGGGAGAAAAGCATAATATTAGCTTCAGCCAAAATGCCAATTTCTGGTCTCGATTTCGTCTCGTCCTTCCAAGATAACTCGACCAGTAATTGATCAATTTTAAGCTACTGCCGTAATGTACTATTTTATATACCTACACTGAAAAGTCTTTCCAAAAAGTCAGAAGTAGACTACCTGTCAAGTCAATAGCAGGAGACGCAGTAACTATGGCGGCCAGAAATATCGCTCAATCACAAATTAAATTCGAGTTTCAGGCAAAACTAATACGAGCTTTACTGTATTAATTTCTCAAAATAACAAAAACTATGAGCCATTATTGACCAGCCCAAACGCGATTTTCTTTTTTTATATTCCAAAAATATATTCAAGAATCACGCTGCTATGACGTCATTCGAGGGACACAAGGAAAGGCACCGGACAGGTCTACTGAAACATGTCATCTCGTCCAACGATTTAATTCAACTACATCACAACTATATCAACTGTTCGACACTGTTCGCAGACATCTCGAGCAGGCGCCACGCCGCCTTGGAGTTCAGCTCCTGGGGATCCCGGCACAGCACCCACACGTAGTTCACTCGCATCACTTTATCAGGGGAACCCTCGATCACGTTGTTTTTCGAATCCCGCACGCACATGATCTGTTGGGACTGGAATGTGATGACTAGAACGGGCCCCTGGTCCATCATCTTGCCCATGACCAGCTCTATCTGTTCGATGTCCAAGATTTTTGAGTCGAGCTTGTAGCCCAATTGCTTGCAGGTTTTTATCGGTGCCGCTAATATGTTGAAGACCCCTTCGTAGCACCAATCTTTCAATATCTCGAGATCCCCTCTGACCATCGCTTCTAGAATGTTCGGGATTATGTCGTTCGCGCAATCTTCTAGGAACTTTTGCGAAGTGAACGTGGGGTCGATTTTGCAGATTTCTGTGAGCGTTTTTGACAGGTCCGTTTTTTCGAAAACGTTTCCGAATAAACTACCCACTTTTTCGGTGACGAATCGTGCGCCTCGGACCATCGGGTTGTCGGATTCTTCGTATTTTATTTTCCAATCGAGTACCTGTTGATGAATACTAAATACAGTCTACTAATCTACAAAGCACACATTATTGAACGAGTTTACAATTACGAACAAGCAATAAAACCTTATTCTGACCAAACAGTTTTTTTTTTTTACAATATAAAATCACGTAATTGTGAATTTTCGAAACTTTTCTGAATTACAAATCTACAGTTAGTTTATAGTCATACCAGATGGCGTTGTGTTAGGTTGAAATTTTAACATTTAAGTGTATTGATACTCAACTAGACAAAATTATTTCCTTGGAAAAATCTTTTTCGGTTTAGCTCAGCGCCATCTATGTACCCTTGAAAATTGTCTAGAAAATTTCCCATTTCGACTGCGTCTACGATTTCAACCCAGGACCGTGGAATACCGCTCCACCGCTCTACCGACTAAGCTGCAAGTTTTCTTACCTTATTGACATACTGGTTGTTGTTTTTGAAATTCTCCCATTGCTGGTAGAATTTGGAGTCTTTATGTAGTTCGACACCGACTGTCTCTGTATCCGGCGCGAATGTTCTGTCATCTGCTGCGATCTGGAAAAAATACATACATATATCACACCTTTATCCCTTGCGGGGTAGGCAGAGCATTAACAGCCGCAAGAATACGGTCGCTATCCCCACGCCTGACATTTTTGAGGATTGTTTTCCAAGGTTGTTTCAGAAAACATGTGTATCACTATAATGACAGGTTGTCAGCTTGTCGCCTAAAAATTGTAACACAATACTCTCGAGCCCCTTAGTCGCCTCCTACGACACCCACAGGAAGGATTTGGTGTGATGCTATTCTAAGCCGGCAGCACACGGCAACGGAAAAAATATAGGTTATTTTTATAATAATCATTCTTGCAAATACCTAAACCTTTTTTGATAAATCGTTCACCCATTCACACCCTTGTGGCTATGAAGAAAAGGGTAACATCGACACAGTTTGGCAATTTCATGAGCGAACTTATAGTAAACAAAGGACAATGAACCCTATGGCATAGCATTTACTTGAAGGTCGCAAACGTCACAGGGATCATCCTATATTTTAAAGACTATTCATACACACACATACACACAAATCACGCCTAATCACGCCTATATCCCTGGCGGGGTAGGCAGAGCGTTAACGACAGTAAAGTTATGGTCGTTATCGCCACGTCTGACAAATGTTTAAGGGTCGTTTCAGATAATTCGTGTATGGTGGATATCACTACAGTGACAGGTGACACTATAATGTCGTGTGATGCCGGCTTAGAATAGCATCACCCCATTTCATTCCCGTGGGTGTCGTAGATGCCGACTAAGGGACTTGAGGGTTTCATGTGTATTGCAATTTTACAGACTAGAGTACTTAAATATTGGAGTAATTCTCACCTCGACTCGTTTCCGTAGAGAGACGGGCGAGATGTACACTCGCCCCTCGAGCCCTTTCGCCGCCATCTCGTTCTTCACCACCTCGGTGGCCTGGAAACAAACAAGGCAAAAATATTAACACATAGATACATACATACACAAATCACGCCTTTATCCCTGGCGGGGTAGGCAGAGCGTTAACGACCGTAAAATTACGGTCATTATAGCCACGTCTGACAAATGTTTGAGGATCGTTTTAGATAAGTAGGGTATCACTATAGTGACAGGTTGTCAGCCTGTCGCCTAATATTGCAATACACATGACACCCTCGAGTCCTTTAGTCGGCTTCTACGACACCCACAGGAAAGAAAAAGGGTGATGCTATTCTAAGCCGGCATCACACGGAAATATTAACACACATACACATATCACGCCTCTATCCCTTACGGGGTAGGCAGAGCGTTAACAGCCATAAAAATACGGTCGCTATCGCCGCGTAAAAATATTAAGAGAAGGACTTATTTTTGAATTTTCGCTAGCGAATGTACGCTGCTGATTTGTCTCGTATCACATGCTCTACACTCCTCCCTTTACTTAGGGTATGTGTGAATAGATAAGTGTGGTACGTGTGGTTAGACCAGGGGTTATATCAACTTTGTAACAATACTTTAAAAATGTAGAACAAGGACTTTAATAATGTTCTTGTTGTCTGTAATTGTTACTCTTGTGCTATAAAGTGTTTTTACTTACTTACTTACTTTAATAACAAATAACATTTGTACAGCCAAAAGTGCATAGCATTGCGAATACAGATTCCACATTCATCATCTGCCTGCCCTTATCCCAATTCATTTGGGGTCGGCGCAACATGTTTTCTTCTTCCATTCATCTCTATCAGCAGTCAAATCCTCATTTATGCCCTTTTTGTTCATGTCGTCTTTTACACAATCCATCCAAACCTTTTTGGGCCGTCCTCTCCTCCTGCATCCATCCACATTCATGTTCATAACTTTCTTTAGCAAATGCTCCTCATCCCTCCTCATAACATGCCCATACCAAGAAAGACGGTTCCCTCTCATCTTATCTGTCACTGGAGCAACTTTCAAACTTCCTCTTATATACTCATTCCTTATCTTATCCATCCTGGTCACACCACACATCCATCTCAACATTCTCATCTCAGCTACATGCAATCGTTTTTCATCCGTCACCTTAGTGGGCCAACACTCAGATCCATACATGACGACAGGTCTCACCACTGTCTTGTAAATCTTGCCCTTCAATTTGAGGGGCATTCGGGGGTCACACACTGTGCCTGTGACCTGTCGCCATTTCATCCATCCCGCATTTATTCTGTGCTTGATGGTCCGGTCAATTTCGCCATCGCTTTGCAGGAGCGAACCGAGGTACCGGAAGTCGGAGCAGACTGGTAAGGGTTCGTCATCGAGCGCTACCGGAACAAAACTGGAGAGACCGCCGAAATCGCAAAACATTTGTTCGGTTTTGGTTCTGCTGATTTTCAAGCCAACACTCTCCAGCCTTTCCTGCCATCTTTCCAATCTGCTCTGCACCTCTTGTCCGCTCTCACCGACGAGAACAATGTCATCGGCGAACAGCATGCACCAGGGTGCCTCTTCCTGTATGTCCGATGTCAGAGCATCCATAATAAGCAGGAAAAGGTAAGGACTTAAAGCCGACCCTTGGTGCAAGCCTACAGCCACACTGAAATCATCGGTTATACCAGCGGCTGACCGGACATGCGTACTAGATCTTTCATACATCGCGCGAACTAACTCAACATACTTCCCAGGTATACATTTCTCTTTCAAAGCCCACCACAAAACCTCTCGGGGTACTCGATCATAAGCCTTTTCGAGGTCCACAAACACCATGTGTAAGTTTTTTTGCGCACGCCTGTACTTTTCGCACAGTTGGCGAAGTGCGAAGATGGCATCTGTTGTTCCTCGACCTGGCATGAACCCGAACTGATTTTTCGTTATTTCACACTCTTCTCGCATTCGTCTCTCTATCACCTTCTCCCACACTTTAAACGTATGTGGCATGAGCTTTATTCCTCGATAGTTGTTACAGTCCTGTACATCACCCTTGTTCTTATAAATGGGCACCAGCGTACTGTTACGCCATTCATTAGGGATCGCCATTTCATGCAACAACTTATTGAAGAATAAAGTCAGCCACTTCCATCCATCCGCACTCAGCAACTTCCATACCTCTGCTGGTATTCCATCCGGTCCTACAGCCTTTCCATTTTTCATACTTCTCACTGCCCTTTTCACCTCATCCATACTTACTTCATTTACCAAACTCATATTATACAGACCTGGTTCCAGCTCTCCACTCCATACATTCTCTTCATTCATCAATTTCTCAAAGTATGCCTTCCATCGCACTTTTATCTGTTCATCATCCACTAACACCTTTCCTAATTCATCTTTTATACATTTCACGTGTACTATATCTCTTGCACTCTTTTCTCTGTCTCTAGTTATTCTGTACAGATCTTTTTGGTCTTTGGGACTAGTTAGGTTTTTATACAGTGTGTCTTGGACCTTGGCTCTTGCGATAGCGACTGCCTTTTTGGCCTCGCGTTTGCAGGTGTTATATATTTCCCTTTTAGCATCTTTCACACTCACGCTTTCATTCTTCACATTTTGCCATTCCTTAAATGCATTTTTCTTCTTTCTTAAAGCATCTTGCACGTCCTCATTCCACCACCACGTATCTCTTTGGATAACACCCTTACCTTTCGTTTCGCCAAGTACATTCCTTGCTACATTTCTTATACAACCTGCCATTTCACTCCAACACTCATTCACTGATTTACCTTCCATGTCACCCATTTCAAGCATCTTATCTACCACTCCCTTACGTACAGTCTCTGCAAACTCTTCTTTTTCTAGCAGGTGCCATCTTATTTTGGGCTGTGACTGTGTTTTGTGTCTGTTGGTATGGATACTAAATTTCATTTCCAGTAATAGGAGTCTATGCTGGGAGACTAAGGCTTCACCTGGCACAACTTTACAGTCTTTAACACTTTTAAGGCTTTTTCTTCTAAGCAGGAAGTAGTCAATTTGTGTTTGGTGGTTTCCACTTTTATAGGTAATGAGGTGTTCATCACTTTTTTGAAAATATAAATATATATATACAGATTCCACATTACTGCCTAAAATCACTACCTAAAATCAATTGTCACTTTCAGCTGCATGAAATTAGAAAAAGACAGATTTTTATTCTCTATGTGTTACCATATTACTATGCCATTGCCACCTCATTTGACTGACACACATATTTTATACTTTGCCTGTAATCTTATTGTTATTACTTACCATAGAAAATTCGTAATACTCATAGGTATGTATAGTTGACTAGTTGTAAACATATTTCATTGAATTGAATGTATACGTAAAACCTAACCTGTGATATAGTCTTAAACGCGGAGGTCTGTCCGAGCTTGTGTCCGGTGTCCGCGATACTCTCCGCCGCTCCCTTCGCGGTTTTAGATAGATCTTCGCCCAGTTTACCTGAAAGAAAAATGTAAAAGGTGAAAAATATTGCACAATTTTACGTTCGTACTTTCAAGGGATGAACCAGCCCGTGAAACTGAACAAGGGACAAGTTGTCCCAAAAAAAAATAATCGAAATTTGAAAAAGAAGTGACCCTTCATACAAAATATCCTTTTACCACTACCTGGATATATTGTCTTTTACGATGCCTGTGGGTTGATATGGGATAATTATTACTACTGTAATCCAGCATCACACTGCATTCCACGCTATAAATTTATCTTCATTTTTTCTTTTATTTGTTTTTTCGATTATGTCGTGTGATGCCAAATTAGGGACCAGAGGGTTTCATGTGTACCATTTTGGGCACCGAAAGGTAGACACCCTATAATTTCACGGCGTGTCGAATACAATCCTATTTTCAAGGGTAATCTCGCTCTCTGCAAGCGAAACAGGCAGGATGTGTGTGTATGTAAAAAACAAATGTTATGATCTCACCAGCCTTCTTGGCCAACTCTGTCTTGCTGGCCTCCTCAAAGACATGCTCCACTTTGCCTTTGATACCTTCAATGGTATCTTTCAACACCTCTGACCCTTTGGAGGCTTCTGACTCTACAGCATGGAACTTTTTCCGCGCTGCCTGTAAAAAGTAAAAACAATGTTTTAATAAGAGTTTTACCTCTTTTTTTACACCACTGCAGAGTTAAATCACAAACTTGAATCATGGAAGACAGCTTTGTAAGACAAACTAAAAGTTCCATCAGTAATAATAAAACAGATGTTTAAAACAACAAACAGACAGTTTTGTGTACATATATGTAATTTGTATAGGATTATGAACTTTCTTCCATATCTACAAAATTTTAAAAAATGACTTTCTTGAGAATAGTATATGTGAGTGACCTATCTGAATGGTATAGCCTAAATATTAATATGGTCTCAAGGTCAAAAAGATCCTCAGATTTTTTGCCCAAAGTAATATTGGGATCTTTCAGGATAGTTATTGTCCTTGCCTTATCCCATTCTCTGTTGGGGTCAGCTATCTAACTTAGGGGATTTGATGTGGAACCAAGTTTTTACACAGAGCGACTGCCATGTGACCTCTGCAACCTTAAGGCTAACCTGGCCCGAATGCTAGGTTTAGTTTACTTAATCAAAATTTATTCATATAAGCTTGTCCTCAGTTTGGTACATACCTGCAGCGCTTCAGAGTTCTCTAGCTTTTGGGCCTCTTCACGGAACTTCTTGATGTTTTCTCTCATCTCTTTATTCTTCGCGATATCCTCCTTGATGTTTTCCACGATGGACGAGAAGAAACCTTTCCGTGAATAACTCCGGCATTCCGGGATTTTATACTGAAGTGGAAGAGAGGTGTTATTTTATAACATGGCAATTTTTTACAAAATGCCCTTTGAACATCCTGTAGCCTGCTTATAAAAGAGTTTAAAACAACACACTAAATTCAAAATGTGACCTTTGAACATAGAATAGAAGTAATTACTGTAAGAACTATAGAACTTATTCTTTTTTAAAGATGGAACAACTGTGGTACTCAAAAGTGGTGGTCAGCTTTATACACAGGAACCACTTCGCCTATCATACTAGTTCAATACAGCAATATACATCAAGAAAGTAGAAAACATTACTTAACATATTATTTTGTCAAATTGTAGAAGAAAGAAGTATCGAGTGATAGCCTATTTTCATACAGAATCATGTAAAAATATTTAAACTAAGTTTGCCGCATGACAAACGGATTGCAGTTGATAAAATTACATCATAGATAACAGTTATCTATTGGTGAGTATCTCCTACACATGGCAGGATGCTTTTTAGCAATTCAAAGTGTTTGATGAATGAAACATGGTGGCCTAGGTATGCAGAATTTTCAGTAGCGGTTATTGGTTATACGTAGAGAGCTAGAGACGCCTTATCGGTTAAACGAAGGTCTACATGCAGAATTATTCAGATATCTTACATGGTCATATTGAGCGCCTACGATTGTCGGTTTCAAACTGGCTGGTAGATTTGAAGGCAGGGCACACTTCCAACGCGCGGGGCTATATACCAACTGTCGAACGGCATGCTAAAAACAATTTTATTCGTCAAAATCCGAACAAATTCTAAGGGCAGTTCACATAACCTAACCTCAACACTATATTACCATTTTACAGTGAAACCGCTAGGAAACAACACGGATAACTTTTTGCTCACTATTTTAGTTTAAAAACCTATTGTAATTTAAATTATGAATTGGGAAAAGTCCAATTCTTACGACAAAATCGACGAAAACTCATTCATAATCCGTGCGATCTTCTGTCAAAAAGAATGAGTTTGTTTTTTACGCCATTATTTTGAAGTTCTCAAGTTGACAATTTCTAAACCAATCATAACCAAGCTTGGATAATAAAGGCAAAAATATTTCCTCTGTTTCTTAGTCTTTGTTCATTTCCTATTTACCGTCTATTTTCACTTACATTTTTTAATTTCGCACAAAAATATATTTTGATGTTTGTGGTGAATAAATAGAGCAAAGAAAACAAACCTATTGTTACC
Organism: Keiferia lycopersicella; assembly: GCA_029255805.1. Taxonomy (NCBI): domain Eukaryota; kingdom Metazoa; phylum Arthropoda; class Insecta; order Lepidoptera; family Gelechiidae; genus Keiferia; species Keiferia lycopersicella. The sequence goes on along the minus strand of JARACZ010000011.1, from coordinate 13,917,331 downwards.
ATAGACAAAACATTTTTAAAAGTGTAGAAGTTTCCTGTTGATGACAAGTTTGATTTTCGATTTTTTTGATTTTTAGATTGTTTCGTGGACATACAAAAATACAAATTATTTGTTTCTGTTTTTCTGTAAATAAGAACTAGAGATGGTATATTTCCTTAGCTTAAATTCCCATTATTTAAAATATGTGATTTTCGTTGTTTCGAGTTTAAAAAAATTCTCGCTTCCGGTGTGAAGGCAGTCAGAAACATAAGAAAGTGTACATTTTCATTTATTTTCTGTCGTCATTTTTAGCCACGGAAACGAGTTGCGTTTGATGAAATTACTTTTATTTTATGTTCGTACGTAGTCGTTCGTAATCAGTGTACCAAATCGCGTGCTGTGCTACAAACGGGAGGGATTCGGAGGTCCGTCATAGACAGTGGAAGGTGGGTACCTACGTAACATGGATATGTTCAATTCGATTTATATTTACATAGTAGGTATAGGAGGTATCGTACTCTAGATCCGCGCCGCGGTGACCACGTTTCGTCCAGCTGGTGCGTACGTCGGAGTAGAGTAAAGCTGCTTGTAATGTTGAAGTGTTTAGTGTAGTGTAGTGTGTATGTAGTTTGAGGTTATGTGAGGGTCTGGTTTCGCTGACGGTGCATTGTTGGTGGCAGGTGGAGCCGGCGAGTCGCCCGCATCGTGCCTACTGGCTTCAGAGAAGCGAGGATCAAGATTCGTCGCGACCGGAGTCTCCCGTCCATAGGGGCGTTACCGTTTTATATGACTTTAGTAAGATATACAGGTGAGTGACTAGTTAGATTTTTCACATTTCCATAAAAAAAAAACTTCTCATCCAGGACCCTATTTTCGCAGCAGATCAGCTATCAGCTATCAGCTGATTCTACAGTTAAGTTCAGAATAATGCCCAAACCAAGTTCTTATTATCCACTAATATTTAGCTACAACTTTGTTCTATAAGTCTAGGTTAGGATAAAAGTATTCATGCACATTGCACAATTCTAGAAATTGCTCATCTTTCTAATTCAGTGATGAAGAATTTAGGCTTTCTTATCAATACAGAGATGGATGTCTGTGAACCATGATTCTTTCTATATCATATATATATTGTCTTTGAGGGGGTATAGTGCTTTAAAAATAGAAATTATTGTCATATCCTTTATTATAAATTAAAAATATAAAAAAATAAATTCGAAACTAAGAGCCCTTGTATGGATAGCTGCAAAATAATTCCTCCGTTTTCCCTTTACTTCGGGTTACAGAGGTCAGATGGCAGACACTCTGTTTGAAAGCTTGGTTCCACATCAAATCCCCTAGGTTAGGTAACTACCTAACTCAACTCAACTGACCCCAACAGAGAACAGGAGAGGGCAAGGAGAATGATTATGGTTGTCACTCTTGCTTTGCTGCTGATGCGGAAAGAGGCTGTGTTCATACCAACGCCAACTGTTCATACCTAGTAAGGCACTTATATACTTCTCATCAGAGAAACCAGAACTTTCATTTTTGTCATTTTATAAAACACGAAACCTGTAACAAAGTATTTCGAATGTGTGACATTTTCATTAAGATTTATAAACCTTGCTTTGCTTACCATTACACAATATCAGAGATTTATTAAAAAATAAACATGCTTTTTATAATATTAATAAATAATGTGATTCTTACAAAACATAAACCTGCAAGGTGTCCCAGATTTTTTATAAGAGTTGTATTATACTCTAATGCCCCTTGGGGAATGTTTACCACCTCTACTGATATACCCGCATATAATAATATGTATTATCAGCAATATTTAATTGGAAGCTTATCAACATACCTACAATACAAAAAAATACAGATAGAGGCTTGTCCCCGACAAGAATCACTAAGGAAAGGCATGACAATACTTACAAAGTATTTAAATAAATAAAATAAATAAAAATAGCCTTTATTACAGACTTAAACTTATTACATTCCTTATTAACTTACATTAGGTACTAAATGCACTTTTCACATCAAGTTTTTTATGGTGACATCCGTAGTCTATTTATTTGTATGAGTTTGCCGTTTGGCAAAGGCCTCCCTTAGAAGATTCCATGATTTCCTATCCATTGCTTGCCTCCTCCGTGTTGTTTCAGTATCTCCCTAATTTCAATTATTCAAATAAAAATGTCATCTGGTAGCATTGTTTCTATCTAGAACTATAGCTGAAATAGCTGTGTTAGATCTAGTCACCAGTCATCATTCTCCATATCCACCCACTGCAGGGTATATCCGACCCATTCTTCCCAGAACAACTCCTAAGCCCAGTCTCGCCCCAAAGGCAAGATTCGGCTGGTTGTTTGAACAACCAATCAATTATTACCGGGTGAGCACGCGCTCCCCACCAAGCCGACAGGCGTAGTTTTGATGGCCCCAGGGCAAAAAACGAATAGACCATCATAAAAAAAACTGCAGGGTATAGGCCTCTTCTCTACAGCGCCAATCCTCACGGTCTTGTGCCAGCCTTGTCCAGTGAGGTCCAGTGAACTTGACAGTATCATTAGACCATCGAGCAGGTGGTCTTCCTATTGAACTTTTCGCTCCTCTTGTCCACCACTCTGTCACTGCTTTTGTCCTCTGTGTTCCATTTTTCAAAACTACAGGCATCAAGTCTATTCAATGTACATTGCGTAGTGGGTCAAAAATCCTGGTTTTATAATGTTCCATCTGCTACGCAAAGTAAATCGAATTTCACCTGTAGACTTGTAGCCTGTACTTCGTCGCGCCAAGTGTCCTTCCCACCTCCACCTAGTTAGATCTAGTATTTCTGTTAAAATTGGTATTGACCTGGTTCTACCAGATTTTGAAACCACTGGATTATGTATTACATCAACCAGAAAAAACTAGTTCTAATAGGTAGATCTCCTAATAAAAGCTTAAAAGTGATCTTTTTTAGTTTCATAATATATCTTCAAAAATCTATGTCAGGAAATGTGAATGAGCCTTACATTAGCACTATTAGTGCAAATATTTCCTTATTCAATAGCCATTCAACTTAAAAACAGTATCAATTGACCCTTATCTTTCAATGAATTTCCATATTATATCAATTATCACGGCCCATGCAAATGTATGATTGTAATGTTAATTCACATCAATATCCATTTACAATGTGAACTTAAGTATCAAGTTTATTTTGGGAAGTTTCATGTCTTGTTTGTCTTGTGTCTGAAGTTTCATGGGTACATTATTAGATGTATTGTTTGTGATTAAACTTTATGGATCACTGGGTCTATTATACCATGAAATGTTTTATCAATCTATCTATAAATAATATTGACATCTATTAAAATATACACTGTGTTTCGTAGGAAACGCAGTAAATTGGACACAAACGTTTAGAGCATGGTACTGAACAATATTCACTATCAACCAAAGCTGAATACAACAAAAAGTTTCCATCTCCCATACAAGTCAGTCATCTTGTGAAGTTTGTATGAGAGGTTGATATTTTTTCATTTTCCAATGATGAAAATTGTTCAGTACACTTAGTTTTAGCCAACATGAACCCCTACATTACAATATACAGGATGGAAAAAGAGTTGCTATGGCCAGTATCATGAGCGCCTTAAAATATTTGCAGCAAATTTTTTACACCCTGTATAAAGTGTCTGAGGGCAAAACCACCTACAGTCCTAATTTGATCTCCTGAGACACCCTTTCTTACCCAAGTTATATTGTAACCTCAAACCTCGTGAAATGTAGTTTTGGACGTGGAATTTCCCTTGAGAATACCTGTCCTTACTTCTGACAGTTCCTAAATAACTTTATTTCGGTTCACTTGCTCAAAAATATGCCATATGGGTAAAAAATGACCCAAGACAATGACAATTGTTTGCGAAAAGAAGACTTTTCTAGACCTTTAGAATAAAACACAACCGTAAATCTACTATACATATTTAACGTACTTTTCTAACACAATGTATATTCCAAAGCAATGCAAAGCCGAATCGACATCAAAATGGAAAGTGACAATGTATAAAAGCACTCTCGACACGACACGTCAAAATGAAAATCAGATTTCCTTCCTAAAAGCATTTCCTCACGAGAAGTGTACCAGAAATCGAAGTGATAATCTCCGAGACGCGCCTACGAATGTAATTTTAACCTTAGATTTTCGAACAATGCGTTGCCGAGCGGAAAATTGCGTCAACTTTTTCTTAGAATTTCCACACACATCACGCCTTAGGGGTAAGGCAGAGCGTAAACGGCCGTAAAATAGAGAGCCGTTACAGAGATTGTGTATACGATAGGGACAAGACAGCCTGTCGTAATTGTGATCCACATGAAACCCTCGAGCTATAGTCGTTCGCCTCTTACGACACCCGTGAGAGAGAAATGGGGTGATGCTATTAGTTGCATAAATCATTTTCAGTTTTCATCAGTTTGAAAATGAGCCACTGAGTCAGGGTAATTTACTACACAAATCATACACATACACAAATCACGCCTTTATCCCTTGCGGGGTAGGCAGAGCGTCAACGATTGTAAAATTACGGTCGTTTTCGCCACATCTGACAAGTATTGAGGGCCCCTTCAGATGATTCGTGTATCACTGTGGTGACAGATTATAGGCAATTTACTACTTGCATGTTAAAATCTCATTTTATCACTTTGGTATCTAGACCTTTTCCTCCCCTAAGTTTGCTAAGAAGAAATTGGATACGACGTGAACCAATAAACTCAATCAAAGTTGACATATTTCGTGGGCGTTGTGTTTAAGTGAATTACTATCGGCTTTCTGTACATAAATATAACCTTCCCACGCACACCCATCGCTTTCTGAAAGACGTAAATGAACTCTTAGCGTGAAAAGATGTGGGTGTCTTGTCTTGTAATTTCACGAAACACCGAGTCCCATCTGCTTTTTCCGTTTCACAGCGTTTATTGTAGATGTGCCTACTTGCTTGATAGCAGTATATCAGCTTATTTGCGAGAAAGAAAGACAACATCAAAAGTTTTGCATGTTATGAGAAAGTACTTCTGTTGCCTTAAATCATACCACCGAAATGTATCTGCCAGCATCTTACCGAAATTAGGCAAATCTTGGTTTGAAGCCTCTGAAAAGAAGAATGATATATTGTCAAAATAAGTACATTGGCAAGAATAGCGCGGCTTTTATCAAACTGACTTGGCTAGCATAAATCATCCATCTCAGATAAATCCAATTCCTATGGGTACTTCTGTTACTGCTTCGAGTTCTTTGAACATCACTCAAGTGTAACGTCAGTCATTCAGCCATTGCATCGATACCGTCTGATAACTGCTGAACCACAAAATGTCACAATACTGGTAACCTGTGCCATATGTTATGAAACTACAGGCTACAACAGGTAATATTCGATTAAATACATTGCGTATCCGATGGACCCACGATGGACCATTATGAGATCGGGATGTTTAAGGGCAGAACACACCGGCCTTGCGTATGCAGCTCGTATACTTGCATGTAAATGTATTGGATTGTATAAGAGACGGCACACAGCTTGCGTTGCGTAGTGCAGGAAAGTAGTTGGCCGTCTCTGGCTCTGGCCATTAACCCGCTATGCCATGTACTGAGAATTTGACCTGTAGACTTGTAGCCTGTAGTTTCATGACATGGGGCGCAATCAGACGCAACAGGCGCGTGACACAACTGCATATAGCCATCCCCCTTCCCCTACAGGATGTGACTGCAACTATCTCCCTCCCTTCAGGAGGCTGCGCCCCTCGATCGATAGACAATTTGCATCGGCCGGGAGACTGCTGTAAACTGCCACCCATTTGCTAGTTAGTGTTATATTTGAACGTACGAACAGGCTTCGATAAATCAGGTTTGAACTGGATGGTTCTATAAAGCCCTATCTATCAATGTATGCTTGGACCAAGTAGGTTCGACTGACTTTTCGGACTCGACACTCGTGTACTTGGATGACTGTCCAATCGAAGTAGACCGCGTCCAACTTTTCTACAAACTACTTTGTCGAAGTTACTTTGTACAACGCGGGTTATTCCTGGCTTACTTGGTGCAGCCATGGTATCAATATGCCATACCACAGCTACCTTTTTCTCAAAAACAAAAATAAATGAGTTTGGGTTTCCTATACCAAAATTTAGTTTGATATTAATGTTTTGCCCGCGGTCCCCATCTCTGGGGAAATTCGCTCCTGACTTCAAGAAATCTAAACTGAATCAAAAGTTAAATCGACGCTACTCCTACTTTTTTCCTAAATTGCCACACTCTACTAGATTTGGTTCAAAAATTTGCTTCCAAATTTCAACATTTAGAAATCACAGGTATAATTCCTATGTTATTGGCACTCTGTTACAATGGAATTCCGATGTCCCGAATAGGTCATTTAAACTCGCCAAGTTCGGCATGCAGTTCGGCAAGTAAAGTGGAAGCTTATACAGGAAATGCAGAACGCATATCGTCCTATTCCTTCGGTTAATAGTTCAGAATACAGGCGTGATTTGTGTATGTATGTATTTAATTGTTCGGATTTCAGTTATGATTGGTAACAATGGTTATATTATAATAATATGTATCAAGAAATAAATCGATACCATCTCTGAGCAAAGTCGGTCATAGATTTTTCTCGCGAGCTATTGTCAATTTGCTTAGCTAATGGAATTTCACAGAAAAACCTCCTTTGAGCAAGTTTGCACTGTTCCAACCAGTGAATTAGAAAATTGGTTTTAGTTGTCGGAAGATTGGTTCCAACGTAAATGTCGTTCGGTTCGCGCGGGACACCAAGCTTAGGAACGACCTAATATATGGTTTTTAGGGGTGATTCTATTCTAGGTATTTAAACATTCTCAAACGGCACAAATATAAGGTTTAAAAATATTAGCTGCAAATATTTTAAGGGGTGAATCAGCCCATAAAAATGAACCACTTTCCCCAAGAAACATTTAGGTCGAATATAAAAAGAATTTGGACCTCCCATACAAATTGACTGGATCGGTTGGTAATTATAAATAGGAGGACCGAATTTTTTTTCATACCTATTTCGACATATGTTTCTTCGGGAAAGTTGTTAATTTCAATGGCAGATTCACTCCTTAAGATATTTGCAGTAAATTTTTTACACCTTCTATACTTACCTACACACATTAGCAAAGACAACTTCGCACCAATAGCTTGCAAACTCCTTACCTTGCTAGACGAATGTTACGGCCGTACCGAATCTGTTACGTCAGCGGTCATTGACCTGCCTTTCTCGTCTGCCGTACAGCATAGCATGCAGACCTCGATTCGGCACTGCTGTAGGTAACCAGGTCAGGGATGGGATTTGTGCAAATGTGTCTTTCTCTTTTGCTTGTAAAGGTTAAGAATATCTATCACTAGCGGCCTGCCCCAGCGGCTGCGCCCGCCGCAGCGCCTGCAGCTCACTTTCCCGTGGGAATTAGGATTGTTCCCTGAAAGTACAATACATAAAAACCTTCCTCTTGAATCACTCTATCTATTAAAAAACCTGCATCAAAATCGCTTGTGTAGTTTTAAAGATTTAAGCAAACATACTTACAGACAGACGCGAAAAGCGACTTTGCTTTATACTATGTATTAATAGGACGAAAAAGTGCAATAGTCTGCAATGTTATACCAAAAACAAGAATTTAGTTTTAAAAAATCAGTCGCAATCAGAGTTTGCGCATTTTTCATTTAACCCACAGATGTCATCTCACTTTTTATTGACCTCTCTTGTAGTTCTGCTTTGGTAATATGGGAAATTTTCTAGACAATTTTTCGTCAACATATCAACCTAACGCAACGCCATCTGATGTGCAACATAAGCTAGCTCGATATCTGTCAAACACAGAAAAAAGTCCCCATTGGACATTTAGGATATTTTGGGAATTGGTCATTTTTGAAGCGCTCGATATTTTAGGAATTGTACATTATTTACGCAAATGAATTATTTGTCCCACAAAAATACGAAAGGAATGGAGTGAAGAAAATTTACTCCTATTATAGTTAAAGCTAATATTAAACATTTGACATTGTTTGTGATAGTATTGTTGATGAATTGTTATACGAGAGTCCAACGGAAACACGCACTTATTGTTACCCGAACGTTTGTAAATACCGACTCAGTTTCCTTTCAACAATTTCAACACTATTGAAACGTCTGAATCGAAATTGAGAGATAAATTGGTTGCGTTTTGTGCTAAAATTTCGTGGTTTTTAGTCGACAATTAAATTATTAATATTAACGGGATTATCGCCACGATTATGTTTGTTTTTACCTCGATATTTCGTTTTTTCGTTTTCGTTATTAGTCAAGGTGGCAGTCGCTCTACAAACTTGGTTCCATGTCAACTCCCCTAGGTTAGGTAGCCGACCCCGACAGAGAACAGGATAAGGCAAGGAGAATGACGAGTCAAGATGGAAGACGCATTGCCAGTAGTAATTGGGTCGTTGGACGACTCGGTGTCCCGCACAAAAAGAAAAGAGAGAGAGATAACGAAAGTCAGAAGTTCAAATCCTGCATGCGGTAGAGAATAGGAATGTGGCAGGTCAAATTAGCTACACTAGCGTCAAAACACTTACTTTTATATAATTGTGCTGTTTATTAATTCAAACTTTGAATATTTTGAAAATTAAGAATGAAGTTCGTAGTATTTTCGGACAATAGTTTTAATCGTACAACTTTTATATTATTTTATTAATGACCCAGCCCACTACCGAATTTAGCAAATTTCTTAAAAATTTGCGATGTTCCCTATTTGATACAAAATTGGTCAATACCAACGGTTAAAGATAAATATATTTTATTTGTTAAACATGAGTAATAATATACAGTTGTTGGTGTCAAATCAATCACAGATCTCCCATGTTAATAACGTTTTTTCTTTGTTAGCTTTATTTATCACTGATTTTAAAAAAACACGTTTTCAAACGTAGTAAATCTCGATCTTTTAAATTATTCAAGAAACAACTAGTTTGAAGTGATTTATATTGCAAAATTGTCACAGACAAAGAACTGCGTATTTTTATTCGCAAGAAGTTAGCATTGAAGAATGGATGATCTAAAATTTATATGTACAGCTTGACCATAAAGAGTAGATAAAAAATGTGGGCACGAAAAATCTGTATAAGTTAATCTATTAAATGGGTTCGTGGATGTGCTGACGATAGCACTAGTGGAAGAGATGTATCGCAAATGTGGAGAACCGCAGTGCGACGCTTGCACTGCGTAAGCATGTTCAGACATTCAGACAGCCCGTGACGTCATAGGAGGCTTTTGGACGCTGTGCCGGGAGGACTGTTTATTTGTAACAAACACGAGGTTGGGTTTCAGTAGAGAGCTATTCAAATCTGAGCTGGCGCACTTCTAGCGCCGTTTGATGCGCGTTTTCCGTAGCACATTGAAATTAGTAACTTTTTTATAATTTTTATACGGAACTGAATAGGAAAAGAACTACGAGAATGGCACTAGTAGTCCATGTTAAAAATAAGCAGTTTCGAAATAATTTTATATTGGCTCGAATGATCATTTGGTGCCTGCGTGAGCCGTTTCAACCATTACTGAATCTACGTAGTCGGTCCCAAAGTTCTGTCATATATGAAAATACTGATAAAATAAAAAGTACCAATCCGTTTTTAAAAATTTATATATCAATTAAAAATACAATTATCGAAGAATCAAAATAACATAAAACTATTCGAAATGACCTCCCTTGCTTTTAATAACGGCCATCAACCGCGGCGGCCAGTCGTCTATCGCAGCACGCACCATATCCATGTCGATTTCAGCGACTGCTTTAACTATGGCTGACTTCAGGCTCTCCAAATTTTTATGGGGCTTAGCACAGACCTTGCTCTCTAAGACCTGCCAAATTTTATAGTCCAGAGGATTAAGGTCCGGACTGGATGAAGGCCAATCTTCGTGTCTTATAAACTCAATGTTTTGACGTTCGAACCAGGCTTGAGTGGTCTTGGCTTTGTGAGCGGGCGCAGCAGAATCCTGCTGGAACACAAAGTGATGTCCTGAAAATAGTGTGTTGGGCAGGTCTTTGACGTACCGATCCAAAACCGTCTCTAGGTACACTTTTGCACTGGTTTTGACCCCCTTTTCGCAAAAATGAACCTCAGTTGGCCCATAGTAGGAGACTCCTAACCAGACCATGACTGAAGAGGGATGATGCCCATGTTGCACCCGCGGAACTTTGTTTCCTGCTCCTTCAGAGCTGGTAGCGTACACTCTATCGTTTTGTTTATTATACTTTTCTTCTATATCAAAATTTTTTTCGTTTGTAAAAAGTATATCGCGGTGCCGGTTTTTCGCGTACCGTTTTAACAACACCCGGGATATTTTGAGTCTAATTTCTTTTAAACGGGCATTAAGTAAGTGCCCACTCTTTTTTTTGTATGCTCGCAGCTTAAGGTCTTCGTTTAAAACCTTTTTGACTGTTTTTCTACTAACCTTCATCTGCAAAGCCATAAGTTTCTGTTTTCGGACAGGATTTCTTCGTATGCGCTCCTTGATCGCTTTGATCACTGCTGGTGTTCTTGCGGAGCGAGGCCGGCCAGTTCTTTTCTTGTCCTCAACACTAGAGACTTCAGTGTACCTACTTATAGTACGATACACAACCCTAAGCGTTATTTTCAATTTTTTGAGCAACTTCAAAATGGTACTCGGCGAGTGCCCACAGCGATGCAACGCCAAAACTGCTATTCGGTTTTCTTTCAAAGTCCACTCCATCGTGAAAAATCGCGCCAAATGATCATTTATTGTTTTAAAATAATTGTCAAACATTCAAAAACGGAATGCAATAAAACTTTTCCAAATTCGTGTTCTAAATTCAAAAATAATATGCCAGTGACAGAACTTTGGGACCGACTACGTAATTCTATTTGCTATACCACTCTTTGCGATTCTACGGAAAACGAGTCGCATGGAATATTTCTTACGGCATGCAGTAAAAACTTCACGCTGATTTGTCATTTCAATCGTACTTAGTTCGCTTCAAAGAAGCCTTAGAACCCAATACCCAAGTTATCCGTACTATTAGAAGTGTAAATTAGACATGGGGCGGGTAGTGGTTTTGCCGGGTACCCGCCTGCAGGGTACCCGGCACAATTTTTGCTGGGTACCCGGCCGGGTACCCGGCAGCGCTTACAGGTCGAGTGTCATGCGTCATGATGCGTCTCGCTTGCCCGCTCGCTCGGGCGCTACCGACTGTTGCCACGCGCTGATCGCGTTGCGTATTCCGCGGGGTGCGGGGGGGATTGTTTTTGTTTATTCTAGCGTTGACCGAGCGTGACGCGAGTATGAAAATTAATAACTTTCTTTTATTTTTATCAATTTATAGTGAATTCAACTAAATAACTTACTAGAAACTGATATATACCTAAAACCATGGGCAAAGTATCTCTCCACACCAGCAAGCTCTATATACAATGAGTGGCTGTTTTCGGAAGCAGGCCTAATTTATGAAAAAAAAAGAAGCCGCTTAAATGCTGCTCGTGCTGAGAAGTTGGCGTTTTTGCATCATAATTTACCAATATTAAACTACCAGTACTAAAAAAATGGTTTGTCGTAAAAAATTGTCGATTACAGCCTTTCATTACTTATTAATTAGATTACCATTAGTGTTCCAATAAATTATTATAATACTAATTGTCTTTTTTCTGGACTTGTGAAATTACCCGGCAGCGCCGGGTACCCAGCCCCATTACCCGGTATCCGGCCGGATCCTCAAAAAAGTGCCGGATCCGCCGGATACCGGATCCATGCCGGGTACCCGCCCCATGTCTAGTGTAAATTCGAGCGAATCAATCTTAGTAGCACGCAATTTCCCGTTCGTCTAGATAAATTAGCGCTCACAATTTCCGCTATATCATCCCCCATTTATCATTTTCCCACCTTGTCATTTCGACAGTCGACGTGCCTTCACGATTCCTTAATCTGAAATTTTAACTGCTGGGTACCCCTAGGGTAGGAGATTCATAAAAACATATTCCGTAGTTTTCTTCCCGAATAAAGCCTCTAGAGCTATAAGTCTTTTTTATTACATTAAAAGCCTTCTAAGGGCATGCGTCTATTATCATAGAAAACAAAAAAAAATGCTTTTCTTTCCATTTTATAACTTGTCTTTTAGAAAAAAGAAAATAATAGGGACACTGGGATATGGCTATAGTAGGCTTTACAAAAAAAGTATTAAGATATAGTAATCGGCAAGAAAACCAGGGAATACATTTGTATGAAGAGGCTGAAACCTGGAGCACTCACGAATGCTCTTAACCACAAAGAAAAAATTATATTCATGTCGCTCGCTACGCGCGCATGGCAACTCTGGTCTGTGCTCTTTACGCTCCGAGTTCCAGGTTAGGGCTTAGTAACCAAAGGTTCCTGGTTCAGGATTCTCTCGTGGATATTTGCCAATTTAAAACTTGATTGTTCGCTTGTTTTAGAGGTTGGTTCATACCTTGGAATACTTGCAGCTAGCATTGATTTCATGTAGTTCGATTTCATACGTAAAATCATCTTATTCATATAAATCTTTGTCTTATCGAGGACACATATATTTTAAGTCGTTTCCACTACAAATTCGTACTGGAAACGACTTAAAGAATACGTACTGCTACCTTCTTTAAAACTACAGCGTAAAAGGATCTTAGTGAGGGCAATAACCGACCTTACTAGGTATGCCGCGAAGCCTTACTATAGGTAAACCTAGTTTAACTTGGTTTTTACTTCGTAGTCATGCTGTAGGATGATTTGCGTAAAAAATTACCGAATAAATAACTCGTAATATTTATTATCATCAAAAATCATCATCAAAAATCATTTTAAATTCAACCTAAGATATTTTCCTAATTCAATCAACTTAATTTATAATACATTTGAATGAGTTTTTTTTTCGTTTCTCGACGTATATTCTTTACAAAAGTATATCCAACCAAAAAAAATGTACTGACATGACATTTAATGCGGTAGCATAGTATCAGTAGTCAAAATTATAACAGATAGCAGCCTTTTACTTTGCGTGACGTAACAGTGATATACTAACAGCACTTTACGTATTGCTTATCTAATCTTGACAAATATAGGCATATCGTTTTCGCTGCCATATTTTAGGATAGCTTCGGCTGGCTTTGGAAAAGATAGCTGCAATCTATAACACGGCGAGACGTGATGGAAGTTTACATTTGTCTAGATAAAAGTATTAATTAAGTTGAGTACAAAAGTATTTGCTAAATATACCAAAAATCTAATGAAGGCTTAGTTGGAACACTATTAAGTAGGTACCTAGAAATAAAGTCACAAGAAGATAGATAGATTCATTTATTTCACATTATCAAATTCATGGTTACAGTGCTAAAACTAAATAAAAATGTCAGAGGATAATGCGATCGTTTAAAAATAAAATAAAAGTAGTATATATAACAATGTCAAAGTTCTGCAATAATAGAATAAAAAGTCAAACAAATAACAAATTAAAAACATAAAAATAAAATGTCAAATACAGGTCTATCAAATAATTTAAAAATAAAAGAAATAGTTGATATCACCAAAACAAATGGTTCATAAATACACCGTCTAGGGCAACACGACTGGCCCGGCAAGTCATAAGACGTGGGTTCGACTTCGAATCCCATCGGTGGCATAAATTTTTTCCACTTGTTTCGTTTGTATTAATTTATTAGCTTTGTAACAAAAAATTAATATCAGTATGTATTGTTTTATTAAAACACCAAATATTCCAAATTACTATTTTGTGGACATTTCTACATACATCACGCCTCTTTCCCGTTGGGGTAAGAACTCTGAGTTGGATATACAATTTTAGAGAACTCGGAAAATTGCACTGCAGCCCAAGTTTTTGCAAGTTCTTAACGTATTATACTTTCCAATTTGAAGTTGCACAGCTATTCCTCTCAATTCTGTCATTAAATAAAATCCTACTGGAAGACCCTGTAAGTAAGGGCCCTCGAGAATCTTTTTCAATTATTATTTTTCGCGAGCAAGTCCTTTTGTTACTGCGCCTTTGTCTCGTGCCTATTGTCTCCAAGACTTTGTTATGAAGATATCTGGTCACATTTTTCCCGTCGCTTCAGAGCCTATTAAATTCCTTGGAAAAGAATTCAGCTACCTCTTATAATTTAAAAATGTGAGACATGAAAGATGACGACAAAAGTTGCATACTAGCGTTTTTAAATAGTTTCCGGTACGTCAGTTCTTTCAAATTTCGACCTATGTTCCTTGGAAACTGTCTTTCAGTTTCATGGGCTGTTTCACCCCTTAAAATATTTGCAGCAATTTTTTTACACACTGTACGTAGTCGGTCCCAAAGTTCTGTCACTGGCATATTATTTTTGAATTTAGAACACGGATTTGGAAAAGTTTTATTGCATTCCGTTTTTGAATGTTTAACAATTATTTTAAAACAATAAATAATCATTTGGCGCGATTTTTCACGATGGAGTGGACTTTGAAAGAAAACCGAATAGCAGTTTTGGCGTTGCATCGCTGTGGGCACTCGCCGAGTACCATTTTCAAGTTGCTCAAAAAATTGAAAATAACGCTTAGGTTTGGGTATCGTACTATAACTAGGTACACTGAAGTCTCTAGTGTTGAGGACAAGAAAAGAACTGGCCGGCCTCGCTCCGCCAGAACACCAGCAGTGATCAAAGCGATCAAGGAGCGCATACGAAGAAATCCTGTCCGAAAACAGAAACTTATGGCTTTGCAGATGAAGGTTAGTAGAAAAACAGTCAAAAAGGTTTTAAACGAAGACCTTAAGCTGCGAGCATACAAAAAAAAGAGTGGGCACTTACTTAATGCTCGTTTAAAAGAAATTAGACTCAAAAGATCTCGGGTGTTGTTAAAACGGTACGCGAAAAACCGGCACCGCGATATACTTTTTACAGACGAAAAAATTTTTGATATAGAAGAAAAGTATAATAAACAAAACGATAGAGTGTACGCTACCAGCTCTGAAGAAGCAGGAAACAAAGTTCCGCGGGTGCAACATGGGCATCATCCCTCTTCAGTCATGGTCTGGTTAGGAGTCTCCTACTATGGGCCAACTGAGGTTCATTTTTGCGAAAAGGGGGTCAAAACCAGCGCAAAAGTGTACCAAGAGACGGTTTTGGATCGGTACGTCAAAGACCTGCCCAACACACTATTTTCAGGACATCACTTTGTATTCCAGCAGGATTCTGCGCCCGCTCACAAAGCCAGGACCACTCAAGCCTGGTTTGAACGTCAAAACATTGAGTTTATAAGACACGAAGATTGGCCTTCCTCCAGTCCGGACCTTAATCCTCTGGACTATAAAATTTGGCAGGTCTTAGAGAGCAAGGTCTGTGCTAAGCCCCATAAAAATTTGGAGAGTCTGAAGTCAGCCATAGTTAAAGCAGTCGCTGAAATCGACATGGATATGGTGCGTGCTGCGATAGACGACTGGCCGCCGCGGTTGAAGGCCGTTGTTAAAAGCAAGGGAGGTCATTTCGAATAGTTTTATGTTATTTTGATTCTTCGATGATTGTATTTTTAATTGATATATAAATTTTTAAAAACGGATTGGTACTTTTTATTTTATCAGTATTTTCATATATGACAGAACTTTGGGACCGACTACGTATAACTTGCAATTTAAGTTCTAACCCCTTCCCAATTCGATGTGTAGCAGAAACCACGTGCAACGTCTATCGATCCAATATGAACGAGCTCTGTACTGCAACCTGCAAAATGTTCACTTCCTGTATAGTACATTGTCACAAAACTACTAAAAGTGTTTGTTACGTTAGGTCGTTTTTATGAAGGGTTGAATATAACAAAACTAAATGGCCGAAAATTTGCGCTGAGGAGACAATGGTATTTACAGCATAAGCTGACCCATTGCCTTTTGCCTTTTTAAATTAGGTTCCTACCTAGCAGTGTTGGGCAAAATTTATTTGAAATACAAATAAAGAAATAATTATTTGAAATAATCTATTTCAAATAACTGTATTTTGAAATACATTCAATTGTAATTACTTTATTTCAAATACATTTATTTCAAATAATTATTTCGTATTTTGTAATTGAAATAAATTTAGGACGTGTAATTGATATTCGTAAAGTTATTAATAGTATTAATTAAGTAATTTATATTTGTATTTACTTTTGTTGGAGATATTGTATTTTGCATGTCTCTTCCGTAATAAAAACAAACGATTTAACGCTTTTCAAATAATCATTTTTTGTTGATAAGTTTCAGTACGGTATTTTTAATTATTTAAGAAAGATAATATTCCTAACAATTCACAATCTTAAAAACACAATTAGTCCATTGAATGAGTACCTCCAAAGGGGGTCTAGAGTGCGTGAGTTAGTAACGTAAGATGTTTCTTCAGAAACATGTCAAGAGTCCCTAGGTAATAAACATACTAAAACCCCGGGACACTAGGAGGAGCCCCGGAGTGGGGGGAGGGGGGGAAAGGGTCCATTTTTTCATTTTTCGCTTAAATCTCAAAAACGGTACATGTTAGAGAAAAACGTTCAAGGAAAAGTTGAAAGGCCATAAAATTATCTACAAGTTATACCTAAGTCACTTTTTCCTATATCCTACCGTTTCTGAGTTACACGCATTAAAAAAATATTTTGGCTCCAACAATTTTCCCATACTACATACCCATGTTTATCACATCAATCGATCAAAAAATATTTCTTTCTTCCATAAAACTCAAATGTGCAACTTGTGACCGGTACTGAAAGATTGATCTTGATTAGGTCTATCATTGGTAAAATAAACACATTCCTCCATGGAAGCCTTTAGGAGGAATCGATTGTCAAAATATTATATTAGGGTAGTTTTAGTTACTGAACTTGGACTATTTATTTTTTTCTTCCAAAATAACTCGAAAGTGCAACTTGTGACCGGTACCGATAGATTGCTCATAATTAGGTCTAACATTGATAAAAATACTAGATTCCACCATGGAGGCGTTTATGGGGAAATTAAAATTTATAAGGGTAGTTACGATACCTGAACATTTTTTTTTTTCTTCCAAAAAGCTCAAAAGTGCAACCTGTGACCGGTACTGATAGATTGCTCTTAATTAGTTCTATCATTGGTAAAAAAAACACATTCCTCCATGGAAGCCTTTAGGAGGAATCGATTGTCAAAATAAAGTATCATAACTACCCTAATAAAATTCAATTCCCTCTAAACGCCTCCATGGTGGAATCTAGTATTTTTATCAATGATAGACCTAATTATGAGCAATCTATCGGTACCGGTCACAAGTCGCACTTTTGAGTTTTTTTGGAAGAAAAAATAAATAGTCCAAGTTCAGCAACTAAAACTACCCTAATATAATATTTTGACAATCGATTCCTCCTAAAGGCTTCCATGGAGGAATGTGTTTATTTTACCAATGATAGACCTAATCAAGAGCAATCTATCAGTACCGGTCACAAGTTGCACATTTGAGTTTTATGGAAGATAGAAATATTTTTTGATCGATTGATGTGATAAACATGGGTATGTAGTATGGGAAAATTGTTTGAGCCAAAATAATTTTTTAATGCGTGTAACTCAGAAACGGTAGGATATAGGAAAAAGTGACTTAGGTATAACTTGTAGATAATTTTATGGCCTTTCAACTTTTCCTTGAACGTTTTTCTCTAACATGTACCGTTTTTGAGATTTAAGCGAAATATTAAAAAATGGACCCTTTCCCCCACTCCCCCCACTCCGGGGCTCCTCCTAGTGTCCCGGGGTTTTAGTATGTTTATTACCTAGGGACTCTTGACATGTTTCCGAAGAAACATCTTACGTTACTAACTCTCGCACTCTAGAAGTTTTTATTCAATGGACTAAATGTTTGGGAGTGTTTAACGTATTTTTTTGGATATTTTTCATTTCATTTAAAAAAGTTAATAATTGTAGGTATTCATTAGGTTAAGTACTTTCAATATCAATTTAAAGGGTTTTGATACGATTACACTCTGTATCGTAACTTAACTCGTAACGTATTTGATCAATTACAAATAAAAAATAAAGTATTTGAAATAATAATAATAATTGACTATTTGAAATAAATTAATTCTGAAATAAATCAATTACAAATTACGTTAATTTGAAATAAATTTATTTGAATTATTATTTGAAATAAAGAATTATTTAATTACGCCCAACACTACTACCTAGATGTTCGTATAGTTAAGTTGAAAAGGCAATAAATAATATATTTTTATCTCATCAAATTCAAGTATTGACTAGACTAAAGCTTTAATCTTCACGGCGGAAACCAATAACTTGTCAACAATTTCCAGCAGTGGACTTTTGAGGTAGACTGTTAAAATTGACGGAAGAAATTAGCAGCTGTTTCTACAAGCTTCTAAGACGAAAATTTCAACTTTTACCACGAGCTACCCCTAGTTGTAATAATTTGACATTCGAGACTTCTGGTGTTTTGTTTAATCGCAATAGCGATGAAGTTTTCCCATTAAAAGTTGCTGTTTACAACATGGTAAATAAACGGAATTCGTCTTCGATAAAATCTAAGCGGCTATTTCCACGTATTTATTTATCACAGTATACAAATTACATGATCTAACCTGTTCAAAAGGTATTTTTTTACCAAGAGAATCGTTCGTATTCATAATTATAATCTGAAGGGGTTGTTACCGAAGAATTCTCGAATCGTTCGATGTGAAAAGTTTAATAGAATTTTCGAGGTTTTGAACTCCATTAGACTATTAAACGATCGGTCCCGATTTATTACCCAAGAGGTTAATTTTGTAGCTGTCAATCTGCCATGTTCACTAAAGCTCAATTTTCAATAATTGAGTGGAAATTCTGAAAAGATCCCTTGTTACTAACTAAGGATAAGATTTAAATTGTATTTCCTTTTTTGTCTACTACAAAAGGCTCGATTACTTTACTGATATGAAATCTTATCTGATTTATTTACAACGGAAAGTTTTTTACAAATAGTTTACCCGGCATATGAAACTTCATCTTGAATCAAAAAAACGCATCAAAATTCGTTGCGTGGTGATTTGCACTTGCATAACAAAAAGTTAGTTTTCGTGCTACAGTCTGATTTATCAGCATATAGTGTCGTTTTCAAGCCTCAGCTATAACTCATTCTATGGTCCGCACTATCCCCATAATATTCCCATTCCTAGTTTTTTTTTACAAAGTGCGTTAGGCTCACCTAGGACTCAGGACAATCAATACGCTCGACGCATGCGTGGCCCCCTCCCCCGCCTGCCTGCCCCGCAGCGGTACCTTCCCACGCGTCCTGCGAAGCCTGCCATGATGGTACATTAGTGTACTAGGAAATGACAGGTCTCCTCAGTTTAGAAATGAGCTATCTTTTGAAAAAAAACAGTAGTAGTTCAGTTCCATTTTTATGATGAGTCAAGTCAAGTAAAATAGTAGATAGACAAAGAATACTTTAGAATGTCAAGTAAAATATTATCAGTGTTTATATGGATTAGTCATAGTCACTGTTAATAAGAGAAAATAACTTTTTTTTAACAGCAACTGAAGTAGTAAAAGAGATTCACGTAAAGGCGGAACTGAACTACGTAAAGTTTAGCGATTACGCTGGTACAAGAAGCTTATCGTAGAGAATGAAACTTATGTAAAGTTGTCTTAGGACTCTCAAGAGACCGATGTCTCGCAGCTTTGCTCCGTAGGAACGCAAATTCAAACTCAGTAAGATGTAAAATTGGATACCGATTCTTTTGAAGAGTTTTGGGGACTAGCTTTATGGTCTGCGGTTTCAGATTTTGACGTGAGGTTTCTTAAGTAAAATAGTAGATTACGTACTGAGGTATGTAAGCTATCAATAACAACCGAGGTTTTTTAACGCCCGAGCGGAGCGAGGGCGGTACCTTTCCGAGGTTGTTATTGATGTTACATCCGTGGTACGTATACTGCTTTACATATCGAATGAAAAAAGAGTAAAATAAAGCGATAAATACAAGAAAACGATCCTTAAATGATGATTGTATCGTCTGCTATTCAAATTGCACCACTAAACTTTTTTTTCTATGATTGAAAAATATTGAATTAATATGAAAGAAAAGTATCCTAACATAAAGTAGACATTTTTCTGATCGTAGGGATATTAGTCATTTTTACTTTTGTTATTGTAATATTGAGTAATAATTCGACAAACTCATTTGTTGCGGTTATAAAAATACAGATCAAAAATATAATTCCTGCGTTCAAGCAACACAATTCATAGCGGCCAGTTCAAAATTTAAAAATTTTGATGCAGCTCCTATTAAAAATAAGAAGAAATTGATTTTAACTTTTTAATTGTCGCGATTCTATTGGTTCTTTTTCTAGTTCCATATTTAAAATTACTTACAGGCTTAGTTTTAAAACCTCGCCTGTAAGTTGAACTTACAGGTCGTGTTTTTTGTCAGTAATTACCTACTTTCAGAGCATGAGATATGTAAAGGTACTTTTTCTGGACATGTGTTATAAGCGCATTCGCTAAAAGCATGCAGAGAAATATAAGCTAAATTCTCGTCTCTATTACGTCGATGGTATTGACCAATAACTGTTTCGGTGTCATTCTCATTTCATGTGGGATTAGAAGCTTTGTGTTTTCTCTCATCCCGACATTCGTAAGGAAAAGTTTATCTCGCTTAACAAGAACGATTTATCTTGGACTTAGTAACAAGAAAAATAATTCTTTTATCTCCTCGTAAGCAAGTAATAGATTCAACAGTATTCGAGACTTCCTAATCAATAAAGATATGTAAGCGTAAGTGATTGTCATATCATAATCATAAAATAAAAGCATTCAAGGGACCATGAGAGTAGGCACTATTTTGGGGTCACTTTATTATCATTTTCTTAGTCAGTTTGATTGTTTGCTATGTTTTATTCGTATTTTTGTGTCAAATATGCGTGATGTGAGGGACTGCTCAATGCAATTTGAAAGACTAAGTCCTGGAGTGATGTAATATTGTGATGATGATCAAAATATGACGGACGGTGTACCGAAAACTATGAAGTCATGATCAGACCATACAACTGCACATCTTTTTCTATAAAAGACCTCCAATTTTTGTTTACCAAATGTAGAAAAATTATTCCGCTTGAACGTCACTTGAAAGTTTCTGGGATTATAATACCTTACCCGGAAAAAAATATTTTCTTTCACCAATCAACCCCGTAAAATATGCGTATTGCGTACCTTCGTTAAAACTCACATGGGTGAATTACATTATTCAGCCGCACATTTTCAGCCCGCGTACCCCAATTCTCTGCGGGACAGGAAAAAGGGCCAGGGATATTCAGGATTATACCAAGGCAGAGTTGGCCTTGGTGTTCGTTATGCGACGGGATCAAGAGTTTACCAAAAATACACGTGCATAATTTCACAGGCATATTGATTTTGTCGCTGTAGCGTAGCCCAGACCGAAAAGACGTAGTCAGTAGGTACCAATGGGAAAAGTCGCAGGTTCTCGAAATCCTGCCTGCGGCAGAAAATTTAAAAAATTTTATACTTACACGGGAGGTGGTTTAAAATGTGGTATTTAATGAATTACATATTCAGCGGCGCATTTTCAGCCCTCGTACCCCAATTCTCTGCGGGACAGGAAAAAAGACCGGCGATGTCCAGGATTACATAAAGGCTTTGGGACGAGATCAGGAGTAGAGTACGCTTATTACCTTCTCATACTGCCTCTGAAGGGGGGTCGTTTCCCCAGAGTATGTACGTATGTGGTCAACTAAAGTCTGTTTCACGGGCTGCAGCTTATACCTACGCTAGGCGGATGTTGGTTGACATAATATACGGTATCGTTAGATTTGGCTCAGCAGCGCGACATTTTGCTAAACCTATTAAAATTTAATAAATTCAAAATGGTGGATTAAAAAATATAACCTGCATTTGGTTTCATGTTGTTTAATGTTTGTGTTGTTTTACCTTATTCCCATAATTATTTGTAAGAGAAGTTGTATGAGTGTTTTAGCTACTTCAGACTCGTTTCCATAGACAATTTTGTATGAATAGATAAATAGGTGGAGAACGTCATTCTCTAGATGCAGGTATTTTGATAATAAACATTTCACCAGTCATTGTTGTAGTAGGCGTTTACTACGCCGTAGTTAACCGTAGCAACCTACGGGATATCCATTTATGACTATGGAAACGCAGTAGGCAGGCTAGCATGGGTCGTTCGTTTTCGTGTAGGACACCGAGTCGTCCAACGATCCAATGAATCCTAGTGTCATAATTTTTAGACGCCTTCTACAAGTAGCAGGCTTTTGACATGGTTGTGTAACGACCGACGTCTAAGTAGTCATAGACTGCAACCGGAACCCACGGCTTAACGGCTTATCTTTTTTACAGACAATTGGGTGGTATAGACCGCAAGGTCCTAACCCGACTGGGAACAAATCCACAAAGTGATAAAATATCAACTCTGTGAGTGACCTACCGAGAAAGCATGAGTTATGAACTGAATAAAGAATTGATTGATTATTGAACCGGAGTAATTGTTGTGTCGCGTGTTTCATTAAAGTATTGTTCATCCGATTGTAATCATTATATTGAATGAACACTTGTCAAGTGTTTTTATTCAATTCGCTTTGTTACTGACGTTCACAGAAAGTTCAATAAAAATACGATCTTTTGTCGCTATAATTTCTTGGTGATGTGTATGAATGTATATTGGTTAATAGGTAGGTACATATTTTGACGTAATGTCTTCCTCCTTGGTCCGTATTTATAAATCGTACTAAACTCGTCTCTGGGATCGATTTAAAGGCGATTTTGACAAATGTCAGTCAATACTAATAGCATCTCAAAGTCGCACTTATGATCGATCTCTAGACGGTCATTAATACGGACCTTAGACCATTGAGGTTGACGTAAAATGCAACGTAGAGTTTCAGACCCTGGCCTACCATGGCTAGCTATGCTACATTGGTAGCAGTGAATTCACTTATTACAGCATTCCCTAAGGGGATTGATGTAAAACAATGCCAATTCCTATCATAACATAGTTTTCAGTATAAGTTGAATAGACCCCTAATGAAGTTCTTAGTGACAAAGAGATCAAATTATTATAATGAAGAAGATATGGAAGCGTCATTTTGTTTCAGCAAACATCATCCATGCAAAAGACACCTGCTTTATAGAAAAAACAGCTGTTTTACGTGTATTTGTTTTACATGCAGAAATTGACGCAATGATCAATATTACGTTTTCACACTACATAATAAATAAATTGTCGGTTGAATGGAAACGACTGAGGTTAGGAGTCAAGGGTAATTTAATTTGGTCAAGTGTGAATCACTGGATTGTACTATCAGCAGCATCTCGATTTAGCCGTATAAAAGGTCATACTGGTTTGCCATACAATTTTTAAGATGAAAAGAAGATTCCTTATAAAAATAACTTGAAATGCTGATGATATTCGCGATTACCCATCAGTCATAATTCTCATCATTCCACTTAATTGCTTTCTTTGAGATGATCCTTGTCATGAATTTTGCGCTAAAAACAACTTCTAGGCTCAGGTGTCATTATCACGTACGAACATTAATTCTCGAGCCTTCTTGAATGCCCACTTCATAGTAGCTAAGTGCTGAAACTTCAAAGCTCCTGGTTAAGGTAGGCTTTCGAACTGAGCGTCTATAGGGCCAGCGCCGCCCCAACAGAGCGTCAGATCGATATTATATGCAAATGTATGAAATTCTAGGGAACGTCATTCGAGCTCCGCGTCTTTGACGTCACAGTGCCGCTATCACCGCAATACAGACAGTGACGCCAATAATCTATGGTTACGATGATGCGTCTGAGACGCCCAGTTCAAAATCCTACCTTAAAGTACAGTCTCTCGTGTCGTGACTAGTCACTAACGCTATCTACTTTCGGAAACTATACAGCAAATTATAAATTTGAAGGGATGTAACAGCCCAAAAAACTTAACGACTTTTGAAAGGAAAATAACGAATATGGCACGTATCAATCGTGCCAGCTATCGACGTATTTTCAGACGACCCATTCATATCTATTTTTCGGGGGATAAGCTTTTCACTTTAAGCTGTTAATGCCTTTCATATTTACCGCATTTTTCTACGTCTTTTCTTTATGGTGTCACATTCTGGGAAAGCACCTTAAGCCTACTAAAATTTAATAACGCCAGATGCGCACATTTGCACCTGCTCGCTCGTTTTAAACTTGGGCGCTGTAATCTGCATATTCAACCATAAAGTTGGCAGTTTTGGTATTTCCAGGAGAGAAAATTGTCTTACTTCTACTTACATTCTCTACCAGAAAATGTTTTCAAAAGAGAATATGCCAGGAATAATACGGCAACTAAGCAAAATTGAACTCTTTCGAGTATCCATTGTTTTGCCAAAATTCCTAAACGTACACGAATCACTTCTTTTTGCGTTGCGGGGTAAGCAGCGCGGCAACGGTCTTAAAAATACGTTGGGTATCGTCACGTCTGACAAATATTTGACGGCCGTTTCAGAAATATTGTGTATCACTATAGTAACAGATTGCCAGCCTGTCGCCTAGAACAAAGAAATGGGGTGATGCTATTCTAAGCCAGTATCACACCGACAATATTCCGCCTATATATTTATAGCGACAGTTTGTCTGAAAACATCTATTTGTTAAATAAACATTGGTAGCATCCAAGTTAAATATTTATCATCCATTACTGTTTTCTTTGTCCCCAGTAGTTTTACACTCTTGTACTCCCATGAAAAAAGGACAAATAGTAATATAGGAATAATACCTATAGCTATAATCTGTAGTATAAAACTTCGATCACAAAGAGTAGTGTTATGTAATTCACTTAATTCACGAATCAGCGTGACATGAAAATTGAGTAAAGTGGATGAACGGATATTTGATATTTATTGATTCGGTTTGGCACGGCTTCACTCTACCCTCTTCAACAAATATTGGTTGAAGTAGATTGTGTACATGAAGGAAATCATGTTTACTTTAAGGGTAGCTGTGAACAAAATACTTATCAACCCGAAACATGTTCATCCTTCCAACTACCTATTTGAGCCACAACCACAACAGTCCTTTTTGGTGTGTTCCCGTCCCAAAATACATGTTCCCGAAAAAAATTTTGTTTGGCAGGGTGGGGCAAGGTGTGGCAAAAGAGGACAGGTGGTGTAAGTTGTGGCAGACAGAGGGTTGGGCGATGTCTTACCATGCTACACCTTGCCCCACCCTGCGAAACCTTGGACTAGGACACGGATCTTGGGGACTATCGGACCTCTACTTTTCACAGCGTGTGTTTGAACCATGTTTGGCAGGAAAGTCGAAAAATGCAATACAGTTAGAGACGCTGCTGCCCGTTACTCTTATTTCCGCTACCCCGGAGATTTACCTAACCTGAAATCTCAATGGAGCATTCCAAAATAGTGAACTAGATCAGAATAGAAGAATTTTCTTAAAAAGTCGTACTTAGACGATTATTCTACGGGGTGTTTGAATCTCAAAGTTTAATTTTTCAATTCTTGGAAGCATATTGCCTGTTATAAAATATATTAACCAAAATTGCGAGCTGGCGGACCCTCGTTACGCTAAGTTCGTTCACAGGATCAATTTGGTTCAAATTGGACCGCGTTGGATGCCCAAATTGCTGTAAAATCCAAAGCCGCCAGGGCATTACCGAAATCGGAGCGGCAGCGGAGTGGTTTCGAGACTTCAGTCACAGAATAATAGTACTAGCGTACTTCAGTGTATTTTTGCCTAAAATGATTCATCTAAACTTTCACATCGTCACGTGGTGCGGCTTAGCTTCAGACCATCTCGGGATGTCGTAAAGGGCGAGTTAGGGATAAACTAGGCGTCTAGTGAAACTCCATGAGAGCCTTGTCCAATCAACGCTGGCTTGATCCTGAAAGATTTTCTCAGTCAACAGCTTGAGCTGAACCCTTAAGGGTTTCAGTTTTTTTTTTTTCTATTATATATTTTTATCATCCATACAGACAGACGGGTACCTACCTACTAGAAATCCTCTCAGTCGGTTAGTTGCAAAATCTACCTACCGCGTCTGAAATTGTACATTCAAATCTATTTAGTCGAAAACCAAAATCACCTCATCTCCCTTGTTAGTTCTAACTCGATTCAAATCTAATTGGACCTCGGCCGGTTAGTTAGTCTACAATAGATGTTAACTCTGGCAAAATTTGCATTTAGGGTTTCGTTCTACTGTTAGTTTACATTTTGGATTTCCGAGTAGTGTCGTCTTAGAATAGCATTCTGCTACTAACCATGAGTGTCGTAGAAGACGACCAGGAGTAGGATAAGGACTGTATACTGGATAAGGATTAGCGTTCCCTGTGAAAACGATGTCTTGTGCACTGCGCTCGCAAACCCGTCTCCCACGCGTGACGAATGTTACGACTGGTTTCGAATTTAATAACATTTATAATTTGAATAGGTATTGATTGAATGCCCAACATAGTTTCCATCAAGAGTAAAAATGTTGTTAGAAGTTGTCGTCTAAAGAATCAGTCAGTCGAACAGGGAACAGGATGCTATCTCTCTCTTTTCGTTTGGGACACCGAGTAGTCAGACGACCTGGCATCATTACTTTGCAGAAACATATATTCTATCCATAAGATTCAATTCATAAAGATTAGTTCACTAAGGTCGTAAATATTAGAAGCTGTACCAGGCTGTGATAGATTGTTAAAAACTCCATCAATTACCCCTTATCTTATCAGCCTCGTGACGTGCTTGTTAAGCCGGGTTCACACACAAAACGTTAAAGGCACGTGCTGGATGAAAAGTTGCCGAATGAAGTCGACAAGAAAACGATACGGTGTTGATGCGATAATTTTCTTTGTGAAGGGTTTCAGTCGCTGAAGTTCAAAGTAATACAGGTCAAATTATTTCAAACATTTTTCCACGGCTTCAAAAAAAAGTAGGTATTGGAATTAGAATGCATTTATCTACAGTGCTATTGTATACTCAATTTTAGACTATCGCGGTTCTTTACACTATTGATAGTTATTTTTCAACTAATCAATCGACGTATTCTTTTTGAGCTCCCGATAATTCGACGCTGTTTAAAACGTCATGACCCCATGTCTCCCAAGTTCGAACCCATTGATTGTTTTCATTTGTGAGGAGTTCAGTATAGAAGGCTGATTCTCCCCTTGAAATTCCTTTGTTCTAGAATAGTCTAGCAAGCAAAATAATGAATATAGTTGAGTAATGACCCTGAGTTTATAAACACCCAAAAACCACTAGCGGTTTCGTCCACTTAGACTGAGTTGGACCCCAGACCGCAACCGCACACGGTCGTGTGAAATAAGCTTTAATAATTAGTCTAATTATTACGATGATACGCAGTTTCAACGATAACTTAGAATCTGTTCCTGTTTCCGTTTTATAAAGACTTCCTGTTTGGGATCATCGGATCGTTAGTCAATACAATAGAAATAGGTATAGATAGAAAATCGCGTTTGTATCTCTTAGGGGTTGGCAGGAACGATATGACTAAGTATTGAATATTTTTAAGATGAAAATTGTGTATCAGGAGGACAGGGTCCAGTGGCGAGAGCGGGTTTCGGACAAAATCCATTTTGCTGAGCCAAAGGATCTCCGTAGATTACACGTAAAACTCTAGTAAGAACCTCTTACAAAACCCACGGGAAAGAAGTACAATTATCATAACAGACATTAGACTGTCCTAGACAATTATCATAACAACCAAAAAACTGTCCTAGCTGTACTTTACCTTAACAGCCAAAACAGCCCACTGCTGAAGATGCCAATATCGGGGAGTAATGCTGTATCTGCGGTATATCATGCACGATCCTTGACATGATTATAGGGCAAATTATATAATATACTTGTTCATTTCATAATGTTATCGCAACTGGACCGTGGAAAATGGAACTTCCCAGCGGTTGACAGCACCGGTATCTGGACAGAGATCTCGATCAGCGTGTGTTGTATAAACATCCGGACTGTCGCATACTGTATACGACGTACAATACAACGATGTTTATAGATCTGTGGCTACTGTGGCACAGTGAAGAGAGTGGTACAGTAAACAGCAGAAGGAGTTACTTTATATATGAACGTATAGTTTGATCGTTTTGATAGCTTGGAACTACGACCGTTCTCCCTCTTTTATTTAGCAATTGATTAAAGACATGATACAAGAAAAATGATTAAAGACATGACACAAGAAAAACTGGTACAACAGGCACTGTTTATTTCTAAAGAAATTCGAAAAATAATATTTTCGTGTGGGGCACCAAGTCCTCCAACGACCCAATTAACCCTTGTGTCATACATATGTGACAGGTAGTAATGTGAGAGGTAGTAATGTGAGATTTGCCTTTTCCTTTGGTATTTAGTGTAGTTTAATTTAGACCTAGACTAAGTGTGATTTAGTACTCATCACTCGAGTTCGCGATGCTTTTTCTAAAGGATCAAATATCGTTGTCAAAATGGGCATAATTTCAACACGACATTTGTTTCGGGTTTGACGAAAATCAACATAACCCTTGCCTTGCATTTTTCAACAACGTTTACAGTTCACGTCCCGTGCTAGAAATAAACTAAATTACTAATTTAGTTACGTCAAACCGGAACCGTGCGGTCGTCAAACGACAACATTAAATGTGACCTATTTGCACGTTTCTTTTGTCACTATTTTGAACTATAATGTGAGCTAGAGGAGGGCAAGCGAAAGCATGGTGGGCAACTTCTCTAATATAAAGATGCACAGAAACGACATATGAAAAGATACAACATTGAGCTTACTCAATGGGAGGGTCTGGCAGCACAGCGCTCCGAATGGCGCGGAAGGTTTAAGAGGCAAGTCCGCGAGTTTGAGGAACAGCGTATATAGCGACAGGCTGTGCCTGTCTACCCTGAAAGGGATTGGACCTTCCCCTATCAGGGATATTTGCCATACTCACCACGCTTGGAAATCGGGTTGGCGAGCGCAGGGAAGGTGTTGTAGATATATAAAGGGAACGCTGCTGCTCATTCGTTGTCGCCTTTTACAACACCCACGGGTTCAAAAGGGGTAAAGCTATAAGGCGTTACATATGTATATACGATGAGACAGAAATACGTTGTTCCACTACTCCCTACTACCAGCAGTCTGTTATGACTTCAAAGAAACGCATGGCCGTCTGTCGTTGACATAGCGATCGCATTACGCGTCAGGCTATCTGATTACATTTTGTAGTTACATAGTAGGTGCTACAGGAAATGTTGCGATATCTTGATGTTTGACATTCTGATACTTTAGATTTAAATTGTATAACAGTGTATGAGAAACTTACGTCGACTTTTTTTCCTTCTATGGCCTCGATTGTAGCATGATTCTGACTCGGGTAACTCTTGGTCACTTTCTATTATAAGTAAAATAGTATAATACATAATAAAATATAGTAACAGAGAATTGTTATTGGAAACCAAACATAAGACTTTCGAATTTGGGTCATTTTCATTAAAAATTTATAAACCTCATTTTACTCACTTTTACTTACACGATAGCAGACAGTTGTTCGTACGAAACATGAACTTGCAAGGTGTCCCAGATTTTATGACGAGAAGTGCATTTAAGAAAGCAACAGGATTACTTTCGAATAGTTAAGTATCTCATTCAAAACACCACACGGCCGGCTACCATCCGTTCTTAGTTGAAATACCCACATTACGCACTAAGCGCTTCAAATCATCTTTCATTATGCGCACGGCTAAAGAATGGAATTCCCTGCCTGCGTCTGTATTCCCGAGTGCATATAACCTGAATCTCTTTAAGTCTAGAGTGAATAGGCATCTTCTGGGCAAGCTCGTTCCACCGTAGATCCCATCTCTGCTTTAGGGTAAGATTGGGGTCAAGAGTAAGCCCATCACAGATAAAAAAAGAAAAAAAACCTTGTAGCGGAATGTGACAAACTTAAAAGTAAAATAGTTAAACTGCAAATTTCTGTATCCACGTCTGTATCTCAGGCCTGAATGCCGCATTGCAGAGGTGTCCGTAATTGGGACCCGGCTCGAGTTTACCTACTTACGCTTAACTAAGACTTCTCAAACGCTTACATAACCTCTTGAATGTGAATGGTCATAAATTCAGACATCTTTTAACACTATCTGGTTCTACACCTATTATTTACCTGAAACGACCCTGA
Source organism: Keiferia lycopersicella (assembly GCA_029255805.1). NCBI lineage: Eukaryota > Metazoa > Arthropoda > Insecta > Lepidoptera > Gelechiidae > Keiferia > Keiferia lycopersicella. Next base: position 13,887,202 of record JARACZ010000011.1, on the reverse strand, counting down.
AACATTTGTTAGACGTGGCGATAACTGCCGTAATTTTACGGTCGTTAACGCTCTGCCTACCCCGCCGGGGATATAGTTATGATTTATGTATGTATGATGTATGGTTCTACCTTTTTTCTTTTGTAGTTTAAAAATCATTTGACTGTTCATTAAACTACGCTTCTCATCAGAGAAATCAAGACACTTTCGTTTTTATGATTTAATAAAACACGAAACCTATAAAAAACTATTTCGTATGTGGGACGTTTTCATTAAGATTTATAAACCCCGTTTTACGCACTATCACACGATATCAGACATTTATTCCAAAATAAAATGTGATTCGTAGGTAACAAACTTGCAAAGTGTCCCGGATTTTTTATCAGAAGTATTAATCTATTGATGTTAAAAGTATCATAACGTTGCATAATGTATATCCAAAGTGTCATCGTCAGAAATAGATCGAATTGAACCTAACAAAATGTTAACAAAAGTATCAAACGCCAATAAAAGAAATTTAATCTTCTCGTCGCAAAAAAGCCTTAAAACAAATAAAAACCTCATGTTTTATGTACGGTAAGTAACCGTGACGAATCGTATGTGATTGGCAGCTGATAACCATGACCTTTACTCATAAACTTTACCGTGAAACTTCCATACAAACCATACATTGCTCTTTCATGCCTACAAACGCACAAAACACCCAAACCAATTCACCTATGTACACGATTCGCGACAAAAATATCACTTCCACTCATTTACGTGAAAAGCGAAGTAGCCAATCAGAAACCGGCACACCAAGGACTAGAATCCGCTGAATGCTATTGTGTGCGTAATATTTTGATTCGGCGACATGTCCGCCAGAATTCTATTTATCAACGTTGTTGGTAGAGTAAGACCTTGCGCCTTTCTCCCGTACCTATGAAACTGCAAAAGGGTAGCCGTCGTGTAGCAAATGTAAGTAACGTTTAAATACGATACAAGCTGTCAAAAACTTGGAAATAATTAGCAGTAGGAATTGCAATAAACTTTGTGGAAATGTAAACACAACAGCTAGTAATAGAATTTGTATATAATGCAATTCTTATTCCATAGAAAGAGTTGACCACTTGAAAACTCTAATACCAGAATTCATTGTATTTTTTATGATGGATTTTCTTTTATTTGGATTTCGACTAGAGGTGTATCATCATAATAGCTCGATTCAAATATTATACCAAGTAGTTAGTAAGTACGTAAATTAGTACAATAAATTAAATATTTAACATAACGTAACATAACAAAATTCTTTATTGCACAAAAAACAACATGTAGAAAACACAAACAAAGGAAACAGTACAACAAGGCGGCCTTAATGCTAGGTAGCATTCTCTACCAGGCAACCTTAGGGTGAAAGAGAGAGTGCGATTATGGAAGCGGGATAGTGCAAATATTACCTACTAGTACATACTACATAAATAATAATAAAATACATATACAATTTTACATATCAATACACAAATAATTCTGTATACAAAACATAATATACTAATAAAAACATAATAAATACATTAATATAAACTAATACATATGTAAGCTATGGATGACAGGATAGTATGCATTACGAAGAAAGAAAGGATAACAGTTAATTAAGTACAGATATAATAGATAATACAATGTAGAGAAATAAAAACAAATATACAACAAATAAGAGAAAAATATTCAATTCCAGATAAGTAGTGCTTTTTAACCCTTAATTTGAAAGTTTCAAGAGACGGGGCCCGACGAACCTCCTTAGGCAAACAATTCCACAGCTTGATCGCTCGCACCGTGAAAGAGTCTGCGTAGAAGTCGGTCCTGTGCGGGGGAAGGTTGAGCCTCATACTTTCACTAGAGCGTAAATTTCGAGGCAAGGTCGTGGAATGAAAGATGAAGCGCTCTTTAAGGTAGGGAGGAGATTTAGGATTGAAGAGGATGGAGAAAAGAAGGGAAAGGATATGACAGTCCCGTCGGCGAGATATGGGCAACCACTGAAGCTGGGATCGGTACGAGGAAACATGGTCATACTTCCGTAGACCGAAGATAAACCTAATACAAAGATTCTGCAGACGCTCGAGCTTGTTCAGCAGTTCAACAGTTAAGTCAGGATAGGAAGCGTCTGCATAATCCAGTATTGGTAGAAGAAGCGAATGTGCTAAAGAAATTTTAGTCTTGGTCGGCAAAAGATTCTTGAGCTTTTTCAACGAACCGTACGCGGCAAACACCTTCCTGCTCACTTCCGACACATGAGGTTTCCATGAGAAACAGTCATCAAAAATGACGCCCAGGTTTTTCACTTTATTACTAAATGGAATAGGCGTACCATCAAAGGTAATCCCAGGCAGCGAAACATAATCGATCCGAGACACATACCAAGAGCTACCAATGATAATAGCCTGTGTCTTGGCCGGGTTCACCTTCAACCCATAGGATCGACTCCAATCGGCAATGCTCTTCAGGTCTCTGTTAGTGGTCTCAATCGCGCCAGGAAGGCCAGAGAGTGGTGCTTGTGTATAAATTTGGAGGTCGTCTGCATACAAATGATAGGAACAAGTAAGTGGAAGTGTGATTGAGTTTATGAAAATGGAGAACAGAAGTGGTGAAAGTACGCCACCCTGCGGCACACCGGCAGTTGTGTCGCACCACGCAGAGAAAGTGTCTTCAATGCGTATGCGCTGCCGGCGTCCGCACAGGTAACTGTGAAACCATTCAATCACCGCCGGGGATATGTTATGAGAACGTAAGATGGAGAGGAGAATGTCGAAATCCACTGTATTAAACGCATTACTAAAATCAAGTAACGTCAACACAGTAAGATTTTGCTGTTCCATTCCTAGACGAATATCGTCAGAAATATTGACTAATGCACTATTTACTTAAGAACAGGTCAAAATCCACTATGTATAGTGAATCTGACCGAATTGTCTTACTGATAACTTTGATTATGTTTACTATTATTTACCTTCGATATGCGTCTGTATCGACATGATAGTTTGTTTGTTGCAGTTTAAGTACCTTTATTAATATCTCTGGTTTGGTTAAATGCCTAGTTTTTGATCTATACATCATTGTCATCAGGCATGATTTACTGATTTTGATTACTAAGGACCAATTCAGTTCTCTTTTTACTACTACTAGCCGCAATAGCCTAAAGTGGGCCTCTGAATATGCCATACAGCGCAACGCTTGACAGGCGGATTTTCACTGTTTCGTTCTCTATTGGCACCAGATGTGTGCTCGGTTCAAATAGCGATGTATACTGTCCTGTAAAAAATAAGGGCGTGTTTTTGCGATGTCTCAAAAGGAATTTTTTTCCTTGTTGCAGAGAAATCAGTACAGTGCGAGGAGAGTGGTCGGTGTGTCTCGGCAAGCAGAGCGGCCGGCTGCCGTCGAACGTGCATGACGCTTCACACACAGAGAAAAACTGCGAGAAGGTAAAAATCATTTTAAAAATAGACATAGCCTTATAGGGGGAGGCCCGTGTCCAGCAATGGACTGATGTGTATGTTAAAGGAGAAGGCAGAAGGGGTAGGCTTTATTGCTGGGTATCGGTCGAAGGTTCCAATTCGTCGATATTAATAAGGCTAAGACAGCAATAGCCCGTATTAGTTGGCTTGAGAAATATGATGATGAATACAGATGCCTTGATTACAGTGAATTACTTTCGCAACTATTCTAATGCGATGATTCCAATATTTAGGTAGAACTTCTAAATCATCAACCGTCTATAATACTTTTCGGATAATCTCTTCCTTCAGTAGCTGAAAGTTAAGATGGTCCAGTTTGGTCTCGACCCTTAATCTTTTAGCCTGGAATTTTGTTACAGAACATCAAAATTTTGCAGCAACAGGCATCGTAAGCTGCTGCCGCTGCGGCCGACGTGACTGGCGCGCGCCGCGGGTCCCCGCCCGCCGCATGCGTCCCCGCGAACACGCCCCTCGCGCGACTCACGCCCGAACAACCGCCACTAGCAGAGGTTACTCCATTTCTTTCATCCTACTATGTCTAATTCCACCCAGATAACCTACATCATCGTAGCATATGGCTACGAGCGCTACGCCGTAGTTGAGTTCTAAAACGCGAAATCGACTTGTTATCGGTGAAAGAAAACCCTAAGCACTTTTTTTTTTCTAAGACACATAGACACTCGGCCTCGGAGATATTTAGTCACAAGTTAGCAGAGACTATTAGTTGAAAATGAACATTAATTCCGTCCACCTATCTCGAGCTAGCAGACTAAGTATATGCTGCACAACTCTGCTGCTCACGTATAGATTACCGCAATCTTAACAAGAACGATTCATTTAACCCTTTATTTTCTCTTTCAGGTCCTACGTCAAAAATCAACCACCATAAAACGCAACCGGTGTTAATTTAGTTATTATTAATAAATAAACAGCAACTAAAAAAAACATAATTTATTGAAGAGGAGTGAACCAGCAACATTCACCATGGGGTCAGTGAACGTGAACCGCAATGTCGCGGACGCGTTCTACCGCTACAAGATGCCGAGAATCTGCGCCAAGGTTGAGGGAAAAGGAAACGGCATCAAGACCGTCATCGTCAACATGATTGAAGTCGCCAAGGCTTTGGGAAGGCCGCCTACTTGTGAGTATAATATCCCATCCATGCTACGCAAGAGCTACGGTTGCTACGAGAGCTACGCCGTAGTCGAGTTCTGAAACGCCGTATCGACTTGACGATGAAAGTAGATTTTGCCAGGTTGAGATGATAATTTTTTTGGCGCGTTAGATCGCTGTGCTATTCTAAAGAATTTGCAACAACCCCTGGTGAAAGCTGCTGACGTTTGAGTGTACCTACTGAAGCTAAATAAGACATGCTGGTGGTACGACTGATAGGCCGTAGTCTAGTTTTGTAATGCAGCATCAACTTCATTCCGCAGGATTGATAGTTTCTAATTACTGTTCTAACCTGAAATTATCTAATTTCAGACCCGACGAAATACTTCGGCTGCGAGTTGGGTGCTCAGACTCAGTTCGACTTCAAGAACGAGCGCTTCATCGTCAACGGGTCGCACGACTCCGCCAAACTGCAGGACCTGCTGGACGGGTCAGTACATCTTCCATGTCACACTGTGTCTTCCTACAGCCACTATACTGGACACTATTCTAATTAGGAGTCGAAGTGGTCATGATCGATGAGATCATCATCATCATCACCATACTGGCAAATATTTTAAGGGGTGAACCAGCCCATGAAACTGAACAGCTTTCCCCAAGGAAAATAGACCGAAATATGAAAAAAAAAATTGGCGTCCCTTACAAAATTCCCGACCGACAAGATCATTTTGTTTGGGAAGTCCAAAAAATTTTTGTCATAATTCGACCTGTTTCTTGAGGAAAATTTTTCAGTTTTATGGGGTGATTCACTCCTTAAAATATTTGCAGCTAATTTTTATACACCTTATTACGTAATATAGTAAATTTGAAAAGTGTGGGGTTTTTAAGAAATTCCGTAATATTTTGTTTGTACTCAGTAGTAAGGCTGGTTTCAGAGCGACGCGTCTTGGCAGCGCTGCCCAGCCGCGCGCGGTTCGGGCGCGCGCCTGGGCAGCGCGTTCGCTGTGAAACGACATTCAGACGCGCGCGCTTCGTTGTGGTGTACGGTCGAGTGCAGAGAATCATTAGTACAGTTTTTCTGTGATTAAACGCAATCAATGTGTCTAATTTTACCTAAATATACTTTTATTATATAATAATTGTGTATTTGGGTAAAATAAGACACATTAATTATTGCGTTTAATTACAGAAAAACCATTCGACGTCATATCGCCAGTGGCAAACTTAGCGCGAACGGGTTGTACCTACCTACTTAGTATGTACTTATCTTAAGTTTCGTATTTTTTTCTAAATATTGTATTATACTATGTATCTACTTACTTCTTACACAAAAATAAGAAGGAGAATATTTAATTCTTTCTCAAAAATGATTGTAATGTTTAAATAATTACTTAATAAATGTTTTTCTACCAACCTTTCTGTGTAGTGAAATTTTCTCCGAACAATTCTATCCCGATTTCTTCCCAAGCTTTATTTTTCGCGTCCCTATTTTTATAATTCGCATCAGATGCATTCCACAAACATTCTCGATGACGAACTTCATCAATCAGTCGCCCCGTGTCGATAAAGTCATCCATTTTCAGTCACGTAGAGGAGTACATAAATTACAGTGTGTTGGACTGTACGCAGCCGCGCGTCCGCACCGTGTCGCTCTGAAACGCTACTGGCAATCGAAAGAGATCCGACCGCGGCGCGGCCGAGACGCGGCCCAAAACGCGTCACTGTGAAACGCTACATACAATCTAGTGTAATGCGAGGCGCGCGCGGCTGAGCAGCGCTGCCGAGACGCGTCGCTCTGAAACCAGCCTAACTGTTTACCGCTGCAGGTTTATCCGCAAGTTCGTCCTGTGCCCCGAGTGCGACAACCCTGAGACCGACCTGATCGTGTCCACCAAGCGGAACACCATCTCCCAGGGCTGCAAGGCGTGTGGTTACCATGGAGTGCTCGAGTTCAATCATAAGCTGAATACCTTCATATTGAAGAACCCGCCCACTATCGACCCTAGCATACAGGTAACAAATTGTACAATTAAATAATCTTCATTCCTTAGAGCATTCATATAAGGAGGCGGGATACAGTGAGTTACCGAATAAATTATTCTGTCACTTTTTGCGCTTGGGAAGTAAACACGTACAGCACACAACGATAAATTTTACAACAACTTGACAACCACATATAAAATGCCAACTGTCAGTTTTATATATAACGCGCTGGGCAGATGGGCAGAGAATTGAGGGGTAAGCCTGGCTTTGGCCACTCCTTAGATATGTTATACTCTAAGTTGCATTCACAAGGAACGCAGCTGCCTATGCCCTGGATATGATCGGCTTACGTTTCGAAAAAGATGTTTCCCTTCCCTCTGAAAGTGGTAATCATCATTCGGCTAGCGATTGAAAACTGTTGTGTGAAAAAAACTATCCTTTCTGATAGAGTTGTGTTTTATTTGCAGGGAACGTCTCTGACGGAGGGTTCGCGCGGCAAGCGCTCCAAGCGCTCGGGCCCCACGGCCGCCAACGGCAATCATGACGGAGAGAACGAAGCTAAGAACGTGAGTATTTCTGGCCTTAGCTAAACCTAACGCAGGTCACATTGATATCAGAAGTGGGATATTTCATTACTAATTGGCGACCCCGTTTAAATGTTTAACCCTGACATATACATACATACATACATACATACACACATACACATGTCACGCCTTTATCCCTTGCGGGGTAGAAGTTGTCAGCCTGTCGCCTAAAAATTGTAATACTCTCGAGTCCCTTAGTCGCCTCTTACGACACCCGCGGGAAGAATTTGGGGTGATGCTATTCTAAGCCGGCATCACACGGCGATATATAAACCTTGACATATAAAATTTTGAAATAATATAAGATGTAAAAGAAATGCGATATTTAAGGGGTGTGAACCAGCCAATTAAACTGAACAACTTTCCCCATGAAACATAGGTCGAAATACGAGAAATTTTTTTGGACATCCCATACAAATTGTTTTGGTCGGTTAGTAATTTTGTATGGGAGGTCATAAAAATTTTTCTCCTTTCGACCTATGTTTATTTGTGAAAGTTGTTTAGTTTCATGGGTTGGTTCACCCCTTGAAATATTTGCAGCAGTTTTTTTTACACCATGTATAGCTTTGTAATACTATTTTTTACGTCTAAATCGAAAATACTATTAACAAAATTATTTCAAAAAGTTGCATACTGTTGGAGATTGTATGGTGGACGCCAACCTTTTGTTAAATGATATACCATAGTTTTTTAGTATCAAGTCAATGTTTATGAGTCTATTAAAATTTTCTAGTCTTTAAAAATCCTGTAGCTAAATCTCGTTTTATTTTCCACACATACAATTATTTGTTGTTTAGGAGAGCGAGCCGGCCACCCCCACTACTCCAGCGCCGAAGAGCAAGAAGGAGAAAGCCAAGCAGGACGACGACGATGATGACGGCAACTGGACCGTCGATGTCTCTGAAGCAGCTGTACGCGCTAGGATGCAAGGTTAATATTTAGTAAACATTTTTTTATAACTTGTTCAACTGGCGCGTTTTTCAGTTTATTAACATATTTGGTGTTCAGGCGTTTTGTGGTAAAATCCACTGTGAGATAAATCTACAAAATATGAACAAAAAAGTTTTGAACATCTTTCTTGTGGGACACCGAGTTTTGCGTCTTGCATATTAATAACGATTTATTTGGCAATAATAATAATGTTTTGGCAACAATATCTCATAGCAAAGTTTCCCAGTCTTTCGTGACGCAACTAGGAAGAAGTTACTACGCGGCAGCGATTTTTGTATTAGTTTCATGTTTCCAACACTGTCACGATACGTAATGTTCCGAATAAATCGGTTGAACATATCTATACAGTGTATAAAGGGACGGTGTAACGAAAACTTTGCAGGCGTAACCTTCCATACAAAATTCCCGTTCAGCTGAATAATTTTGTATGGGTACTCGAAAAAAAATTTTCGTTTCCCAACATAGCCCATAGAAAAAGTTGTTCCGTTTCATGGTCTGATCACGCCTGCAAAGCTGTCGTTACACCCTCTATACTCATTTAAGGACAGAAGTAATTTTGTTCTGTGTTTGTTTCTATCAGATCTAACCGAAGGCGCGAAGAGCATGACGCTGACGGAGGACAGCGAGAAGAACGAGAAGCAGCGCATGGACCTGTTCTACGCGTACCTGAAGGCGCGCGCCGCCGCCAGCGACGCGGACGGGGCCAAGAGCGCCAACGAGATCCTGCACGAGGCCGAGCGGTGAGCGCACACATATACAAGCTACCACATACTGCTGCTCGGTGGAATCATACTTAAAGACGATTGGGGCTGTTTGGGACTGTATTTTAGAGATATTTAGCGTTCTATTTTAGGGACATTTGGTGACTGTATTTTAGGAATATATGGCGCTGTGTTTTTGGGACAGTTGGGGTTGTCCTTTAGGGACATGTGATGACTGTATTTGAGGGATATTTGTCGCTGTGTTTTTGGGTCATTTTTGGCTGTATTTTAGGGACATTTGGCGCTCTGTTTTAGGGACATTTGTCGCTCTGTTTTAGGGACATTTGGCGCTGTGTTTTTGGGACAATGGGGTTGTCCTTTAGGGACATGTGATGACTGTATTTTAGGGATATTTTTCGCTGTGTTTTTGGGACATCTGGGGCTGTATATTAGGGATTTGTCACTGTATTTTTGAGACAATTGGGGCTGTATTTTAGGGACATTTGGGGACTTAATTTTAGAGACATTTGGCGCTCTATGTTACGGACATTTTGGTCTGTATTTTAAGGACTTTGGCGCTGGGCTTTGGCTTGGGAATATGCAAGATTCCGCCCTGTTCGCACGTGCAAATTTAAATTTTTGTCAGAAAGGGACCGGTTTTTATCTCGTGTCAGCCTCTTAACGTAAACGCACACTTATCCGCATCGAACGAACCGAATTTTAGAATTCTTTATATGAAATCCTATGAAACCTCGCACATTTGTCCGAACCGAATCGGTCGATACTGGTAAATGTGCGAGGTTTCATAAAAAGAATTCTAAAATTCGGTTCGTTCGGTGCGGAAAAGTTTGCGTTCACCTTTAATCTAATGTCATGTATTTAATTCTTTCCAGCCTGGAGGTGAAGTCCAAAGCCCCGCTTGTGATATTCGAGATCCTCGTCCGCCCCAACTCCATCGCGAACGACGTGAAGAAGTACCGCGGCTTGCTGCTGCGCTTCACCCGCGCCGACACGCGCGCGCAGCGGGCCGCGCTCCACGCGCTCACTGCTCTGTGCGCCGACCACCCCACGCTGCTGCCCAAAGTGCCCGCCATACTGAAGGTGAGTGCATCCCTGCTCTGTGCGCAGCGGGCCGCGCTCCACGCGCTCACTGCTCTGTGCGCCGACCACCCCACGCTGCTGCCCAAAGTGCCCGCCATACTGAAGGTGAGTGCATCCCTGCTCTGTGCGCAGCGGGCCGCGCTCCACGCGCTCACTGCTCTGTGCGCCGACCACCCCACGCTGCTGCCCAAAGTGCCCGCCATACTGAAGGTGAGTGCATCCCTGCTCTGTGCGCAGCGGGCCGCGCTCCACGCGCTCACTGCTCTGTGCGCCGACCACCCCACGCTGCTGCCCAAAGTGCCCGCCATACTGAAGGTGAGTGCATCCCTGCTCTGTGCGCAGCGGGCCGCGCTCCACGCGCTCACTGCTCTGTGCGCCGACCACCCCACGCTGCTGCCCAAAGTGCCCGCCATACTGAAGGTGAGTGCATCCCTGCTCTGTGCGCAGCGGGCCGCGCTCCACGCGCTCACTGCTCTGTGCGCCGACCACCCCACGCTGCTGCCCAAAGTGCCCGCCATACTGAAGGTGAGTGCATCCCTGCTCTGTGCGCAGCGGGCCGCGCTCCACGCGCTCACTGCTCTGTGCGCCGACCACCCCACGCTGCTGCCCAAAGTGCCCGCCATACTGAAGGTGAGTGCATCCCTGCTCTGTGCGCAGCGGGCCGCGCTCCACGCGCTCACTGCTCTGTGCGCCGACCACCCCACGCTGCTGCCCAAAGTGCCCGCCATACTGAAGGTGAGTGCATCCCTGCTCTGTGCGCAGCGGGCCGCGCTCCACGCGCTCACTGCTCTGTGCGCCGACCACCCCACGCTGCTGCCCAAAGTGCCCGCCATACTGAAGGTGAGTGCATCCCTGCTCTGTGCGCAGCGGGCCGCGCTCCACGCGCTCACTGCTCTGTGCGCCGACCACCCCACGCTGCTGCCCAAAGTGCCCGCCATACTGAAGGTGAGTGCATCCCTGCTCTGTGCGCAGCGGGCCGCGCTCCACGCGCTCACTGCTCTGTGCGCCGACCACCCCACCCTACTAATTTTAATATTTTTTCATCCTCAGCTTCTGTACGACCTGGACATCGTGGAAGAGAAAGCCATCTTAGACTGGGCGTCGAAGCCGTCCAAGAAGTACGCGTCCAAGGAGGTGACGGCGGAGGTGAGGAAGCGCGCGCAGCCCTTCCTCGACTGGCTCACCGAGGCCGAGGAGGACAGCGACGAGGGGGGCGACGACGGGGAGGAGGATATTGAGGTAAGGAGGGAAAAAAATTAAAAACTGCTAAGGGTCGAACCCGGGAACATTACCCGGGCTTGAGGTAAGGTGTAAAGAAAAATGTGCCGAGGATCGAACCTAGGAACACATGGAAATCACTTCTCTGTCATTAAGCTACCGACGACGCAAATGGCCTATCTCTAAGGGTGCGTCTCTATTGGAGCGGGGCTGCGCTAAGCTAAGCGCGGCATGAATTGACCAATCATGAGCCTCAAAATTCCCGCCCCGCTTCAGTGGAGACGCACCCTGATTGGTGAATTCATGCCCCGCTTACCACTTATGCTAGATACCCGAGAACATAAGAGGTACCACTGCACTGCCATTGAGATACCGACGACTCAAGTTTTCGGTTCCTTGTACGAAAGTCCTAAACGACTAGTCTAACCACACATTTTTCAATTTCTTTTACTTCATGCTTTGTAGTCAAACATGTGTATGTATTCTTGATTGATTAATATACTAGAACGTGAGATACAAGCATAATAAGTAGCAGATTCTCGCATGAAACGAATACGAACATTTCAGAAATTGAGCTCCAAAGTGAGGAAACGCGTTAGCAAAAGGAATTATTTCAATTTAAAAATTTCGACGTTATACCCTTTTCCTAAACTTAAAGATGAACAACATTCACGCTATACCGTTCCTAGCTCGTAACTTTTTCATATAGTCCACTAGCCTCAATTCAATATAATTTTATTATTTTTTCAGATCGAGTACGACGACCGCGCCAAGGCCACGCCCATCAAGGCGCAGGTGGCCGCCCCCGCGCCCGCCAAGAGGGACGACGACGACGGAGACATCGACGTCGACATCGACGCCATATAGACACCCCCCACCCCCCACCCACACCCACACCGCACCGTGCACTCCGAAACACCACCCCCATGTTGCTGTAGTTTCAGGTTGCTTGTATCCGTGAGGAGAGGTATGTTTTTCTCTCGATTCTGATATAGTAGTTCCATTCTTAACTATTCCTGTTTGTAAAAAAATCCGCACAAAAAACGAGAAAATTCATTAAATTGTGTCTTTTCCGAACTAACTGTACATGTAACGAAATTAAACGCAATATAAGGCATCAAAAGACACACAAAATTACAATTGTTGATATTCCGTCCCATTATTTTTTTTAGAAGATGATAGGATCAAAAGTTGATTATTAAACATTGCCTCGACCCGCGGATTGCAAAGTTCAAACGTTTTCTTCACTACAGTAAATAAAATGATAACCATCTAAACACCGATTGCTTGAACTGAACCCGCCTTTCAAGGATTCCATACAAAATTTCTTGCACCGGTACTAGTTAAACAGTAAATATTGGCATATAGATATTGCTAACTACATAACTTTTTTCGGACGTAATTTTACGTAGTGAAATTGAAAAAAAAGTTGCATAAATTTTGCAAATAACTTTATTATGCCTGCGCCATAACAATATCGCAAATTTTTAAATAAAATGTTAACTTGAAACTGATTTTTACAATTGATATTCAATTTCAATTTCGCTTCGTTGTCGGCGCTAAAATTTCAATCGAAACGGGGCGTTTGAAACACAATAAGTAAAAGTTGCCCCAGCAGAGCGTAGCCTCAATATTTAGACTAAAAATAAAATAAAAGCTGTGTAGGTATATTCCAAAAGATCCTTGAACTTAGCAATAATATTTCCCTATCGCACTATGAACGCTTGTAGGACTGTATAACTGTATAACCTGATTACGTTCCTATATAATTTTTACTTCGGTTTTAATTTTATATTGAAAAATCATTTTTCATATATTTATTTATTTTGTTGACCGCTTGCGTCGACGCAACCGGTAATACGGCACATGCATTTGTATGAAATGTTTAAAATGAATAGTAAAATGGTTTAGTATTTAAAAATATGTAATTCGGCATTTGTCGGCGCGTGGTGCCGAGTCAAATATAAACTATTATTAGAATAAATTAAATAACAAAAAATTGTTCATAAAAACAGTGATTTCCGGTCACAATCTAAGGTCCGTATTTATAAATTGATCTCAAGTCTGAGATCGATCTCAAGAGCAGTTTTGACAACTGTCAGTCAATACTATCAGCAACTCAAAGTCGCACTCAAGATCCATCTCAGAGTTGAGTACGGTTTATAAATACGGGCCTAAAACTAATGATATTAAATATTCCATTCGATAATTTCTCAAATAATTCAGTTCAAGAAAATAAGATTATATTGAACTGGGCACCACACGTCGAGTTTTTATATAATATGTGTATGTAATTTAGGTTAGTCTCCTCTTACTATTTACTATTATAATATAGAATATTTTGAAATTGCCATCTGACAATTTTATTAGATTTGTTTTGTATTCAATACATTTGGATTCTGATCTAAATAGTTGTTTCTTTTATTCCGCAGTACACCAGCAGATTATTTATGTATTCAAAAGCAAAACGTGAAATATCACACGTGTGCAAAAAGTCATGAGCGCATAATGTCATACCTAGATGTCAAGATTTTACGCCTTTAGAAAATAGATTTTCTTTTTTATTATTATAAATCAAAGACTTATTTAGCTTCTATATACAATTTTATTGCCAAAATTAAATATAATAATCAAAGTTTTTTATACAAACTACAGGTAGAGATCGTATCTCCTAAAAGTAAAATTAAATAATCTTTTCAGTATCTACATGCATTAATTGATTAATAAAGTATAAAAATACTTATAACTAGATTTCTTACTTAAAGTAAATGCGAGATTTTTATATATATTGCACTAGAATTCACAAGACTTAAATTGTAATAAGTACGAAATAGTTAATTGAGCGTTCTTTACTTGAGTCATTGATTTGTGATTGAGTGAAAAGTGTAAAAAAGACAATTCAGCGGACTACCTGGGTAAATACCTGTATTTCTATGTGTTTTCTTGTTTTCAGTCTCATTTTTAAATTGTGTACTTAAAAATAATGGAAGTAAAAAATCAACTGTAAATATTTAAGTGGGTAAACCAGTTCAACTTTCTTCACGGAACACACATAGGTTGATATACGAATAAAAAATTGGGCCTCCCCTACTTTTCATATTTCGACCTATATTTCTTGGGGACTGGTTCCTCTCGTAAAATATTTCCAAGTAGATTTTTGACATATTAGCAAATGAATAGAAGTTGGTACCATACAGAATAATTAACTATTAATTTAACCAGTGCCAACAGTCTGCACTGCGGTAGAGGTACTATTAGGAGTAGCCACACTGAAAGATGTAATGAACACATTGACAATAGTGATGAGAAATACGCCCAGAACTGTCATGTTGTTGATCTTGTCAGCTTTGCAGATGTCCTTCTCGTCCTTCACGTTGTAGCGGCTGTTCATTATGAGGCCTACGCCCACGGCAATCTAGAAAAAATTTAATAAAATTATACCTACATTTGAAAATTTTCCTGGACTGTAAACATGTGGCAGGACATATTTTTACCTTAAAAAAACTAATACGGGCTAGTACAGAACGACCAACGACATAGTGCAGCTGTGCGTCCTGCATTTTTGATTTTACGATACCAATAGCTAATTTTATAGAAAGGGTAATAAAACGGTCCGAACATTCATCCTTGTTGTGCACCTTCCCTAACAAATTATTAAAGCGCTAGTTTCTTTACATTTTTGCTATGCACTTAGTAAGTAGATTCCCCTACTTCTATACTGTAATCAAGAGACCACTAATATATGTGAAAATACTGGTCAATTTTCGAAAATGTTGATGATAAACATAATCAAATGCCTTTGACAATTCTAAAAACTTACCTGTAATATTATGCTGAGTGAAATGAATACTAAACTTGGGTAAAAGTAAGGATGGGACATGGAAGATTCTAAGACGTAGCGGAGTTGGTTAGCGTTTGCAGAGAGAAGCGCCAAGTCCATCATTCCTTGCGCCAAGTTCTTCTTCTGCTGGTAAGTGTTGACGTCCGGGATTGACTGGAAATGTAAGTAGGTTTTTATTTAGTGTCTTTATGCTTCTACTTTTGGTTTTATGGGGCTTGGTTTGAGTGCTGCTTAAAATAAATAATTCATTAGTTTGTCCAGGTAATGTAACGACTCAAATTTTGATATTTATACACACATACAAACAAAAATTACGCCTATATCCCTGACGGGGTGGGCAGTGCGTTAACGACCATAAAATTACGGTCTTTATCGCCTCGTCTGACAATGTTTGAGGGTCGTTTCAGAGGTACTTGAATAACTTCTAGCCACTAAGCTCCTGCGCTCATTTACCGGTTGTCATGTCGAGTCAATGGTCAAATTAAGTGTCCCACAAGACAGTCGAGGGATATTAGAAGTAACAATGCTTACCCCAGGCATCATTGGTGAGATGGGCCGATCATGGTCGAATCCTGGTCCATATCCATTCATGCCATCTGAAAAGATAACCA
This sequence comes from Keiferia lycopersicella, assembly GCA_029255805.1. Classification (NCBI taxonomy): domain Eukaryota; kingdom Metazoa; phylum Arthropoda; class Insecta; order Lepidoptera; family Gelechiidae; genus Keiferia; species Keiferia lycopersicella. The sequence continues at coordinate 13,871,632 of JARACZ010000011.1, read as the reverse complement.
AAAACATCGTTTCACAGGATCCCTTTTTAGTCGATCAATACTACCCGACAGGTACTTTAATAGGGGGCCATCTTTTATGATTATCTCGCGTTCGGCTGAACTGATTTTGATGCGGTTTCCAGTAAAGTATTTGTCAGATTTGGAGGTTCACACTTTTACACCTTCTTTGAAGTCGATTCTCTTTTTAAAAAGTTATTGAAAATAATATTAGAAAACATGTTTTAACAAACTACCTAATTATAAATAAACATGCATTTTTAGTATGTGAATAAGATGAAATTCAGTTTGAATTTCAGTTCAACATGCAGTGCAGAATTAAATGTCGGAATATTTTTAGAAGGGATCCTAAAATGTGCGTGTGTCGTTCTAATTTTGACAAACAGTAAAGGTATTGTGTTGTGTTGAATGAAAATAGACAAGCAACAGGTTAAGATAGTGTGTATTGTGATTGTGGTGTATGACATACGGGGTGTAAGGGACGGGGTAACGAAATCTTTGCAGGCATGATCAGACCATGAAACTGAACAACAATTTCTATGGGGGCGCTATGTTGGGAACGAAAAATTGTTTCCATTCAAAGTCACTCAGCTGGATCGGGAATTTTGTATGGAAGGTCAAAAAATTTTTTCCCGACATAGCCCACATAGAAAAAGCCCCCATAGCCCAGTTTCATGGTCTGAGCACGCCTGCAAAGCTTTCGTTACACCGTCCCTCACACCCTGTATACCCAAGAAATGTACACCGTGTTTAATGCAGATCAAAATTAAAGAAAATTAATTACATGAAACTAGCACCACCAAACCAATCCTTTGACAACTGCGCTGCTGCCGGGCGCACTACGCCTAGATGTAAAATGATTTTAGGGGCAACCGGGCGATGAAATCCAGGCGTTAAAAAGGTTGTGTAAGATTGTAAGCAGTGTAAGGCATGCACCCAGAAAATGTTGGTGCATACAGGTGTATGGTACAGGGTGTAGCAAGTCACCGTAAGGATAGTCCGGCTCGTCCCGGTCATGCGTCCACCATTTACCGTCTTCCGTGGTTACGTCGACGTCCGTCTTGTGGTCTGTGTGCAGTATGGTGACGTCGTTGCCGTCGGGATCTGGAATTTATGATAGATATGTTTTACTGCATACGGGAAGGTGCAAGATTTGCCTGGCTTAGCTTTTCATTGCCATTCATCAATGATCCAATACAGGCCAGCGCTCCATCGCGAGTTTTGCACCCACTGGTTTACAAATTTGCTAGATGACTGTGTCATGAATAAAATAGTTGTCCGCTTAAAACTATTGTCCAAAAATACTACGAACAATCGAACCGAAATCTTCTCGCTACATCGATCGCCACCTTCAGTTAGCTATCAGCGTTAGTGCTTTGTAATAAGGGTTCAATTTAAGAAATTTCGCCGGCTAGAATAGCATCTTCTTTCAAAGAGAATTTCTTTCTTTCTTTCCATGGTTTTCAGAGGCAATTAGGGACTCGAGGGACTCAGAGGTTTAATGTGTATTGCAAGTTTTGAGCCAGACTTCAAATATTTTGTCAAGTGTTCGTACTACCCTTGACATTCTGCCTATCCCGTAAACTCGTCGCTTTACACTTCTTTTTCGTGACCTTAGGTAGACTACACGGTGTAGGGTATAGAATCATTTACAATAATTATTGATTTTTATTTAAAAAATGCCTATTATTTCAACGAGCCACACCAATAACTAGGTCTTTTTGCTATCATTAACCTACAAAACCGCATCCTTTGCCAGCTGATAAGCAAGTCACCGCGAATTCCATTTGGTGCTCTTCGTATCACTTTGACCTCGAACTGACGTGGAAAATTATCAATGTAAGGTCCATTTAATTGCTTTTTGATACAAATAAGTACCTACTGTCATTTTGTTATAGTGGGTACATATATAGGATATTAGGAAAAGCACTAGCTAGCTTCCTTTCAAGGGATGAGCAAGTCCATGAAACTGAGCAATTTTCCCCAAGGAACATAAGCCAAAATACGAGAAAAACAAAATTGTACCTTACATATTCTTACATTATAGGCTGATTCATCCTCACACCCTGTAGATTAGATTAGATTAGATTTATTTATTACACATTATCAAATTCATTATTACAAGTAAGCATATTACATTAAATAAAAATGTCAAAGGATAATATGTTCGTCAAAAAATATGAAATAAAATATATGTCAACTTATAAACAATACATTCAATTGTATATCGCAGAATATCATCATCTGTTCTTATCTCGAGGTCAACGCAGTATTTTATACGCTCAAAAATAACTAACAGTAGGTAAAACTACTTCTAATTCTATTTTAGGTATTTGGCATTCATTATTTCTTTGCGGGAGAAGAGCCACTTCATCAGGAGGGATTTCTGTTCCAATTTCAGAAAAAAATGTGGAAAACTGATTTACTTTTCGTCGTATCTCTAATAGATATGCACGTGACGTGACCTATTTTTAATTACAATTTGTCTTTTCAACTTGCCTTTAAAGTAAGGAATTTTGTTTCCCCGTACTTCATTCTCTTACATAGTTGTAAAGAAGCCCGTACGTGCGTGTATGGAACATTGAGGTCAAGTATCTTAGCTAGATGCTCTCACCTTTGCCATGGTGGTCTTGGCCATTAGGCTTCTTGTCACCTGGTTCCAGCAGTCCGTCGTCAATGCCAGGGTACGAGGCAGCGTCTGTCGACTTCTCATCGCCGTCCAGGTCGTCTATTTCTGGACCTGGAGTTAGGAAAAGTAAAATAAAGACAACAGGCAGGTAGGTCCTGGTTTACTTTGTAAAGTTGATAATCCTACTAATATTATAAATGTGTAAGTTTGTATGTTTGTTTGTGTATTTTTGTAAAATAATATTATTAATGAATATTTGTTTTACCTCTAAATACAAAAGACATCAACGCGAGCTGTTTTCGAGATATAAAGGTTAGTTCTCATCACAAAAATCTCCTTAGCGACGCATACACATACTATAGAGGGTGTAAGGGACGGTGTAACGATAAATTTGCAGGCGTGATCAGAACATGAAACTGAACAACTTTTTCTATGGGGGCTATGTTGGGAAACAAAAATTTTTTCAACCTTCCATACAAAATTCCCGATCAGCTGAGTGACTTTGTATGGGAACTCGAAAAAGTTATTTCGTTTCCTGACGTTCCCCCATAGAACAAGTTGTTCAGTTTCATGGTCTGATCACGCCTGCAAAGTTTTCGTTACACCCTGTGTATAAGAACGTATTTTTAAGAACTGTTCTTGCAAACTTTTTCTTGAGTTTGATGGATCAGTAGCTCCTCTCCTATCAGAATCGAGCTTGGAAAAAATGCACTCTGCTCTCTTTTGCAAACTACACTTATATTTTGTTTAAAGTACAAACTAACTAAATTGAGTTGTAATGCTTACCAGCTAAGGGGGGTTTCGGTCTGTCTCTATCAGGTTCCAGCAGGGGCTGCGTTGGCGTGGTCGGCACTGACTCCACTTCGGTGTCAGGGTGGGGTCTGTCCTGGCTCTGGAATTACGTAGATGAATTCGTTACATACATTTGTAAGGGTGTAGATTACAGGAACTCTCAAATCAACAAATAAAGCTGGGTATAACTAACTCTTAGCCATTGGATTTCTCTTGTCGGCACTCAAATCGCAGCAAAATTAGGTCATTGTGCGTTTAGGTCTTTAGGTCTTTGTGCGTTTAGGACATTGTTAGGAGTCATGACATTACCCCGGAAGGGATAAAGGCGTGATATATGCATGTATGACATTATTCGTCGAGAGGGCTAACAGTTATATTATAGGCAATCACAGTGATAATAGGATGACAGTTGAGTGTCGCTAGTCGCTGGCACCACAATGCCTAGAAAATAAGAGAATCGAGGTCCAGGATTCAAGGGGTGGGTCGTATATTGACTTGATGCCTCACGCATTGTATCTCCTAGCAAACAGCAGAAGAATGCGTTTGCGTGTCTGTTTCCAATCATTACCTGTTCCGTCTCGGTTGGGCGTCACGATAATGTGTTTCATCCATTGGGCGAGGAACACACTTGACGCACGACGGAGCGCAAAAATATCGCAGCGGTCTGTCAGATCGATACAAGAGGTCCCTTCGGCCGTTAAGGAAACCAAAGTTTGGAAACTAGTTTCCTGAAAAGATTTTTTTATCCTCCTACGTAACTGGTTTTCTATAAGAACTTTTTAATACTTTTACGTAACTGGTTTCCTGTAAGGCTTATTTTATACTTCTATGTAACTGAATAACTAATAAAATCTCTTTTGTATCTGTGGCACGTTATTCTTTTGAAAAACGTCAATTATCTGATAATCATGATGCACTTGACATTTATTTTGTTTTTTTTTTATGTTTTATGAAAAAGTTATATTTTATGTTTAAATGATTCAATTATTTTCGTTATTAAATCCAAATATCTGAAATAAACGGCTTTATTACAGGTCTACTAATAACACTCGTAAAATTACTACTGAAGTCCAATTAGTTTCGTAAAGTATTTTTTGGAAACCAGTTACGTAAAAGTATTAAAAAATCCTTAAAGGAAACCAGTTACGTAGGAGGATAAAAAAATATTTTCAGGAAACTAGTTTCCAAACTTTGGTTTCCTTAACGGCCGAAGGGCTAGTAGTCTATCCCCATACTAAAACCGCTCAACCGCTGTTGACGCTATCGCAGTGTCATCCATCGAGTGCGGTTTTAGTATGCGGAGTGACGTTTCTAGTATGGATCTGACAGTCCGCTGCGATATATTTGCGCTTCGTCGTACGTCAAGTGTGTTCCTCGCCTTATTTATGGAAAAATGCATTAAATCGGTGTTCAAGTGGTTGCCTCTTGTTGATTTATACTACGGGATTAATAATAGTATGCTTCACAAGTAACCAACAATTTATATGACTAACAAGGCGAATATTAATTAATTCTTAGATCAACGCGAATCGCGTCAGTTTGTAGAACAATCAAATGCGCTTATTGCTCTACTCACTTACTTAGCTTCGTTTTTTAAATGTGTAAGGACCTCTCTTTTTTGGACTTCCTTTTAAGATCATGAAACTATTTTCCGAAATGAAACTATTTAAAAATATCTACTAAACTACGTCATATTTGGATCAAAAGAAGCTCGTAAAAAATTAACGAATCCACGCTTTTTTGAAAATTAAATGAGACCTATCTAAGTAGATCGATTTATCGTTCCCGGAAACTCCTACATACAAAATTTCGCTACAGCTAGACTGTAGACGCAGGAATTTGCTAGTGGACTGGGTCTTTAAAATATAGAAGTTGTACGCTTAAAACGATTGTCAAAAATATTACGGACTTCATTCATAATTTTCATTCAAAAGTTTGAAGTAACCAGAAAAAATATATAAAAGTACGTTCATATTTTCATACAAAATACTATAGCAAAATACCGTTTTAGGTGATTTTTAAAAGTAGCCCATTTAACCTGCCATGTACCACAGATAATATAATACTACTAAACATGTACATACATCCGTTTGATCTGAGCTATCTATTAGATGCCTCAGCTGTATGTAACCAACCATCGTCAGACAAAGCAGTAAAAATAAATAATTATGTTGATCTTTGACCCCACGATGATGCATGCTGTCATTCCAATTGCATTAAAGTGCGGTTAGTTGCAATTCCTGAGAAGTGCCCTGGAATCAGGTTGCTTGGAGGTCAGATGCCCAAGGTTCTGGTTTCTGGTTGGCAAACTGGGATTCCCGAGGCTGAGTCACTGTTTTTTTTAATTTACGCACATTATTGGCGGATCTCACATCTGAATGCATCGCAGCTGCGCATTTTTAGCTCAAACGTACGTAACGCGCATCTCTGTCTGATGTAAGAAGATTTCTAAAAACCGACGCTGACGCAGCACCGACGAATGAACTTGCGTTGTTTGACCGACGCATCTGTTGACGCAGGTTCATGCGTTGGAGCATTTTTAGTATGGGAGATTTGAAATTTTCTTGCATCTGACAGACACATGCTGCATTACGATTGCGCCAATATAGTGTTCCGTTTTGTATTATGTGTCAGTACCACCTCAGGCACAGGATTTTTCGATATCGGTAAATCTTTTCGCATTTTTTTTAAGTTGTTTGATAGTACCTATCTAGCTATTATCAGTCTACTCATCTAGCTATTTAAGTATAGTTTGTAAAATTTACCTTAACCCTTGTGACGTTTGTGACCTTGGAGCAAATGTTTAGTAGGAATGTATATTGTATTTTTGACTCGCCTAAGTCGCTCACTAATAATTGCTGTGTTATGTGGGTTAATTACACAGAATGAGATTTGTATTTTCATCAATAAATGTGCCCTTGACATTCATTAAATATGATATGATCAATTATTGCGAGTCCAAATTGTTGAGCTAATTGAACTAATAATTGCTGTGTTATGTGGGTTAATTACACAGAATGAGATTTGTATTTTCATCAATAAATGTGCCCTTGACATTCATTAAATATGATATGATCAATTATTGCGAGTCCAAATTGTTTTTATTAGTGCCAAAAGCAAAGATAGGCGTAGGTTATAAGTTTTACAAATAAATACTAAGTTTTTCATTAATTTGTAAAATATAACTACTTGCAAGTATTACTTACGAGTAGCCTTATCTATCAGAAATACTTATCACTACATATTATAAAGTAAAGTCGCTTTTCGCGTTTGCATGTATGTATGTTGGCCTAAATTTTTTGACGTTTCCTGACATATGTTCCTAGGGGAAAGTTGTTCAGTTTCATGGTCTGCCTGCACCCTATCAGTATTAGGGACGCTGTCCCTTACACCCCGTATTTTGAATGCTTAATTATTTAGGTAACTACTTAACTATAAATATTTCGATAACCGGGTGCTAGTAAGCTTATAATTTACTTAGTATTTCCTTCCTTCCTTATCAACTTACTCATATGTTTATTGTAATTACTATGTAGACGACCAAACTAAACTGACATATCTACTTAATGTGTAAAGTTCGAAGACTTATGTGTTACTTTATTTCCCACTCAATTGTCTACTCAATATGGCCTGCTTCTGTTGTAATTAGTCTTCTAAGGAAGTATTAATCGCATATTGTCAAGAACATTAATATTAGGTGGATCGCACACTTAACGCACGACGGAGCGCTAAAATATCGCAGCGGTCTCTCAGATACATACTAGAAACGTCACGTCCCATAATAAAACCGCATTCGACGGACGAAACTGCGATAGCGCTGCGTCAACAGCGGTTGAGCGGTTTTAGTATGGGGACGGATATTTACAGTATGGATCTGTCAGAACGCTGCGATGTTATAGCGCTCCGTCGTGCGTTAAGTGTGCGATCCGCCTAACAAGTACACGTCTATCTAGCTAGGACTTGGAGCTAGGGTCACTGTTTATTTGTACTGCAAATGAACATGACGTTATTAAACTGTATATACTTACTTACTTATAGATATAACAGCTATAGATGAAGTAAAATTTACTTTGTAATAACATTATATACTAAGGTACCTACTCATATTACTTTTATCTCTATTAAACATAACTGCTTAATTAGTAAATTCACTAATTATAAGTAATTATTATTTTTTATATGTGTAGTTCGCTCGATTCTCGCTATCTTTGTTTTTACGCAGTAGATTCGTTGTACAAGTATTACCTCGTATTAGTCGTGTTACTTTGCCAAAAACATGTATTTTATTCTAATACAATACATCTGTTGCCAGATATTTAAACAAAATACAGAATGATTTGCTTTTCCTCATTTTAATTTTGCCAGATTTCAGTGAAAAATGTAGCGATGAGTGCCCCTAGCCAAAATCTCTTTCATGACTCTTTTATTGGAATTTTTATTTTTAATAAGTAGGTAATGACAGGGTCCCAAGTCTGCTTTTTTTGTCATTATAACGCCATCAAAACTCAACTGTCATTCCATTGCCATTATGATTTTTCTATACTTCAAACTTTTAGCAGACTACGAAATGACCGAAATCATCCAAATGTGATACAATTGACAGCTGAAACGATTTTCATTTAGCAGACTTAGGATTCAGAAGTACTCATTTCAAACATTGACATTCGAATGAAAGGTACCTAAATCTAAACATGTGATTTAGAAATTCTAGACCACGTTTTAAACCAATTATTTCATAATATCTTTGCTTGTTTCACAACGGCCTTCAGAAACCATTTTCGGTAAAGTAGATAACTATTGTGCATCATATAGAGCTGTCAATAATACAGTTTTTGTTACATTTTGGTACATTACAGTATGCTAAGCATTGAGTCAACGTGTGTAGGTGGGGTCGACGACCTACCTTGGTACACACAATACTTCGATTCAAGTCGCTACCGTGTAATTATGATGTCAGAGTTTTAGGAGGTTTTGGCTCGAGGTTTAAAACGCCCGATTTTCGGTGCAAATAAGTGCATTCGCTAGAGACCGAACTTGTTAGGTCCCAATCGGTATGTGGGTTCTATCGTGAATCTCAGAAAAAAATCGGTTGTCTGTAAAATCGGTTTAGCGATAGATAGTCGAACGTGACAACGTCATAAGGATATACGTATGGAATGGTTGCTTTTTTCAAAAGTTAATATTAATTTTATTTATTTGATAAACATGCAGGATGTTAGAAAAAGTATTGACTTTCTTTCAAGGGATGAACCAGACCATGAAACTGAACAACTTTCCCTAAGAAACATAGGTCGAAATATGAAAAAAATTTTTGGACCTCACATACAATCTGACGTAGCCAGCTAGAGTACATTTCGTATATGAAAAATACATGACGGCTCCATCGAATTATAAGACAATGAAACGTTAAAAGGGCCTTTCCTATTACACCAGGCAATTCTACCCAGGTGGGAATGGGAAATTCTAGGATAATTGGATCAATGTTTCCCCACTTTAACCCTGAGAATTTCCGAACAGATAACTCACGTAACCACAATAGAGACCTAGGTGGTGGCTGAACTGAAAACATCTGACAACAAAGGCTCTCATTGGTTTACGGTAGATTAATTTGATATCTAAAAGCAAAAACTATTATATCCAGCAGAATATAATGACATTCCAAAATTATAATCTTATAAATAAGTAGGATACATAAGGGCTTTGCATGAACATAATAATGAATAAATGATAAATCATTTTCAAGGTTATTTACGCACGTTCCTTCTCATAACTTAAAGGTTCTGCTAACTTGTTGTTACCTTGCCATAGAAATATTTATGGGCGGTTCAAAAATATTTTTCATATTTCGACCTATGTTCCTTGGGGAAAGTTGTTCAGTTTCATGGACTGCTTCATCCTGTGAAAGGAGGTTAGTAGTTTTCCTAACATCCTGTATAAAACATGGTACTCTACATTTTTCGCTAGCGATTTCAATCAAACTATTACACCTATATTAGCTAAGTAACTGTAAGTATGGATTACGTGTAATGATTGAGAGAAAGTACACAGCGTGTGATGCCGGCTTAGAATAGCATCACCCCACATCCTTCCCGCGGGTGTCGTAAGAGGCGACTAAGGGACTCGAGGGTGTTGGTGTATTACAATTTTTAGGCGACAGGTTGACAACCTGTCACTATAGTGATACCCATGTTTTCTGAAACAACCTTAGAAAACAATCCTCAAAAATGTCAGACGTGGCGATAGCGACCGTATTCTTACGGCTGTTAAAGCTCTGCCTACCCCGCAAGGGATAAAGGCGTGATATATGTATGTATGTATGATTACTGTAAATTGTAAAGTTCTGAGTGGACGGGATTCCCAAAACCTGTGTTGCCGAAACCGCCGATCCAGGGTAACCTGTTTGACAGGTCGGTTGTCTTTACCTGCCAGATACCTATACCTATAGGTACCTCGTCCATAGTTAGTATTCTTTGTCTATAATAAGGATTATGATCAATTATGATAGGCAGTTAAACGATAGGCAGTTAAACGATAGACAGTTTCCAAATCTTACGCACGAGCAACGCTAAACTTGCGTCGACGGATGCCTCGTCAAACAAAACAACGCAAGTTTTGCGTTGCTCCTCCTTTAACGTCGGTATTTGCATGGCGGATTCGAAATTCCCTTGTATCTAACAGACGTATACGTTACGGATACGCGAAAACAAACCTAAATCCTGCAGTCTGTCTAGACATAATTTCAAGTACCTAGCTAGATATACTCCAGGCCTCGAATAGAGGATTTCTTGTAGTATGTGTGACGTGAAAATGGAAAAAAGGTTCGTCGAATGCTTCAATTGAGCGATTGTTTTTGTTAAGCAAAACTACTTAACTAACTTTACTAACTTCTCTGGCTCAGTTAATTAACTTACCAATTTATTAAAATATTGATTTTTGACAGGAAGCTTGCTTACTTCGTAGCATCCTATAATAGGAATCTACTTCTTCTTCATGGTGGACATGAAAAAACATTACTCTCCTTTTTTTGGTTGGGCAGTCGTGTAAAAATACTCAATCTACTGCTCCTTTTTCATTTTTCTTAAAATTTACCTTTTTCCTAACATTTTCATGATCACTGCAGTTATACGCGTTTTCTCGGCAGATACGTAACTTTCTAAAGATGCTGCGATCTTGAATTTTCAATGAATAACATTAAACTTCATTCGCTTACTTACATCATGACCAGCGTAACTGGCAGTACGCGCCCGTACGTGGGTGTATCGAGCCTTGAGGTCAAGTTACGCTGGTCGCGACACTATCTAAGCGAATGAGCTATACATTAGACGCATGAATGCAGACGAGAAATCGTAACTTTTCGAGCGGAAGGCATGCGATGTGCAGTTATCAGTTCTTTTGTACAGAACTTTCATACTTTCCACTGGAATAATATATTTTTCAATACATTTTCAGGGCTGGCAGCTTCCTGGCCCAGCGTATCAGCTTGGCCATTCAGCGAGGGAATGCTGCCAGTATGCTGGGGACTACGACTTGTGGGGACGCGCTGGAAGATATCATTTGTTTTTAGGTGTTTTTATTTTGTATTTTAGGTATAATTTTTATTTTGTGTATAGTTTAATTTAATAAATCCCCCATACATTCTTACTTTGGAGACAACCAACTCGTACTTATCTACTGCTTTTGTATGTTTAAAAAAATCAAATAGGTATGATGATAGATTATGACGGGCCAATATTATACAGGGCGTTCATTAGAGATGAGAGGTCTGAATTATGAAATAATTTGACAGTTCAGGGCCCCAAGTCTGCTATTTTTTTGTCATTGCCATTTAAACTCAACTGTCATTCAATTGCCATTGTGATTTTCTATACACGACTCTAGTAAAACATTCCAACTAAGATCCAATCGACATCCAACTGAAACGATTTTCATTTGGCATACTTACGACACAGATCTTTGGGTTGACTGGAACAGATCCCTTAATGGGATAAGTCCGCTTCTGTGCCATATCTTGTTTGTGTTTTGGTGTTTTCTTTTTTTGTACCAGTTTGAAGAAGGTGCGATGAAGTGATTACACATACATACATCTTTGATTATTTAGCAACGACGTAAAGATATAACTGATAAGAAAGCCGTGCCAATAGCTTAATGATTTGGTATAGTAAGTAGCAAAGAGTAGATACCCACTGCTTACATTAAAATTTAGGAAGGTGTGTAAGCATCTCTCACGAAGGTTCCGGGTTAGATTCTCGGTGGGTCACTCACAAAGTCGATATTTATCACTTTGTGAATTTGTTCCCAGTCTGGTTAGGACATTGCGGGCTGAACCATCCAATTGTCCGTAAGAAAGATGGTTCCGTGTTTCGGATGGCACGTTATTAACCTGTAGTTCCCGGTTGCTGTCTATGTCTGTCTACTTAGACAGTGGTCGTTACACAACCATATCAGAAGCCTGCTACTTGTAGAAGGCGATGGAAAAATTCTGACATCAGGGTTCACTGGGTCGTTGGACGACTCGGTATAACACACGAAAAGAGAGAGAGAGCATCTCTCATGCTTTATAATAAGTTGTTGTTAATAAGTTGTTTATAACAAGATAATAAAACCAAGTTTACGAGCGCGAACTTTTGACACGTGACGAATAATTCCGGTAAACTAATGCTATGATAGGGCATTGACCAGACAACTTACATACATAAAATGTTTTCTGTACATATTTCATTGCTATCTCTATTCCTATAGGTACCTCTTTGTTTTTCTCGTTGGTGATAAGATGGTGAACTTCCGGTCTACCGGCTCGTGCTGAATGCGGACTTCCGATCATTTCCACATCGTTCAGGTCCTTAGGTTTTGACCTGGTGCTGCTCGGTGACGCATTTTTCTTTGAATCCATGGTGTACACTTTCAACTCACAAAATTTTGTAAAATGTTCTTATAATTTAGTCAAAAAAACAAACAATTTTGCGATGTAAAGTAAGACACAAAAAAACAAAACTTTGCTTTTTTCGAACGCGCACGCAATTTGAAATGACGACCGCGCGCCGTTGCGTTCGCGCCAATACTGATTCATTAACTTCACGCCATAGGCATTCGCGTTCCAACATCCATCCAATGAGTAGATGTCTATAAATAAATCTTCTCAGTGTAAACCGAAATAAGACAAATATACAAGTCATTTTTGAGGTACTGCCTATATTCAAGATGTTCTCCTCAAGAATGCTACATACACAGAGCAGATACAATAGGCTACATAGATATGTATTTGTTAATGTTCTCTTTTACCTCCTAAAAGTAGGTCTCATCCACGTCTCATATCCTACTCACCTAAACAGCTATAACAGCCTCATCCTATCCGAGGGTATTGCCATACTCACCATGCTTGGCATGCGTGCGCCGTCTACCTAATTTGTGGTAGAGTCAAGTAGGTACGAGCTTTTAACGTTTATCAGCCTGGGTTCCACTTCTTTTTTTTTTTGGCCGTTATGGGGCCAACGATACTCAACTGTCACTCTAATGTCACCATGACTTCCTATAGGTACATACTTTTAGCAGAATACAAAACTCCCCAAACTTTTTTGAAACGCTATCATGAACTCAACGAGTTTAATACGATGCCGGCTTAGAATAGCATCACATCCTTTCCGCGGGTATCGTAAGAAGCGACTAAGGGACTCGAGAGTATTGGTGTATTACAATTTTTAAGTGACAGGCTGACAACCTGTCACTATAGTGATACACTTGTTTTCTGAAACAACCTTGGAAAACAATCCTCAAATATGTCAGACGACGTGGCGATAGCGACCGTATTCTTACGGCCGTTAACGCTCTGCCTACCCCGCAAGGGATAAAGGCGTGATATATGTATGTAGGTTAAAGAAAAGTACTAATACAAAACATAAAACTGAACAACTTTCCTCAAGCAAGGCTATGGTCGAAAAAAAAATGGTCTCTCGGATTGTATGTACATACAAAAGACGCGCAGCTAGAAGTTGACTCTATTAGTATAGAAAATCCAATTTGATTTTCCAACCTATGCTCCTTAGACGAAACGCAGTACTCTTTCTACTAGCACTCTGTAAAATGTTTAATAGGTTTCATAACTTAAATGAATTTCCAAGAAAGCTTAGGGTTACCCTTGTTAGCTGTTAACTTGCACAAAATTACTGTAATTAAAAAACTCACAAATAACTCAAAACCAAGGGTTAGTATTTCATGCAAATAAACCCTATGCAAAACATGCATGTTCCCTTAAATTATTGCTGTTTTTAAAGCTCTCAATTTCTAAAATTGTTATTTCTGAAACCGCGTACGGAAGTCCACAACACACTTCTACTAGATTTTTGTCATGTCAAGGATAAGGATTTCTTAATTTATTAGGCTATGCATTATTGGTTAAGTGTGAAACAAAAATTTTGTATCAGCTTTCCGCATGCGAAAATTCAAAAATAGAGTCCCCGGAAAGATCTCGGGTGGCGATGACGACCCGAAGCCTGAGCACAAAAGTTGGCCAATAACCACTGCATATAACAACCTATTTAAAACCAATTGTGACTCGGAATCGTCGAACGACCCAATGGTCGTCCTCTATAGATAAGTAATAGTTACCAACCATGAGCTCTCTTTTAAATTTTCAGATAATTTACAGCAGACTTTCGTAAACGGAATTTCAAAAATACACTTTTTTTTGGCTTTTGTGTGATGTGGTTATGCTGCGCTCACCCTACTCTACAATGTGCCATCTAAAATAACCGTTTATCTTTTTAACTAACTGGAACTGGTTTAACGTACTCTCCGTAGCACAGGATCATCTCTCTGAGAGACACTACAGTATGGAATGGACGTTACCTTATGATAAAAACCTTATAAATGATAACTTTAAGGACCATAATCATGGTCTATTTGAAAGAAAAAAAAGAACGTGAAAGAAAATTGAACCTCCTGGTGGATTTTTCTAAAAGAAAATTTTATTTCCCCGCGTTCAGTTAGAATGGTGTGCGATCTATCGTATGTTACGTGTATTAGACTAACTGAGCAAGTTCTTTGTATCATGTTGGCGGCATTGCATGAACACAGATTATGTATACTTCCGGTCCGTGTTATAAAAAAAACTCCGTCTATGGATTGTGCTTTTTATTTGCCAAATCTTCAATAAGTGAAAGAAAGATAGCGCTAATAAGTTGCGCTTTATCCATCTCTTTCTTTCGTCTTAATCGTACTTTGGTCGGTAGCAAATTTAGAGGTTAGCTGTCAAAACAGTCCGTTCCAGCTGCATCATAATCGTCTTTTTTCAAGAAATTGTTATTAAAATAATTGAACTAGCATTGTAAACTGCTTCTCAATGCTACCCAGAAGCCTAGGTAAACTAGTAGAAAGTGTTTTCTGTCCTATCATGAACGTAAAACTGTTAACCACTTATTTTTCTAAAATCGTAATTTTGCGTTATTTTCAGTGCACCGTTCCTTTTGGAATGGCTTGAGGCTAGCACGGGAGAATTCCACAGTTGCACAAACCCAGCCAGCGCCGCAAACTACCTCAGAAGGTACAGAAACCATAAAAATAACCTACCAAGATTTACAAAGGATAGTTACTTACTTTAGTGATATTTTGCTGCTGAAAAGTATGCTCTGACTGTTGCTTGATAAAGTTCTAGACAATCACCTCTAGAACATACAGAACCAAGCAGGGCTATTTTAGTTCTCTTTAAATTTCATTGATGCTCTTTAGTAATAACAAAATCGCACTTTATAGACAGCTCTCATTAGCAATGAGGATTTTTTGGGCTGAAAGCAATTCAGATTGAGGAATTTTTGAAGTTCAGTTCAGCGCCTGCCCAATAATTACCCATATTTATTTAGTGCTTTATTGTTTTTACAAATAAAATTTTATACAATTTTATAAGTTAATTTGTTACCCCTATCTATGGGAAATTGCACCGTATAATTCACTCTGAGTGTCATCTGCTAGCAAATAACTAAACAAACAAAAAAATTCCCCATTAGCGGCTGATAAGTTTTGTTGTTACTGTACATAATTTTCTTCTCCACAAAAATCCCTAATAAAAACTAAAATTTCTGTTTCAGATGTTGCAACAACAAAAAACAACCCTTTGGACCACCCAGACTACTTCCAAGTCCACAACCTATTCACCGTTAAGGATTTATTTGATGCAAGAGTTCACTATGGTCACAAAGAAGGTTCCCTGAATGATTACATGAGACCGTATCTCTACGGATCAAGACTTGGCCATTTGATATTTGACCTGGACATAACCGCAGAACATTTACGAAGAGCTCTGAATTTTACGGCTCATATCGCATACAGGGGCGGTATCATCTGCTTTTTCAACAGAAACGCCTTAAACGCGCATTTAGTCGAGAAAACGGCGCAAGAATGCGGAGAATACGCGCATACGAGGTTCTGGCGAGGAGGCATATTTACAAACGCCAACCATCAGTTTGGAGCTGTCACTAGGCTGCCAGATCTGTGCATATTTTTGAACACACAAAACAACATTCTAAACCAGCACACAGCTGTAAGAGACAGTGCTAAAATGTTGATACCAACTATTGGTATCGTTGACAGCAATTGCAACCCTAATTTGGTAACATACCCAGTTCCAGGCAATGATGACACCCCTATAGCAATCGAGTTGTATTGTAAATTATTTAAACAGGCTATCTTAAGAGGAAAGGAAGCAAGGATGAAGTTTATACAAGAAACTGAATAGAATATAACAATTATGTAGCACTTAGAATTAATACACAATTTAGGTATCAAATATTTTGTTTTATTTCATTATAATGAATGACTTATAATAAAATTCACAAAAAGGGTTGTTCATTAGTTAACAGTACATAAAAATATAGATTTTGATACTGATCAACCCAAAAGGAAATCTTAAATTGCAAGTAGCAGTATACTTTAACAAAATACTTATTCATAAATCTCACTAAATTATCTAATGAACACCCCTTAAAACAATATCACAAAATTCACTATAGGATTATTTTTAATTTAGTTAGTATTTGGTCCCAATTAACAAGATGAATTGTTTATCGTATTACGCATTACGAATAGTTCAGTATACCCTGTTATCCACTATCGCCAAAAAATGTGGAACGCTTCACGATTTTGCGTGTCATCCTTGCGCAGGGGCCATGCTAATCTTCTCTGTATCGTTCCAATTTTAGTATATGTACTGCCGAAGCAAGTACACTTACTTGGGCAAAAAATTTGTATATATACCAACTGGTCGAAAAACTTCAATACCGCGTTTTAGGATAGCGCATTTTGTATGGGAACGCGCGAAAATTTGGTGCAGCGCCATCTGCCGGCAGCGAGAAGAACTAAACATTTATTTAAAACATGTCTCTCCGATTCTACACTAATTTTATTTTTCTTTTGTGTGTACAAAATTCTAAGAATATTTATAATAATAATTAACTAATAAAAAAAAACTCGTACAGAATAATATGGCTGACAAAATATACAAGGAAATATACGAGCTAGTTCACCCAAGAAGGACCTTCCTCATCATATGAGGGTGTGGATTGTTGTTCTCCTCCCTGCTCTCCCAGCTGCCGGTGATACATTTGGAGCTGCACAGGTATTGCAGAAGTGGAATCCGATATTTGCCGCAAAAGTCCACGAATTTGATGTGCTCTACGCGATTGTCGAAGAATACACCTGGAAATGATATATTCAATTAAGCTACGAAATATTTGTTTTCCACTCTATCTGTTTTTTTTTTCGTGTGTGTCACCTAGTCCAACATCCGTCCAACGACCCAATGAAACCTAGAGTCAGAATTTTTCAACCGCCTTCTACAAGTAGCAGGCTTCTAACATGGTTGTAACGACCACCGTCTAAGTAGTAATCATAGACAGCAACCAGGAACTACGGCTTAACGTGCCATTCGACACACTGTACCTATTAGTGACAGTTTATAAAAATAGATTAAGCAGTTTATTAGGCGACGTTATTGCTAATAGGCAAGCTCTTACAATTTGAGACAACATAAAAAATTAACGAAATCGCCATTATAAATAAGTATGTAAGTGGAATATAGGTACCAAGTTAGGTATGTTTAAGTCTGTGTATCACATGATAGTGAAGTAAAGACCTACATTTACATTATTTATATCTTCCTTTTATCCGCGTAGGTATTATTTATTTATCAGGACGTTTTATCACTATGAGTGAGTACCTACCTGCGACTACAAACAAACACTACATAATAAGACATAGGTATAATATTTATATTATTACATAATTATACGATCACTGTAGTGTAGGTCTTAGAGCAAATCCAGGACTATCCAGCACTGATTGGGTCGTTGAGACCTATGATTAGAATCTGACATGACACTCAGCATGTCGTAAAAATTATTCTCAAATGGTTCCCTTGAATCTATATTCATACATATATTACGACTATCTGCGGGGTAGGCAGATCATAACATCTGTAATAACGGACATTCACGCCACGTCTGACAAAACTTTGAGGGCAACAGAACACTGTGTATCACTATAGTGAGAGGTTGTCAGCCTGTCGCCTAAAATTGCAATACACATAAAGCCTCAAATTCCTTAGTCGCCTCTTACGACACCCACGGGAAAGATATGGGGTGATGCTGTTCTAAGCCGGCATCACACGGTAAAATATGAATCAAAGGAATCTTTTCTGTAGTTATCGGTATAGTACCTAAGTAGACATCTTTCAAAGTTGTCGTTTCATACATTTAATTAGATACTAACCTACTGCATTATCTCAAATGACCTAAGAGAGTGACATCAAAATAACAAACAATAAATTGCAAGTTACTTGTTTGTATCTAACTTGCTAATTAATGATGCATCTTGTCACTAACACGTTTAGGACTTCATATTCAGGGTGTTTCAAATATTATCTATTTATTCTTCAACTGAGAAATGTTTTTAGTGTATCGTTTAAGGACATTTTATTTTAAATTGTAAAAGAAAAGAAAAATGTTTAAAATGTAGTAGGAACGTAACAAGAAAAGGAATGTTTAAAAATGTACCTAGTAGGTAGGTAAAACTTAAGCAAAATTATCAGCTTGATCATGCAGAATGCGACGTCCCTTCACAGAGGCATAAAGGCATACTATATCCAGCGACATAGCCACCTAATCAATAACGTTATTTATAACGGGTATCGCCGTTTGACCTACCCACAAAGCATATATACTGGGTGTAAGAGACGGTGTAACAAAAACTTTGCAGGCGTGATCAGACCATGAAGCTAAATAACTTTTTCTATGGGGGCTATGTTGGGAAACGAAAATATTATCCCATACAAAGTCACTCAGCTGAACGGGAATTTTGTATGGAAGGTCGAAAAAATCTTTCGTTTCCCAACATAGCCCCCATATAAAAAATTGTTCATGATCATGGTCTGAGCACGCCTGCAAAGTTTTCGTTACACCTCCGTCTCTTGCACCCTGTATAGAAAAGATGGTGTTTAGTTTAGGAAATATAATTATGATGTTTTCTAAAAGAAATCAGGTGAAGCTAGTACGGGGGTGAGGGGAGCGTTAAGGGGTCACCAGCAGAACCTACCGCCCAATCACTAGCGAGTAGTAATAATTGAATTAGAATCTGTGACGTCACGCCTTCACTGATGGTCACACGGCCTAATTGCTTATGGCTTGTCTTCTTTGGTGAACGTAGAGTTCGCGCCGCGAGAAAAGTCCCCCGAAAAACGTTTAAATGACCCTTAATCTGACTGACGTCATTTAAACTTTTTTCGCGGGATTTCTTTCGCGGCGCGGACTCTATGCCTAATTGATGCTTTCTCCACTCTGTTCTATTAGCGGTGATTCTGGCCACAATTATGCTGAAAAGAAGAAGAAGGAAGTCTTCTTTTTGTTTGGTTTGTGGATATACCTTTGCACTTAGGGTTGACGCAGCACTGCGCTGCGTTGAGATACTTCAGCAGGGTGTGCGGGACTTCGCCAGGAAGTATTGGAATACTATGCAGCTTGATGGTTCGTCCAGCGAGCTCCAATAGCGAAGGAGGTTGTAAAGTCATGTCCCGAACGAAGCGCACTACAAGTGGGTTGTCTCGAAGACTTAGCTGAAAGAGAAATTAAAAGATTCATTGAAGTGGCTAAGTTCTGAAGCTCTGTACTTGTACTCATAAATGAAAATAAGAAATAAAAAAATTGGCAAGCGTCGACCGGGAATCGAACTCGCATGCGAAAGTTCGCTAATTGTCCTGTATCACTCATTCTATTACTGAAATTGGTTTACATCACACATACCCTAAATGTTCACACAAATATGAAAAATCGAATGGCAGAAAGTATTATACGATTGGTTAGACCAAGACGTTGCATGCTTTTCGTGCGCGATTTCTGAAACCACCATTCGATTCGTTAAATTCGATTCAAGTAAAAAAACTGCTACTATAAGATGTATTGTTTGTACAGTTGTACACGGTTTACATTACTTATCGATTCTCGCATACACTGATAAATTCACATTAAACTCTTGACTATAAAAACATCAAGTAGTAGATATGTAAATACTTGTGGTTAGACCAGTCGTCGCGGATTTCCGTACACGGAATCACAACAATTCAGAAACCAACTATTATATCTTGTGAAACAAAACAAACTCCTTGTGAAACTCTAAGAACACCTACCTACTCATAAGATGAAAATATCTTAGGTCCGTAATGAATTATAAATCGCACTCAACTCTGAGATCGATCTCAAGAGCCATTTTGACAAATAAATAAATAAAAACAAATGTCAGTCAAGATCAATCTCACAGTTGAGTGCGGTTTATGAATTCGGGCCTTAAAGATCAAAAATGAAACTATTCAAAGCCCCATTCATACTCTTTTAGCTAGGTATATACTCAATGGATCATTCTAGTATTACATTTACCAAATGGATAAAGCACACTATGTATAAATAACATTGTTAACTTGATAACGACAGTAGATAGATTTGTTTGACCTTCTCCATTATAAAATGATAATGATCTGATCAATATACGGTACATAACATAACATAGTATCGTAGGTAGGTAGTTTGCCTAAGCTAAGCAGATGGCATTGGGTACCTTTGGCAGCAGTTTAACTTACCCATTAGCTTCAACCAATAGGTATTAGCACAGATAATATAATACTACTAGAGTAGTACAGATACCTAACGTCATAGAGGGAGTCCGATTGCCCTAAGACGGCTATTGGCGGGCTATTTGATATGTCGACACAGCGCGTGCGTTGCTAGCGACATCTAGGTTTTTTAATGGACTAATTTCCTTTAGTTAGGAATGAGACCCCATGGTATTAGTAAATTTTACTGAGTAATAGCATAAAATACCGTTGAGTAGGTATTTACTATTTTGGCTATATTCGCCGTGTGATGCCGGCTTAGAATAGCATCACCCCATTTCTTCCCCCGGGCGGTGTTGTAAAACGCAACTAAGGAACTCGAGGGTTTCATGTGTATTACAATTTTAGGCGACAGGCTGACAACCTGTCATTATAGTGATACACGAATCATCTGAAGGGCCCTCAATTCTTGTCAGACGTGGCGATAACGACCGTAATTTTACGATCGTTATCGCTCTGCCTACCCCGCAAGAAATAAATGCGTGATTTATTTATTAATGTATTTACTATTTCGTTGAAATTGTCCACAAGTTAGTAATTTTTTGAACACTAGGTGTTTTAATCAAACACTAGATTTTGTTACAAGTCTGCTAAATGAAAAAAGTTTCAGTTGGATGTCGATTGGATCTTAGTTGGATGATTTTGGTAGGATTATCGTAGTCTGCTAACAGTTTGAAGTATAAACAATTACAATGGCAATGAAAGGACAGTTGAGTTTCAATGGCGATACAATGACAAAAGAATCGCAGACTTAGGGCCCAGGGAGGGCAGGAGGGTTCCCAAAATAAATCTTCAACACCCTGTTCTGAGCTCGCCAATCTGCCTGCCAAGCGTGGTGAGTATGGCAATACCCACGAATTAGGGGAAGCTTCTTCTTTCTTCTTCTTTTCGAATGGGACACCGAGTCGTCCAACGACCGGATGAACCCTAGTGTCAGAATTTTTCAACCGCCTTCTACAAGTAGCAGGCTTTTGACATGGTTGTGTAACGACTGCCGTCTAAGTGATCATAGACAGCAACCGGGACCTACGGCTTAACGTGCCATCCGAAACACGGAACCATCTTACTTACGGACAATCGGGTGGTTCAGCCCGCAATGTCCTAACCAGACTGGGAAAAATTCACAAAGTGATAAAGTTCAACTTTGTGAGTGACCCACCGAGAATCGAACCCGGAACCTTCTGCGTCAAAGGCAGTTGCACTACCATTGCGCCACATCGGTCGTCAAGCTAAGCTAAGCTCGTCGGAAAGCTAACGTCAAGTAGTGGACTGTTGTGCCTGTAGTGGTAGTGGAAGATCGATCCTTTAAATATGAGTAAGTACGTATAGATAATTTAAGTGAAGGCAAAAATAAAATAATGTTGTTTTTTCCTCATTGTTGTTTTGGTCTATATTTTCTTCAAATATTTTGTGGCTATCCTTCCCCGAAACGTAGTCATGTACCTACAGTACAATCGTAGCATAACAGTTTTATCTCAAGTCAGAGGTCCCTTCTCATAATGGGACCTTATCGTTATTATCTCGCAAGTTGGATGCACTTGTCATCCAGGGGTCACATTTTACACCGTTTGTCATATTTAGCACGCAAAAAAAGTACGTTTGATGCCGTGTGATGCCGGCTTAGAATAGCATCACCCCATTTCTTTCCTGCGGCTGCGTAAGAGGCGACTAAGGGATTTGAGGGATTCATGTCTATTACAACTTTTAGGCGAAAGGCTGACAATATAGTGATACACAAATTATCTCAACCGGCCCTCAATATTCGTCAGACGTGGCGATAGCGAATGCAATATTACGGTCGTCAACGCTCTGCCTACCCCGCCAGGGATATATTTTTTTTTTTATCTACGATGGGCTTACTCTTGACCCCAATCTTACCCTAAAGCAGAGATGGGATCTACGGTGGAGCGAGCTTGCCCAGAAGATGCCTATTCACTCTAGACTTAAAGAGATTCAGGTTATATGCACTCGGAAATACGGACGCAGGCAGGGAATTCTATCCTTTAGCCGTGCGCATAATGAAAGATGATTTGAAGCGCTTAGTGCGTAATGTGGGTATTTCAACTAAGAACGGATGGTAGCCGGCCGTGCGTCTGGATGTCCGATGGAAGAAAGGAGACGGTGGTATGAGCTCATGCAGCTCACGCGCACACTCTCCGAAGTACAATCTATAGAAGACCGTTAGGCAAGCAACCTTGCGGTGATATAGGCGTGATTTGTATGTGTGTGTCATATTTAGCACGCAAAAAAAGTACGTCGATTATTTCCCCAATTAACAAATACTTAATAATATTTACGTTCGTGTATTGTATTCAAAACATGGGCTTATCGAAATGTATTTTTAGTTGAAACAGGTACTTTATTAATATTCCCTCTGTTATCTGTAAGTAAGTACATACGTAGAGTAGCTGTATTTATTATTCATTGTAGTTATTATAGCTACCTACCTATTACTTACAATATTTATGGCAGTAAGTCATAAGTAAATTATGCACGGCTATTGCTTGCACGAGGTAACAAATGGAAATTCTAATACGTTTTTGAACTGCGCAGTTCTCTGTTCCAGATATTATCGCGAGCAGATAAAAGTTCGACTCCCGTCTGGCCTTAATTATCCCACTCAACAAATCTTTTACAACTACCTAGATATGCTTATTTATCATATCACCATTGGTCCATGGTATCACGGTGGTACAGATAGATTATGCAGGACCGATCGATACATTCAGGGATTTCTATAATTTTAATTGAAACCATTACCAACTCATGAGCTTCTAATAACAGATAAAACACTTTTTGCAGTTTTTGCCATTAAATGAGCCCCCTAAATTCGGCACCTAACCACAGAATATATAATAGTACTACCTAACTTACGTACCCACATACATACATATAAGAAAAGCGCGATGTGTTAAAGGCACGTCCACCCGTCGCCATTACTATAATTATGTAAATGGCAAACGCACGTGTCCACACTGTGCACGGGAGTTTACTGACAAAATTGGCTACAATAGCCATCTCCGGGCCCACCAGCGCCGATATGATTAGAAGTCGAAGTGGTCGCCATGGCCGAAATCGATCGGAGAGATCACCATCATCACATATAAGAACAAAAAGATCTCGAGACAGGTAAAAGTCCTGTGTAGGTATTACTTTCGAACATTACAGGTAACCTTGCTACTCACTGCCCAGTTTACACGTTGGGAAAATGTAAGTAAAATACGCTACTTTGATAAGTATTATTGTGATCAAGGGCTATCGCGAGTATTAACGAGGAACCAGTGCTCCATGCAATGAAACTGCAGGTTATACAGGTGAAATGCAATCTAATAGCCAATGGGTAATAGCAGATAAAACCCGGAATTTTGACCCGCTACGCAATGTATGATTATCATCATCGAATTTCACCTGTAGACTTGTAGCCTGTAGTTTCGAAAAACGGGGCACTGATAAATCGTGATTAAGATTACCTCCGTTAAGCATTTCAGCTTGATGATCTGCGTGGGCAGCGTCTTCAGCCTGTTCTTATGCAGCAGCAGGGACCTCAGCTGGTTCAGGTTGGCGATACTGGCTGGAAGCTGCTCAATGAAGTTGTCACTCAGCACCAGCGCCTGGAGAGACGTGAGGCTGCCGACTGACTCAGGTACCTCAGAGATCTGATTGCCGCCAAGTGAGAGGATCTGTAAGCTGGAAACATACATAAATAAAAATAAATATCCTTGACAATTCACACAGCGCCATCTAGCCCCAAACTAAGCAAAGCTTGTACTATGGGAGCTAGATAACTGATACTAATACTTATTTACTTTTTTTTGTAAGTATATATTATACATAGAAAACACCCAGACTCGACACAAATATTTGAAAATTGACTTAACATGTATGGAAGGAAGCTCCAATAAATTTTGTCCTTGGGGAAAGTTGTTCAGTTTCAAGGGCTGGTTCACCCCTTAAAATATTTGCAGCGAATTTTTTACACCTTATAGGCACACACAATGGTACATAGGTATACCTAGATGGATGTAGAGTGTTTCGCATGAATTGGAAGACATTCCTAACAGGATTAGGTATGTACCTAACTTCAACAGATTCTTCTACAGTTGTTGCAGCAAGTTATTTAATATTGAATTAGAATGTTTATAATTTACTGAAGTTTCGTGAAGCTCAGTAGTCATCATACCCTGCTACAAACATTAAACATTACTATTGTCCCAGGAGAAAGAACTCAATGGTACCTTGAGATAAGAACTATGACAATAATTAGTTATAATAGCGTGGATTAAAACAAATCATCATCATCAATCAATACATACATAGTATCACTACATAGTAGTTTATAGCAAAGTCGCTTTTCGCGTCTGTCTGTATGTATGTTTGCTTAAACCCCCATCGTTCGAATAGGCCACATTTGACAGCTGTCAAAATCATGTTAATGCTTTGACTTAAGGTCTAATTTTCTATGTTGATATGTCCTTTTGTATGGGTTTGACAGCTGTCAAATATGGCCTACTCTAACGACGGAGGTTTAAATCTTGAAAACTACACAACGGATTTTGATACTTATTTTTATACATACATACACATACACAAATCACGCCTTTATCCCGGAGTAGGCAGAGCGTTAACAATCATAAAATGACCCCGTGCACCCCATTTCTTCCCGTGGGTGTTCCCATGTGTGCCTATTGTAAAAGGCAACTAAGGGACTCGAGGGTTTCATGTGTATTACAATTTTAGACGACAGGCTGACAACCTGTCACTAGAGTGAAACAGTGATACATGTATCATCGAAAAAGGCCCTCAATACATGTCAGACGTGGCGATAACGACAGTAATTTTACGATTGTTAACGCTTTTTTTTATACGAAACAAGAAAGACAAACAAAGAATTACAAGAAAGATGATAAAAATGAATTAGGCAGACTTTGCGTCACAGTCAGACAGACATCAATTCCCAAATTATTATCAATCGTGCTATCACAGCAATCCTGATAGGATGACAGATAATAATTATGATAGGTGATAAAGTGATACTTATGTAAAACTTTCCCAATATTTTATGCAATAAGACGATAATACTAGTAGCAGGTAAGTATACATAAGAAGTAATATTTTTGCTTTTTGCAGTAAAAGATCGTTATGTAAGAGCAGGAAAAAGTGTTTGTGATGTAAAAATAAATAAAGAATACTACCTATATGCAATGCACAAAGAATTAGGTCATCCGTTCTACAGTATAGATAGATGTCAGACTTCCAAGCAAGTGAATCATCTTTAAGGGTATGTTGGGGAGCTTAGGCGAATCCCACATTGCTTCGGACTCGGACCCCACCTACCACACAAGAACAAGTGATCTCTCTCTCTTTTTTCGTGTGGGACACCGAGTCGCCCCACGACCCGATGAACCTTAGTGTCAGAATTTTTCAACTACCTACAAGTAGTAGGCTTATGGCATGGACAGCAATGGGAAAATCTTAATCCAAACCCACGTAGTCTGAGATCTATTTGTTTTAAAGACCATAAACTACGACACAGTGTCTTGACCATTTATTGCACACAAAAATAGATACAGGACAAATACTAAAAGAAAGGACACAACAGGCACTAAACACAACAGCTATAAACGGTAAACCCCTGCGATTTCTACTTCGGCACTTCTAAAAAAGGGGTGACAAAGCAAGTCAGTGGGCAGAGTAGCTCAGATGAGCTCCACACTACAACTTTGAGTCTTGCACAAGATCGTGGGAGTTTGCGCCTATTAGATATTTATAGTTAGGTACAGCAATTTTTTGCAGAAGATGATCATCTCGAAGAAAGAGCTAACTGTGCACAACGAATATAATAATACTTTCTCCTATGAAGCGGCTATAGTACCCATAGGTACATCATCGAATGGCTCATTGCTGTGCTAGATTATCAGGCTGTTTGGACCGAATCGGCCAAGAACAAGGCAGACCACCTGCCAGATGGGCAGACGATCTAGTGACTATATATAGACATTGGAGACAATGGATGCGGGAGGCACAGGACCGGTAGATGGTGCGAAAAAGAAGAGGCCTATAAAGCAGTGAGTATATATAGGCTAATAATGATGACGATGATGATGATGCTTAGACTGGACCAGCATCTTTATTACATATTTTTCCTACTAGTAAACATGGCAAAACAAAACTAAAGTAGCGAACTCCTAATCGATTGCCAATCAATGTAATTAGAGCAATCTGCGGAAGAAAAAAGTGCCGACAGAATTGAGCAATCAATCGCGTAACGGCAAATTGGGCCAATTGATGCAACATTAAAAACTCCGCAGAGTTTTGACTTGGCAGTAATTTACTGTTGAGTAAGGGGGTTCTCGGGTGGAAGCCACCAGGCCGTGGTAAGAGTTGCGCTGGACGCCCTCCGGCCAGAAGATGGGCCGATGACTAAAAGAGGCTGCTAGCGACTAGATAGCAAAAACGGGCAATGGAAGAGACCTACGTCCACGGACTGCTATAGGGCTAACATGTAACTGAGGCTATGATAATATGAGGTCTACTTCACATTTTATGTAAGTATTTCTGTCATGGATCTAAACTGTAGACCCATTTTGCTTGGTTTAGACTCTTAAGAAAGAAGCATAGAAAAAATGCGAAACGGGCTTGTTGCGAATTTTGAGCAGCAGACGTCTGCCAGTTAAGCCATAGCCAATAGTTATTCTAACTAGGTAACAATAGTTATTCTTACATCGTTGCGATACCCACTTGCAAAATTAGTCTACGCAAATCACGGCCATGCATGCCCTCGTGCTATACGTGTCTTAAGTAGGTAACTAACTGTTTTATAAGTCAACGACAAGGTTCTTATACTGCTCTATTAGTTTATCAATTACCTCATTCATATTCTACATTTTGACGAACAAAACAACTCGAAGCATACCTATATTTTACCAAGGTCAATACAGTTGCGAATGTCACGGTAGTATGCTACATTTTTGGTCCTTCGAGCCGGATAAATAAGTAAATAAATATGGCCGCCAAATGGCAGGTTTATGTTTTATAAGAAAAATGGTTTCATTATATTAGGTTTTTGTTGTGACTCGTTATCAGTAGATACACGCACTAGCCTCGTAGTCGACGTCTGATTCTATACGTTTGTTGTTTTATGTATGATAGATAAGAATAGCGGTACTGTCTATAATCCAGTAGGTAAAACTCGAGACCATGTCGTAAAACAGTTTTTTTGCATGTATTCCCAAGAGAGTAGCTGGAGGATACATACATACACAAATCACGCCTTTATCCCTTGCGGGATAAATTACGGTCATTATCGCCACGTCTGACAAGTATTGAGGGCCCCTTCAGATGATTCGTGTATATCACTGTAGTGACAGGATGCCGGCAGCTGGAGGGTGAATGATAATAAAATAAAGTACTGTTTTGTCAGATTTTTCGGTTTGAGTTCTCTTATCGGACCATAAATTTGTAAAAGAAATAAGTTCGCTGACCTTTCTGCAGCGTAGCTAACAGAATTTGCTATGGTTCTGCCTTTACACCTGTGCTCTACAGTACAGTCAAGTCGATACCATTTCGATAAGGTTAAATATACATATATATATAAATCACGCCTATATTACTAGCGGGGTAAGCAGAGCGTTAACTATATATAAGGATAGATTAATGTAAGTAGTGTGGGATAGGAGAAATTAGACTGCAAAATTATAATTACTAATTTAGCAGTCGGGAACGTATTCTTAAAGTTGTCACATTGTACAACACGTGGAAACTTTAGTTAGTTTAATGATGTTTATAAAACATAATCTCGACTCTGCATCAAATTCGTAATGTTAAAATAATAACGACCAAAATGTGGATGTTTACAAAACTGTTAGTCAAATTAGAGCGTGATCAATCTTACCAGTTCAGTTTCCATATTTCCTTTGGTATCTTTTGAATAAAGTTGCCGCCTAAGTAGAGGTATTTAATGGACTTTAGTTCTAACACTTGTTCTGGGAAGAAGTTCATCTGGTTTCCGCTAAGATTAAGTTCTCGAAGAGTGCTCTGCGTCGCAGTGAAACTCTTCGGAAGGGACTCATTCGTCAGCTGATTATGTTTCGCTATCAACGAAGTCACAGGGCAGTACTTCAGGATATCAGGTAGCACGGTCAGCCTGTTGTTGCTGACATCCAGTATCTTCAAGTTGCAAAACCTGTTTATTGCCTTCGGCAGCGAGCTGATTCGGTTGTGGTTCAGGAGGATTGTTTCGTAATTTTCCGCGCAATCCTTCTCATTGATCACGCTCTCGAGTTCTGCTTCGAAGGTGTCGGAGTTGATGAACTGGCTGGAGAAGTCGAGGGTTCTTTGGTCGCGGGTGTCGCTGTCACAGCTGTCTGAAGTGTAGTAGTCCATTTTGGCACTATTTTGTTTGCGTTATGAGCATTATAGTGCGTTGGAAGGCGCGCAAGCGGACCGCTGGCCCCGATCGCGGCGTCCGCGCAACTGCGCGCGCATGGCTGGTGGAAGCGCGTGCGCGGTGGTCATTCGCGGTTCTCTCGCTCTCTTGATAAAGAGATAAACTTGCCTAGAAATGTGACCATCTGCACAATTGAATGATTCGCAATCGCGAAAGGAAATGATCATTAGACCAACGAGAATAGACGGTATCTACCTATGTAGGAAGGAACGAGCACAGTAGGTAGACAGGTAGGTACCATAACGTTGATCTTAGGAATCATTCAGGATCAGTTCTGGTCCGTGTTCTGGTGTAACTGTACCTACCTACCTACCTGATTCCGTGTTCATGATTTTTTCACCAACAAAAAGATTAGTACATTCACCTCTGCTTCAGGTGCTTTCTAGATCTACTGCTCCGAAGCCGTATCGTGTTCGTGGTTTGGATCCTGTAGGTACCCACCAATCACTAGGCGTATTTTACTACGTTGTTCCACTTACTTACCTATTTTTCCACGTACCTACATACCCTACGCTACGCCAACGCAGGAATCAGCTGATTCTCTATAGAAATTCTATGGAAGAATAAATCACTCTGTGCTTCGGAGGGCACGTTAAGCGAAGCAATGCATTATTTGTGACTTCCAAAAGTTGTGTGAGGTAGGGTTTATGAAAGAATACCTACATCACTTCTAATAATGTTAATCGTTCATAACCTCCCTCAGCACAACGCTGCCGCCGTCTATCAAGCCACAACCCACATTTTTGAAATTCGTGCCAGCGCGCCATCAGCGCCAGGCACGGTATATTTTGAATTTTATGAAGAGAGCTATGAGTTTTTATTTATATTTGGTAGTGTAATTGTTTAATTGCTCTGCCTACTGCCAATAAAAGTTAAAACCATAGAGAATGAAACTGTTTTACCGACAATATAACATGTTTACCGCTAAACTTGTCAGGTGGCGCTAGTTTCTTTGAATCTATGGCATTTTTGTGACGTCACCCTCGTATGTTCGGTGATCGAAGGCCCGAATGGAAGCCGAATGTCACCGAATGCGAGAGCGAGTACGAGTCTGAAGAAGAAACTAAAAATCTGTCGTTCACTTTTAGTGATGTAAATTTTGAAAAATTATCAAAATGATATTGTAAAACGTTTCAAAGACAGTCTTATTTTGATTTTGATTGTATCATAGTGATATTGTTTTGACTATTCCATCCGTAACTTTGTATTTCGTCGGTACAGTGAGAGAGTTCAGTGCGAGTGCAAGGGTGGTAACGAGAAATGTGAAGTATCTATGAAGTTCAGGATTTTACTGCCGTTTATTTTATACCTATAATAATGAGCGGACGCCCTAGGACCACATCGTTCGCCGAGGGCAACAAATCCGTTCGAAAAACATTCGAAACTCAACCGCAGAAACCAGCCCTAGGAGGAGTAAAAATTAGCAGTAAGTACCACCTAACCATTCTTTCATTTGTCGGCCATCGTGATTTCCTTCGCCTGTGACGTATCTCGATACTGACAATTTTAAACATGGCTGCGGACTGCCACAAATCATGTTTTACTGAATCCTTGGGACCAGGACGACTGATTTCCAAATCAATATCGGCGGTCCACCGCCTGGCAGTTTTACAAAAATGGCCACAGGCTACGCTTCCCTTCTGCCACATATGCCTGCGATGTGACATATCACGTCAAAATACCTATTGAATTTTAGTAAAATGCGTCGTATTTTACGATTATCGCGCGGTCTCAGAAATCGCGTTAGGTTCGGTTTTTTGTACAATTCCACATAACCTAATTTCGATTGGTACGCCTATATCAGCTGCGTCGTGAAGTAGTTTCGTATGAGTAAGTACCCAATTTCCACTTTTACATGACGTAATAAAATTACTGATAATCTGGTTAAGAAATTACCATAAATTACTCTCCTCATCTACACAAAGTATACCTACCACTATTTCCATGAGACATCTAATTTTGGCCACATCAATGTAGGTATTTTTGGTTAGGATCTGTAGAGAAGCTATGTAGTTAGTTAGTAATTAGTAAAGTGAAAGAGAATGTTGTTAGGAATCTGTAACAAGTTATGTGGCAGTTGGTAACAAAAGTAGTCACAAATGGAGTGTTTCTAATTTGACATCAATTTGTACACTCACAGCTCGCAAGTGTTATTCTTGTTTTGTTATTTGCTAATAAATTTTCATTTTATGCTACTTCGAACACTGCCCTAAGTCTGAAAAGTATACTGAAAAAATGGTGCTGTTTGTTTGGTATATTTCAGATATTTCTTTGTCCAGAGTTTACTTCATTAGACTTACAAAACAGTTGTGTATTTATTTTACACATCAATAAATAAAAAAAAGCAAGATCAAACATATTTCCAGTGCATCTCCAAGAGGCATGATGTCCAGCATAATGGCAGCATTCCTTCTTTGGCTTTTGCGCAAAGCTAAATAACACAGCGATCATATGATGGATCCGATAGTACGCCTGCCCTGTAATAGAGGGTGGTGGGATCGGTCTCCACTGGACACAAGTATTTGTTAAGTCAATTTTCAAATATTTGTTACTAGTCTGGGTGTTTTCTTTGTATAGTTATGTATCTATTTACAAAAAGTATATAAGTATTAAATTCAGCTATCTAGTTCACATAGTACAAAGCTTTGCTTAGTTTGGAGCTAGATGGTACTGTGTGAATTGACACATTGTCCTGGATATTTATTACTATTTATATTTTATTTCTAGTTTCCTTTTCTTCATGGGATGGACAAAATACATTTTTTTTTTATTCTTTGGATTTAAGTCTTGTAAGATTACTTGAAATATTCGGACAACAAACATTTCTAATTTATCTTCCTTTGAGTTGAACATAACATGTTAATCACGTGGAAGATCTGACTCATTTCTGCTTGTTTTTGATACTCTATTATTCTGATTGGGCCCTATGTAGGACAAATAAATTTGTATATCTGTCAAGTACTTTAAACAAAAGTTGTGCAATAAAGTTCCAAAGTTCAGGTAATGCAATAAAAATTATGACATAATCAAATTGAATAAAAAATTCCGTTAACTTGGGCAGACTTGGGACCCCAGTCTCTATGTTTTCTAGTGTTTCTAACAATGTTTTTCCTGGATAAAATATAAACTATGCTCTTCAAATGCATCTAGGTGGCAAAAATATTTATTAAAGCAATGAAATAAATTTTAGTTTATTCTGGTCAATAACTTACATCACTATTTTCAATTCAAGAAAAAAATATCAAAATCATGTTTAAATTCTTGCAGTAGGTATAGATTTCTAGGTTTACTCAAAAATGTGTTTGTTAAATTATCTAGCCATTGTATCTAGCTAGCCTGTGTACTTATAATTAGTGCTACAGTAATTTCTGATAAGATAACATTAATTGTGGACTCCAATTGTTGTAACCAATTATTGTTGTTTCTATGATAAAGTTTGGTTCCATGTTACAATTTAAAAGGAATACAATTACACATCCTTCTGCAACATATTTTTGTGTACAAAAAATGTTGCGTCAAACCCAAATTTGTTGGTTAAGGAGAGAGACAATGTGATAAGTACCTGCACATTGTAGATTCCTAGGTAACACTAGAACACTAGAAGGAATGCTACCTATTTGTTCTTACTACCATACTTCTAATATGGCAAATTAAAAAGAAGTCCATTCACAGTCATTTGATATTCTATTCAGGTATATTGCCTAAAGCCCTCCCCCACCATGCACACTAAAAGTCAAAACAATTAATCATCAAAAAAGTATCCCTATTAGGGATCCATTAAATTTTGCCAAGTTGAGGTATGCATGAGTATTTTGAGGTCAAGACTTAGCACATGAAAGTAAATAACCAATGCTAAGAATTAAAAAACCTTGGATGCACTCTCTAGATTTGTGACATAGAAATTGTGCAAAAATAAGATATACACACCACCTTGAAGCCTGTTTACGACTTTCCTGTCATATCATCATCTAATTAAGAGCATTGCCCCTGTCGGTGGAGTATCCGCCAGCTTTCTGTGTCTTCTGCCTTCTTCTTGACATAGAGGGTGTTTTGAAAAGTACTAACTTCATATATGTTATTAAATTCATCCATAAAATAACTTGTACATGAATTACAATTCTCTCAATATTTTCTTATCATGAATGTATAATCTGACTAAGCCGTTATTCTATGCGAGATGACCTAAGATAATAAAATGATATATCTCGGCCTTGTGCAGACACGTGGGCTCTCATCCCAGTGTTGCCCACATCAAATAGTATAAAGCAAGTCGCTTTTCGTATCTCTCCCTACTTGTCTGTATGTATGAGATCTAAATCTTTAAAACTACACAATGGATTTGGATGCAGTTTTTGTAATAGATAGAATAATTAAAGAGAAAGGTTTCTATGTATAGTACTTGCTGGTAAAACAGCTTCCCTCAGTAAAATAAGTTACAGCGGGTGCAATCCATAGAGTATGACTTTTTACACAAAATGATTGAAAAGCTAACTGGACTGACACATATTTTCCCAGTAGAGTTGATAATAATAAATGTAAGAAGAATGTTACCCACGGATCTTAATTTCGTATTAAGTCTATTGGATTGGTGTTCAAAATATATCTAGTTTTTTATTGTAGTTGTTGATGTGACTAAGGGATGAATCTAGAGAATGGACAAGGAATGCCTTGTGAACGCAACATCTTCCACAGCGCTCGCCAATCCGCCTGCCAACTGATAGATCCATGTCCAGCAGTGGACTATTGTTAAAGCTGTTCTGCTTCATGAGCTAGTTCTGTACAAAACTAATAATAAGGAGAAGTCTTTTCCATTTCAATAATGTAACAATGGTTCTCGTTATATTCAGAGACAATTCAATAACCTGAAGACCCTTGGGGATATTTTTACCGCGTAAAATAAAATATCTCCTACCGGTTGGGACAATCAGGAGACGTATTTTTGAATCAATATTTTACTTACTACCAGCGGCCCGCCCAGCGGTGTACTAGCTGCAAACCGTTTTCCCGGGGGAATGAAACATTTTCCCCGCATATAAACCTTCTTCTTGAATCACTCGTATCTATTTTTAAAAAACTGCATCACATTCCATTGGTTACTTTTAAAGATCTAAGCGTACACACAGATTTAGGATCAAATGCGGGAAGAGACTGCTTTATACCATAGTACCCCCTTCTTTATACTATGTGGTGATGTAGTGTAGTGCAATCGGATTTTCATGGTCGTAAATGCTCTGTCTACCTAGTACCCCGCAAGGGATTGAGGCGTGATATGTGTGTATGTATGTATGTAGTGTATCGTAGCGAGGAACAGTCTGAAACGGTGTATAACTATAAACACTGCTAGTTCTACTACAAATCCATTATGGTGAATTCTATATCTGATTCGTAACGTAAGACCACTGTTATCAGTCTCACAGCTTGGCGAATACGAAATAGGATTTCAACCGATTCAAAAATACGACTCCTGGAATCACGCAAATGTAAAACGCAGACGTAAAAGGTGGGCTTGCTAAGAGTCTGTCGAGACGAAAAGTCGAGTTCAGATGGCCTTGACATATTTTCTTAGAATTTGAAGCAAAAAGTAGGAATTGAGATGGTGGATGAGATAAGAACCTACATTCCACAAGAAAAAAAACTCAAGAGGCTGGATTAATTTGACAGCAAATCATCAAACAGAGTAGTAGGATTACCACACCATGCTTGGCAGGCGGATTGGCGAGCGCAGTGCAAGTTGCTGTAGATGTTCATAAGAAACGCTGTTGCCCATTCCTTAAGTTCTTTCCTTAGTCACATTCTACGGCACCCACGGGTAGCAGTTGAGCAATGATTTTAGCCATCGGTGGCACACGGTAAAACCTTAAAATTATCTATAAAATATCTTATCTAGATCTGTTTCTCTATATTGCCGAGCGAAAAACAACCTTCAGCTTATATCATTCGAGCTCTGGATTTATAAATCAAAACAAGGTCCTTCCATTTCTCAAACTCATAATTACAATGAAAAATAGCCCAATTATTGTTTGCAAGACGATTATTGTATTACACTGTCGGTTTATAAATCTCCGCAGGTTTTCAAGGTCTGCAAGCAAACCAGTTTTGTAACGATTTTTTAGGACTCCATAAATAAGTGTTTAACGCCGTCTTTACGCATTTATACGTATATCACGCCTGTATCCCTTGCGGGGTGCGCAGATCATTAACGGCTTTAAAAATACGGTCGCTATCGCCACGTCCGCCAAATATTGGAAGGACGTTAGAAATTCGTCTTACGATTTTGTCCTTGTATGAAAACTAGACGCCATTCTATTTTACAATAATTTAACCAGAAAACTATTATATTTTTTGTACATTTGCATATTTATTTCACTTTCAACAGTAATTTTTAACACATCTGTGGACCGTTTATTTTTATTTACGTAACTTACGAAACAATCTTTTGCAATTTAAATTAAGTTTTTAGTAGAATGAAAGCTTTGTCTGGCTAGTCTGATGAATAATACAGTCAAGTTTTGAAATAATAAATGGCATTTCGCATAGTGATATTACCATTAGTCTACCAACAGATACACATCACTCCTTTATCCCTTACGGGCTAAGCTGAGCGTCACCGTAAAAAACGGTTGTTACGGTCATTGTGTATCACTGAAGTGACAAGTTGTCAGTCTGTCGCCTAAGATTACAATACACCTGAAACCTCCCAGTCCCTTATATATCTTTATTTCAGACTTACATCTATATCATATCCTTTGTTAGCGTCGATCCCACTACCTTTAGACCGAGAGCCCTAATACACTACTACACCGCAGAGGGAGTTATGCATGTCTGATTCCAATTTAGGCCAGGTTAAGCGGCCTATTGAAGTGCGGATGCTGCGTAAAAAATTCACGTACTGTTCCGTTTTGCCAGAATCTCGTTCAAAAAGTAGAAATTCTAAAAATGACCGTGATGCCGACTTAGAATAGCATCCCACGATTTGAACCCGTGAAGGGATGAATTCGGGGAATGGGTAGCAGCGGTAAATGACTACATACATATATCACGCCTTTATCCCTTGCGGGGTAGGCAGATCGTTAACGGCCGTAAGAATACGGTCGTCATCGCCACGTCTGACATTTTTGAGGATCGTTGTTTTCGAAGGTTGTTACAGAAAACACGTGTATCACTATAGTGACAGGTTGTCAGCCTGTCGCCTAAAAAATGTAATACACCAATACTCTCGAGTCCCTTAGTCGCCTCTTACGACACCCGCGAGAAGGACGTGGGGTGAAGCTATTCTAAGCCGGCATCACACGGCAAATGACTACATAGTTTAAAGCAAAGTAGCTTTTCGCGTCTATATGTATGTATGCTGAAATCTTTAAAACCACACAATGGATTTTAATGCAGGTTTTAAATAGATAAAGAGATTCAAGAGTAGGGCTTTTATGTATAATACTTGCCGGAGAAACATCTTGTTCCCACGGGAAAATAAGTTGCAGCGAGCGCAGCCGCTAGACGGGCCGCTAGTAAAAAATAAACTTTACATATTATTGGCACATCACTGTTTAAGGGGCTGAGTAGAGCTAAAAACCGGTCCCTTTCTGACAAATGTCAAACTGCACGCGTGCGAACGGGACGGAATCTTGCCGATTCAATGATATTTTCGTATTTTCGATGATAACTTGGTCAAAAATAAGTAATTTGAAAATCAAAAACAATATGTCGATAGAGTATTGTAAGCCGGTCATTCTGATAATAAACACTTAATTATTGCGTGGGTTTTGTTCATACAGTTTGCGATATAATAGATTTTTAGAGGTAACTTTACGATGTTTTTCTATCAAGCTAAATTACTAATATCATGTTTTGGAAACAATAACACTACAGCAAAAATCCTGAAGATTATTACCTTTTTTTTTCGTCAGTTTTTCTGCAATTTATCTAGGGTAGAAATCACTTATAAAAGTAGCTTTTAGCTCTACTCAGCCCCTTAAGATTTGCAAAAAACTGGCAATCCTGTAATGACAATTTACTCTCTCAGCAAACTTTAGTTAAGTTTTATATTCAAAATACATTTTTAACTCGGGCAGCGTTCGGTAACAAATATTATTGACAAGAAATACTTAGTATGGTTATAGAAGTACACAAGGCTGGCTGTCGGCTGTGGTCTTGCATGTTTAATAGCGTGGCAACTGCCAACGTAACTGTGTCAGGCTTGGTGGATGCTAGTTGACTAAACTAGAGGCGATTTCACCTGTTATCCCTTGGGAAGAACGCGATTTGTCGCGGTAAATGTTAGAGTTGCTTAGGGATAATTTACCTTACTGATTTACTGTGTGTGTGTTATGTAATCATTACTTTCGAGATCCAAGTTTTTAGTTTCACGTCTAGCGCCACGTCTTAAACATATTCTTACTAAGTTTCTAAACACCTTATATTTATTATACTACCCAATTTGAGCTAGGCCCGTGCCCAACAGTGAACTGTTTTGGCAATCATGGCTGAAAAAGTAGTACTATTACCACCCAACGATAGATACATACTTTTACAACATACACATCGAAAAACAATACAGAAAACTAAAAGTAAGAAAAGGCGCCATTTATTAACAGGTATCTGTACGGCCAATTGGAACTAAACTCATCAATACAACTTATCGCATTATCAGCGCCATCTATGATACGGATATCTTTGATTATTATTCGCTATTCGTGTTATTCGCTAGATACGATGCTAGTTCGCGGGTTCTCGAGTGGATACCGCGTTCCGGTAAGAGTAGCGTTGGACGCAACTCTGACCAGGGTTCATCAGGTAGTTGAACGATTAGATGTGTCACACGAGAAGTGTTAATCCTTCCCTGACCGTCATTTTTGAGCGACTGCTTCCAACTGTTGTCTGTTACCAAAAACGATATGGCGCCGCCCGGTGCACCTAAGTGGTTGAGATTCTGCTGATGTAACATACATATACCGACTTCATATTCATTGCGCATACGCACCAACAAACATCCCATATTTATCTTTTATCAGGTAGCCCAGATATAATAGCATCAATTGAATTTATCATACTTTATCAGTTCCATCTATGATACCGATATCTATACTCGACGTAACCGTTCAGTTTGTTTCGAAAAATTGCCGCGTTCCATCTTGCCAGCAATAAAATTTTATCCGAAAAGAAAAAAGATAGGTAGGAAAAAGATAGTCAAAAATTTTAGTACGAATATCGTGACTAGTTGACAGTCATTTGGCGGAAGAGCGTCGCTTGCCTTTCGCCGCGGTCGGCAAGTGCATTGCAAAACTGCCAATTGGTTCGTTAACCCACTTGTAGGTTAGTTTAAACGTTACCGCCGCCGCTGTCGGTTCGCGAATGTAAAGTAAACAAGTGGTATAATGTGGTTTTAAATGATTGACTAGTTTTTGTTTGGTAGAAGGTTTGTATTCTGCAATCGCTGACGAGCGAGCGTTTTTGATCTGTCCACTTTTGGAACACCGTCTTAAACGGTCTAAACGCTTTACCAAACCAAAACAAGCAATTCCTTTAAAACTACGATACTATTCTGATTCCTTTAAGTGTTATAGTGTCACCGATTTTTATCGAAGTGGGTGCTAAAGTGAATATTATTAGTGAAAGCATGAACGGAGCGTTTTCGGTGTTAGTGTGATTATGTTACGAAGAAGGGGCATGTACACTGTCAATGCCCCGGAAAAAATCAGCAGGACCAAGTCGGAGTCTTCGTTTCTAGTCAAAAAATATGGTAAAGTTATTATCACTTCATCATACAGGTTGTAAGGGACGGTATAACGAAAACATTGCAGGCGTGATTTTCAGGGTTTGGGGACTATGTTGGTAAACGTGAAAATTTTTTCAACCTCCCATACAAAATACCCGAGCTGACTGACTTACTGGTTTAAGAATATTTTTGCGTTTACCAACATAGCCGCCATAGAAAAAGTTGTTCAGCTTCATGGTCTGGTCACGCCTGCAATGTTTTTGTTACGCCGTCCCTTACACCCCGTATAGTAGCGCTGCTGGCTGCCTCCCTCAGGGTTCGCCACAAGGCATGATCTCCCATTTTTTGCTCTTTAAGTCATCGGTCCATCTGACCGGAGGGCATCCAACGATATGCTTGCCGATGCTTGGCCTCCACCCGCGAACTTGATTACTCCACCGTCCTTCGGTTTTACGACAGGTTCTACGAAAGTTATCTAGATTATATGTTTTTCTTAAACAATAAGTAGGTACTTACTACTTAATATTTTATCAAAATGGGGTTTTCCTCAAGATAGACATTTTTGTGATGCAATAATATATCATTATTGAAACAGGATGTACCGTGTAACGTAAATGAAAATTCACGCTATTTTATAAGTGCAATTCTAACTTTCTTATCTAACTCGCATTTGAATATTTTCTACCAATATACTAAAACTTCATGAGTCGTGCGTGACTAATACATCTGACGTACATTCTTTACAATTCCATTATGTTTTACACAAAGAAATAAAGAATACTTGCGATCAATAAGCAATGTTTTCGATCATTTATCTGTGTGTCATATCTCAATATCAGTCATCTTAACGTATCCATCAATATCGGTGACATAAAGATCAGACCAATGAAACATCCACTTAAGATCTTAAGGTCATCCGTGTGATGCCGGAATAATATAGCATCACCCCACATCTAGTGTCTTAATAGGCGACAAAGGGATGAATCGAGGCATTTTCTGTAATACCACTTTTCGCAGATCTCACCAATATCTGCTAGGCGTGGTGAGTATATTAAGTAGGCCCATGTCTAGCAGAGGACTGTAGTGACTAGTAGTATTAGTGTCAGGCAGCACAGCGCCATGAATGGCGTGGGATGGTTAAGAGGCAAGTCCACAAGTTTGAGGAACAGCGTAAAGCAGGCCTCGACGCTAAGCGCGATGAGTTAAAGGCCCGTCCACCCGTCGCCTTTAACTATAATTATGTTAGTGGCAAACTCACGTGTCCTCACTGTGCACCGGAGTTTACTGCCAAAATTGGCTACAATAGCGATCTCCGGAGGCATCAGCACCGATCTGATATTAGGAGTCGAAGTGGTCGTCATGGCCGAAATCGGTCGGAGAGATCATCAGTATTAGTGAGTGGAACTACTGTTCTAACCTTTCTTTAAGCCTGTCATAGTTTATTGCTTTAGCATTAGGTGCAATAAAAGCTTATAATACGTTATCAACGTCTAGTAGTTATGCTTATTTAAGCTCAATTGAGATACGTGAAATTTCTGATAAGATATAATCTGCCCTACAAATTGTGTAGAATATCGGTCAGACTGAGGAAATTTTTAAGACACATTAAATTTCCTTTTGCTTAATAAATTTTCATGAGTTATTTCTACTGTTTTAGTTCACAAAGACCGTAAACAACTACTTACCTACTTCTCATCAAAAAATCCGAGACACCTTGCAAGTTTATGTTTCGTACACATCACATTATTTCAAATGAGCGTTTTTTTTTAATAACTGTCTGATAGTGTGATAGTGAAAAAAGATAGGTTTATAAATCTCACCAAAACTAACCCAAATTCGAAATAGTTTTTTATAGGTTTCGTGTTTTATCAAGTGTCCCCGATTTCTCTGATGGGAAGTGTATGATTTGACTGGAATTCTTTCTACTCTGCCCCAATTTTTTGTTGATAGAATTCCACTCGTATATTCGTTAACCCAGAACGCGCGCGTGTTACCGAAAGTACCGAGACTAGAAACATTAAATAAACCAAAACCCGACAAATAAAATGTGAAACTACAATGGGTTTTGTTGAAATACTTACTTCACAAGTATGTCCATATTATGTCTAGCTACTAGGCAGAATATACAGGGTGTTAAGCGGAGGAGTGTAATTTTTGAAAGTGTGTTATATACTGATTGTTAGACACTTTATGTATCTTTTTTTACAACGAAAAAAAACAGCAATTGTGTTACATTGTATGGGAGTTTCAATTTTTCGTATTTCGACAATAATGGTTCAGATTTATTACTGGAACCAAAGAATATTTGCACTGTATTTAAAACGACAATAAATTTATTGAAATTTTAATGCACTCACAGTGTTTTACTATTCTCATAAATGAAAATATGAAATTGAAAAATTGACAAGCGTCGACCGGGAATCGAACCCGGGGTACCGTCCCACTGCTCTGCCACTGACTGAGCTATCGACGCACCGATAGACCTTCGTCAGTTTTATTTTCATTGATGACCTTATATAACTACTAGGTAGAATATATTATAATGCAGTATAACGCAATACATTTGGGAATATTAGCTAATAGTATACTGGCCTTCTTTGTGTAACGCTCACGATTGTTCTCATTTCAAATGATCATGTTTCATTAATAATTTATGCAAAACGGTTTCGCCTTAACTGGTAGCGCATATCTACGTTTCGCATACATTTGTAAAAAAATTGCCGTGTGGTGCCGGTTTAGAATAGCATCACTCCATGTCTAAACGTGGGTGTCGTATAAGGCGACTAAGGGATGAATCCAGGGAGTAGGCAGCAGCGCTCCCTGTGAATACAACAATTTGCGCTCGCCTATCCGCCTGCCAAGCGTGGCGAGCATGGCAAACACCCCCAAATAAGGGAGGCCCATCTCCAGCAGTGGACTGTTGTGGCTGTTGTAGTAGTAGTAGTAAAAAAATTGCTGAAATAATTCCCAATTTTTTTCAAGGAATATGACAATTTTTTTTATACCAACTATTTTAATACTAACCTGAACAATGGTTGGCTTTTCTTTCTTCCATTGTCTTTGACTTTATGTTTTCCTTTTGATAATACCTTTTCAGAGGCGACAAGTTCAATAAGTCCCCTTTTCTAGAGATCTTCCTAAATAGCGCGAAAATTCAGAAGGTTTTTTGTCCTTCAACCAACACAAGTTCGAAAAAAAACAAATGATTAGCTTATGGAAAGATAAACTTTTATTTCAAAACTTTCAGCCAGTATTTGAACAATAACAAAAAAAAACCACCGCAATAGTTCTTGTTTTCTGACTGAGTTCTTCGACCGCTTACAGCAAATTTTATAAACCTCACTCAACTCTGAGATCGATCTTACGACTTTGAGATACTGTTAGTATTAACTGACATTTGTCAAAATCGCTCTTGAGATCGATCTCAAGTTCAGTGCGATCTACAAATACGATTCTTAATAAATTGTCTGGACTCTCTACGCGTAAAAGCTCACAAATATTCGCATATTACTCTTTATAAGTTTGACCTGTCCGCGTAAACAAGGGAACGCCGCGATCCGTCATTTTCGCCGCAGCGTTTGGATATCGCCCAGAATTATTTTCAAACTTATATCTGAGCTAACAAATCATGGGGCTATAATTAGACACGTCAGCGTATCCGCGTTCGTACGTGGGCACGGTATGCGACCCTTCCGTGCAATGTTTTGGGATATATAACAAAATTTCAGGTAGATCCAACTAGGAAATTATTTGTATGAAATAAAATTATGTGCGTATTGAAGGAAGTAAGGTCATCTGACATAAATGTAGTAATCCTGATGATCTTAATTTTGTAAATTTGAAAAACTTGTTCAAATGTTCAAAATAACAATATTTTCAAGTACATAAAACTTGTAGACTCAGTATTCATATTATTTTGTTTTGATACCTTATGGCCGCAAAAGTTTCTAGAGGTACAGCACAGATGATTTAACCTGAACCCTTCGCCATTAAAGTGCTTATTATATAGCTTGATACCTGTGACGTTTGTCAGCTTCGGGCAAATGCTTGTTTACTTCTCTTTTAGTATGGATCTGTCAAACGTCACAGGGACCAAGCTAAATTTTACGGAGTATAGTACTGTCGACGCCTCTTCCATCTAGGCTACCGGGCTCCATAGTTGCGAAAACACGCAAGTTTATCTTATAGTTTTCTAAAAATAGTACACCTAAACAAAGGAAATGTTTTGAAATTTGGTATTGAAACATTTTTAACTTAATAAAACTAAAATGCAAATTACAAGCTTCCACAATCATCAATTGCATCCAAGCAATTTTCTCTTGAAGGCCACCAATACTTACTGCATGACGCATGCATTGTAAAACTAGTCTTTAATATTCCATCGACTTAGCTCTTCGTAACGCATAGTAGTAGGTAAATTGTTTTGTGGTATTAAATCATCTATATTTGTAGATAAAGAATATAGTAGTAAAAACGTATTATTCCCACGGGAAAACGATAAGCAACAATCTAGTGCAACTGCAAGGCGCAAAGTTAGTTTGGTAAAACTAGAAGCTGTAAAACCTTTTCCTTTTCATCTGTGTGGTTTAGAAGTGAGACAGAGAAATGCGAATAGCGACTTCATTTTAGACTATGATTGATATTATTTCTTTCTGAAACAATCCACAAATATCTCGTCAGGCGTGGCGATAGCGACCGCATTTTTACGGCCTGTTGGCGTCCGCAAGGGATAAAGGCGTGATATGTGTATGTATGATTGATGATTACGTATTTTTGTTCTTAAAATAGTACTCCTAAGAAAAGTCTCAAAAAGCTAACGTCATATGAAAACTCGCGGTCAACGATCCGTAATCGATTCATTGATATTATCGTGTTTATAATCAGACCAGTAGCCAGG
Organism: Keiferia lycopersicella; assembly: GCA_029255805.1. Taxonomy (NCBI): domain Eukaryota; kingdom Metazoa; phylum Arthropoda; class Insecta; order Lepidoptera; family Gelechiidae; genus Keiferia; species Keiferia lycopersicella. The sequence goes on along the minus strand of JARACZ010000011.1, from coordinate 13,828,016 downwards.
CCGACTAGTCGCTCTAGTCAGTCGTACTAATTGATTACCCGTCGCGGCGATATCTGGCATCGGTATAAAGCCGGGATTCCTGGGTGGACGACCGATGTACGTACCTTTGCAAATGCCAGGTTAAAGAACAACTACTGAATAATCTTCTTTGGTGTGGGACACGTCCATAGACCCGAGTATCAGATATTCATTATCTACACTCGAGAGCGGTGAATTAGGGTCATGGGAAAAATAGCAAATATCTCTGAAACTAAGAACGCTAGCTTAATAAAATAAATTGCATTAAACAGACAATTTAATGCTCCTTAAATACCAATAATAAAATTTCTTAGTTAAGGTAAGGATATGCCATAAAACAATAAAAAATGAAAAAGGGGAGACATTCGGAGACGTTACTACGAGACTACTTCATTCGTTTATGCTTTTATTTCTTATCTGTTGTTCAAGCGAGTATGCAAAACATGTTAATAATGTTGAATACTTCCTATTCAAGAAGTATGAATGTCATTTACACCTGGATGTGGCACCAGAATACTTACAATGCTGGAAACCGGCTGGGGGCAGGTTAATACTACCAGGACTGTCGGTATACCGTTTCCAACAGTCCAAAATGTTCTCGGATGTTATGAGAGAACCGGCTGTAACCTAAACAGACCAAGAACAGACAGAACCAAGTGGACCATAATAAGCAAATATCGATACTTGTAGAAAGTTATGCTTCGTAGTCGCTTTCTTACTGGATTTGAACCCATTTATCAGTGAGAACGGCTTGGAGGAAGTAGGCCAAATTCATGGAAAAGGAAGACGATAACTTGTTAAAGGTTTCTCAAAACCACTTAGACCTGCAAACATCCCACCTGGAGCCAGGCTGGAACTTCAAAGCATTTTGATAATATGCCCGAAAGCACAAATTGGAGAACACCGTTTTGGCACTATTCATATCATCTAACAATAATTTGTGCCCTAAAAGTACAATAGAAGACCCAAAGTGTATTTGTACAGGTTTTAATTCGTTTAAGAATATTAAATGTGACTAAACGGTGTACTCCAATTTAAGTGGTTTTGAGCATACTATCCAAATGCCTTAAAATTCCAGCTTGACTCCAGTTGTGATGTTTGCAGGTCCAAGTGGTTTCAGGTTACCTTCAACAAGTTCTCGTCTTCCTTTTTCCTGAATTTGGCTTACTTCCTCCAAGCCGTCCTAACTGATAAATGGGTTCAAATCCTTTAAGAAAGTGACTACGACGCATAGTTTTCTACAAGTATCGATATTTTCTTATTGTGGTCCACCTGGTTCTGCTTGTTCTTGGCCTGCATAGGTAACAGCTGGTTTCCTCATAACATCCGAGAACATTTTGGACTGTTGGAAACGGTATACCGACAGTCCTGGTAGTATTAACCTGCCCCCAGCCGGTTTCCAGCATTGTGAGTATTCTGGTGCAATATCCAGGTGTAAATGACATTCATACTGCTTGAATAGGAAGTATTCAACATTATTAACATGTTTTGCATACTCTCTTGAACAACAGATTAGAAATAAAAGCATAAACGAATGAATTAGTCTCGTAGTAACATCTCCGAATGTCTCCCTTTTTCAGTTTTTATTGTTTTATGGCATATACTTACATTAACTAAGAAATTTTATTATCGGCATTTAAGGAGCATTAAATTGTCTATTTAATGCATTTTATTTCATTAAGCTAGCATTCTTAGTTTCCGAGATATTTGCTATTTTTTCCATGACCCTAATTTATCGCTCTCGAGTGTAGTTTCATCATTTTATTATTATCTAGTGTCAGATATTTTCAATCGCCTACTACTGGACTCCCGACATAGTTGTGTATCGAGCGCCGTCTTGGTAATCATATGCAGCAACCGCGACCGAGTGAATAATTATGAACCCCTTTGAACCCGTGAGTGTCGTCTATGCATTTTGGTCGGAGACTTGGAGAATAGCTGATTTTTTTTTCAGTTTAATACTTTGAATGAAAAATAAAGAAGTGATGGCACTAGTTACGGAAGATCGTTGTCAAGACCATTTAAAATCGAAGAGGGAAGATGACTGACTACTTGCTACGGTACGACAACTAAAAATAAGATTATTGAACGAAAAGAAAGAGAGTATGAGGCCGACCTAGACACACTCTACCCAAATAAAAGAAAATCAAGAGGTCAAATCACTGCCGGAGAGGAAGAAAGAATGGAAATTACTCCAACTTTTCTTACTTACTTTTGTATGACATTGCAACTTTTGTTAACGCTGTGTATTTCTTATACCTACTTACTATGCTATGCAATTAAAAATAAGTACCGTAGCAAAGACATTAGCATAAGAATTCGCGTATTAAGTTATCAAGATGATTTTTTTACTCTATTGCGTCGCACCGACCGTGTTATATATAAGGAGCAAGGTCATCTATTCTTTCTCACCTCTGACACGCCTGCGAGGAGTATATTAATGCTAAACAAACGATTTTCGTAACCTGCGATTTTTCCCCTTTATTTGTCTTGGAGCGACATTCTAATACAATTGGTTGACCAGTATATGTAAAAGGCAAACATAAAATTACGCCTGTATCCCTTTTCCTACGTGAATTGGATTCAATTCAACAGTTACTCGTCACCTAATTAATTCCCTCTGAATTCTTGTTCTTAGACATTTTTTATCGAAACTCATCGGGAAGAAAAGGGGTGATGCAGGTAGCTAGTTTATAGTTTACAATGACACAAAGAATTTTACGCAGTGATATGGCGATATAAAAGATGTAAAAAACAGTCTTCATTGTCCTTGACTGAGAATAGTTACGTATTGACTAACTTAATTAATAGGGCTTCCAATACTGCTTATTAAGCAGGATCCCAATATTAACATCCTAGTTCTACATTAAGTAGACAAGTGAACCGCTAAGAAAGAGAAGGGATAATTTAAAATTATTAAGATTGCTGAATACATTTAAAAGAGTGAACAATACCCCGAACTGAACCACTTTCTCGAGGGATATGCAATTATATACCTGCCCCATTCACAAATACGTAATTAAACATGCTAGCCTATATACTCGTATTTATCAGGGTTCGAAAATATCCGATATTTATCATAAATATCAAAATATCGGATATTTATGATATATATCCGATATATATCAACTTTGATACATATCCATTTTGTATGAACTTCAGGTTGTTATTTTATAGTATTATTTATGTATATTTGTTGCATATGTTTTACATAAATATAATAAATTATTAAAAAATGTATTTAAATTGTTAAACAATAAATAAATAATAATAATTAAAAAAAAAAATGTTTTTAATGGCTTTTTATACAGGGTGTTAGGAAAAGTACTGCGTTACTTTTCAGGGATGATCCTGTCCTTTGAACTGAACAACTTTTGTTCTACGACTTTTGGAAAATAGGTATTTTTTTTTATGTAGTTATTCTTCGTTTTATTTATTGAAGTACTTAAAATAAACAAAACATAAGTCTTCTTATTGATTTATCCGATCAGGCAAAATAGTTGAATGTAAATTATTCGTTCTACCCGCGGGTAATTCATAATATCCATATCTAGGTTTATTTACTTGATTTTATATTTGTTTACCAATTTTTCGTTACTCATTTATTTTATTGTTTATTGCGTAATACCTATTAACATATAAGTAAACAAAAAAGTTTGAATTATAACTTTACTACTGTATGTACTATGTATGTACCACTAGATGGTGTAGAAGTAGAAATACACCGAAAAAGACTAAAAAATATTGATATATATCACAAAAAGTCGTTGGATATATATCGGATATATATCGGATATATATCATGATATATATCCATTGATATATATCCTTCGAACCCTGGTATTTATTGTTTTAGAAATATCCTAGTGCAGCTGCCACATTTTTAGTACCGGAGGTCCAAATTTTATTTTTATTTAATTTAAAGATTTTTATTTCTATTTAATTTTGAAAGAAATAACCTTGAATAAAACCGTATTGGATAATTTTCGCCCGTTACCAGATACTTTTTCTCGCAGAATCACTACGCAAGCAAATTAATTCCGCCCCTATGAATTTTGCCTGCCTCTGCTTGTTTTAGACATCACCTAATCCTCAAGATCCTACCCATTAGGGGGCTCAAACATCCCGGTATTCTGCGGGATCCCTGTACAGCAATAACACCTATTAGGATACTAAAATATCCCGGTATTTTTCGGGATCCCAGTACAGCCCTACTGTAACAAACGCTGAAATATCGATCGGTAAAGTTCGAAGAAATATTACCGATATAAATATAGTCATTCGACAGTCAATACTTTATGGTTTGACCGGAACTGTGAGCAATAAACTTTTGTTTGAAAGCGACAAATAAATGTTTTGTAATTTGGTTTTTTGTACTAGTCGTCGGGAGCCTATCAACTAAATGATATCCTACAAAATATGTTAGATTAATGAACTTATCAGTAGCATTGAAGACGAAAGAGTTGCCTACTTTATTACGCAAACATACTTTTAGTTTTTTGTAATTTGGTACCCTTTTACCAATTCAGCGTAAAACAGAACAAAAATACATGTTTTGCGATTTCCCCGCTTTGGTACAATACTTATCGTAGAGGACAAAACTTGTACCTATTTGTCATAAGTCATGAGAATCTGCCTAGCAGATTTGCACTTCTAGTTCATACGGACGCAATTTTAATTCTGCATAATTTGTCTTTTAGGTAAGGTAATGGTCAAGCGAAACCAAGTTTAAATTGAAATCTAAGAAATTTAATTTTACTTTCTTGCATAAATAACACATTTGTCAAGGTAAAGAATAAACTAGTACTACTATGCGTCTATACGTAGCTGACTACACGTTTAAAGTTTGTCGCGATCTATGTCTATCTAGTCTATGTAGAAATATAAGGTGTAAAAATCTGACCTCTGTTACTTGGGGAAAAATTTTCAATTTCATAGGCTGCTTCACCCCTTAAAATATTTTTGAAGCATTTTTTTTCACACCCTGTATAAATGCAAGTAGCTCTTGACCTGAACTTATTTTTCTCAATCAGATTGTTCATTCACTTCAAAACGATTTCCCTAACAGACTTAGTTCCTCGCAGATATTGATTTAGCTCTCGTATACACTAGGTTATACCGCAGTGTGTATATAACTAGGGTTATTTATACCTAACGGTCTAGCCTCGTCGCCTTCCATTAGAAATTCCCGCCTCCTGCTAATTCGATATCCTGTAATAACCATATTAGGTACGTATATACGACAGAGACCCAATAGGTACATGCTTTAGGTAAATATAGGTGACCTAGACCTTGTGTTATACGACGCAGCACTATCTAAAATGTATGAAGATGGTGACGTACTTTCTCTGATGTATCTATTGCAGTTATATGCTAAAACAGCATTCTGTAGCAATACCGCTCTAATTTACTTTATAAAATTTTGGACTACGTAACGAATATCTTTAAGATATGTATCGCCGTACTACCGATGCTGGCCTAAAATTGCATCACCCACTACATACGTTTTCCGTGGTAATAAAGGAACTCAAGGATTATGTGTATTGCAGTTACAGACTATGAGCTAACTAGCCAGACCAGTATTAACAAATTTCAAAAATAACCCACAAGTATTTATCAGTTGTTGCGAAAATTCCGTTTTACGGTCGTTGACGCTCTGTTTACCCCGAAAAAACAAAAGCGTGATTCTGTATCTGTATGTGAAACACCAAGAAAAGACCGTGGCGCATCTTTTGTCTTGCAAGTGTAATGTAATAAGCCAGTTGCGACGCTGGCACGGATAAAGCGACAACCGGTCCCGCAGGTCCGAGTGACGCATCGCAACGCCAAGTCCAGCGAGACGTGTTGCTGGAACTAATCCTATGCATCTAAGAGCTTGCGTACTATCCGCAGGACCTCGAGTTACTCTTCATCACATCACATCATCCTATATCAGTCCACTGCTGGACATAGGCTCAGGGTACGCCACAATGAACGATCTCCCGCTTTCGCCATCCGGTCGCTACCAGCCGCTCTCTTTTAAGTCGTCAGTCCATCTGGCCGGAGGGCGTCCAACGGTACACTTGCCGAGGCTTGATCTCCGCTCGAGAACCCGATTACTCCGAGTTCCTCATACTAGATCAAAATAAACTGGCTTTTCTTGAAGACTAAAATTGTAAGACCAGTTTAAGATGTCCCATGACGCATCGCACCGCCGAGTCCAACGAGACGTGTTGCTGGAACTAATCTTATGAATCTTAGAGCTTGCGTACAATCAGCAGCACGTGGTGTTGCTTCTGGATTAGACCGACCTAGACGCGGAAGAAAGGCATTCCTGACATGCCAGGAGGTAGCCAACCAATGAGCACAAATCCTCTGCAGTCCGGAGTCGTACCAACAAGCCTTTGAACATTCAGACTTCAGGGACCGAAGACTGCTAAATAAAAATCGTTTCAGTTGCGTTCCGATGGCATGTCAATTTAAGGTTTTTGATAGTTTGGTAGTCTGCTAACAGTTTGAAGTATAAGAAAATCACAGTGGCAAAGGAATGCCAGTTTAGTTTCGATGACGTCACAATGACTGATGATTGATTCTATGCTTTCTGGAGGGAGTTCGGTTGGCTGGCTAACGTACACTCGGTGCACACGACCACTTTTGAAACTAGATGCCCAAAAAAATGTCTTCAAAAATACTCCTGAATCAAAAATATGTAATGTAAGACCCGTATCTAAGATGATAATGTAGCAACCCGTGCCGCAAGTCTGCGTGACGCATAGCTCCTCTGGGACCGACAAGTTCTGGAAGTAATCCTATGAATCTTAGAGCATACGTACACTGTACAGGCTGGTTTAGAGATGGTTTGAATTTTAGAACTTTAGAACTTTCTTAGGCCTGTAATAAGAGCTACATTTAGCTGTTTGAGTGTCTAACCGACGCGAGTTTGGTTGTGCCGTTGCGTGTAGTAATGCTAAGTATTTGTTTCTGTCTCCTTGGGCTGGACTGGTTACACTCACTATGGCACCAGGATTCAACAAATTCTAAAGAATTACGTTGTTTTTTCATCAGATGCAAACTTATTTGAGCTAGCCATATTTTCATGTGGGAAACCTATGTATCTAATTTTTATTTTCTTCAAATCATTTATTCTCCTTGCCTTATCCCGTTCTCTGTCGGGGTCGGCTACTTAATATAGGGGATTTGCCGAAGAACCAAGTTTTTGCACAGAGCGACTGCCATGTGACTTCTGCAACCCGAAGGCTAACCTGTCCCGAATGTACATTAAGTCAAGTCACATTCAAATTCCTCAAAATAACTAATAAGATTTGTGCTCTACAAAAAAAAAACGATACATAAACTTGTTATCACACTAAACTAATTCATGTAATGTATTTAATTAAATAACGTAGCTATCTACGTCAGAGATTAACCTTGTTATGTGGCGCAAAATAGATTTATCCACACCGTTACCATCTTAGCTAATGGAATTAAGCGCTATCAGATCTGTGTCATGCATGATGCCCTTAGGGACTATAGATATATTCCCTTGGCTGTATACAAGCAACTATTCGTAGGGTAATATTATACTGGACCTTGATATATCGAGTTCTAGCGTTTATACGAAACTAAATTGGTTTTTTATTTTGGTTGTAGCAATCTGATTTTTCACATCTTGTCCTATGATTAGGACCGGTTCTTCCTTGGTCACCATCGTCATCACGAATGTCTACTGCTGGTCGTTACCATCACATCATTGCGCATCATGCCGACAACAGTCCACTGTTAGACTTGGTCTTCCGAAGGGTACGCAATAAGGCATGATGCCCTGTTCTTGCCATATAGTCGCTACCAGCCGCTCTCTAAGTCATCGGTCCATCATCGCTCACCGTAAATTCTAACAAAGAGGAAAGGTGCATCTGGCTGGTCACACTTCAGCTTGCTTCGTATGTCCCTTTTGGTCTGATGGCGGATAATCTCATTTCGGACTTTATCCATTAGCGAGATCCCTAGCATCCCTTCCATACCAAAGACCGCAACTTGCGGACCACAACACACAAAGACTACCCGCAACAATTACAAAGTCATCGATCTGGTAGGAGGCCGCCCCACGCCGCGTTTTCTGATTGCGTGGGTGCCACTCTCGAGCCTACTTACTAGCTAGATGTATCTTGTGCCGTTTCGCGCATAATATTGTTCCATCAGAGAACAGAGTGCATTTGTATGTTGTGCATTCAGGCACTAAGAACAAAAACTACTCCCAGTTGGATACTCAGGAAAAGGTCACCGAATATAGGCCAATTTCAAACAAACCGGGGCGGTATTTAGTCAAAAACTCCCAAAGCGAAAACGCAAAAAGGGATAAAACGATAAGAATTCCCGAAACGGTTCCACGTGCTAATTCGGAATATTTCGCTTTTCTCTCGTTTCGCCATTTCCTTTCTTTATATTTATGTTGTATTATTCCGGTCCAGTTCGGACTGAAAAGTTTTTACTTCATTTGCCTTTTTAGGTCATTTACTCTCCCATTCCGACTGTGCCAACTTCTTCTATCGCATGTCCTAAGGCGAGGAACGGTCAAAATTTTCACATAAACGTGCTAAGAAAATATTATACGTATTTACCTAACTACCTAACCGTAGCGAAGGAAGCCGATTTCTATCGGCTCGACTTACCTTTTAGATATTTTCAATCATCTTAGGGATTCTGTGCTATCGGTCGAGTTAGAATAGATTTCTTACTATCCGCGTAGGTTTTGTAAAAAGGAATGTCTACAAAGCGTGGTATAGGACGCCAGTCCAACGGTTTCATCCGATGCTAATATGTTTCCCGTGGTAAAAAGTAGTCTATTTTAAAATCAGGTCAGCAGTTCCGGACTTTATCGATTGCATACGTACACACAGATCTCTTTATACCATTAATAAAGACAACACACCAAATTGTTTTGAAATAGCCGAACAAATCACTAATTCATATAAAGAAAAAATTACAAAAACCAAGAGAAACCCCATAACAATTCCCGATACCAATACCACCAATTTACTGAACAACAAATCCATTAGATTGCGTGTTTCAGACAACGCTTGTACGACAATAGGCTCTGATTAAAAAGCGTAGAGCCCAGTGGCTGCATCCTTTCTACTGCGCTGCGCTTTCATCACTACTCTGTCCATTGCTGCTTTTCAGATGTTCGTTTCCCATAGCAACTTGTCGCCATAGAAACTTGTTATCATTATTGAAATCACTCTTAATATTTATCGTAATATCTTAATAATAATACGCCGGATAGCCGTTCTTCTTATCTTAGTTACCGGCCGAGGAGTAACAGATAGTTACTATGAGTGCGTAGAGCACTTGTACATTAGTATACAATAAAATACTTAATATCTTGACAATTCTCACAGCGCCATCTAGCCCCAAACTAAGCAAGTCTTGTACTATAGGAACTAGATAGCTGATACTAATACTTATATACTTTTTATAAATACATATTATACATAGAAAACACCCAGACTAGGTACAATTTTTTGTAATTTACCTAATATTTGTGTCCAGTGGGGATCGAACCCACGAACCTCAGTGTAGAAGGCAGGGTTACTATTCGGTTCACCATCGGGACAGACAGATATTAGCGACATTCTTAAAACACCGCTGAGATTGCAAGTTTTAAGAAAATATAAGTATCCATGCAGCAATGTACAGCCACAAGATGCTATAGTAATGTCGTCGAGTGAAGAATAACCTTCTTCAGCCAGCCACAGTGGTGTCTTCTTTCCTGAACAATGCTCTTGTTTGCGTATTGTGTGGAGTATGTTGTGCATAACCTGTTGTTGTAAGGACCTTCTTAATGCGGGCTCCTCTTAAGAATACGCGACCACTGAAGTACTTTTTAACAGTGAAGTAAGACGATAGTTTGCCTTGGCGCGACACGGCAACAACTTAATTGTCTGTGTATTATCCAATTTAGAAAATATGCAAAAATTTCTACCGCAGCCAGGATTTGAATCTGAGACTTTTGCGATTAGTTCTGACGACACCTATTCCATCTGGGCCCAATCTATGTCGACGAAATTATTCAAATGTATTTCGGCTAGTAGCGCTTAGTTCAGTTTTAGCATTGCTTTTTACCTTCTTCTTCAAACTTATGAGTTGGACTCTTTTCGGTGTGATCTGGTGCTCTGTCCGCCAGTGATTTTATTCCCACGGGAAACAGTGTGTATAACTGCTGTAGGTCGCTAGTTAACGCAATAAAGTTGACCTAGCTATGTTTCACAGCAGTGCGTCCGGAAATTTCGTTGCAGTAGCCCTGAGCAAAATGGGGTCATTCATTATTTTTCATATTTTATCCGAGCTCTATCTAATAAAGGCTGCATAATACAATTCCGTTAGTAAATCGGCGATAAGGCCGCCTTTGCGCATATTAGCTGTAAATGTTTTTGTTGTCTGTAGTTGTTACTTTTGTGTAATAAAGTGTTTTTATCTGACTTAATCATTGGGTGAGTTCAACATCAGTTTTCCGACTGATGCCAAAATAATGGTGCCTTTCACGTAACTCCCACCCACACCAAAACCGAAACTTAATTGCTTTGTTGGACTTATTGCCGCACAAACTAAACATTTTAGGCTGCATCTTTCATGTGGGACACTCAGTCGACGATTGACCTGATGAACTCTTGGCTGAAACAGCTACAACAAGACTTTTAAATGCAATGCGATATTCAATCCTCAAACTGGTTCGATCGTTTCACATCTGGAAATGTCCCAGTACAGTTCTATTTTGTGCTCAGCGATGCATATTACCGCTCGTGTTTCCTGGTGCTCTATTGAATAGTACGGTTTCTTATTAGCTAAGGCAGATTCAGTCAACTGAATAATATTACTATTGGTTTTAGCAAGTACTAAACTAACCAACACGTTCTATAGAAGTTACTAGTTTACACGTGTTTTACTTTTTGTGGTAAAGCTTATAATGACTGATTTAAACTTACCTACATAAAACTGTCACCAAATACTGACACGCTCTATCTTTTTATGTGTCTATGTGTGGTACACGGAGTCGTCCAACGACCGAATGAGCCCTAGTGTCAGTATGCTGACCCGCTAAATATCAGTTGTTACCTGATCATGGCCTTTGCAACTGGGTTGAAGTATATCGGACATTTGCAAAAATCGTCTATTGTGGTAAAAAGTCCGTGTTTATTTAACATTTTAAGAGATTATGCACTTTTCTAAAATGTTTATTTGTCTAATTATGTAGGAAATTCTCCCACACACCAAGTCAACGTTTGTTGTCGTAGAACGCGTTCGCTAATAGAATTACGAGCGGTCGCAGTAATTGGATTACGAGTACAAGTTTTGGAGTTGGTTGGGTTCTGGCACGAGGCAGACAGCAATCAACACGCGACCGTCTTTCATTCGCACTGACTTTTTTACGATTACGTACGTCAAAACATAAATTTTCATAGTAGCTAATCTGAGGGATACATACACATAGTAATACTTCTTCTGCCGTCATGTTCACTATGGACTTGATGAACCCTGGTAACAGAGTTTTGCCGACACATATGCAACGCTGAATTAAATTGAATCCATGGTGGAGTACAGGGCCATATTACGGAGTCTTTCGTTTGATAAATTATATTTACCTGGACTACTTTTGATTCTTACAACAACTTAGCCACCATTCATAGTCTTGGTGATGGTTTTCACTTTCCTTTTTGCACAATCAGTCAGTATTAGTAGTGCTAAGTAAAATTCCAAGTAAGAATCAATCATATAAAAAGTCCCGGCTCGCGGCCGTAATAATGCATTTATCATTATTAACCTTATAAAGTTTAGTGTTAGTAGGGCTCAGACACGATGAGCTAACGTGCGACTCGCACGCACCTGACATTCGTCTCACTTTCACGTTATACGGTAGAATGCATATTACGCTGTTGCGCAATACGTACCTAATATATGAAATCTACACAACATTAGACGTCACAATGATAAGCTATCCTATCTACTAACCTTATGAAGTTTAGTGTTAGTAGGGCTCAGACACGATGAGCTAACGCGCGACTCGCACGCACCTGACATTCGTCTCACTTTCACGTTATACGGTAGAATGCATATTACGCTGTTGCGCAATACACACCTAATATATGAAATCTACACAACATTAGACGTCACAATGATAAGCTATCCTATCTACTAACCTTATGAAGTTTAGTGTTAGTAGGGCTCAGACACGATGAGCTAACATGCGACTCGCACGCACCCGACATTCGTCTCACTTTCACGTTATACGGTAGAATGCATATTACGCTGTTACGCAATACGCGATGTATAAAAAATTGCCCGCGCTGTTTTATTGTATGGTAACAGCTGTGATGACGTTGTTCGCTTGTGGTTAGTTTCTGGTTTGAACTAGGGTTCTTATCGGTCAATTAACTGAACCAGCTTGGGTGTAGTTTTTTTTAATTAATGCTGCTAGAAAAGTATCTTTATCGGTAGTAATTTGAACACGTATTAACGTCTTAAACCCAAAACAATCTTCTTTTTGACCCCAAGTCTATTTGTTGCTATCGTACTTACCTCCTAGATAATAAACAATATCAGACGTGGCGATAACGACCGTAGTTTTCACTCTGCCTGCCTCACAAGAAATAAAGACGTGATTTGTGTATGTACGTATCAGATGCAGATATGCGGCGATCCTATATTTATGCTACCATTTAATTTATCTAGCACATAATTTTACGCCACTCAACCTAGATACAGCTTCACGCCATCCCTGATGACCTGTCACTCCTATATGCGTACTAAATAGACAGAATAGTCGTTGAACAGTCGTTCTAGTCCGACCTTTGCCAGTAAATAATCCCCTTTTTCGTCTTAGAAAAAACAAAAATGCTACACCAAAAGGTATCGTTTTCATTTGATGAAATTATTTCACAGGTTGTTCCACTTGGTGGCATTGACGTCACACTATTGACGCAAAATCACTGATCAAATAAGAACACACGATAGATAGATAGTTAGATCACCCTTTTAGAAATAAATAGAACGTTATACGTCATGGTACTACGAAAGTGTAACTTCCCTATTTCCCATACGGCAGTCCTATTTCGTACAACCTAATTCGGGTGAACGGTTGATTCTATGCGGTCCGCCGGTTGCGGCTAGCCAATCTTCCTTTTTCCATCCCGGACCGTGTCATTCCTAAAAAAAAGTCCCGCTTTCCCGGTTGAGGACTTGCTTACGAATACGATATAGATAGATAGATAGACACTTTATTGCTTACAACAAACACAAAATCAAAGCATAAAACAGTACAAAAAACTGTTAACTAAAAGTAAGCAAAGACGGCCTTATCGCTTGTAGCGATCTCTTCCAGGCTACCTCTACCTTTACACAGACAACTGACATTTTAACAAGGTTTCTGTTCGTCTCATAGTTATCTCATCTTATGGCTTGCAAAACGTCAAGGTTATCATTTGTCAGGAAAAACCATTATTCCCTAGGGAAAATAAGTAGTCGGGGTACTGGGCGAACCGCTAGTTTCACAATACAAATCTTAGAGATCGCTACAAGCGATAAGGCCGCCTTTGCTTGTTTTTTAGTTATAGTTTATTGTGCCTTTTATGTTTTAATATTGTGTATGTTGCAAGTAACAAATAAAGAGTTTAACTAACTATCTATCTTAGTGAAACAAAGTGCCTATCATTCTTCAACTCTACGAGATAAAGCGAAGAAGCCTTACAATATCTCGAATACAATTTACCAACTATGTAAGGAATCAATTGATTACCCGTTTCAATATGCTTATCACGAGTTGACTAGTCGACGAGAATTTTATTATACAACTATTAAGACGCCATGGAATTTATCTGCACGTTTTAATATATCGTAACTTTTTTATCGCCTCAGGCTTGTAGTGCAAATTGGTACTTTATCGATTTATTACTTAGGCACTTAGGTTATCCTAGGTCAGGCAGATTTCATGAGTCCACATTTTTCGTCTTATCTTGCCAGCTAAGAAAATCTTAAAGCCAAAAAGTTTTCATTCACTTTGTATTTCATTCATGCCAATCATCATTTATTTAAGGGGATTGCCCTTGTCGGTGGAGTATCCGCCAGCTTTCTCTGGCCTCCGCCTTCTCCTTGGCTTCTCTGTACGACGTGACTATTATTTTCTCCTTTATCTGATCCAAATAACTCTTTCTTGGTCTTCCCCTTCCTCTTCTTCCTTTAATCTTGCCTTCAACGATTGTTTTAAATAAATTCATGCCAATAGAAAGAGGAAAACAGCTGGAAAGTAAAAGAAACAGTTTTCAGTAATTCAACAAAATTGTTTATCGTAGCAAGAAATACCTGTTTAGTAGCTACTTATGATATGAGACATCATTGGCCTTACCAAAAAAAGTTATTGTCTTTTTTCAAGCAAAAATATCTCAAATACACGTCCAACACACTTCTAAAATTTTTTGTAGTCCTATCAGTGACCGCCAACGAAAACGTTTTTTGCTTATTGTTATAGTTCCTACAAAGTGGTAAACAATCATTCTTACCTGGTATTCGCTGGTTAATAGTCCTCTTAATTAAGAGTGCCGTGTGATTCCGGCTTAGAATAGCACCACCCCATTTCTTCCCGCGGGTGTTGTAAAAGGCAACTAGAGGACTCAAGGGTTTCATGTGTATTACGTTTTTAGGCGACAGGCTGACAACCCCTCAATACTTGTCAGACCGTAATTTTACGATCGTTAACGCTCTGCCTACCCCGCAAGGGATAAAGGCGTGATTTGTGTATGTATGTTAATTAAGAATGGACGCCGACTCCGCTCCACATACGCCAATCGCGGGTATGTAGGTCTAGTGCCTGATCGAGGGCCTATAAGAGATATAGAGATCAACTATACCGTGGTCAAATTGGGTTGAAAATACATTTCTGGCTTGCTAGAGTCCGCTTATAAGTTACTAAGTCAAAGACAATAGCTCTCTCTCTACAGAAAATTACAAAAAGTTACAAAGACCTAGGGGGGTTGCGGGTTGCATTGATCAGTTATTTAGGTAGCTATGAAAGTAAGTGGGTAGGTAGATAGATAGGTAGGTAGTATTTTAGTTAGCTAAAACGTATTTTCTTTTGTTCTTTCTAAAAATAGAGAATTTTCATTATCCTCCTGTACCAGCTCTACCTATGTTTTCTTTTATTTTACCTGTTTTTTTTTATTTCTAATATGTAGACCAACAAGTGACATATAGTACGTAGTACACACATAGAAATAACAACAGTTTGATAGCTCGCTTTCCTGGAAGCCATTTTTATTGTCTACTTAATTAAACTCATCTGAGAACGAAACTGGTAGGGCACGCACGTTCAATTACGTTAGGGTTGTCTCACCGTCCATATCGTAACGAGCAAAAGCTGCTAAAAACCCAGTACACTAATATTGCCGTGTGATGCCGGCATAGAATAGCATCACCCCAACCCCCGCGGGTGATGTAAGAGGCAACTGCGGGACTCGAGGGTTTTATGTGTATTACCACGTATTACAACTTTAGACGACGGGCTGACAACCTGTCACTACAGTGATACACGAATCATCTGAAGGGGCTCTCAATACTTGTTAAACTTGGCGATAACGACCGTAATTTTACGTACACATACCGTATGTATGTACAGTAGTAATAGTAGTATAGTAAGTAGTAGTTTATTTCCTATTTGCTACTAAATTGATTACTTTGACTTGTGACGGCTTAAAGTAGCATCACTCCAATTCCTCCCGTGGGTGTCGTTAAAATCGACTAAAGAATAAATAATAGTTCATCCAGGAAAAGAGCAGCAGTGTTTTGAACATCTTACACTGCGCTCGCCACTCCGCCTGCCAAGCGTGAGTATGGCACTACCCCTATAGGAGGAGGCCCATGGCCAGCAGTGGACTGTCGTGGCTGTTAAGTTGCTACTCTCTCTTTTCGTATGGGACACTGAGTCGTCCAACGACCCAATGAATCCTAGTGCTACTGAAAGTGCTAAATGGCGCTAGCCTTATATGACTATTTTACTGCCGCGCCGAGTTAACACTCAAGATAAAATGGCGATAGTCACAGATATAAAAGATAATATCAAATGGATGAACGGTTTTGGTAATCATTGAGAATATCTATATCAAAAAAAAACTTCTATAAACGTAGAATAAACTAAAATTACTTTTTGCGTTTCTGGTCGTCTGGCATGGATAACCGCCTCTTAAACCACGCAATCGATTTTGATGCGTTTTTAAATAAATTCATGTGAATTTAAGTACATGCAGGAAAACGTCTTTTTCCTACGGGAATATGAGTTGGAAGCAGATTGAACCTAGTTACGACTAAAAGCCTTTTACTTAGTTTACGTGGGAAAGCATGCTTTGCTCTTTTGTCTAATTAGGACATCCCTAGACAGATGTACAGGGTGTACAGATGACGTCAGACTTATTGTGTTTTATAGAGTTACCTTATTCTCCATAACGTACATGATCTGCCCACTATCTATTAGTGCTTTTAAACGTACACACACATAAGCTTTATAGTGAAACATGACTTATCTGAAATGACCGTCAAATATTGTCAGACGTGGCGATAAAGACCGTAATTTTATTGGTGTTTTCTATGTACAATATGTATTTATTTACAAAAAAAAAGTATGCATATATGTATTAGTATCAGCTATCTAGTTGCCATAGTACCAGCTTTGCTTAGTTTGGGGCTAGATGGCGCTGTGTGAATTGTCCAGGATATTTATACATACATACATATATCACGCCTTTATCCCTTACGGGGTAGGCAGAGCGTTAACAGCCGTAAGAATACGGTCGCTATCGTCACGTCTGACATTTTTGAGTATTGTTTTCTAAGGTTGTTTCGGAAAACATGTGTATCACTATAGTGACAGGTTGTCATTTATTTATTTATATGTCATATTTATTATTATTTATTTACGGTCGTTAAATCTCTGCCTACCCCGTCAGCGATATAGGCGTGATTTGTGTGTGTGTTTATTTCTTTATTTGTTAGTTAACCCACTTGATCCCACTGCTGAGCAAAGGCCTCCCCCGCAATCTTCCCGTCCTTTCTAACCTAAAACATAAAATATTTCTTTACCTATGATTGCAGTTGAAACTATTCAAAACCATAGTTTTTATTCTACTAACGTTATTTATTTAGTGTATGTAAAGGATTGAAATCAATCTCAATACCTAAAACGGAACCCATATCGTCCAAATATAGAGCGAAGGTCAACATCCCGTATGATCCATCAATCAATTTCAGCATATGGAGTCGGTTCACGTAACAGGAAAATGCCTTAATAGCCGGCTTTTCCCTGTTTCTGTCGACCGATCTATTGCCATTCGTCATTTGATAACCGATCTGTTAAAAAAAAAGATGAGAAGTGGACCGGGTCATAAAACTACAAAACTTTCCAAAATACTCAAAACACGGAAAAAGTTTTTTGAACTCATGTTTATGTCGTCCGTATTCATGATAACAAATAACTTTCCCGTGAAATTATATTTTTCATATTTTTTAACCAATCTGGGTTAAGATATGAAAAAATATATGTTATCTTGCCGTAGCCATAAAACAATCCTACTAATATTATACATGCAAAAGTTTGTATGTTCATTTGTTACTCCTTTACGATAAAACTCTATCGATTTACATGAAATTTGGCACACTGATAGAGGGTAACTTGGATTGACACGTAAGACAGTTGTTACCCTGAAAAATGTTCCTGTGGGATGTTACGGGATTAAAACCGACTTAATGAGGACAGCCTATTACCACTTTTACAGTAGGTACGTAGTTCAACCCTTCAAAAAGTATTTCGAGAAGCTTACTTTACATCCACCCAACCTTCATTATATGCGTAAAGAACCCTTGATTTGGTCCAATTAATATGATCTACCGCAAGAAATCTCGCTCGTTACTGTGGGTAAACCCATTGATATCGCCCTGTGATTGAAGTCCTGTGGTTTCAGTTATCGCCTTTTCAATTTCACAACGCAATTTAGATTTGAAACTGGCAAATTGGTTTATATTGTGTAAATTTATTGCGACCGAAGTGATATTGTGGTTGTGGTATACAAAAACCTTGATAATATAATTAGGTTATACAATACAAATAAAATCGATTTCGATACAATTCCACTGCTTGTAGATCAGCTGATCGATTTACATAAGGTGACACATTTAAAGTACATTGACCCTTTCCTGCTTTTATCACTTTGTTAGAAGTAAGCAAACAGAACAATGGCTAAGGAAAACGCTTTTGCTTATGTAAGAAAATGTACTTGTAAACAAAACTGCGGACAAATGACGAAGTAGAGTCGCGAAGTTTGAATTAGCACTGTAAGTTCAGGTGCGCTGCGCATTTTCACGGACACGATATTCTGTTAACAGCGACGTACATTGCTAGCTTCTTATAACACGGTGGTGCAGTGTTGGGTTCTTAGCCAGCGATGAACAATGCTTCTCTGTGTCGTGTCGAGTCAGCGCTAAGCAAACGCGGGTGGCACTCAGTAGCCGGCAGTCAGACATTCAGTCTAGTCCGACGCGTGCCCGCGCGCGATCCTCTGCCAAGCTGGAGTGCGCCGCCCCGATATGTTACGACAAGCTCGGCGCGTCCGACGGCCCGCCGGTGGCCCTCCGCCCCGTCGGCGAAGTCGCCGCGCGCTCAGAACCCTCCCTCCTCAGACTGCTCGACAACGACAAGTCAGGCCAACTGAGCCGGGCTCGCGATCGCCTCTCCACATTTTGTAAGAAACTCCGGCGCACTATCAGTGAGTGTCCGATACCCCGCGATATCATAAAAATCTCTATAGCCACCCCCAAATTGTACCATAATCACTTCAATGTTCTAATGCTTTTGTGTTTTGCCGTGGTGCAGGCGACGTGGATACACCTAAAAAGGCCGAGCTGGCTTCAGAAAAGAAGGCGGTCCCCTCACATCGTAAGTGCTAGATGTGTCTCACGTTAGATGGACAGTAGTGTCACCCTCACCCTTGCACCCTTTCGGTCTGAGTGTTTAAGCAATCCTCTAGCTTTAAGCTTCTGAATCTTAAGCTCTTTCGAGTTGAAAGATCGTCGCTTACTGTCTCTCAAGATCTTTAAATCCCGCCTTATCTTTTCGACGTTTTATTTCAAGTGTTTAACAGAAACTATAGCATACTTATGTTCTTTTACTTTTCTGTATTTATTGCTACCAGTTTTCGATGTTGTATTTAGATGGTAAATTGTGTTATATTTATTTGAATAAATTCTACAAATAGACTGATACGTTTGAAATCTATTTAGCACCTACCAGACTTTGTCTAGGTATGTATTTTTTATTTTTTGGTGTTTTAGAAGTTGTTAATGTTGTATCACTATTCTACCTACCTCATGATATTTATTTTTACAGTCTACAGGAAAAACATGTTCCTTAAGGCGTTTATTGTCTTTGTAATACGGACTATAATAGCATTCTTTGTTTACGTCATCGACCATAAGGACTTCTTAGTCTATTTGTCTGTTAGTTCAATCGGACAAATGGCAATTTAATTATTATCAATGATCAACTCAATAGTATAGAAAAGATTGCTTTCGTACTGGACCGAAAAGGATGTAGTAGAAAATTGTGTAGTTTCTCGCTAAATAACATGCTTTATTGGTTTGTGGTTTTGTAAAATGTGGACGACAAGCAAACCATACGATATCTAATTACTTTTTGAATAGTAATCTAATTAAGTTTGCGCGTGTATTACAACTAAATAATGATTTTCTGATGGCTTTTTGCATTGCAGGGTTCTAACTGGTTCTACGCTTTGAGTATTTTTGTAATCAATGATATTGATAAGGCAAAAAAATACTCGTATATTCTTGTATCGACAGTTTGCCACTCCCCAAAAAAAGTGTAATCACAATCTCATTTCTACTATTCATTAACCACAGATTTTGACAAAAAATCTGGACAAAAAATATTATTAACATTTATTTATGAGCCATTGTTTATCACTGCATAATATACCTAACTGAAAATATCTCCACATATGTGCTCTAACAAAGTCATCCTAAGTAACCCCAGAGAATACAAAAGTTTACGAAACTTTAAAGCTTATGCGGCTTGTATTAAGTAGATAAGAGGCTGCCGGAGTTTCTCATACGTACGACGAACTTGTGATATGTGTCACATACGACAGATGTCGACATGATACTTTATTGAAACTTTCTGAATACGTAGGTACTTCTAATCAATGTAGAGTGTAAAAAAAGTTGCCAAGTGCGATAGCAGTCGTACTCGCGCACTAAGAGTTCCGTACCATATTGTTATAGCGGTAGTAACACATGTTCTGGCCTCAATAGTATTCGTGAACAGTTTCAACAGCTGCTGGAAATTGGCCCTACCAATTGGAAAGTATTGCCATTCTTACGATACTTGACAGGCGGATTACAGATATTCAAAGAGAAAGCTGCCGCTCGTTCCCTGAATTCATCCTTTCGTCGCCTTTTACGACACCCACAGGTAGAAATAGGGTCATGCTATTCTGAGTCGGCACCACACGGCATAAGTATTATTTAATAGAAATATGAACGTTTAGATTAGAATACACATAGCCGTTACCGGAAGCTTCTTGTTTCGCCATTTCACTTTCGCGATCGCGATCTCACACCCGCACGCCATGTTGTAATTGCTGTGCCATAATCGGATTCACTGTCTAATCTGCATATGGAAACAGTTGGAAGAACTAGCCTTGTTTACTTGTTGATATCTATAAGTGGCATTTGAATATACGGCGCCAATAATCTACCGCTCATCTTCTTCTTCTTAGATTTAAGAGCCCAGCTCTTGTCGGTGGAGTAACCGCCATTCTATTCGTCTCTCCGCCAGTGATTTGACCTCCTGATACGACACGACATTAACTTTTTCTTTTATTTGGTCAAAGTAATTTCGCCTTGGTCGACCTCGGCCTCTTCTGCCTTCTACTTTCCCTTCAATGATGTTCTTCAGGAAATTATCGTGTCGTATCAGGTGTCCCATCATCTTTCCTCTTCTGTCTTCTATGGTTCTTAACAAACTTCTCTTTTCATCTACTGTCTTAAGGACGTATTCGTTCGCCTTCCTATCAGTCCAGCTTATTTTCTGCATCCTCCTCCAATACCACATCTCGAATGCTTCAAGCCTCTCTCTATCCCTCTGGGTCATAGTCCGCGTCTCGCTTTCATAAAGTGCTATACTCCAGATGTACCGCTACTATACTACTACCGCTCATATGCACTGATAAATTGAAATTACTCGTTTGATACGACCTCCTCCCAGGCTCATGTAAGAATAAGACTTGCTTGAACCCTTTTTACAATGACTGATTTTGATGAACAAAAAGATAAATGTAAAATTTACTACTTTGAAAGAAATAAATAAACAATAAACAGTAGGAAATCAACGGCCTCAGTTGGCCTAAAATTGCTTAATGGAAACGTCTAGGAAATAACTATGTCCAGCAGTGAACAATGACTACAAAGAGTGAATATACATTGTCTTTCAAGTATGCTCTAACACTGCACTACATTGTCATATGTCATTCGTTGACTCATTGTCCCTAACGATAGAAGAATCGCTCTTTAGACTCAGGTCAGATAACAGGATTGAGGCGTGTTTAACTTAACTGTTTGTTTAACCAATCATAATTGTATTTGGACATGGACATTATAAACTACCTACATTTCTTATCAGCGCCTACTGCGCAGTTAGCAGTTGGTAACTGAACAATCAAAATGCATTATTTATAACCTATCCTACTACTGCAGTCATAACAGTGCACTGCTGGACACAGGCCTCCCCACCACGCTAGGCAGGCGAGTCGGCGAGCGCAGTGCAAGGTGTTGCAGATATTTACAGGGAACGCTACTACCCATTCCCCGGAATCACCTTTTACGACACCCACGGGTACAACTGGGGTGATGCTATTTTAAGCTCACACCACGTGACTGACCCTATCCTAGCTGTAGCTGTATTTTTCACATCAAGGCGAATTGACTTTATAATAGCGAAAGCATATTGTTATAATTATAACTAAAAAATTACAGGCTGCGGTCGGGGTTTGAACCCGGAGCACTTGGGATACCGTCCCACTACTTTGCCAACTGAGCCACCGACTCCTCGACCGACACTGTCACATTTTCATTCTCTGAGCC
This sequence comes from Keiferia lycopersicella, assembly GCA_029255805.1. Classification (NCBI taxonomy): domain Eukaryota; kingdom Metazoa; phylum Arthropoda; class Insecta; order Lepidoptera; family Gelechiidae; genus Keiferia; species Keiferia lycopersicella. The sequence continues at coordinate 13,805,831 of JARACZ010000011.1, read as the reverse complement.
TTATCGAAATTGTATCGAGATTTATTGTTATAATTTCTTGTTTTGCAAGAGGCGAGAAAAAAAATGCACAATACAAGTTAAACTTGTTTAGTAATTAATATAAACTTCAAGTTTTTTTAATTACTAAATGTCCAGCCCTACTAGCAAAAATATAGAGCTAGTTTCGATAAATAGTATTATTCACTATCAGGCTAGTGTTTTCACTATTATGCTGTACACTTAGTTAACTATGCATAACAAACAAACATACATACCGATCTCCTTCCGCATTCTAGTCATAGTGTTCAATTGTAAACATGAATAATCCCCTTGCGAATGCATTGTCTCTGGTATTGGTAATAATGCAAGTTGGTAGTTTAGTACAGATTTTTCGCATCAAAATATGTAATTCAGTATTGCACGACAAAGTTAATATTGAAATAGGTTTTTCAAGCCATGCCTTGGACATAATCATCAGCGAGTTTTCAGAATATATGGCTCTTAAAATTTGTTATGTTAAATCGCTGTTGTAGTTATCAAATTAACTGCCTTTTTACCTCTTCTCACCTCACTCCGTGTTTCAACTGCACCCCTACATTATTATATTGCACTTTTCCCTTGTTCTTCATTTGTTTCTTCGTTCAATTGACAGCAACTTTGTATAATTGTTACACATATGCCGCTTTTGTCGCTTTTCCCTTTCCTCTTCAGTTTACTTCGCTCAATTCTATGCCAATTTTTACAAATGTGGAACATACAGGAATCGAAGGTTTTGGTGGGTTATGGAATTCGTTAGTTGACTGGATCATTATTAAAATACCAAAGTTGTACGCTTAAAACCATTGTCCAAAAATACTGCAAACTTCATTCATAAATATTAGAAATATTCAACGTTTGAATTAATAAACAGAAAAGTAAAAGTAAGTGTTTTGACGCCATCCAAAATAGCGCAATATTCATATAAAATATCGCTTAAGATCGTTTTAAAAACTAGCCTACTTGACCTGTCAGCCGTGTAGCCATTTGGACGACGATGGCCCGTTTATTTTGTCGTGGAAAAAACCTAAAAGTCAAACGACCAGTGCCTTGGAAATTGAGCTACCAAGGTGTACGGAATAAAGCTCCATGAATAGTTGACGAGGCAGCCACTCCACTTTAATTGAGCGTGATTTTTTAATGACTACCGCTTTGCTGTGTTGGGTTAGTTCAATCAGCTACCACAGAAAGGACTTCCTAGGGGTATATCGGAAAGTTTATTCTAATATGTCACCCCAGGATTGTCACCCTGTGATGAATTCTCGGAAACGTGTGTCCAACGACCTACCCAAAGCAATGTTCCCTAGATCAGGGTGAATTCTTAGACATAGTTCTCCCATCTAACTCCCTCAGGCTTCCCATGCAGCATGGGTGGCAGATTGGAGTACATGTCCAAGAATTAACCTTGAGATATGTCACCCTAATCTTAGCTGTACAATTTATAATAATAAACAATCTATTCGTTGCACATTGTTTCCAAGAAAACACCCCCAGGGTGTCATTCGTCGTAGCTAACTGCAAAGTACCTAAAATACTGACAGTATTTACCCCTTTGAATTGCTAACCCAGTTTTCTGAGCTAGGTAGCTGCCAAATCTGAAATCACCCGATGCTTAAACGTTGCTTACGATGAAAATGGAATTTGAAATTACTTTGATGTGAACGACAAACGAAGCCTTTGTTGTAACAACATACTGTTCCTTCCTAATCAAAATTATTCTGGTATCTTTCCCACCACATTTAGCTGCTACGACAATAACAGATGATAAGGACATTTGGAATCGGGTCGATTTACTTAAGCGTCGTTACATTAGGGCTAAAATAAACAAATCATAATGACAATATCGTTATGACATCGTCTCTTTGTGGGATCAGTTTGTATTGGTTTCTATTATAAACTGTTTTGAAAAATCCAGTGTATGTTCTTAAACGTATAAATGTCTATGAACTAAACGGTAGAATTCTTTTGATAACAGAATCTTGCATTGATAAAATATAGTCGCAAATACGGTATTTTTCTAAAAACGTTATTTTATTTTGTATTATCATTCTCGTTGCCTTATCCCGTTCTCTGTCGGGGTCGGCTACCTAACCTTAGGGATTTGTATATACAATACATACATACGTACATTACCAAACGTTATTTTTCATTGCGTCAAAATAGAAACGTTTGTTATTCAGTTCAATAATTTTAACTGTGAATAATTTATGAACACTGAATGAGAATAGTAATATTTTTGATTTGAATTTTAAACGAACTTGTTTTGTCTTTCAATTAGCTTTAGTTATCCAGTAAAACATCCTATTGATATTAAAAGATTAGTATATTATGATTGTGTCGAAATAAGTAGGTTGGTACTTTTCTCTCTTTTCGTGTGGGTGACTGAGTCGTCCAACGACTTAATGAACGCTAATGTCAGAATTTTTCAACCGCCTTCTACAAGTAGCAGGCTTCTGACATAGCTGAGCAACCGGGACCTACGGCTTAACGTGCCATCCCAAACACGGAACCATCTTACTAACGGACAATCGGGTGGCTCAGCCCGCAATGTCGTAACCAGACTGGGAACAAATTCACAAAGTGATAAATATCAACTTTGTGAGTGACCCACCGAGAATCGAACCCGGAACCTTCTGCGTCAAAGGCAGTCGCACTACCACTGCGCCACATGGGTCGTCGAGTAGGTAGGTACTTAGTTGTGTTTATAGTTAAAGCCTCGTGTTGGAATTCAGTATGCCGCCACATTGTCATTGAGTGGATTTGTTATTCTATAATTATGTAAACAATCAACCCTCCTACAGTCTGCTTCCGTGGTCTGGTGGGGCTCGGGCTCTCCACCTCAAAGTCGCTAGTTTGGTTTTGCAGAATTTATTTTTGCCTTATAGTATCGTGATTAACCTTAACAGCCACAACAGTCCACTTCTGGACATGGCTGGACATTGCCAGACCACGCTTGTCAGGCGGATTGACGAGCGCAATGCAAAATGTTAATTCACAGGGAACGCTATTGCCCGTTCCCTGGATAAACTATCTCTTAGTCGCTTTTTACTACACCCGGCGGCGTAAATACAAACCCGACTACAACACAGACATCCATACTCTGTGTTGTAGTCTGGTTGGTACAGAGTTCGGACGTACAAACCCGACTACAACACAGAGCACTCATACCAGCCACTTGGCAATTATATTACTTAGTTTTGAAATGCCCTGTGTCGGTTCTGGCACATCGCCGGCCCCTGCCGGGGCACGCTCGCTCCGCTCGCTCGGCTCGTGCGTTGTGGACGCAGTTCTAACCTAACCTAACCTACCTGGCGTTGACGCCAGGTTAGGATAGGTTGTACCTCACAAACCTATGTTTGAACTTGAGTGGCTTTTGTATTTATCATTAAAATTTCATTGATCATTAAAATATCATTTATCATTAAAATATCGTTAATCATTTCAGTGTTGTTAATCATTAATCTTTTTATTAATTATTCACTATGATTGGTTATTCATTATTAAAATATCATTCAACTATAATTTATCATTAAAACATCATTAGGTAATCGTTAAAATAATAACAATCACTTAACTTGGCATTGATCATTAATCGATGATGTCTGTGTTGTAGTCGCCTTTGTAGCACAATATAATGTTCCAACCCGACTACAGCACAGACAGTCCCCTGTCTGTGCTGTAGTCCGGTTTGTACTAACGCCACCCGGCGGTAGAATTGTGTGATGCTACTCTAAGCCGGCATCACACAGCAATTTGTACGTACGTACCTTACCTGCCAAGCCCAATAAATCTGTTAGCATAGACTGTGCTACTCTGTCGAGGTTCATAAGTTTTGAATGACCTCTGACATCTCTCTGACGCTGGTTCAGATCTGTGCCATACCTCAAGGAGACAAGTTAGACAACTAGAGAAACTTTAGCAATACTTCAGTAATTCAATCTATGCTCTAAGATGGCAAGTTCGATAATTGTTGCTAGGAGTTGATACCACGGAGTTGCCAGATTGAAAGTTCAAGAACTAATAATTTATGTTAATCTTGGTTCCACGTCAAATCCCCTAGGTTAGGTAGCTGACCCCGACAGAGAACGAGATAAGGCGAGGAGAATGATGATGTTAATCTCTCTATATTCGAGTTGTGTTTCGATGGTGATAAAGTTAGATATTTAAAGTACCTATCGCCGCTTGAATAAGCCAATTTTAGCAAATATCCTACCCATGTGTGCTAGAAGACATGCCAACAAAGAAAATAGACCTTTAGATAGACTATAGAGAGAGAGATAGACTTTAAATAGTCCTGTAGAGGCGAAAACTTAAATAAACGTGATTTTAAGAGCTGTCAGGCCTCTGTCATGGTTGAGTTACTGAGACCTGCTACTGGTTGGTAGTAGGCGATTCTGACACCAGCGGTTATCGAATCGTTGGACGACTCGTTGTCCCACACGAGAGAGAAGAACAGCTGCCACATACGGCTTTTTCGAGCAACGTTACTGTAATTAGCCTTTTTTCGTCTACTGCCACTATCATACTATTGCAGTTTTCTCTTCATTTGTTTTAGTAGTTCAAATACAGAAGGTAAGGACAAATAAAATTTAAACTTAGTCCTAGTCTTCGAAATGAATCACTGCTTTCTTCCATAGAAACTCTTTCGGGAACTTGGAGCTCTCTTACCAACTTTTCTTCAAAACTTCGACCTACTCGACCTAAGTCCAATTCATTAAGTAGATTCTTTTGCGTGGGTCGCGAACGGGAGTGAACCTTGAATTAATGGGCCGAAGATTTTATTTAATTAAGTTCGGAGTAAATGGAGGCGCGACCCACATAACTACTACCCTTTACATCAAGTACCCAAAGTTGCAGGCTGAGATTATTCAATTGGTAGGTACCTCTATAATGCAGAGCGTAAAAAAATTGCTGCAAATATTTTAAAGGATGAATCAGCATTTAAGGGGTAATTTTTTCATATTTCGACCTATGTTCTTTGGGGAAAGTTGTTCGGTTTCATGATTTTTAGTTTATTTTTACACCTTATACAACTTTCCCCAAGGAACATAGGTAGAAATATGGATTTTTTTCTGGACCACATCATACATCTCATCCCTTGGTTGGTAATTATGTATGCCAAGTGGTGAGTATGGTTAACTGTTCTGGCTGTAGTAGAAGTAGCAATGGTAATCGTAAACCTTTGATGCCTCGACAGTACCTGCCTACAGCCTACACTACACCCTCTTTGATCAGAGATTTCCTACCGCACCATTCTTTTTCTCACAATTCCCCGAAATAGATCCGCCCACTTGCACTTGCTATTTATAACACTTTTTACTGGAAATACGGACTTCCTGGAAGCGTTGGAAAGTGTTTGGGCGTTGATAAAGCTGACCTATATCCCATTTCAAGTAAGACTTACATTGCTGCCTTGCTTTGTTGAAGCAGCAGCAGCAAGCTTAGAAGCTGTAAGCCTCCGGTCTCTCAATAGTCTGTTTAAGTATTATGGACGTAGGGTATGAAGGTAGAGTTACAGTGAAAGAGTCAGATGCTTGTGAGTTGCGTTGTAGGTGTTTTCTTAGGAGACGGGTCAGTGGTAAGTTTGACTTAATATCCCTTGCAAATAGAAAGTACAGGTTTTAGATCCTTTGTTCTGGGCCACAAGTCTGTTATTTTTTGGCATTGTAACGCCATCGAAACTCAACTGTCTTTCAATTGCCATTGTGATTTTCTATACTTCAAACTGTTAGCAGACTACGAAACTACTAAAATCATCCGACTGAGATCTAATCGACATCCAACTGAAACGATTTTTATTTAGCAGACTTAGGGTCGTGACCTGATATAGCTAAAAAATAACCACGTGCTAACTATTATTTTGTGGAAATTTTAATCTCTTATCACTATTTGTGACATCTCAAGTAGATTTGTTTATCACCGCATGTGGCTTTGGCAATAGAACGGTAATGTCGCGGGCCATATTGGAAAATCGATGATAAGTAGTTCTGCGATTTGTAAATTTTCCCTCGTCGGGAGAATTCTATTTCCGAATTATATTGCCGGTTATGAAGTGAGGGGCGTACTTATACTTATACTTAGTGATAAACAAGGCTCCGCCCTTGCGTCAAGAAGGCGTGATCCACTACATGCTACTGTTGAGGATCCATTGCTGCCTAAAATGTATGTGGCCATGGAAGTCCACTGCTGGACGGACAATGGCCATCTATGTTTTGGCAGACAGATTAGAGCCCAGTGCAAGGGTTTATATTTACAGGTAGCGCTATCGCCTATTTCTTGAATTCATCCCTTAGCACCTCACTAATGTGATAAAGTACATACGTCTCCGTAACGTCACAGTTGAGAAGTATTTATCATACTATGGCTAGCTGGTGAGAGATAGCAGGGTATCATGTTTTTAGCACAACTCGCTGAGCGCTCTAGGTTTTTTTTTTATAAACCGCTACCTAAACCTAGACTAACCTGAGTAAAGATTTTGCAGGAAAACCATCATTTTTCTCTTAGCAAGCATTGGACAATAAACTTATCAGAAAGTATTCACCCCTTGTGTCTCAGTTGCTAAGGGTGTGCCCTGGTGTTCGCTCTATAGTGCCTATCTATGCTATCGGCAACAACCAAGTTTTTCCCTACTTAGGTAAAGTTACTGACAATAGACTTGTGTAGGTGTATGAAGCGGTGACGTCAGACTTGACGGAGGTGGAAAAGTTTGCTTTGAAAATGCATATAAAATGTACTATGTATTTCAAGGTCGCCTAATGCATTTAAGATTCATTTAAGCCATGCTGCTGATGAATATGGTCCGTGCTTTTAAAGAAAAATGCTGAGGATAAATAAATTTTATGCTTTTGAAGTTTTGTCTTACTTGTTTACAAGTTGATTTCACAAAGAAACGTAATCTTAAGTCTCTGTAATCGTGATTTTGAAGAGAATTCACCCCTGAATTTGTTATTTTCATATCTTGGAAATTAATTTTCATAAAGGAAACTACCTACCAACCTGTATTCATGCAGAAACTTAAGACCCGTTTAAGTAATTCATACATTTTCGGTTTCCAAGGTTTGTCATCAAGAAGCTGTGTGAAGAAAACTGAGTGCAAAAACGATTAATTTATCTTCAAAGGCATTAGTAACAGGAATCATTGCGTATCAATAAATACGTTTCAAATCAAGTTACTAATTAGTCTTTATGCATAGAGAAAACTGAAATAGCTTTTCGATATCAAACCAGTGCAGTTCCAACAAGCTTAATGCAACTCCGACGTGCTACAAAATAAGCTATTAAAGGTAGACAATACAATAGCTAGTTCTATGACTTGTGTTTCTAACACTATTCATTGCTGGTCTCGTGTGACGGCTGATTCGGCGCAGTGGTAGCGTGACTGACTGCGACGCAAATGCAATTCTCGGTGGGGCACTCACAAAGTTGATATTTGTAACTTGTGAAATGTCTGGTTAGGGCATAGTACGCTGAACCACCTGATTGTCCGAGAACGAAAGTGGTTTCGTGCTTCAGAGTGTCCTCGCCGTCGGTCGCGATTGCTGGCTATGATGACTTAACGGTCGATACACAACACAGTTAAGTAAGCACTTTTTAGGGCATCTGACTACTTCGCGGCGCTCAGTGGCGCTCGCACATCCCCCGCCCTTTCCCCGCTACACTCAGCACCTATTAAATTCTGGCCATAATGATCCTTATGACTTACTAATAACCGTTTTTGCACTTACGACATATAGTAAAAATAAAAATAAATGTTTCTGTAGATGCGACTTTTCTAAATATGATCTATCTCAAGAACCGTAATACTGAGAGGTGCGAAACTTCGTGACATTATAAAGCATAAAAAATCATATACGTTGGTAGTCCTAGTTCAGTTACGACCTTTGTGTTAGTTAAGGCAGTTTGTAATGGGAGGGACGCTATATCCCTGGCCTGCTACATGTAGTGGACGGTTGAAAAACTTCAGTTGCTGTCTGTGATGATTTAGACGGCGGTCGATACACAATTAGAGGCCTGCTACGTGTTTGTCGACAGGTGAAAAACTCTTGATAACAAGGTTCATCGGGTCGTTGGGCGACTTGGTGTCCCACACGAAAAGAGAGCTTAAATGAAATGAAGCAATGTACAGCCATGACACAGTTTGAAGCAGTGTGGGTGGCGCCAAAAGCATAGACTTATCACTACTTCTGTAGAAAACCAATATTTCCCCAGGCCGTACGTAGGTGGTTGTTCATGTTTAAAGGAAATAAAGACAGATTTTCTTGTGAACTTCTTTATACAGTCTAAAAGGGAAGTTTCACTAGATTTCTGGTGTTTTTGATACCTTCTGCAGGGAGCTACAGCTTACCTTGGCAGAAAGAAAAATAAACTAAAAAGTAATAATCAGAACTCTGAATATCCTCTATGTTATGTACTTGAGCCCTTCTTCCTATTGTTTGTGAAACCGAGTCGACAAACGACAGGCAGCATAAAAACGAAAAATCATTGTGAGCTAAAAACGCCTGGTAGTATTACGCGTAGAATCAATAATGAGACACTTTAATGGACTATGAAAGCGAAGCCCCTTTTAGGCAGTGATTGATGGCCCAATAGAAGTCACTAATTTGTTATATAATTTAGAACGTGAAATAAAATTCATTATTGAGAAAAACAAGCTGAAGTGGCAGTAGACGATAACTGAAGATCGATCGGAAGGTACTAGAGTGGTAGTAGCTCTAGGAACTTCCGAGGTGGTGGACCGAAAACTTAAGGGCCGATGCGGAAGCGTCTAAGGTTTCTTCGCCATTTCGCACATTTTCTTTGTCGGTCTAGACGTAAAATTCTCGATTAATTTTTAAAAGAGAGCACGTTATATTATTATCTCTTGTATTATTATTACTATCAGTCTATGGTGTCCCACTGATGGACGAAGGCCTTCCTTCCTTTTCCACTTCTTTAGCACGTAAAATTATAGACAAATTTATTCGCAATCTTAAATCTCAATTTCTCGAAGCCTATCTACTCAACTGATAGTGACAGCCCTATTTTTAGTAAAAAGAATTATCTAATCGACACCATTATCGTCTACATATCTTTATTTTCAATAGACCCTACTTTGTAGTCTAGTTTATTTTAAACTGAATAGAACTCTGGTCTTTGTGTTAGTGTCTCGTGTTTACCCGAGTAGCTTTTGTGTTATATAATCACTGCTCGTCACTTATAATGGGTCAGGTTTTGTATCGGCTGTAGTATTTAACTGCCTATAATAACCACGTTTGTATGACGCACGTTGAAACAAGTAATACAATGAAAATAGTATTTAAAACAAAATAAAAAACAAAGGTAGTAAGTACTTCCTTCCAGGCAAGTCACGTAGTAAGAAAGAAGTTATCATCATCAATCGATAGCCACAACAGTCCTTAAGACGGCGGTCGTTACACAACCATGTCGGAGGCCTGCTTGCTTCTCTCAGTAGGCGGTTAAAGAACTCCAACACCATATATTTCCAAGTGATTCCTAGCTTTCCACCAAACCGTTCGGCGTTGATTTGATGGCCTCGGGGCGAAAATAGTGAGTTTATCACAAAAAAATACGCCACGTTATATTTGGTCGTTGAACGATTCGATTTCCCACACGAAAAGAAGAGTCCTCTGCTAAATATGAGCCTACCCGCTATTGAGAGATGTTGCCATAATCACCATTCTTTTGGCGTATTGGCGACTGCTGAAAAATATAATATTGTCTAACAGGGAATGCTGCTGTCCATTCCTTGGATTTAGGTCGCCATTCATGAATAGAAATGGAGTGTGGTTTTTCTAAACCTATGAATACCTGCCGCAGCTAATGCAATATGCTACTGCATACATACATACATCACGCCTTTATCCCTTGCGGGGTAGGCAGAGCGTTAGCGGCCGTAAGAATAAGGTCGCTATCGCCACGTCTGACATTTTTGAGGATTGTTTTCCAAGGTTGTACCAGAAAACATGTGTATCAATATAGTGACAGGTTGTCAGCCTGTCGCCTAAAAAATGTAATACACCAATACTCTCGAGTCCCTTAGTCGCCTCTTACGACACCCGCGGGAATATGCTACTGGAGTAAATATATTTTCATGAGAAAGAAAATTGCATGGGTCGAAATATGTTACTAATCTAATTAAAACAGCGGAAATTCTTGTACAGTGCTATGTATGGGATGGGTCAACTGACAGTGAAAAATGTGTTGCCCTGAATTGATACCGTGCTAAGCTGAAAAATATGGTGACGATATAGCTATAACTCTTTTATGTTTATGATGAATATGAAAAAACCTCGTTCATTGTTTTTTAATAAAGAACAATATTCAATTCGTTTTCGTTCCATTGAATGAAAAAGCTTGACTCATGGCGAGTATTTTGCTTCTGCCATTACGTACGGATACAGTTCATAATAGTGTATTTTTTCAGTCCATACGTGCCAATACCACATCACTTTTTCATTTGCAAGTTTTTTTATTATTTCCGTGTACAATCCAAGCACGTTTTGACCTAAAGAAACTTTGGTAGATATGAACGGTACTATGAAGTTTCGCTTTTATTTTTCTTATCAAGAATATAATACTGCGATATGATCTGATATATCTTTTGCGAATAAGGAAAACGTTCTTTACGATTAGTCTACTCTTCTACTCTACCATTGTTGTAAGAAAGATTTTGTTATATGTAGTGAGTGAGGTCAGTTTCCATTGTTGTATTAATAAATCTAGGTATAACAATTAGGTATGAAATCTTGTGATAAGAGTGGGCTGCTTGTGGAAAGTTATGCTCCCGCATCGGCTTATATAGCCCGGTAAAGTCTTGCCTCAGACACTGACTAAATCGTTTGTCTCAGACGTGTGAGGCCAATGATATTATTATAATGTGGTTCAGTCTTTGACCACATTCACTGTTTTGTGTGGCTCAGAAACATTCATCAGTCTTTGTCATAAAGTTCTCCTAATTGTAGGTGTGCATCTAATATGATTTTAGGTATAGATACTGCCATTAACAAACCATTGATCATTTAAGATTCCCATCCAGCTAAGCTCTTCGCAATATAGTACGAGCACTAACATTCAAAGCAGATATACCGATTGATAGACTACCTTTATGCACTTACCGCCTACACAAACCTCTCTGCCCCATTTAGTCCATTGCTTCTATTGCGGGCAAGAGAGGGTGAAATTGCAGGTTAGTTGCTCTGTGGCAAGCATTGCATTCCCGTGCCCTCTGAAGCCCAGCGAAGCGAGAGACTGCCCAGTGCGGACAAAGCGTAAGGGCTGTCACAAATTACTTATGTTTCACTAGTGGACGCCCGCGGCTATGTCGGTTTTAATCCCGTAGCATTCCACAGGACCATTTTTTCGGATAACAACTGCCCTATATGTTAATCCAAGTTACCCTCTATCTGTGTGCCAAAAATCATTAAAATCGATTCAGTAGTTTTAGCGTGAAGGAGTAACAAACAAACTTTCGCATTTATAATATTAGTATGATTCGCCTACACAGAATATAAGGTGCTTTTTATGCTGATTTACTGTCCAATCAGCAACAAAAAGAGAACTAAAAAAGAGGTGCATTAAATGGATAGCGTTGTATAAGATGAAGACGATACCTCTCCAAAACCGAAGTGTCAGTGCCTATTTCAGCCGTGGATAGATATCGTTTTATCAAACTGCCAAGCTTGTGTTTGGCAACCCTTAACAAAATTGTTCTCGCACATATCGTCGCAATTCAATGGAACTACATCGCATTGATAGGTATTGGTTGTAAGAAACAAAGGAATGTAGGACAAAGTGCAGCAAAACAGAAAAATTGTTTGGGTATCTTGGTTTTATCCTGTTAGAAATATCAAAAGGTCCAAAAGGTATCAAGACAATCTTTAACAAAGCAGCAAAATATCGCCTTACTTATATGCGCAAATTTCGGATCAATATCTGAAACAACCCTCAAATATTTGTCTGACGTGGCGATAACGACCGTAATTTTCCTTACTTTAACGTAATGCCCACGCCGCGAAGTATAAAGGTGTGATATGTGTATATATGTATGTAATTTCGGATCAGATACCTTTGTCTCTTCGTCGTCTTGAAGTTTTACAAAATCGTGTTGAACGGTAACCAATATTTTCCTAGTCGACAAATTACATAAACTGCTACAGCACAGTTCAGCACAGTGTATATCAGGTTGACCGACAGTACAATTAGTGTTTTCCGTTCTTTGAAGACACGCTATGCTGCTGGCATGACCTATAATCATAGATAGTGATCGTTTAATTAATCAGATCTATTTCAAGAACTTCCCTGTTTAGGTACTACTGGCATTTAAAGTATTTTTTTGTGAAATCATAAAGATATTTAGCTATGAAACTGTTATAACTATTATATTTCTTTTTCGAATTTAAGATTCATACTCTTGTCGGTAGAGTAACTTACATAAACATATTTATGTGCGGTATCTATTTGTGTAATGCATTTTTACTATGATAACCGTTTATTGAATTGCTGCTTTGCTAGGTATTTTTACTCTCGATGGCCACGATTTAGTTTTTTTTATGTGCTTTCTTATTATTTGTGTCGATCTGTGTTTTTTTTACCATTGGTATGCATTTTTTAACCGTAAGATGATGCATAAGTTTCACCCTTATGTTATGCAAGATCCTTCTCCTTCTGACGAAAGTTAGTCAACTTGTTAATATGTAGAATTTTGGCCTGAAATTTTAGATGTGACCTGTATAATCTTGTTACACCTAATAGGCTGTCTAAGAAACATTTCTGCTCAATATATCTCTTTGTCAATTGATCAGAGATTGTGACAGGCATCTAGAATCTCAAGTTTAAGTGATAATCTATCAAACCAATAAGTTTGTACGTATTTGATGTAGATTGGATTGTACTTAGGTGTGATTGTATTTGTGTGTGTGTGGTTGTCATATCGTTTTACAACCTTTGCTTGAATCGTGCATGCATCATGACATGACCGGTGGCGTGGCAGATGATACCCCTCTGCCTGCCACGCTAAGCGTCGCGGGTTCGATCCCCACAGGACACAAATATTCGCTAAGTAATTTCGAAATATTCTGGCTTTGACCTAGATATTTCGTATTTCTCGTAACAGTTTTTGTGGCTCTAGTAGTCTAGCTAGGTCTACTAGTCTAGTATACGTAGTCGGTCCCAAAGTTCTGTCACTGGCATATTATTTTTGAATTTAGAACACGGATTTGGAAAAGTTTTATTGCATTCCGTTTTTGAATGTTTAACAATTATTTTAAAACAATAAATAATCATTTGGCGCGATTTTTCACGATGGAGTGGACTTTGAAAGAAAACCGAATAGCAGTTTTGGCGTTGCGTCGCTGTGGGCACTCGCCGAGTACCATTTTCAAGTTGCTCAAAAAATTGAAAATAACGCTTAGGTTTGGGTATCGTACTATAACTAGGTACACTGAAGTCTCTAGTGTTGAGGACAAGAAAAGAACTGGCCGGCCTCGCTCCGCCAGAACACCAGCAGTGATCAAAGCGATCAAGGAGCGCATACGAAGAAATCCTGTCCGAAAACAGAAACTTATGGCTTTGCAGATGAAGGTTAGTAGAAAAACAGTCAAAAAGGTTTTAAACGAAGACTTTAAGCTGCGAGCATACAAAAAAAAGAGTGGGCACTTACTTAATGCCCGTTAAAAAGAAATTAGACTCAAAAGATCTCGGGTGTTGTTAAAACGGTACGCGAAAAACCGGCACCGCGATATACTTTTACAGACGAAAAAATTTTTGATATAGAAGAAAAGTATAATAAACAAAACGATAGAGTGTACGCTACCAGCTCTGAAGAAGCAGGAAACAAAGTTCCGCGGGTGCAACATGGGCATCATCCCTCTTCAGTCATGGTCTGGTTAGGAGTCTCCTACTATGGGCCAACTGAGGTTCATTTTTGCGAAAAGGGGGTCAAAACCAGCGCAAAAGTGTACCAAGAGACGGTTTTGGATCGGTACGTCAAAGACCTGCCCAACACACTATTTTCAGGACATCACTTTGTATTCCAGCAGGATTCTGCGCCCGCTCACAAAGCCAGGACCACTCAAGCCTGGTTTGAACGTCAAAACATTGAGTTTATAAGACACGAAGATTGGCCTTCCTCCAGTCCGGACCTTAATCCTCTGGACTATAAAATTTGGCAGGTCTTAGAGAGCAAGGTCTGTGCTAAGCCCTATAAAAATTTGGAGAGTCTGAAGTCAGCCATAGTTAAAGCAGTCGCTGAAATCGACATGGATATGGTGCGTGCTGCGATAGACGACTGGCCGCCGCGGTTGAAGGCCGTTGTTAAAAGCAAGGGAGGTCATTTCGAATAGTTTTATGTTATTTTGATTCTTCGATGATTGTATTTTTAATTGATATATAAATTTTTAAAAACGGATTGGTACTTTTTATTTTATCAGTATTTTCATATATGACAGAACTTTGGGACCGACTACGTATATTGCTGAATCTGTAAGCAAGGTGACTCACTACTTTCATAGCACGCAGTCGTGTGATGTTTCTACGTAACTGATACATTTGCGTCACTAGACAATTGCATTAGAGACCATTGCCTATGTAAGCATTCTAGTAGTACCTTAGCTGCCATGGGGTTTATATGGAGCTATTCAGGTAAATTCTGAGTCGGCGAACGACCCGATGAACCCAGAGTTTTTCTACCGCCTACCAGGTAACTAGTAGGCATCTGATGCAGTTCTGTGCCGCGTTTAAGTTATCATAGATAGCAACCGATATCGACAGTTTGACGTGCACTCTGAAGCACGTTAGTGGTGCAATAAAAACGTGATTTGATGAAATGACGGTGTGATTAAAGTCTGTGAAGTGTGTTCCAATATGTAAATCCCTCCATTGCCTAGGACAATAAGGTGCTCTATTATACGTATAGTCTTCAGTCCTCGCATATCTCAGTGAGGTGAATGGTGATACATGATTATGAATAAGTGGATACAGCGCATCCTATGCCAATGAAAGCAATCAATAGTTCTTTAAAGATTTGTCATATTTCACTAATTCTGACACTAGGGTTCATCGGGTCGTTGGACGACTCGGTGTCCCACTCGAAAAGAAGAAGAAGAATGCTGTTTTTATCAGCTGCAGTGAGTTACTAGGATTCAAATCAGTTTGCCGTTTTCCTAAAGCGGATTCTTCAATTCATTCCATTCCATCATGAACTAGATTTAGATCTGACCAAATGTGTTTGCCATTTCCGTAGGAAATTACGATTCATAAACGTTCAATCCACGCGACAATTTCACTTTATTTTGGCGATGATACGCTTTGATTTTGTGAACTGACAAGTAGGTACAGCTGCGTCTGTCGTTAGCGACCCAGACACCATAACGTTTTCACCACATAGGTGTATCTACACTGCAAACCAAATAGTAATCTCAACGCAATCTGTCGCTACACTAACCTTTTCGCGGTTACAGTACGTACAGTGCTATTTTGTGCATGAAAATATAGGTTCAACATTTCGTTCGTGCAGAATATGAACTTACGAGCGTAGAGTAGCCAAATACATTTTCGTAAATATGTGGACAGTGACATCTACCTATAAGCTGTAAAAATATTACCTGCAAATATTTTAAGGAGTCAATCAGCTCATGAAACAGAACAATTTCCCCCAAGAAACATAGACCAAAAATATGAAAAAAAAATTTTGGACCTCCCATACAAAGACTTGGTCGGTTGGTAATTCTGTATGGGGATCCAAATTTATTTTGATATATCGACCTATGTTTCTTGGTGAAATTTGTTCAGTTTCATGGGCTGGTTCACCCCGTAGAATATTTACAACATTTTTTTATAATGTTGTTTTTGATAATAATGTTTTTGAGCCAATGGATATCACACTAAACTTTCTCCCTCCTCTTTCCAGGCAAAGACGGATCAAAGGTGACGACGGTGGTCGCGACGCCGGGGCAGGGCCCTGACCGGCCTCAGGAAGTGAGCTATGCCGACATGAAGCTGATTGGCAACGGCAGCTTCGGCGTAGTTTACCAGGCCAAACTATGCGACACCGGCGAGCTCATTGCCATCAAGAAGGTGCTCCAGGATAAACGGTTTAAGGTAAGCTATAGCATCCTGCAGCATGACAAGTCACTATAGCAGGGTTTAAGAGCTGTGAAGACTTAATGCCTATAGGCGATGGCAGCTTCGGCGTAGTTTACCAGGCCAAACTATGCGACACAGGCGAGCTCATTGCCATCAAGAAGGTGCTCCAGGATAAACGGTTTAAGGTGAGCCAAGCAAGATCTGTCACATAGCACGGTTTATGAGCTGTGAAGACTGGAAGTTGATAGGCAACTGCAGCTTCGGCGTTGTTTACCAGGCCAAACTATGCGACACCGGCGAGCTCATTGCCATCAAAAAGGTGCTCCAGAATAAACGGTTTAAGGTGCTAGCTATGGCATCCTGCAGCAAGATGTCACTATAGTAGGGTTCAAGAAGTGAGCGGTGAGGATATGAAGATAGGCCAAGATCATTCACAAATCACGCCTAGGTATATCCCTGGCGAGATGCGTTAACGACCATAAAATTATGGTCGTTATCGCCACGTCTGACCGATTTTTGAGAGTCGTTTTAGATACTACTGCTAAGCAAAGGCCTTAGGTAGCCCTTTTTTGTTTCCATCAGGATCTGTCCTGAGCTTCCACATGCCTATGACGTAAAGATATACATACATACAAAACATTTATTTTGACAATCTTTTCTGGAAGTGTTTTTATTAAAATCATAATTATCTAAAAGAGCTTTACCAATAGTACCCTTAACTAAATCTGGGGCTTATTTCTATTTAAAAACTCTGTAAAAGGTTTCGTATGAAAGTTTTCATTGTGAGCTGAGAGGCTGAGAGTGAACTAAAGTTCTTAAATGTCATTTGCAAAACTGCTGTTCAAAATTATGCTTGGCTTGAAAAGCTTCTTTAAGAAAAACTTCTTGAACTTTAAAGTTTAGTTCAACATGGAAGTTTCGCAGGTCTCTTTGAATCAGTTAAGTACTAGACTTTGGACTTTGGTGCCAACGAGTCAGCACTACGAATAGCGTAAGATTAGTTAGGGTAGACAAACTGTGTAAAAACTTGGTTCCACGTTAAATCCTCTAGGTTAGGTAGCCGACCCCGACAGAGAACAGGATAAGGCAAGGAGAATGATGATGAGTTAGGGTAGAGAAACACAGGTGGAAGAGGAATACGTCATCATACATACATAAATCACGCCTCTTTCCCGTTGGGGTAGGCAGAGACTATTCCCTTCCACTTGTACGATCCTGGCATACTTCTTTCGCTTCTCCTACATTCATCAGTCTTTTCATGCACTCTCGTTGGTTTAGGGAACTTTTGACCTGACCTAATCAAATGATCCAGGTCATCATAACACATTAACTAAGAGATTTTGTTATTAATTGACTAAATAGAGAAATTAAACAATAGGGTTTTTTAAAATCTGTTCGTTGCAATCCTGATAGGTGGCGCTAGTACGAATGATGTAAACGCTCAGCAGCGGTTTTTTTATGAGCTCTGAACTCAATTGGAAAAAATTACAACCAATGCGTAAAGAGTAAAGACAAAGAGACTACTTTAGAGGAACTACTTTACGACTAAAGTAGCCAAAAGCAAACAGCAGTGTTGTGTTTGAGAACAAACATATAGTATTTGTTCGGCAGCTGCTAATTGCTGTGTGTTTAATGCTAAATTACATACGTAAGTAAAGTTCGTATTCAGTGTGTTTGCTATACGAAAGCTTTTGTCAGGTTTTGTAGTAAGAATCTGTATGCTGCCATGTGATGCCGGCTTAGAATAACATCACCCCATTTCTATCCCGTGGGTGTCGTAAAAGGCGACTGAGGGAATTGAGGGTTTCAGGTGTATTACAACTTTTAGGACTATACTGATACACAAATTATCTCAAACGGCCCTCTATATTTGTCAGACGCGGCGATGGCGACCGTATTTTTGCGGCAGTTGGCGCTCTGCCTTCCCCGTAAGGGACAAAGGCGTGATTTATGTAAATGTAATCTATAAAACTGCTGAGAACTTTATTATTGGTAACAAACAAGGTACTAAGGCATACTATTACTTCTAGTCCAGCCCCAAGAGTCCACTGCTGGACATGGTCCTCTCCCAATTGAGGGGAATATCCATACTCACCACGCTTGGTAGACGGATTGGCGAGCGCAGTGCAAGTTGTAGATATTTAAGGGGAATGCTACTGCTAGTTCCCTTCATTCTTCCCATAGTTACCTTTTACGATACCCACGGATCGAATTAGTGATGCTATTCTAAACCGGCATCACACAGTTAAAGGCACAATAAAGTTTATGTGCTATGCCGCTTTTTTATAAACGTCATAGTTGCAGGGCATACTAATGGGCCCTAGAAGTGTTATTGTATTTTTCAATTTTTCTATTACGAGACTTTGCTTGCTCGAAATTGAATTTTCTATCAGACGTCTGAACAATAGTAATAAAATTTTCAACCCGGCCTTGATTCCTGCAAGAATACTGCCTACAAACTAAACCGAACTAATTTAAAAGATCGATGTATAATTTACTTGTTTGTTACAAGTTCCTTGTTTTTTCTGTCGTAGAGTAGAATAATCTGTGTCAAAGCCAAACAATGAAACTACGAACGAACAGAAAACAGCAAAAAAATCTCGTTGTAACCGTAAACAAACCTTTCGTACGCTAAAACACAAGTAGATTCACAACTAAATGCACAAAAACGGGCACTTTACTAAGTATTTAGTAGTGATGGGCCGAACACGGTTTTGCCGAAACCTAGTGTTCGGCAAAAAGTTTGCCGAACCGAATATTAGGCCGATTAATTCGATAGGAATTGATAATGGTGGGAAGAAATTGATAATTTTTGCGAGCAATGGACATCAGATCAAGAGCGAGAAGCCTGGCGAAAAGAGGAGAGGGTTTTGACCTGCAGCGGGACACAGGCTACAAAAAAAAAGCAAATTAAAAGGCTTACTTACTTGTTTTTCCAAGAGGCACAGGCATCAAGATATATTTGAAGCACTGTAAATAGGTGTAGAAGATAAGATATTCGTTGTTCTTAGGCTGCGATAGTAGAAAACAAAAGACAATTTACAAAAAGATCGATCTAATGTTATCCAAGATTACAAAATATTAGTTCGATATATCGCCACCATTGTCACCAAGCTGTATTTACTCAAAGGTTTTGTTTCTAAGTAAATATTGGAACAGCGTACCCTGCGGCTGTGGCTTGTTGGATCACATTTCCTGTGGGAATGAGATATTTTCCCGCGGTTTGATGGCCTCCATTTTATATATGTATTAGTGTATTACATATCGTATTTTGTAGCCGTGTGGTGCCGGCTTACAATAGCATCGCCCCATTTCTACCCGTGCCGGTCGTAAAAATGCGACTTCTTATCGTGTCGATGGCAAATTTAGATTTTATGTGCCCAAAATTCAGCCACCCGGACAGCATTTTCTCTGGCCTTCAAAAGGCGACTAAGGTAATAAATATATGGAACGGGCAGCAGCGTTTTCTGTGAATATCAATATTATGTTGCACTGCACTCGCTAATCCGCCTGCCAAGCGTGGAGAATATTGCAATACCCCCCAATTTGTGGGAGGTCCATGTCCAGCTGTGGACTGTTGTGGCTGTAGGTAGAAGTATATCGTAACTTGCTTAATAAAGTGGTAGATAATTACTAATATCAGAGCTACGAATAATAAAGACTATGGACGTCTAGATTTTATTTGATTTATGTTGTTTGTCCAAAAAGTAAAGGTCGTATAGAAAGAAATGTAGGTAATAAAATCGTAGGTTTATATTACGTTGCAATTTTATGAATCCTTACAGTTAGGGTTGATGTACCATTACCAAACCAGACGTCTTAAAGCAAAAGTAAAACCGAAATACTGATTTTAAGTCCATATATTATGTCTTAACAATTGTCTTACAAAACTACAACTGGTCTGGTCAACTCAATCCAAATTCAAACCTCATTTTCTGAATAAACCTACAAATCCTACCTACTTTACATTCAAAATTGAGAAATAGTCTTTTTTAAATCTTGGTATTCTAAGTTTTAAGCGAAAATGGTCCGTGACGTGACTGGTTTCCGATTGTCGCGTCCACCCCACATAATGTAACTTGAGATGGGTCGGCCTATTTTTCTTTGCCATAGCTTATTCCTAGATCTTCCATTTTATGTGCTAAACAAAAATGTGTCTTATTTTACAGAACCGAGAGCTTCAAATCATGCGACGACTGGAGCACTGTAATATTGTCAAATTGAAATACTTCTTCTACTCAAGCGGGGAAAAGGTAACCACCATTTTGTTTGTCAGTTGTTTTTTTTTAATTTATTTATTGACTTTTTTCTGTCACTGTTTTGTGTACCGTGTAAAATCAACCAAGTTTTGTCCCTTAATTCGATTTAAGTGGCGCTCCGAAACAAGGAAAAAATCTGACTCAACACGCTGTAATTCATGCGAAAGCCAAAATTATACAGGGTGTTAGAAAAAGTAATAACTTCCTTTCAAGGAATGTACCAATCCGTGAAACTGAAACTTGCCCCAAGAAACATAGGTCGAAATATGAAATAAATTTTGGACCGTCCATACATAAAAAGCAACCAACAATATATGTATGTTTGTATGTGAGGTCCAAAACGTTTTTTTTTTTTTTCAAATTTGACCTATGTTTCTTGGTAACATCTTGTATATTGCGTGGTCATTCAATGTTTTTTTACTTAGCAGTACTAGTTACGCGTATGTCAGGCTGTAAGGTGACGTTTATTTATGTCAATTCAGTAGGTACATAATAATATTTTATTATGTGACGTCATATTGATCGTAAACTGCGATAATGTTTGCACAGCAACTGCTATCATAGTGTCGATTCGCGCAAACGCGTTTTTTAATTCTTAGGATATTTTCTGACATTTTCTTAAGCGGAAAAAAAGTCTCGTTTAACTTCTATGATATGGTCTATGATGATCTTAAGAAAAATCGCTCGAATTAGCAAAAAAATGTTTAATCCCTTTTTTGGGGGATGAACTACATACAAAAACATTATTATATCGAAATATGAGTTTTTTTTTACCTCCTATTGCTACAAAATGTGCCAGAGCTAGAGTCATATTCATATGTAGTGTTCACGACAAATGACAGTTGCTGATTTCCTGTCGCTTTGGTTATTTTATATTTTACGAAAGTTACATGAATAGCTAAGAAAGCGTCCGCGTTGAATCGACCCCAATGGTAATTGTTCTCGCGACACGATTTGCTTTTGTTTTTGTATTTTACGAATAAATAGCTATAGTCTGTAAAATATAGGCTGATCCCACTGATCCCTGTGATGTTTATGACCTTGGAGCAAATGCTATAATATAAGGTCCATTTTCCTAGTAAACAAAGAAAATGAACCTTATGTTATAGCATTTGCTCCAAGGTCACAAACGTCACAGGAAATGGACCTTATGTCATAGCACTTGCTCCAAGGTCACAAACGTCACAGAGATCATCCTATATTTTATAGACTATAAGAAAAGTTTTCGCTGAATCAACCCCAATCGTTCTCGCGAAAAGCATTAAAGATGAAAGTGCCACTAAACTTCCCGGTTTGGGATCTAAACTTGGCTGGTTTTACGGTATCGGATCCTGCGTTATAAGTTAACGATATTTTGGCGTTTCTCTGCAGCTGACCATTAAGGAAGCGTCAGACGGCACCACATACATGGAAATGACGAGATCTCGGGCCTCGGTATTTTATAGTTTTTTCTGTTATTCCCGTTGCCTCTTAGATTATGTCCCCTCTTCTAATGTCCTACAGAGTGTAAAAATATTAGCTGCAAAGATTTTAAGAGGTGAACCAGCCCATGAAGTTGAACAACTTTCCCCAAGGAACATAGGTCGAAAGTTGAAAAAAATATTGGACGTCCCATACAAAATTACCAACCAACTAGGTCAATTTGTATGGGAGGTCCAAAAAGCTTTTTCATATATTGACCTATGTTCCTTGGGGAAAGTTGTTTAGCTTCATGTGCTGGTCCGCTCTTTATAATATTTGCAGCTAATATTTTTACACCTTATATACTATATATATTTTTAAATTAGAATTTGTTCATAAGATGCTCTTTTTCTGTGGTAGCAAGGGTGCTTCTAAATTACACAAAACACGCTTTTATCTTCTTTCGGGTTTTTACATTTACCCTTCTTGTTAGATCTCGTACGTAAATGCAGTGAGGCATACTAAAAGCGTGTGCATGGCGTGTACAGCACGTGTGAAATGCCAGACGCACGCAGTTTGGTTGACATCTGTCATAGAGACACACTATAACACGTGTACACTGTCATAGATACACACTATAACACGTGTACATCTTCTGTCGTGTGGCAAATCGAGTCAATGAACGACCCGATGAACCTGGATGTACTTTAAACCTGTGTGTAACAGATCTGTGTCATCGTCAAAATTTCCAATCTTTAGAACAATAGGAGGGGGCAAATACCTTTGGAGCAAATGGGAATAACCCTTTCTTTGCATGTGGTGTCTTTATTTTATTCTGTAAATAGTTTGTTGTGACTAGAACTCTTCGGAATATCGTTGACTTATAATATTAAGGTTTCTATCCGAGCGAGATTTTGATGTTTAGGAAATCGTGGCATGAGTAGACTTCTGTCCTATATCTGTTTTCCTGATCTTTAGAAACTATGCTTTGTGTCAATATTATTTTAAGCTTAGATTATAGATAGTGGATCCTAATACCCTATAATATCAAACTACAAGCTACAAGTTTACAGGTAAAACTCTTAGTACATTGAGTAGCTGGTGTAATCATGGGCTCACCCATGATGGCCGTTGGCTATGAAATGTATACCTATCGAATTTTGTCTGGATAATTGAGTTTGAAAAAATTGAGCATTGAAATCTGCATTCTTTTGTATAGAAAATCTGCCAACACTGAATTTGGATTTTGATTTCTGGAAGCAGGTTTTCTTTACACAATAATGATCTAATATCAAAGTATACTGATTTCTGTCAGGCAGTGAATCCACTTCTTTTACCCGATTACTTATAATCTGAGCCTGTTGGTCGATAAAACAAGCCATATGCTTTGGTTTCTCCTGTTAAAAACTGCTATATTTAAATGTTATTAAGCCACGTTTTTCCTTACATAAAAAATCGCATGAAATCCGCTGTATTCCAATGTAGTTCTTTGAAATCAATGCTTCATTATTTCGAGCAGTTTATATTAAAAGTTCGGAAAAGTTATTAATAATTTCGGACTGAAATCAAGTAGGATTTCAACTGTATCTGCCTTTATTTGTAGTCGTAATTCGAATGCGTTGCGCAAACGATTCTGTATAATAAAGATAACACAAATTTAAAATAGTTAAGCCATAGTTGGCCTGAGTTTTTTAACGCCGCAATAATGGCGTTGTCAAATAAATAAAACAACGATTTTAAAAAAAAATACCTCAATACATCGTTTCGTCGACCCCAAAACCCGAAAACACGTGACGACGTTTCTTACCGCTTGACTCTTATGTACTCGTTTACATTCAATTACTTACTTTAGTTAGATAATAGAAGCATTGATCCAAAAGCATTGGAATATAGCCCTTACGTTCGGGTAATTAAGGGTGTTTTGTGTGTTTATCCCTTGAAGGCGGCAGTGCCCTCGGCAGTCAGCTCTATGCTAAACGCAATGCAGTCCTTTGAGGTCGCAGTACGTGAACTAAGATTGTTGGCTAGTGTGCTAACGCAAACCCCTATAGATCATTCGCTTAGATAGTGTCGCGACCAGCGTAACTTGACCTCAATGCTCGGTACATGCACGTACGGGCGCGTACTCAGTTACGCTGGTCGTGACTATGTAAGCGAATGAAGTATACCACACTACATTTGGCTGCGGTTACCGAGCTTACTCAAATCCTTTTCTTCCTAAGAGGGTATTCTTCTATGTATCTTAATCCCCTTTGAAAGCACCCATGCGGATAGTAAAAAGTCTTACCCGGCAGGTACCTCAAGGTTATTGAAAACTAGCGGTCCGTCCAGTTACATCCGCTGCTAATCGTTTTCTCGGCATGTAATGTGCATAAACTTTAATTTAACCTTCCTCTTGCATCAATCTTTTCTATTAAAAAAACGAATCAAAATTCGTTGCGAAGTTTAGGAGTTAGCGGCTTCCATGTCAGACAGACAAACGCAAAAAGTTACAAGCCGACCGATGGACAGGGACCTCTTGCCAAGGCCACCGATAAGAAAAGTTTTTTTTTAAATAGATCGATAAATGGCGTTACTAAATAGCTTCTGGTGAAATATAGAAATTATGTTAATGCAATAAAAAAGTACCTAAGCACTGAGAAAAAAATTAATGAGACTTTTCTCATTGGCTCTTTATTTGAAGTAGTTTTAGCATAATATACGCTTAGGTCTTAGTAGTAGAATACCCTTACGCCTTAATAAATTAAAACAAATGTCTCCCCTTACCAAACCAAATATTTAAAAATGCCTACATTTCCTATATGCATTTGGAAGTTCGAGTAATAAATAAATCGGGACTTTGAGTTAGCCATTTTCAGATTTTTCTTATAATAAGTATGATCGGTAACCAAAAACAGCCAAAAAAGTGTGCGTATTCCATTCAGTCGGAGCTTTCATTTGGTCTATAAAGCTCAATTCGTCATGGTCATGGAAATGTCATGAAAATCATGAATGTCATGAAGTCATGAAAATTACGTCATTAAAAGTTTTGTGTTTAAGGTTGCTTGTTAAAATTGTGTTCCTTTGTTTTAAGCGTTAAGAGCTTTTTTGCGTTTTGGCCATTCATTCATAGTACACACATAGAATATATTTTCCAAAAAGGTAACAAAGCGTATCATTTTACTTGGAATTTCAAAGTATTTGTTGTAAAATACATGAATATGTTAACAAAATATTAGTGAACTTGTATTTTGTAGTATGTGCTAAACAGAAATTTAAGGGCTTAGTACGCTATATCCACAGATTTTCGCTAGACAAAGACCCTTTGGCCCTTTGGGACGACCCTTCCCGACTCAACTAAATACTCATTTGATGTGGACATGACGACAAATACTAAATGTAAATTGCAAACTTGTAGCGAATCGAGTAAATCCTTACAGAATAGTCAGAAAAAGGTCTACATCTACACTTGCATACCTATGTACAGAGTCATCAGTAGCTACAATATTAACTGATAGTAGGTTGTATTAAATATTTGGATCTCCTGTTAAAAATTGGGAGTCCGTATTTTTACGCTGGTAACGCTTTGCGTGTATACAAAACACACAATATTACACTTAACCCTGGCACATTCCTTATGGGAGGTTCAATGTTCTTTAGAAAAGCGTTTTCGTTCGTTTCATGGGCTTTTCACTTATGTACCGGTTTAGATTTTTAAATCGAAATAATAAGATGAAACTTAAAGCTGCCCATAGAAAAAATATTACGAGAATTTTGAGCCATTGTGAAAGTTTAATAATGTTTGTAATACTTTAAACTCACAACACGTGAGCCAGATATTTTGACGTACTACTCATAGTTCAAGGTCCGTTTCCCTAAAGGTTACCACCTCGTTTCCACAAACTCAGCCCTTGGAGAAGTGCCAAGTTTGGGAAGTACGCGGCTGACAATTTGTTGTGTCAAATCACTCCGCCGTTATAGTTGAAAGTCATGGTTCCATTTTGGAGATGATCTAGCAAATATCTGAGCTATAAATAGATTAGTCAAAACAACAGACAATATAACAAAATCTCATAATAAATTGTCAAAGCAAAACATGTTCTAAACAAAAGGATGAAAAGGTCTACCTTTATTTTTTACAACGGTAACAAAACCTAGAGGCTATACATACGTAGGACAACAATAACAAAATCTCATGCTAAAATGCAAAATTAAGATGTTTAACATAAGCGACTGAAAAAGTCCTTTATTTTTTAAACACTTAAAAGTAATTGGTGCCGTAACAAGGATGATTTAGTCTTCGTTTTTTATGTATGGCATATTGTGTTGTGATTTCTTGATATAATTCCATAGTTTTCTAAACAAAAAACTTTTATTACACTAGTTCCACATTTTTTTATTGAAAATGTATATTTGTTCCTATGGTTTCGGAAAAAATATATTTATCAAGTATGTACAGTACAGCACATAAATTCGCTTCCCATGCATCATGCTAGCTCTGTTTTTTTTACATCCAAAAGAAATCATCTGCCTAACCATTTTGGTTTTATTTGCCTAGAGTTTTGTTTGAGTTTTCTTGAGTTTGTGTATAAGCAGTTGATTTTATAAAACTGCTGATTTTTACGCACTCATAATACCTTCAGAATACTTGTAGAAAAGATTTGCATCTATGCATAATCAGGGCGTCTCATTGTTCATTATTCTCTTAAAGCATTACATACAATAAGTTCCTTATTATATTCAAAGCTGAAGACACTGACCATAGGTGGTTATTTGCTTCAAATTCTAAAGTAATACAAATCTTTATTCATAAAATAAAAGACAAAAGGTTAAGATTAAGAGCGACACATTGGATTTAAAAATAAGTTACAGCAATGCTCACTCAGAGCTAAGAATATGTTTTTAGGTAACCATACAAGCCTTCACACATAGATACACTCAAAACTTTTTCTTAACTCTGAGTAAGTACTTAAGTCCCAAGATCTTCCAAAAGCCGTAGGCACCAGACTTACATACATCTTTACATATACAGTCATACCCCGCTTTACGAGACTCGTTCTTGGTTTATTTAGTCGGCGATATTTAAAATTGTTTTAAACCGCTGCTTTGTTCCGCCTAGCAGTGGTTTCAAACATTTTCTTTTTACCGAATAATCCAAAAACAAGTCTCGTAAAATGACAAGAGCAAAGATTGTACAATGACATGTTTCCGCTGTTTTCCAGAAGGACGAAGTGTACCTGAATCTGGTGCTGGAGTACATACCGGAGACTGTGTATAAAGTCGCGCGTCACTACTCCAAAGACGAACAAACAATACCTATTAGTTTTATAAAGGTGAGTGGATTTTGTATCACTATGCGTATTTTTTTGTATTGTTCGTCCCGTTTTCAGGTCAGTGAAGTCAAAGAAACTTGTCAGAACTTTATAAAACAAAAGGTTCGCAATCATGCCTGGCGGGTGCGAAAATACATTGTTGGATGCTCTTTGAACCTGTGGCCGCCCAAAAAACTACTAGTACTATCCATAAGGTTTTAAATCGACCAGAACATTTCAGTTAATCATACCAGCACCAAATTTTTGGATGTTGTTAAACATGTAATTCTACGTAAAAACGCGTCCTCCGCCCATCGCTACAGTGAATTGAGCCGGAGATATGACGTCATCTTTTTTTAGTATGGAAATAAAAAAAAAATTGTTCTGAAACCCATCGTGCGTGGTATCATTTTAAAGAGCGTTTTGAGCTGATTCTAAAAATATATCACATCATTACTTTATAGTCATAAATTCTAAATAAAAATAAAATAAAAAATCAAAACATACCTAGTTTGGGCTACTCCAGATACGACACTGTCCAATATTTTTTTGTAATAAATACTTCAAATGATACATTATATCCTCATATAGAACCCCCAGGAACCGATTTGGAAAATACTTACATTTACTATTTTTTTTTTAATTTTTCATAATTGCAAAGTGAGGTATTAAAACGATCACAAACGATAAGTTATTTTCGATACACTAAGAGGAAAAAGGAATGTGAGATGCAAGACAAGCTCATTCTCATTCCTATCTGAGGAGGAGAGGAGGAGGGGTTCCCCCCTCACAATAAACTGAAAAGTTACTGCCTAATACGTTACGCTAAACTCTTATCAGGCTGGGTAGATAGGTTCGTAGGATGTAGGACGCCTCGTCCCCCACCTTCCTCGTCAGATAGGGATGGGGTACAATCTATGTTTAGGACGGAAAATAAAGGTTGTTTTACGCATTTGATACTTATAAATATTATTATTATTAATCATTTTCTCTTGAGCATGATCCCTCGCAAGCACACAATAGAGTGAGAAAACGTGGTTGCTATTTCGAGAAGTGGACGCAGCCTTTGAATCATACTCGCGTGGAGAGGAACCAGTGGTAACGAGTGAGAAATTTGACTTGCTCGAAAAATTTGTAGTGCTAATGTACCATCCAACCAGTGACTCTTCCAGGGTAAATACTACAAGGAGAGTGCTTTTTACCAAAAGGAACCGATCTATAGAAAACATACCTCCCACGCAAGATGCACTGCTGCAACACCTTAAACGAGCCATTTTACAGACAAATATTTGGACAAATTGTCTCAACCATCACCCAAATCGAATGGACCCTTGCAACTGGGGTTGGGAGAGTAAAAAGAGCGCGAACGGGCTGCTGCAGTATACGCCTGTGTGGAAAACTATCGCTGACGCCAGCAACATCTGCAAGGAGCTTTTAGCGTGTAAATGTAAAGAGCGATGCACGAGATGTAGATGTGTAAAAAACTATTTAAACTGCACTCTATTGTGTGCTTGCGAGGGATCATGCTCAAGAGAAAATGATTAATAATAATAATATTTATAAGTATCAAATGCGTAAAACAACCTTTATTTTCCGTCCTAAACATAGATTGTACCCCATCCCTATCTGACGAGGAAGGTGGGGGACGAGGCGTCCTACATCCTACGAACCTATCTACCCACCCTGATAAGAGTTTAGCGTAACGTATTAGGCAGTAACTTTTCAGTTTATTGTGAGGGGAGAACCCCTCCTCCTCTCCTCCTCAGATAGGAATGAGAATGAGCTTGTCTTGCATCTCACATTCCTTTTTCCTCTTAGTGTATCGAAAATAACTTATCGTTTGTGTCCGTTTTAATACCTCACTTTGCAATTATGAAAAATTAAAAAAAAAAAATGAAAATGTAAGTATTTTCCAAATCGGTTCCTGGGGGTTCTATATGAGGATATAATGTATCATTTGAAGTATTTATTACAAAAAAATATTGGACAGTGTCGTATCTGGAGTAGCCCAAACTAGGTATGTTTTGATTTTTTATTTTATTTTTATTTAGAATTTGTGACTATAAAGTAATGATGTGATATATTTTTAGAATCAGCTCAAAACGCTCTTTAAAATGATACCACGCACGATGGGTTTCAGAACAATTTTTTTTTTATTTCCATACTAAAAAAAGATGACGTCATATCTCCGGCTCAATTCACTGTAGCGATGGGCGGAGGACGCGTTTTTACGTAGAATTACATGTTCATCAACATCCAAAAATTTGGTGCTGGTATAACCTACTGAAATGATTTAACGTAAGGATAAGTGCTATACGCCGGTCGGCTTAGTGGGGCCCTAGGGATCACCCCAAATTACAACTAAATGCATAAGAATTTAACATGTAAATTGTGTGTGCATACTTAAAAAGCATTCCTATAAGTTCTCTGTGCTATTAGTTCTGATTTAGCTGTCACCAAGTCAAGTTAAAAATACTGTGAGGGTCGCGTAATACTGGGCAACCATAATCTGAAGAAATAACTATAAATAAACCATAATCTAAAGGCTTGCCATCGGCACGATAGATAGAAGAAAAGCTTTGCTTCATTCTCGACCGTGGAATGCATATTATGATTCCGTGCTTTAAAATGTTTCTTCGTCGTGAAAAGTGATCTGATTCCGTAAAGCTTTATGATTATAAATAACGGTTAATGAAGAGTTGACATTTAATTGTTTCTTTTTTCCATTTCCAGCTGTACATGTACCAGTTGTTCCGAAGCCTGGCATACATCCACTCCCTAGGCATCTGCCACCGGGACATCAAACCGCAGAACCTCCTTCTGGACCCGAAGACAGGGGTCCTCAAGCTCTGCGACTTCGGATCAGCTAAGCACCTCGTCAGGGGCGAGCCAAATGTTTCATACATCTGCTCCCGCTACTACCGCGCGCCGGAGCTCATTTTCGGAGCCATTGATTATACCACTAAGATCGGTAAGTTGTGCTACTACATCGTTTCATATCTAGATCTTGCTACTACATAGTCTTGAAGCTTAGTGACTTCGGCTCGGCTAAAATCCTGATCAGAGGCGAGCCAAATGTTTCGTACATCTGCTCCCGTTACTACCGCGCGCCCGAGCTGATATTCGGAGCCACTGATTATACCACTAAGATCGGTACGTTGTGCTACTACATCGTTTCATAACTATATCTTGGTACTACATAGTCTAGAAGTTTAGTGACTTCGGCTCGGCTAAAAACCTGGTCAGGGGAGAGTAAAATTTTTCGTACATTTGCTTCCGCTACTACCACGCGCCGGAGGTGATTTCCGGAGCCACTGATTATACCACTAAGATCGGTACGTTGTGCTACTACATCGTTTCATATCTAGATGTTGCTACTACGTCATACCCTTAAGCTTAGTGACTTGGGATTACCTAAATGTCTCATGAAAGGCAAGCCAAATGTTTTATACATCTGCTCTGAGATCGATCTCAGAGTTAAGTGCAGATTATAAATACGGGCTTAAACCTTTCAGATCTTATAGAACGTCGGTTGTACGAGCTATGCAATGCCTGACTAATATGCCCTTATAAATGAAAATAAGATATAAAAAAATTTACAAGCGGCGGCCAGGAATCGAACCTGGGCACGTAGGGTTCCGTCCCACTGCTCTGTCACTGAGCTATCGACGCACCGGTCAGCTTTATCATTTCTCCTGATGTTCGTCTCGAAGCGACGATCTTAGCGACATCTAGTAGTACTTTAGTACTCTTAACTGTACTGTTTTCATATATGAGAATAATATGGCACTGTGAGTGCAGTAAATGCCAATAATATGTCGTTGTGTGTTTGCAGACGTGTGGAGCGCGGGCTGCGTGGTGGCCGAGCTGCTGCTGGGGCAGCCCATCTTCCCCGGAGACTCCGGCGTCGACCAGCTCGTCGAGATCATCAAGGTATGCCACGTGACTCGTCTTCTTCTCTTCATGCCAATCTCAATTCAGTCCGATCCGTTCTTCCCTGAACAACTCCTAAGCCCAGCCTCGCCTCAAGGGCGTGATTGAGCTGGTTGTTTGAACAACTATTCAATTATTTGGCCCCCGGGGCCAAAATCATAAAACTAAGACTAAAAACAGTATCTGTACTGCAATAATTACTACAACTATGTTTTATAGATAGGATTTTAAAATGTTGGGAGCACCCAATCAATTATTTCCGGGAGAGCTCGTGCTCCCCACCAAGCCGACAGGCGTTGATTTGATGGCCCCGGGGCCAAAATTACATAGTCCATCCCAAAAAAAATGCCAATCTCTATCCTGTTCAAAAATTCTGATACACTTCTAAATTTACAAATGAAATAGACTGGCACCGTTTCCCCGCTGAATCGTACCAGCCTAACGCGTTGAGCAAAATAATAAAAAGAAAATTTTAGGTAGTTAAATTTCTACCTTCAATACCAGGGCCCTAAGTCTGCTATGTTTTTGTCATTGTAACGCTATTGAAACTCAAGTGTAATTCAATTGCCATTGTGATTGTCTATATACTTACTTCGAACTGTAGCAGACTACGAAACTACCAAAATCATCCAACTGAGATCCAACTGAAACGATTTTTATTTAGCAGACTTAAGGCCCAGATTAGACGTAGAGAAAGGAAGTTGATGAGTATCTGTACCTAATTTCATTTCATCACTTATTTTGAGAGTCAGTTTCCAGTTTGCTGATTGATAAATTGCCGGTGAATCATGTTAATGACATTTTTAATCGAACGCCCAGAAAATTCACGACTTTCGAACATCTTTGTCATAGCATTGAGGGATGAAATTTACTGGCAAATTTTGGCAGGGTGCCCGTATTTCCACAATTGCAACACTTTGCTGTCATTCATTGATTTCGCGGTAATTTTATTAAAGCGAAGTACTTCATACATCAGACCTTTCGTTTCGAATGGCACGTTAAGTTGTCTCGGTTTTTATCTATGATTACTTAGACGACGACGGTGGCATTTACACAACCATGTCAGAAGCCTGCTACAATTAGAAGTTGGTTAAAAGTTCTGAGACTAGTGGTCATTAAGTCGTTAACCGACCTGGTTCTTTTTTTCGAGTGGGACACCGAGTCGCCTAACGACCCGATAAACCCTGGTATCAGAGGTTTTCAACTACTACGCTACTGCGCCTACTACTAGTAGCAACCCTCTGACGTGGTTGAGTAACGATCGCCGTCTAGTTATCATAGGCAGCAACCGACTCGGTAAACCACACGAAAAGAGATATCAGACTTCTAGTTGTATACTCTTGATATTTAAACCATAATGTATTGTTCTTTTTGAGGTTATTATTTGACAAATTCTAAACATGTTATTTTTTATAATTCCAGGTCCTAGGGACGCCGACGCGCGAACAAATCAGGGAGATGAATCCGAACTACACAGAGTTCAAATTCCCACAGATTAAGAGTCACCCATGGGCTAAGGTAAGTCCCTAGACAAAACATCTACCGTTATTTATTTATTTATTCATACAGGGTTATTTTTTAGTCAGTACAAAAACTTTGTAGGGTGTTTCTACTCATGATTCTGAACAACTTTTACGTCCTGCGAAATCGCTGAAAGATATTGTGTCTTCCATAGAGAAATTCATACCTACTCGGTAAAAATGTATGGAACACCCAACTTTTTTTTTCTATTTCGCAGGTGACCCCGTAGTAAAAGTTGTTCAGAATCATTAGTAGAAACACCCTACAAAGTTTTTGTACTGACTAAAAAATAATCCTGTATATTATTAATTTTACTCTATTATACGTTTATATTCACACGGAAATTATAAATGAAAAATTAAATAATGTGTGCAATGAAAAAAAATATATGTTAACGACCAACTTGCAACAGTTTTGGCTTTGACATACAATGTGTGGCCTACAACAAGCGCAAATAATTAGTTTAATACACATTAAACTGAACAACTTTCTCCATGGAACATAGGTGGAAATATTGAATTCAAAAATTTATCTTCCATACAATTTGACTCAACTGAGCTGGAACAATTTGTAAGGAAGGTCCAATTATTTATTCAATATTTCGATTTATGTTCCTTAGGCGAATTGGTTTAGTTTCATGAATAATTTCACCCAGTAAGTATAAGGTGAAAAAATATTAGCTGCAAATATTTTAAGGGGTGCATCAGCCCATGGAACTGAACAACTTTCCCCAAGAAACATAAGTCGAGATATAAAAACAATGTTTGGACCTTCCATACATATAAATGTAGCAGCCGAGCGAGTCAACTGTATGACAAATCCAAAATTTTTTTCGTATTTCGTCCTATGTTCCTTGGGGAGAGTTGTTCAGTTTCATGGGCTGATTCGCCCCTTAAAATATTTTCAGCTAATATTTTTACACCTTATATTTGCCGTTGTTGTGAGCCACACTCTATGATAAGATAATAGACTCTTCTATTGGCTGAAAGAAGAAGAAGAGGACAAATAAAATTCTGATTCTGATTCTGAAGAACTGAAAATGCCAGCGGTATTTCTAGTTAGCGATTTTAGAGGGTTCTCGCGTGGTTGCAGTTTATGTTGGAGCGCATGTCCATGCCCAAGAACGCCACTGACCACCAGCGCATCAGAGTAAGCTGTGCCGTGTCGTGCGATGCAAACATTTCATACAAAAACGTATTAAAAACGAGAGAAAGTTATGACTAGAACTGAATTTAAGAGGGCTATTCATACTTACATATTCCTAACTGGACTTAGGGATCCTTCCTTCCATCCACAACAGTCCTCTACTGGTTAAGGGCTTAACGAAGCGTGTGGCGTAAATTTTGCAAGCGTAATCAGACGTCGAAATAAAATAACATTTTCCCCTTATGTCTCCCATGAGCGATTAAAGTTCTCGACTTCCTACAGCAACGTCAGGCAGCTGGTGGTGATTTTGTGCGCGAAATCGAGGAATTATGATCGTTGAGTCTTATTATTATCGATACACAGCCGTTTACTACCCGGCGGTTAAAAAATTCTAACACTAGGGTTCATCCGGTCATTGGACGACTTCGTGTCCCACACGAAAAGAGAGAAACTACCCGTAGAATCACAAACGTAGTTTACATGTATCTAAAACGACTCAGTATTCTAAAATGAGTCAGTGTAGACTCATAAACATAAGCCATTTAAATTTACGTAGATCATTTATAAATATCTGCGATATGTAGGCGTGAATAGCTCTTAAATCTAAGAAAACCATTTTCACGGGAAATTAACTATTGTGTGCAAATGAAGGCATCTGGCAACATCGGTATTTATGGTGTAATAAGCCTTTGGCATGACTGACTACATGATGGGTTTGCAGACCGACTGCAACGCGACTGCGATACAACTGCAGGATAAAAGTTTAGTGGCAGTACAATGTGATCAAGCTACGGAGTAAAGTACGACTAAAAATTAGTGCTGCAGCGCCGAATTACTTAATACACAGTTCTGCATAACCAGGACATAGAGAAATGGAAATAACAAATAAATCTGCCAGAGTTTGCTAAAAATGGGGATCTTTGTATTTTAATTTATGCAAGATTTTGATGTCAAATGTCAATCAGAAGAACTTCTATAACTAAAAATATTTGTTTATAGGTGGCATAAGAACTTAGGAACTGTTGTGAGAGTTAATGTGTTTTATACCAGTTATCAGTTATTTATTAGAGACTTAATGGTGAAAAAATACTAGATCTATTTAATTCAAATTTTATACTTTCCAAAATCCATCTTCACATGCATTTCAAGAGAAATGTCTGAAAAGACGTATTCGTGTGCTGCTGACTCTTCTTTTCCTTCGTGCTACCGAACTTTTAGGCAGCAGTCGTGTTGCAGTCCGTCTATTCAGACCCGCAGTCGAACTAATCAGTTGCCGCTGACTACGCAGTCTGTGTGTTGGTGTACAGTGTGCATTCGACACGTGAACATGTATGCAGTTTGTTTCTTCTATCTACAACATGTAAAAAAAAAACAACTACAAATATTTAAGGTGTGATCCAGCCCATGAAACTGAACAACTTTTCCTAAAGAACGCAAGGTTTAAATATAGAATTCCCATGCAAAATGTAGTAGGTAAATATTCTACTATATTTCGACCAATGTTCCTTAAGTAAAGTCGTTCTGTTTCATGTACTATTTCACCCCTTAAAATAATTGCAGTTGATCTTTTCACACCTTATTATGATTTCTAAAGACGATATGTAATTGTTTCTTACTGGCTCTATTTGTACTGCGAGTAGGAAATTTAAAAAAAAAACACAACACGGTGATTGCTGAGACGCAAAACGGCGCCACAAAACACAAGTCATAATCACATATTATTAGACTTGTGTTGAAACTTGCAGTTCTTTGCTTATTCTGTAAATTCTGCTTTTGGGTGGCATTCAGTTTTTATTGCTATAATGTCGTTTCCATCAGGCTACAAAATCATATTTTTTGTGTATTGTGTATCACTTCACTTAGAAGCATTAATTCCATTCTCAGACATCAAAATACGAAAAGACGCTTGATTTATAAGCTTATCATTCCAGTACAAATCAGATCAGTCATGTTTATATTTCAATTCAATAAATACAAATATATTATCATTTATCAAGAAACAAACTAGCAACATGCCACGTCATGATACGACATCTGGTTACAGTCATCATCATCTAATTTGTAATCTAACCACTCATTAATCAGTGTAAATACCATCTTGTGACCCATCTATCTTCGGGGCGTCCTACGTCGCGCGTGTTACAAGCGTTATGGGTCAATTTATACGGTATTAGGAAAAGTACTAACTTACTTTCAAGGGATGAAACTGCACAACTTTCCCCGAGGAACATAGGTCGAAAATGAAAATAATTTTTGGGCCTCACATATAATTACGGTTTACGGTTTGGTTTGTACATTTTGTATGATAGGTCCAAATTTTCATTTATATTTCGAACTATGTTCCTTGGGGAAAGTTGTTCAGTTTCATGGACTGATTTATCCTTGAAAGGAAGTTAGTACTTTTTTTAATACTCTGTATTGGTTATCTTGAGCAAATAATCCGGGTTCTAGTGTAAGAAGATCTCCACGCGCCAAACGCCTGACACCGGAATATTTTGATCAACATTATGTAACCTGAAAGGAGGTCAGAGAACTAATGAAATTGAACAACTTTGCCATGGATAGAACCAAAAAAAATGAGTTGTTTTGTATCGGATGTTCAAATATAATGTGTAAAAATATTAGATGCAAATATTTTAAGGAGTGAATCAACCGATGAAACTGAACAACTTTCCCCTCGAAACATAGGTCCAAATATGAGAAAAATTTTCGGACCTCCCATACAAATTTACTTAGTCCGTTGGTAATTTAGCATGAGAGGTCAAATTTATTTTTTCAGATTTCGACCTATGTTGATCCTGGGGAAAGTTGTTCAGTTTCATGGGCTGGTTCACGCCTCAAAATAGATTTACACCCTGTATTTCTTGACCTCGAAAGGGGGATTGATCAGATTCATGAGTACTTGGACATCCGTTTGAGTCATTATGCTTTTTTGGTTACACTTTGTATAACCATCATAAGTTGAGCTATCACGCTTTGTGATCACGCGCAAGACAGGGGTCGCCCTTCGTTGGAGTGTTTCTACTGTTGATTTTGTGTGGTTCAAATTCCAAATCGATATAACAATTCTATGTCTGTCTCTATCACTCCAATGTTATAATGAGATAAAGTTTGCGAGTTATACTGTTCCATGTTTGTTGGAGTTATATTGATTTACAATCATTGGATTAAAACATTTTACAATATTTCATTCTTCATATAAACTTATTCATAAAAATAAAGGATTGAATTTCAATCTACACACATATTTACGGGTCTACATATTTTTGAGTTAAATCTGACTGTGGTTAAAAACTCACTCAAACTGAATATAGATGAAATTTCTCCTACCTACCCGTTGTTACGCATTAGTTAGTTTATTTTGGATGCGACGATCATAGTAATAGCTACTATTGTCTATTTATCGCATTTTTTTAAATGTTTTTTTTTACGTCCGTTACGAGTTAGGGATATCCCTTTATATAATATAATATGGTAGAAGAATATAGATACCAATTCGATACAATCTACTGTGAATCGTCGATGGACGCTCCAACCAACAAAGTCATTATGTGTTCAACTCGTATTTCAAATGTTTGAAGCCCAAAATTTCGCCGATATAGCGTTAAACAGACGATAACTCGGTTACAATGCCATCGTAGTCTTTAGTAGGTTTGAAGGTCCTTTTTAACCGACTTCAAAAAAGAAGGTTCTCAGTTTGTCTTGTTTGTATGTATGTTTGTCCGCGATTTTCTCGCGTTTGGATGAAGCCATTTTGATGCTGTTATTAGAAAAGTATTTGTTAGACTTAGGAGAAGGTTAAAGCGTATTAACCAATAAAAAAGAGGAGATTCGCGCATTTATACGACCTAAGTTGGTTCTCTTTTATATCTCGAGACAGATTTTCCGGAGGCTTGCAGTTTTTAATCCTGTCAAAAGTAGTAGTTTTTTATACTCGTGTGTTAGAGAATATAGTTTATTTCCGAGATCCGGGAGTACTTAAATCTCTATCTTCAAACTCCCTATCCCACAACTTAAGTTTCCCTCACGAATCAATACTTCCTAATCTAATCCCGATTGCTTTACCAGGTGTTCCGCGCGTGCACGCCGCCGGACGCCATCTCGCTGGTCTCCCGCCTGCTGGAGTACACGCCGGGCGCGCGGCTGTCCCCGCTGCAGGCGTGCGCGCACAGCTTCTTCGACGAGCTGCGCGAGCCCGCCGCGCGCCTGCCCAACGGCCGCCCCATGCCGCCGCTGTTCAACTTCACCGAGTGAGTAGTATTGCTGTAGGATTGCAGCTGACCTAAGCGGATCCAGAAACATATTTCCCTTTAGCATCATACCATGGTTCAAGAAAGGCATATGGTAATAACGACGACAAAGCGAAGATCGATTGGAAATTCTACTTAGAAAGGGTGTAACACTGTCCTAAATAGTATGATAATGTATAAAACAATGTCAAAACTGTCTAAAACAGTGTCAAAACTGTCTAAAACAGTGTCAAAACTGTCTAAAACAGTGTCAAAACTGTCTAAAACAGTGTCAAAACTGTCTCAAACAGTGTCAAAACTGTTTCAAACAGTGTCAAAACTAAGCTGTGGCGCTGGCAGTCAAGAAAAGCAAATACGAAAATAAGCGGTACTCTTGTAGGTGGCGCTTCAATTAGGGCCACAAAACTAGTTTCATTTGTATGGGAAAACTTATTCCGTGCGTAGATAACTTCATATCAATGATACCGAGGCTCGTGGGTTCGATCCCATCACGACACAAATGTGTAATAACGTTACTACACGCTAATAAGGTTTTGAACTACAAAAGACGCCTTATGGACATTTACGCACTTGCCCTAGCAAGGCTGTTTTAAGGCTTAAAAGGGAGAGGAAAGGTAAGGGAAAGAGAGAAGTCCAACTGTCGCGCCACCACAAAAGCGAAGAAACGCCATATTGGTTAATTTTTCCTCAGCTACGTTTGCTATCGATTGAAAATGGCTCATGTCAAATGGTATTGATTTTTGGTATCAAACATTGACTCGCTCAATTATTATTAGGTTTCAGCGATTGAATTTTTGAGAGATAGGTTTTGATACATCCAATAAAATATTCCACTGCCAATACCTAACTGTTGTAATCTTGTTTCAGATACGAATTGAGCATCCAGCCGTCTCTAAACGACTTCTTGAAGCCGCGCGCCGCGCCCGCCGCCGCCGACGCGCCCGCGCCCTCCACGCAGCCCGCGGACGACACCCAAGGTAATACACACACACAAACACACAAAACAGGCCTTTATCCCTCGCGGAGTAGGCAGAGGGACAACGACTTGCTGAAGCCCACCACGCAGCCCGCGGACGACACCCAAGGTAATACACACACACAAACACACAAAACAGGCCTTTATCCCTCGCGGAGTAGGCAGAGGGACAACGACTTGCTGAAGCCCACCACGCAGCCCGCGGACGACACCCAAGGTAATACACACACACAAACACACAAAACAGGCCTTTATCCCTCGCGGAGTAGGCAGAGGGACAACGACTTGCTGAAGCCCACCACGCAGCCCGCGGACGACACCCAAGGTAATACACACACACAAACACACAAAACAGGCCTTTATCCCTCGCGGAGTAGGCAGAGGGACAACGACTTGCTGAAGCCCACCACGCAGCCCGCGGACGACACCCAAGGTAATACACACACACAAACACACAAAACAGGCCTTTATCCCTCGCGGAGTAGGCAGAGGGACAACGACTTGCTGAAGCCCACCACGCAGCCCGCGGACGACACCCAAGGTAATACACACACACAAACACACAAAACAGGCCTTTATCCCTCGCGGAGTAGGCAGAGGGACAACGACTTGCTGAAGCCCACCACGCAGCCCGCGGACGACACCCAAGGTAATACACACACACAAACACACAAAACAGGCCTTTATCCCTCGCGGAGTAGGCAGAGGGACAACGACTTGCTGAAGCCCACCACGCAGCCCGCGGACGACACCCAAGGTAATACACACACACAAACACACAAAACAGGCCTTTATCCCTCGCGGAGTAGGCAGAGGGACAACGACTTGCTGAAGCCCACCACGCAGCCCGCGGACGACACCCAAGGTAATACACACACACAAACACACAAAACAGGCCTTTATCCCTCGCGGAGTAGGCAGAGGGACAACGACTTGCTGAAGCCCACCACGCAGCCCGCGGACGACACCCAAGGTAATACACACACACAAACACACAAAACAGGCCTTTATCCCTCGCGGAGTAGGCAGAGGGACAACGACTTGCTGAAGCCCACCACGCAGCCCGCGGACGACACCCAAGGTAATACACACACACAAACACACAAAACAGGCCTTTATCCCTCGCGGAGTAGGCAGAGGGACAACGACTTGCTGAAGCCCACCACGCAGCCCGCGGACGACACCCAAGGTAATACACACACACAAACACACAAAACAGGCCTTTATCCCTCGCGGAGTAGGCAGAGGGACAACGAC
Source organism: Keiferia lycopersicella (assembly GCA_029255805.1). Classification (NCBI taxonomy): domain Eukaryota; kingdom Metazoa; phylum Arthropoda; class Insecta; order Lepidoptera; family Gelechiidae; genus Keiferia; species Keiferia lycopersicella. Next base: position 13,765,702 of record JARACZ010000011.1, on the reverse strand, counting down.
TTGCTGAAGCCCACCACGCAGCCCGCGGACGACACCCAAGGTAATACACACACACAAACACACAAAACAGGCCTTTATCCCTCGCGGAGTAGGCAGAGGGACAACGACTTGCTGAAGCCCACCACGCAGCCCGCGGACGACACCCAAGGTAATACACACACACAAACACACAAAACAGGCCTTTATCCCTCGCGGAGTAGGCAGAGGGACAACGACTTGCTGAAGCCCACCACGCAGCCCGCGGACGACACCCAAGGTAATACACACACACAAACACACAAAACAGGCCTTTATCCCTCGCGGAGTAGGCAGAGGGACAACGACTTGCTGAAGCCCACCACGCAGCCCGCGGACGACACCCAAGGCACAGTGTAACAATACATTGTAAGCCGTGAGTAGGCGAACTGATAATTAGTCCTATATAATACCTAGTCATTCATCTAACTTATTATGACATTTAGGCATAACGAGACATAGTCACACTACACTTTAGGTTTACCCGGCTGAAAGGAACTGAACAACTTATACACACATATCACGCCTTTATCCTTTGCGGGGTAGGCAGAGCGGTACCTGTAAACATGCGGCTGTCATCACCACTTCTGACAAATATTAATATCTGACAAATGTTTGATTCTTAAAATAGCTCATTTTAAACCTCGTCTATATCCCACAAGTCAACTTTATAAAGAAACTGAAGTTCTAACTGTCAGACAGCTTTTTATACTAGCTACTATTTTACAAAAGCACAGTGATATTTTTAAGTCAAATCACGCTAACTCGAGTAAAAGACGTTTTCACCAGGTATGCAGAGTCCCTCCTGTAAATACCTCATTTGCACAACATTTCTATATTTTTCTAAGTAGTAAACTTTACAATGTTGCAAATAAAGAACTAGATATTTACAGTAAAGTTAAATTTGAATGTAAGCAATTGGTCACTGAGTGGCTGATGAAAATTAATTATGAGAATATCGAAAGTTTGCTCGAGGTAATTACTTAGGAATGATATGCAACAAATTGTGTTTAATACTTAGTTTTCTATTATGTACTTAACTATATTTTAATATTTTAAGTTTATTTACTAACTCAATTTTTATTATAACTGCCCACTTTTATTTTATTTTGTATTGATTTTTTCCTAAACAAATTGTTGTTAGTTAGTTGTAAGGTAATTATCATTTCGGTACTAAAATATTTATACTAGACATTTTAATAATTGTCTGCTGATGTCAAAATGGTGGAGCTAGGAGATCCATAGCACAGGGACACCTAGTTTGGACTCCTATCGCCCTTTTAATTAATTAATCATAAATTTTCTGAAAATGTACTATACGAAATGTGTATATTAATTTTATTAATGATTGGGAGAAAATAAATATTTTTATCATTTTTATCATTAAGGCCCTTTTCAGATAATTTGTGTATGACTCTAGTGACAGGTTGTTAGCCTGTCGCCTCAAGTTGTAATACACATTTTTGACATTTAGGCGCTGGCAAGCAAGGAAAGCAACGTACGAGAGTACGTAGAACTAAGGAAGATGGCGCATCAAATTTAGACATAAAATAAGCTGTCATTTGTATGAGACAGCAGCGTCGGTGGCCAAGTGGATAGGACACCGGTCTTACAATCGTGAGACCCGAGTTCGATCCCCGCCATGTACCAATGTGTTTTTACTCACGTACATTTACCGACTGCTCTTACGGTGAAGGAAAAACATCGTGATGGAACCCACATTCAAATAAAATGATATTTGAATGTGACTTAACCTAGGATTCGGGCCAGGTTAGCCTTCGGGTTGCAGAGGTCAGATGGCAGTCGCTCTGTGTAAAAACTTGGTTCCACGTCAAATCCCCTAGGTTAGGTAGCCGACCCCGACAGAGAACGGGATAAGGCAAGGAGAATGATGATTGTATGAGACAGCATGTCCAATGCATAGGTAATTTATGGTGTAAAAATATTAGCTGCAAATATAAGGGGTGAAATCAGCCCGTGAAACTGAATAACTATTCTAAGGAACATAGGTCGAAATATAAGAAAAAATTTTGGACCTCCCATTCAAATTGGGTTGGTCGATCGGTAGTTTTGTATGGGAGCTACAATTTTTTTTTTCATATTTTGACCTATGTTTTTTTGGAAAAAGTTGTTCAGTCACGCTTTAAAATATTTGCAGCTAATAATTTTACACCCTGTATAGGTCAGTGACTTTACACCATTTTTACTAAATTGTTTTTATTTAAATTTTTCCAGGCGAGAACGCAGCAGTGAGCGGGCCCAGCGGCTCCCCCGGCGCCTCGTAGACACACACACACACACACCACCCCGCCTAGCACACACATAACACACACACGTATGGCTGACACACACACACACACACACACGTAAAAGCCATTGCAACGTTGTAGGGTAACCACTAAGCTCGGGTACAAAAGGTCTCTTAAATCCCGGAATGGTTGAAATATTGTTTGTCGCTCTATAAAAATACAGGATCGAAAAAATCAACTGCAAGTAACCTGTCCATTAAACTGAACAGCTTTCCCTAAGCAATATACCTAGGTTGAATATGAAAAAAGTTTTTGGACTTCCTGTACAAAATGTTGTATGGAAAGTCCAAACCTTTTTTAAAATATTTTTATCTGTGTATCTTGGGGATAGTTGTTCAATTTTATGGACTTGTTCACCCCTTAAAATATTTGCAGTTTTTTTACGTCTTATGTATGACATATGAGCGGGATGTCAACAATAATGTAGCCATTTTGGGATCCTTTCCTTACTGATCAAGTTATGCAGTCAAACTCAGTAAGTTACACAATACTTTGTACTGTTCTTACGCCAATAAGAGATACAATGTTTTGTCCTACTGAAGCTTGAATGTATGATAGGCAACCAAGTCAAACTATACTTCTCATCAAAGAAATCGGGACACTTACGTTTTTATGATTTGATAAAACACGAAACCTATAAAAAACTGTTTTGAATTTGAGACATTTTCATTAAGATTTATAAACCTCATTTTACTCACTATCACACGATATCAGACGTTTATTCCAAAATAAACACACTTTTTAAATAATGTGGTTCGGACAAAATATAAACTTGCAAGGTGTCCTGGATTTTTTTTATGAGAAATATATAAATCACGCATGCACACATTCACCCTGCAAAAACCCTGCAAAACCAAACAAAATAAAGATTTAATTGGAAAAATTGTACGCTACAAACTTTTCAGATATTCAAATCGAAATAACTTTGTATGAAACGGATTTTCTGTACTTTCTATGGCTGTGATGACGTCACAACATGGCGGCGGCTTGGGTCAAATCAGATCCTATATTTTAACTCGACCAAATATTTTCCCTTTTTCGCTATCCTGTGTGTATCGTGCTGCTTTAATTTTAATCTAAATCTATCAAATATTTAGACGCCATATTGTGACTTTATTACAGTCAATAGAATTGTACACAATCGTGACCTTCTGTACCCTTAACATCTGTGTCAAAAAGTTCTGATTCGACCCAAACTGTATGTACGCTTTAAAAGTTTAGGAAGAAAACAGTAATCTTCGTACTTTTTTGGACAAGTAAATCGTGATTTATTTGGCATTTATAGTTCAAGAAACATTTTGTCCTAAAATGTTGTACGGAAGATCGCGTTTTCTTAATAAAAATTACAAGTACGCTAAAATTTAAGTCGTCTCGTCGTAGAATATTGTAACTACCCTAGTGTTACCATCGTCAAAAAATTTATTGCTAACGTGAAAAAATATCATTAGTGTTGCTATCTTAAAAAATATATAATTTGTGTGGCCAGCGTGAAAAAATCTTTTAGTGTTGCCATCTTGAAAAGTGTGCTTGGCTAAGTGGGTGGTAGTTTTTGCGTTTCATCGGTAGTGTAACTTTGTGGATAGTTTGAGCATGAGTAGTCGGCATGAGAATAAATTCTTAGTTATTCTTGTGTGGCTCAGAGCAAGGAACCAACGTTTCGGATGGAACTTTGCGATTGAAAACTGAAGCTGTGAAAAACCCGTCGCAACGAGAAAACTCGACTTAACGCTCGCTAAAAGAACTTAAAAAACACGCTTTAATTTTTAGCAGATTAAAATACTTCTTTGATCAAAAGTATTTAAACTTGCTAGATTTTATAGCGTGTTTTCATTCATATACATAGTTGTCTTACAGCGCGCGCTAATTGTTGTTACGAGGTTTTCACGGCTTCACTCGGCTTGTTCGTGGATTTCCTTCTGAACTTCCTCGCTCTGAGTTTAGTCGGTAAGAAGGGTAAATCCACTGTAGATCTAATACCGTCGCGATGTGATTACTTTGTACTTTTGTAAGCTCAAAATCGGGCGATCCCATCGTCATACGTGATGGTTCAACTTATGGTGGTTGTGGAACGAATATGTCAGTATCCAGCGTTAGTTGGGCCGCAGAGGTCAAGTTACGCTGGTTACAAAGATTTTTAAGATGTAAAAAAAACTGTTAATATTAGTGAATCAGACCTCGAAATAGGACAACTTTCCCATAGGAACCTAGATAGACAAATGAAAAACAAATTTTGGTGACCCATCCGAAACTCGATCGACTGGGTACGTTTTGTATGGGAGGTCAAATATTGTTTACATATTTCGACCTATCTTCCTTGAGGAAAGTTGCTCAGTTTCATAAACTGAGCTTCACCCTATAAGATATTTACAGTTTTTTTTTACATTTTCGTATAACCTTCGTAATCTTAAGCCATTTTTCACGTATGACGGCGCGAACGCCCTTTCTCTTTATGTACATACCTTAAATGCCTTTTTAACATTTATTCGGCAAACGACAGATTATATCATCTGGATAAATTGTTTTTATTTTTTATTAATTTGTAATAATCTTTTTTCTGTCCTTCAGTAGTTTCGCTGTTATACGAAATAGGGCGGGTACGGAAGGTCCTAAAACACATACAAAAGGACCTCGATTCTAGCAGGACGTTTCCGTAGCTAATTATTGGCTATTCTTGTCACTATCTTAAAGAGACAGAAAAAATCAATTATTTAGACCTTCGCCACTAAAAAGTACTTTTGATTCGCAAAATACTTTTATGACAGCAAATGACAACTGTAGATGTCTCTTTTCTTATTGAAGTGACAAGGTTATGTAAAATGGGGTGAATCGTTATGGCCGGGTGAATAGGGATTAAGTGGTTACGTAGGTACTTTACTACTAATGAAACGTATAAAAACCATAGTTTCCCACGTAAAATATTTACTATCAATAACAATGTATTTTACACCGGGTAAATAAGCTTTTTAGACATTTCACTAGTACGTACCAGGGCTCATCGGGTTGATCGACGACTCAGTGTCCCACACGAAAATAGAGAAGAGTATGTAATCAGTTTATCATTATTCACCCGGCCATTCCGATTCACCCATTTTACTAGCTAAGAATTAACCAAGGAAGTGTCCTGTCAGAATCAAGGCGTATGTATGAATAGTTGTGTCTGTGTGTTTGTGTTTGTGACCTGCTGTGCCTGTAGCTTGCTTAGCAGTGCGTGTTGCGATCAGGGGCGCGCACATCATGCGTCAAAAAATAAACACACGAAAATGTTCAGCCGAAAATTTACAGCAGAAATTATTTCGTGTCAAAACCAATGATTGTGCTAGACAATGTATCTATCATTGTCAGGCTTAGGTGGATTTCATATTTCCATCCTGCTCTCTGAGCTCCACACGTCAATTGACGCCCAATATTTGCTGAACTTTTAGTGTTGAACATTTTTGGTTGTACTTTTTTTGACGCGTAATGTGCGCTTCCGCGATCAGTAGTATAGTATATATCGGTACTACGGTATCTTACGAATCGTACGCGTAGTATATCTCGATGAACCTACATACCTACATATGCATACATATAGAAAAGCATACTTGTAAATTTTTATAACTAGCGTAAACTGATCTCTCAGGATAATTTGTAATATTTAATGATATCTCAGAATATTATTATGTATTTGTATAAACGATTCAGAGAATATAAAATTTTAGATCTACCCGCATTATATAGATACCTATTGGTTTGGTTTCGGCCGCTATTGTTTTGTATCGCGGTGTATATGCTATCCAACGCTGGATAATGCTGTATTTATGATAGCACTGTCGGTGTCATTATGTAACGACACACTTTTTCGATAATATTGTATTCTATATTCAATAAATGATATTTCTATAATATAAAAATTTGTCATTGAGAACACTATGATGGTTATTAGTAGTCTTTTATGAAAAACAATGTTAAAAATAATGCTATAAATTTCATTGTCATAGTTTTTAAGTATTCGAGTAATTTTTTGATTTTGCACCTTGATTCGGCGTACCGTTACAAATTAGGCGATGGTATTAAACCTGTAAGTATAGACTAACAAAATGTTTTATTCATGGTGTAGATGTAGCTTAACTTAACTCGTGTGTAGAGGCATTGGCCACGGTCCACTGCCAACCCACTCGCAAACACTGGCCAGCACTGGCCAAGCAAGCCCGCCACACAGGCCAGTCACGGCCAAACAAAGCCTTTCATTGTGAAACAAGGCCTTTTATTTAAAAGGCAAGCGGAACAAGGCTTTTCGCGGTGAAAAGTAAATGTCTTTTATGGCGGACGAAAGGAAAAATGAAGTCTTTTACTGTGAAGGCCTTTCCTCGTGGAGCAAGGCCTGTCACGGAAAAATAAGCCCTTTCACGATGAAACAAAGCCTTTCATGGCGAAACACTGTCTTTTGCTGCGAAACATTTATCTTCGCTGTATTCACTGTGAAGCAGATGGCCTTTTACGATAAAGCAAGGCCCTTCGCAGTGAGCCTTTCATGGTGAAACAAAGCCTTTCACGGTGAAATAAAGCCTTTCATGGCCAGAAAAAGGCCTTTCAAAGCCAACCAAGGCCTTCCACGGCCATACAAGCCCAATGCCCATCATTGGGCAGCACCTATTTCTCACTGAACTTTTGAGTGTAATCATGGTTTTGATGATTTAGCATGCCAACTTACTACTCATCTCTCAATATTCCAATATAGTGCCAGGACTCGTACATCCACTCTTTATATACCGCTGTATTGTCTAATGATAAATATCGTATAAATTATTGTACCTTTTAAGTGTTGCGCTCAGCGTAACTATTTCAAATCACATAGTGGAGCTTAGTTGTCGTTGAGACTTGGTTTGCTGACACACCTTATAATTCGTGTAAATATAATTATCTTTACGGTATGACTCTTGAGTAAAGTTTGTCGATTAGTGCGCGCCATTTTGTGTCCCAGCGTTTGACAACGATTGAAAGCGATTTTCAGCGTTTGAAAGCAATTCTCAACGCATGAAAGCAATTTTCAGCACAAGAAAGCGTTTTGCCAGAATCGCTCAGCGTTAGATCGCGGGATGCGGCGAGGTACATGGTAGTTTAGATATGCATATTTTTTATTAAGTATCTTATATGAATTTTGTAATCGACGTTGCTTCTGAAAACCCTCTGTGTAAAAAGTTATAAGACATACTAGTGACCTGAATGTTTGAAGCGTTAGAAAACGTCTCTATCCCACTGGATTCTCACTTTCACGTTTTGCGTGCACATTTACTACAGAGAATTTAAATACCCATAAAAATTTAAAATAGTTCGACATGGGGTTATGACTTATATAAATTATTTAAAGTTTTTTCTTATTACTATTACTGTAATATTAAATTTAATAGTGAGTGAAATTTGTATTTTGTTTTAATTTGTTTTACTGAATTTGAATACATCGTAACACCCATATCGTTGTTAGTTATGAATGAAAATAACATAATTATAAAAGTAAATATTATGAATAGTACACTTGGCTTTTTATTTCAACACCTCTCCTTTAGTATCCTTAAGGTCGTAGGACACATATCAACTCGTAAACGGAACGTAAACGTATCAACTCGAGCCGTTCAGTATTCTTTGTATGAAACTCCCTACTGCAACGCACACTTATCGGAATCGTAACGTAATCGCCTCGCCTCGGGACAAGCTCACAAACCGCAGTACGGTGCGTGGTCGACTTGCCGTACCCGCGCTTACGTCTCTCCGTACGCTGTCTTACGACTCCGTACCCTAGCTTGCGTTTCTTCGTTCCCGCCCCCGGCCCCATTGCAATTATAGCCATTTCGTATATTGTGAACTGGGACATAACCGTGCGCTACACTTCACGTTCGGATACTGACTAACCGCGAGGCACCCCGCCCAGCCGTCGTCAACCAGCGACCGGCGAGCCGAAAGCGCGGCGTCGCCTAGCCGTAGCCGAGTCGATTCGGAGCTGCTGATGGCACGGTGACGCGCTTACGATAGGTTGACGCCTGGTTGACGGCGAGGCGATACGGTGACGATCCCTTATCTGTCCCTAGTGACAAAAATGGAATGAAATGGTGTGGTGGGAATTTTAATTCCCATTTGTCACCATTCGCATTAGAGGTTCACTACTCTGAATATTTACATTTTGTACCACAATAAAAATAGTGACAAGAGTTTGTGGGGATAAATGGGAACATAGGCACTGAATCTTGAGTAAACTAAAACGGATGAGTTATGTACTGTATGGATCTATCTGGAATTTCAAGGTATGGATAAATTCCCGTGAGAACCACACGGCCGTACAACCTTGCCAGTCGAGTTAAAAATGTAGAAAAAAAAAATTTACAGGGCATGTCTTGATGAGATGATTAAAATCCAGAAAACGCCCGATAGTCTATGTATCCAGATTAGTTTTGTCATGTCCATAAAACTAGAATATACAAGGTTTAAGAAACTGGGAAATTTGTATGGAAGGTCAAAAAAATTTTTATGCTTACCGACATAGCCCCTATATAAAAAGTTACTCAGTTTCATGGTCTGATCACGCCTGCAAAGTTTTCGTTACACCCTGTATACACGCTAGTATATTATAAGTCTATGAATACATCTTTTTGCGATTTTTGAGATCGTAGAATCGAATCCCGTCGCCTCTGTGTTTTGATACGGTTTATCGAAATAACATTTGCTCGAAAGGCTCATGCCGTAAAGCATTTGCCTGTATCAGCCATAAAAAACAAACAGCTGCTGATCTGTCAAATCCAAAGTCGAGCAAATACCCAAAATCGCGCCAATAAAATAACTTCCCAATAATTAAAATTAAAAACAAACTTTCTATTTTGATAAATAACGATGTGATAAACATTCACACAAAATGCCGAGAGTAAAAGTTGATTATATTGTGAGTTTTAGCAGTGAGTCGCCGGTAAGTATCAAACAATCTTATCTGACTTTGATTGCCTATTATTGTCTATCAAAATTAGTGTTTAGGCTATTATTTTCAAATATAATATCCATTCTACAAATCCAAATCAACTGTAGCAAGAATTACAGCCAGAACTACGTAGCAACATAACATAACCTATTACTAAACCTGTACGACCTTGTTTTGTTCTTCAGGAGGCCCCTGCGAGTAACTTACTGGCCAGTGAGGCTGGTAAGGGACGCTGGCTGTGCGCCCGCGGCGAACCCTCGTGCTCTGTGCTGCTGCAGTTGTCTAAAGCTGTTCAGGTATACAAGAATATTTGAAAGTTACAAATTTCTAGCAATTAAATTGACTGTGCCTATAATTTCTTCACATTTATATCACCAGATCGCGAAAGGCTATGACCCCCTGAATTATACACTTTCAAATGAAGCAAGAATTGTCCAATTTGATCCAACCTTATTTGTGTAGTTTGAAAAAAAATTTTACAAGATAACAAGAAAAATATTACAAATCAAAACAAATCGAAGGGTGACCTCTCTGACAAATTTATAACCTACCTACTCCTCAAACCTCAGACCTCGAAAGTTTCTTCATCCACAACTGCTATAAGCCAAAATTGTCATCAAAATTCTTCACATCTGTTGTCTGCTCTGAGGTTGCAATAAACTGATGATAAGTCTTCCTGTTTTGCAGATATCTTCAGTCACAATTGGAGCTCACCTCTCGGCTCTAGTGGAAGTGCTTGTGGGCAGATCAGAAACTCCTAATGATCCATTTCAGGTAATAAATACTTCTATAGAAGCCGTCCGATTGAAGAAAGAAACTGTAAATGGTGGCCGATTGTCATGCTTTCTCTCTCTCTGATACTCTTACATAATATGCTAGGTGTTCATGCTTTCTCCCTCTCACTTAGGTAACCGCCGTGATATACAGATCCTTTTTTTACCTGAGGATCCAAGGTAAATCTTTCTCAAGGAAAAGATTTGTAGGACATTTTTCTTTTTTCCTCTATATTTTTCTGTTGTGAAATAAAGTATATTTGATTTGAAGGAAAAAAGTTGAAAATGTTAAACAGTGTTGTTGGCACATTTTTATGGTTAACCTGGGTCACTCACGATATTTTTTATGGTTTCAGCTGATGCAACTCAGCTGAAAAGTTGGGCCAAAGGTAATTCCGTTTATATTCCTAACCATAAAAAATATCGCAAATATCGCAATTGACCCAGGTTAACCATAAAAATGAGTGAAAACAATCGCGAGATAAAAAGTTATAGTGTTGTTGGCATTATCTCCAGATAAAAAAATCCGTGTGATGCCTGTTTAGAATAGCACCACCCCATATCCTTCCCGCGGGTGTCGTAAGAGGCGACTAAGAGACTTGAGAGTATTGGCGTATTTAAATTTTTGTTGACAACCTGTCAGTATAGTGATACACATGTTTTCTGAAACAGCCTTGGAAAACAATCCCAATAATGTCAGACGTGGCGATAACGACCGTATTTTTACGGCCGTTCACGCTCTGCCTATCCCGCAAGGGATAAAGGCGTGATAATTATATGTATGTACGTAAAAAAAAAACTTATCATAAGTCAGTACTTATAAAACAGCGTTTCTGTATTAAGTTTTTCACAGATGTACTTTCTGTCAGGTTCTAGTGGCGAGCAGCGTATTTCTATCCCCCATAGACTCACGCCGCGCGACCGAAGGGGACTCGGCAGCGGATCGCGTGCGCAGCTTCAGTACCGACCAGCTGGCAGCAGACGTGAGGGGGAAGAGATGGGACAGAGTGCGCGTGGTGTGCTCACAGCCTTACAACAAGCACTGCAAGGTGAATTACAAAAGCAGCCACAACCGTCCACTGCTGGACATCCATACTTTCACAGCCACAACAGTCCAATATTGGACATGGACCTCCCCCTTCCACGCTTGGCGAGCGCAGTGCAATATATTGTATTCATAGGGAACACTGCTGTCCATTCCCTTGATGATTATCCTTTAGTCGATTTTTACGATACCACACGTTAGATTTGGGATGATGCTATTATAATCCGGCACCACACTGCTAATCAGCTGCTGGACATCAACCTTTTCCTATTACCATGGAACTACAATGATGTCACCCTTGGTAGACAGATTAGCAAGTGCAAGATGCTTAATGCACAAAATGCTGCCTATTCCCTGTAACCTGTTCACTGTACAACTAAACTGTTGTTTCAACTAAAGTATTCATCCAATGGTCAATAAAATAAAACCCTTATCTAAAGCTTTTTAAAGATTCTTAGATTAAAAATATACTTACAATTACAACTTACTTACTTTTTTTTTGTATATTCATTTATTAATTGAATCATCGTCATATTGTATGGCGTTTCTCTTACTGGATCCCATATTTTAATGTTTAGGTTCTTAAGCCATTTTAAAATGGATTTTTAACATTATGTTTATTAAACTTATTTTTTTATCAGATACTAAAAACGCAACCAACTATCAAATAACCGGAATACTACTACAATACATCTAAAAATCGTTAATACCATTTTTCAGTACGGTCTATCCTTCATACACATATTCTCACCGGAAGGCGACGCGCCAAACACCACTTCATCATCAGAACCAGCTCAGAAGACCACGACAGATTCCACCAGCAAACCAAACCTGAAGTTCCCAGTAGATATAAGCCCTCAGGATTCTGATGATGATGAGTTGAAGCCGGGGGCATTGTTTGCGCGGCATCGAGCTGAACAGTCCTCGCACTCGCAACATACCAGCAGTACAGGTAGGGTCAGTTTATACCTACTGATTTAAGTCGCGCAGGTTTGGGAACGTAAGGGAGAAATTCATTGGACGACTCGGTGTCCCACACGAAAAAAGAGAGAGCCAGAGAGAGGGAAATACAAAACTATTCTGAACTTTCGTCTTCTATTGGGTACTGAAAAGACCCGTGGCATATGCGACGAAACTACAGGCTACAATTCTACAGGTGAAATTTGATGTACGCGTAGCCGGTGGGACATTATAAAACCAGGATTTTTGATCCGCTACGCAATGTACATCGAATTTCACCTGTAAAATTGTAGCCTGCAGTTTCGAAAAACGAGGCACTGGACCTGCTGGCAGAACCCAATAAATAAATAAACAATAATAATGGGTAACTAATCATTAATCTTGCTATAAAGGAAGCAAATCTTAAAGATATGAATATCAACATTCTTCATTAAGTTGGAATTAGAAATACATTTATTGATCAACAGGTAGAACATACGAAATTTGTTATTTAAATTTCAGATTCTCAAATTCGTAAAGCGACATCGCAAGCCATCAAAAACGTATTCAGCGACTCTACAAAGATAGTCCGCACTCCGATCAGCAAGCCTAAAGGTAATTTATTGCGAATGTAGCTGAACAGCTTCTTGAATATAAGAAAAAAAATATCCTAAAAAATATTCACATTGTTTTATAAAGGTTCTGCTACACATACCGATGAAAGTCGGTCGGATAGAACGCGCGACAGTCTCATGTATGGAGACGAGGACGCCGGCCCGAATGACAAGATCGACCGATTGGTGGCTGCTCATAAGGACCAACAGGTATTTATACCCAATGACACCTATCAATATTTGCTTGATTATCAACACCAAAAGCATAATAGGCCGCCCATACTAATTTAAATGTTCTTGTTTTTGTTTTTTTTTTTTATTTATGTGCAGTATTTTTACCTTCTTACATATGACGTGACTTTTCTCATAGGAAATTTGACGTGATTATTCTTTTTTTCCTTGTTTGAGGTCAAAAAAATCCTATTATAGGTACATTTAATTTTTATGGTGAAAATTTACTTGTAATCGTTTAGTTTGGTTCAACGTCAGAGTGCTGTAAGTACATAATTTCCGAAAGCTTTCTTTTAGAAACTAACTAAAGTCAGTAACAAACAAAATGCGTTATTTTATCACAGGCTAAAGAAGCAGAAAAAGACAAGACCAATAAAGAAAGAGAAAAACAAAAGAAAGACAAAGAAAGAACACAAAAAGACAAAACAGAATCTGACAGTTCCAAATACAAGAAAGACAGAAACAAAGATGAAAGTACTCACAATGCAACTCCTAAAGATAAATACAAAGATAAAACAGATGAAAGAAATAGAACACCACATTCTAGTAAGAAAGAAAGAGATAGAAGTAGGTCGCCTCATACAAGTAAGAAAGAAAGAGACAATAGAAGCAGATCACCTCATTCGAGTAAACGAGACAGAACATTGTCCAACAAGCAAGACAGAGGAGACGATAGGAGTAATAAGAAGGTTTCTAAGGATCAGGAGTCTGAAAAAGGTAAGTAAATAAAATATAGGAATAAAAATGAAAATAAGGGTGAAGGAAAGTTGTTCAACAACTTTCCCCAAGATACAAAGTGATACGATAACATAAGATGTAACATTTTAAAATTTTGTGTGTTCTGCCCATAAAACTGAACAACTTTCGCCTGAAACATTTTTTCGAACTATGTAAAAAAGAATTTGGACCTCCCGTACAAAGTACCTCGATTGGGTAGTACCTAAATTTTGTATGGTAAGTGTATTTATTTATTTTTCATGTTTCAATTTTCGGCCAATGTTCCTTAGGCAAAGTAGTTCAGTTTCACGGACTGGTTCACCCAATAAAATATTTCTATTTGTTTTTTTTTCATATCCTGTACAGTGCAGCAAAAAATAGTAGAAATTAAATAAAATGGAACTAAAAATTTTGTATGAAAAATTGTTGCCATAGTTAAGCGTTATCTGTCAGATTTGACATATTGCGAAGAAAGTGGCGCCCTCATTTTTTGTCTACTCTTTTTTGCTGGACTGTATGTTATCATTTCCATTACAGCATTATACGCAGGCCCTGTATCGGACAGTCCTCACGAGTTACTACGGGACGTGGTGTTTGTGCTGAGCGGGTACGAGAACCCGAGACGCGCGGCCGTGAGAGACGCGGCGCTGGCCATGGGCGCGCGCTTCCAGCGGGAGTGGAACTCCAGCTGTACACATCTCATGTGAGCTATACCGTGGTTATACTACTGAACAGTGTCCCACACGAAAAGAAAGAAAGACCACAGATCACATACATAGAATAGAAGAGATGGCGTATGACGCTTTCTGTACGGGTTTAGTTAGCGCGCGGGGGTGAGGGAATCATGAAGGGGGCATTCATCATTATCATTTTACGCAAAATAGGCGCATGCAGACGTCGAGTTGCGGAAAACAGCCCGTCTTACCATTACCATCATTATCATTATCATTTCAGCCGGAAGACGTCCACTGCTAAACATAGGCCTCCCCCAAAGATTTCCAAAGTGAAGGATCCTGCGCAACTTGCATCCACTAGTGTCCAGCGATCTTCACCAGATCATCTGTCCACCTTATGGGAGGCTGTTCAACACGACGTCTTCCGACCCGTGGTCGCCAGAAGAGAACCTTTCTGAAGAATTCGAAATTCGAGAGAAAAAAGAATTCGAGAGAAAGGTTCTCGAAGATGGCATTACCACTAAACAATAGCGAGTAGTAACTTGAACTATAATCTGTGACGTCAGGACTACATTGGTGAGACCATCTTTGTATTTGTGTTTGTGGGTCATACTATGCCAGTGACTAGCCTAGCAGTTTCATCCCTCATCCGTTAATCATTTTTCCGTGGGAATGAGATATTTTCGCATGGTACTATAGTGATCCCTGTAACGTTTGTGACCTTGGAGCAAATGCTATGATAAGCTAGCATTTTCTCCAAGGTCACAAACGTCACAGAGATCATCCTATATTTTACACACTATAAGTAGTCTACAATCTCTTGAAATTTTGTGACGGTGACATTTTGCGTTTTTGGCATTTAGCCCCACTTTAGCAGCGACTTTTCATAATTTGGAATTTTGCTACTTTGGAATTTTTCACCTTATGACGTTGTGCTACACTGCCATTTCGTAACATTATCATTCTCACATATTATGTCTACCCAAAGATTCTATTGTCGACATAATCCGTTTTTTTCTTTTTTAGCTGCGCATTCTCAAACACGCCCAAACTGAAAACGGTCCGTTCTCTACCGGACGGTGACAAAGTTATCGTAGTGACAGCCGAGTGGATCGAACGACAAGCGGAGCGGCGACGCCGGCTGCCGTGGCAGTGGTTCGCTACCGAACACAAGTTCAGGTAAAAGTCTTAATAAAGTTGTTCCAATGCAAAGTCAATTTTCACCGTTTATACACTTCACACCAGAGAAGTCGAGACACTTTCGTTTTTATGATTTGGTAAAACACGAAACCTATAAAACTATTTCGTCTTTGAGACATTTTCATTAACATTTACATACATACATACATCACGCCTTTATCCCTTGTGGGGTAGGCAGAGCGTTAACGGCCGTAAGAATACGGTCGCTATCGCCACGTCTGACATTTTTGAGGATTGTTTTCCAAGGTTGTTTCAGAAAACATGTGTATTTCTATAGTGACAGGTTGTCAGCCTGTCGCCTAAAAGTTATACACCAATTAATCTTTACACCAGTTAGTAATACACCAATACTCTTGAGTCCCTTAGTCGCCTCTTACGACACCCACGGGAAGGATGTGGGGTGATGCTATTCTAAGCCGGCATCACACGGCATTAACATTAACATTTATAAACCTCATTTTACTCACTATCACACGATTTCAGACTTTTATTCCAAAATAAACACACTTTCGAAATATTGTGAATCGTACGAAATATAAACTTGCAAGGTATCTCGGATTTTTTGATGAGAAGTATATTTTTTATTATATTGTATTATTTCTATTAAAAATAGTTTTTTCGTGTTTTTTAGAGTTAAAAGGCATAGATCAGCTTCCGGGGAGGATCCTCCAGGGACCAGCAGACGAGATCCAGCAGGTAAATATAGGGTTACATTTAATTAGGCACACATATTTTAAATGTGTGGTCTAATCATAAAACTGAACAACTTTCCCCAACAAAAATTGGTCAAAATAGGAAATACATTTTGGACCTTCCATACAAATTGACCAGTTCCTAATTTTGTATGGAAAGTTGTTCAGTTTCATGGGTTGGTACACCTATTGGTGCAATATTTTTACACCCTGTATATGAGGTCCAAATTATCTTGGGAAAAGTTTTCAGTTTCATGGGTTGGATGATGCGTTAAATATTTGCAGTTTTTTTTACACCTGTATTATGTTTAGGTTAAAAACAACATTAGCTTTATAATGATCAAAAAATTCGAGTTCCTAAATGATGTTCGTTCATTATAAGTTTTTCTAAGACAATTTATCCGTTCTTTTTGAAGAATTGCGTAAGTAAAAAATCACTTACAAAAAGCTTGATATTTCTTTCAGATGCAGAGAATGTCGCAAGCGCTTCTAGGGACACAGACCGACGAGTCAAAGAGGAAGACAAAACTATAAAGAAAAGAGATAGAACACCTGATTCCGGTAAAATACCGTTTCTCATAATTAATTTTGACTTGACTGTCCCGATGGCGTAGCGGATAGTACCCCTACCTTCTACGCCAAGGGTCGTGGGTTCGATCCCCACCGGACACAAATATTTATTAAGTAAAATTTTCAAATATTTGTGTTGAGTCTGGGTGTTTTCTATGTATAATTATGTATTTATTTACAAAAAAAAGTATATAAGTAATATCATCAGCTATTTAGTTCCCATAGTACAAGCTTTGCTTAGTTTGGGGCTAGATGGCGCTGCGTGAATTGTCCAAGATATTTATTTATTATTATTATTATTATTATTTTATAGCATTTTTTCATAAATTTGAGTGATTTAATAATTTATTTTTTTACAGAATGTGATACTGACGATGAGATTGAGAAAGTGATGCGTCAAAACGCACAAAAACGTAATCGAGTGAATTCTGAGTAAGTACAGTTATGATAATAGGCAGACATGACGACTAGCAGGTCGAATGAGCTACTTTTTAAAACGGTATTTTGTATGAAAGTACTAATAGATGACTTCATGATGCTGTTTTGATGGCGTATTAGTAGATTACGTACTTAGGTATGTAGCCATCAATAACAACCGAGGTTTTTTAACGGCGAGGGCGGTACCTTTCCGAGGTTGTTATTGATGTTACATCCGTGGTACGTATACTGCTTTACATATCGAATGAAAACTGAGTAAAATAAAGCGATAAATACAAAAAAACCAGTAAGTAAACTTTTTTTTCTATGATTGAAAAATATTGAATTAATATGAAAGAAAAGTAAAGTAAAATAAAGTAGTCATTTTTCTGATCGTAGGGATATTAGTCATTTTTACTATTGATATTGTAATATTGAGTAATAATTCGACAAACTCATTTATTGAGGTTATAAAAATACAGATTAAAAATATAATTCCTGCGTTCAAGAAACACAATTCTTAGCGGCCAGTTCGAAATTTAAAATCGTATACAACTAAACCATAATTTTTATACAGATAGACTAAACTGACAGCTAAGAATGCCTTTTTTGTTTTAAAATGTTGTCATCATAAGTCTAGTGTTGTGGTTTGACTCATTTATTTTATTCATTGAACTGTTGTGAGATGAATTCTGGATGTAGTTATTTTTAAATAAATATGCATAATAAATACTTGACTTTCGGTCACGTAAAATAGTATACGTTACTTTACGTTTATACGCAACAAGTTTAGTTTAAAGAAATCAACAATGAATAATATTGTAAGTAATTTAAAATGTAATGTTGAATAAATTGGCATTGGTGGTTGTACGAATATTCCTTGCGCTTATAAATCCAATTTATGTTATATTTTCTTGTTGCGTTGTGTTGCACTCTTTTCTGCGACTTCTTTCCACTGGCCGGTTGGTGTGGACCTTGACAGACAGACGAGACAGACATTGACTTGAATTGGCCAAGAGGACGATCGACGGACGGAAACTGACCAATTTATTAATGGAAATTTAAGTTAACCTAATTTATTTTCAAAAAGATTCAATCATAATCTTTGAATCATATAACTTGATCATTCAGGGCACAACACTATTTTTTTATTACTTTTAAATACAATAACGTGGCAACCCACCAAATGTCAATTTAGTCTATCTGGATAAAAATCATGGTATAATTGATGCAACTCGTATTAAAAATAAGAAGAAATTATTTTAACTTTTTTAATGCCGCGATTCTATTGGTTCTTTTTCTAGTTCCATATTTAAAATTACTTACAGGCTTAGTTTCAAAACCTCGCCTGTAAGTTGAACTTACAGGTCGTGTTTTTTGTCAGTAATGACCTACTTTCAGAGCATGAGATATGTAAAAACATTTACCTACTTTAATATTATTTTACATATCTCATGCTCTGAAAGTAGGTCATTACTGGCAAAAAACACGACCTGTAAGTTCAACTTACAGGCGAGGTTTTAAAACTAAGCCTGTAAGTAATTTTAAATATGGAACTAGAAAAAGAACAAATAGAATCGCGGCAATTAAAAAGTTAAAATCAATTTCTTCGTATTTTTAATATGAGTTGCATCCAATTAATTGTATACGATTTTAAATTTCGAACTGGCCGCTACGAATTGTGTTGCTTGAAGGCAGGAATTATATTTTTAATCTGTATTTTTATAACCTCAATAAATGAGTTTGTCGAATTATTACTCAATATTACAATGACAAAAGTAAAAATGACTAATATTCCTACGATCAGAAAAATGTCTACTTTATGTTAGGATACTTTTCTTTCATATTAATTCAATATTTTTCAATCATAGAAAAAAAAGTTTAGTCGTGCAATTTGAATACCAGACGATACAATCATCATTTATGGATCGTTTTCTTGTATTTATCGCTTTATTTTACTCTTTTTTCATTCGATATGTAAAGCAGTATACGTACCACGGATGTAACATCAATAACAACCTCGGAAAGGTACCGCCCTCGCTCCGCTCGGGCGTTAAAAAACCTCGGTTGCTATTGATAGCTTACATACCTCAGTACGTAATCTACTATTCCTGGTTTAATTCATATTCTGAATTTCGAAAAAAATTATATAGAGTATGTAGTATTTTTCGACAATAGTTTTAACCGTACAACTTTTGGACTTTATTAATTACCCGCCCCACCCAGTCATCAAGCGAGTTTTTATGCTGTCTAATTCGGTGTATAATAAATGAATTGGAAAAAATAAAATTCATATATTTTTTTTGACTTCTCATACAAAATGTAACAGTTAACTGAATCAATTTGTATTGGAGTTTCAAAGTTTTTTTCAGTTTCGACCTACGTTCCTTGCGGTAGTAGTGGACTGGTTCACCTTTTAAAAATATTTGCAATTGATTTATTTATACCTTTTAGGTTTACCTACTTCAAATGTTTACACTTGTGTCCTTCTGCTCCAGGGAAGAATCAGATCGTAAGAAGAAGAAGATTGACAAAGACCAGTCAGATCCTCAGATGGACCTCTCAGGAGGCTCAGACGTGGCGTTCGTTTGTGACGAGAGAATGCA
Organism: Keiferia lycopersicella; assembly: GCA_029255805.1. Taxonomy (NCBI): domain Eukaryota; kingdom Metazoa; phylum Arthropoda; class Insecta; order Lepidoptera; family Gelechiidae; genus Keiferia; species Keiferia lycopersicella. Next base: position 13,745,960 of record JARACZ010000011.1, on the reverse strand, counting down.
GGGGAACGTCACACTCAGTGACGATGACGCTACTGACAAAGAGGTATCTTCTACAGTTCACTACTAGATATAGGCCTCCCCAATTGGGGGGTATTGCTATATTCACCGCGTTTGGCAGGCGTAGTGGCGAGCGCAGTTGATATTGTAGATATTCATAGAACGCAGCTCCCTGTTCCCTGGATTTACCCCTCAGTCGCCTTTTACGACACCCACGGGTAGAAATGGATCGTAAGAAGAAGAAAACTGATGAAGATGAGTCAGACCCTCAGATAAACCTCTCAGGGGGATCAGATGTGGCGTTCGTTTGTGACGAGAGAATGCAGGGGAACGTCACACTCAGTGACGACGACGCTACTGACAAAGAGGTAGGACTTACAATAAGTTTAGTAACAATAAAGCTTCTCTTTCCTGTGTGTCGTAAGATGGTCGTAAGAGATTACTAGGGCCCGTATTTATAAACTACACTCAACTCTGAGATCAATCTTGAGTGCGAATTTGAGATGCTGTTAGGTTTGTAAAATATAGGATGATCTCTCTGTCTGTGTTTGCGACCTTGGGGCAAATGTCCATTTCCCTAGTAAACAAAGGGGAAATGGACCTTATGTCATAGTATTTGCTCCAAGGTCACAAACGTCACAGGAATCAGCCTATATTTTACAGACTATTGACTGACATTTGTCAAAATCGATCTTGAGAGCGATCTCAGATTTGAGTGCGAATTACAAATACGGACCTAAGAGACAATCTGTAACTTAACTTTTTGTGGTACACATGCGATACGCAACTTAAACAGAAAATACCGAAACGATATTTTAACATTGTCGACCCTGACGCTCTGTCTACCCTGCGATAAAGGCATGATTTTTAATATAAATATATATCTTCCTTCAGTTATTTTTCTACACTGTCATGTTACAATTAATTCCAGGATGTAATAGAAGACACACCAGAACTCAGCACAATAGACCAACTACCGTCATTCTTCGATGGTTGCACATTTGCCTTACACGCTACCAACAAACCAATACTGGATGAGAAACTAGTCAGGCGATACGTCAAGGCGTATGGGGGTGAAATTGTCGAGGTATGGAATAATTCACTAGATGACTGAGTCATTAATAAAATGCAATAGTTGTATGCTTCTCTCTTTTTCGTGTGGAACACCGAGTTGTCCAACGACTCAATGTACCCTAGTGTCAGAATTTTTTAACCGCCTTCTACAAGTAGCAGGCTTCGGACGTGGTTGTGTAACGACCGCCGTCTAAGTGATCATAGACAGCAACCGGAACCTACGACTTAACGTGCCATCCGAACCACTAAACCATCTTTCTTTCGGACAATCGGGTGGTTCAGCCCGCAATGTCCTAACCAAAATGCATTAAATGCATGTTGTATGCTTAAAACTACGTATTGTCCAAAAATACTACGGACTCCATTTATAATTTTTCGAAATATTCGAAGTTTGAATTAATAAACAGAAAACTAATGTAAAAGTAAGTGTTTTGACGCCGATAAAATAACGAGATATAGCGAGATATGATGTCATCAATCAGTATTTCACTACAAAATATCGTTTTAAAAAGTAGCTTATTTGACCTGCTAGCAGAATGAAATTACTAGTTCTAAAGCTACCGGCATGGTAGATGAAAGCATGCCTCGCGTTTTTGGCCAAGATAATTAGCAAAATTTCGCATGCAACGATTTAGCCGCGGTAGCCCAGATGAAAGAGGCGTCGCCGGTGCTGATGGCGGGTGTCGCAGTTCAATTGCTGCCTTAGATAGATATTTTTTGCATGTTTTCTAAAACAAGTCCTCTTTCGTTTTTCCCAATCGCATTAGCTTTGACTCTCTCTTCTTATCCTTTGATTGGCCGGTTGAGAATGTTGCGTGGTATTCTGTGCAATTATGTTTATTACACACAAACTTGATAAAATATCTGTCATTTTCAGGCAGTAGATGACGAAGAAGACTTGGAAGTAGACTACGTACTCTGCCTGTCTGGCAACACCGCGGGGGTCCGCGCGAAAGGGCGGCTGGTCCGCGGAGACTGGCTTTGGAAGTGCCATGAAAGGAAGCGATTGTGCTCGCCAGGGGAATTTGCTTTGTGATTAGTTGGAAATAAATGTGCCTAAATAAAACTTTGTTTGTTTTTTCCTCAAATTTATTTAAATTTTAAGAACATGAGACAGTTTACACAGCTACTTCTTGAGTGAGACTGAAGACAAAGGCCAGAACAGTGGAACCATGAAGATAATAAGCAACTGAACTATGCTGGACATGGATCTCATTGGAAAATAATCTCAGTACCGTAAAATGGGGTGAATAGGGACTGTTTCCAAGTTTATGGCTGATTTTAACCTTTTTTTAATTGTCACTGCTATGTTTTATAGGCGTTCCTGTCCATCCGACAACTTAATATAACAACAGATAAAAAAAAAATAAGACAATTCTCTATGATTTCTATAAAAAATGCAAAAAATATGATCATTCCCTATTCGCCCCTGATCGGGGTCAATAGGAATGAGACAGGGGTGTTTTGGGAAATCGTCTAGGGCTGATACATTGCAGAAAATGACTAAGAGTGAATAAATGAGTTTTTTCAAAATAATTTCAAACAAAATTTTTATTTTAATTAGGTTATTAAACAAGAAATAAAGTTCAATTCAAACTATTTAATAAAATTGACAAACTTAAGTTCTTTTCCCATAGACTTAATAAGTAATTATAATTGGCATTTATAAAGTATTAGGTAACAAATAAAAAAAATAAAAAGAAGATAACAAAATGACCATAAATTATATGCTTATGCATGAGATCACAAACTAGCAGACGAGGTAGTTTTCCAAACGAGCACAAGCACACTAGACCTTCTTATTCTTCTTCTTCTTCTAATATTTTTATAATTTCTTCATTATTGTTATAGTAATTCTTTTGACTTGACGAATCTCTTCTAGATTTTATTACTGTCACTGACTTTTTATATTTTTTCTTTATTGGCATTGGTAAGGGTTTTGTAATATCAATAACTATATTAGTATTTTTATTAGATGTTTTTCTCTTTTTTGCTATTGCTGTTTCAGAATCATTTACAATTTTGTTTTTTCCTTCGATCTCAATTTCTTTTCCAATGTCTATATCTTCGCTAAAAACGATTGGCAGTGACGAAATGTCGATGTTACTAAAATCAGTTTCTATATAATCACCTTCATTTATTTTCTTATCTTCTACTTTATCACATCTGATCAATTTTCCGTTTGATGTATTGGCTTTTGACAGACAACAAGGAGCATTACTTTTATCTTCCTGTTCAGTTTTTTTAACAACTACCTTTTCGTAGCCTTCAATTAAAAAAAATTCTTTAGAAGTATTTACCTGTTCAGCATTGTTTTTCATTTCTACTATGAATTCCTTTATAGATTTTTGTTCTGCGTCAGTTTTATTTTTTTCATCTATTTGTGCCATACATACCTTTGTAGTCTCATTTTCTCTTGCAGTCTTGTTTTTCTCTACTTTTTTATCTAGTTCTACTATATATTCCTCTATAATTTCTCTTTCAGTCTCGTTTTTCTTCTTAGTTATAATATTCTCTTCCATATTGTCTGTATTTGTTTTTTTTTCAATCATTTTCTTTTCGCTGTTAGATGTAGATGGCACTACTTTTAAGGGACATTCTTCTATATTTGCATATTCACCTTCATTTTCTCTTTCAGTCTTGTTTTTCTCTACTTTGTCATCTAGTTCTACTATAAATTCCTCTATAATTTCTCTTTTAGTCTCATTTTTCTTCTTAATTACAATATTCCCTTCCATATTGTTTGTATTTGATTTTTCTACAATACTGTTCCTTTCGCTATTAGATGTAGACGGCAATACTTCTAAGGAACACTTTTCTATATTTTCATATTCACCTTCAGTGTTGTTTTTCTCTTTAGCTATGATACTCCCTTCTATATTTTCTGTTTTTGATTTTTTTCCAATCCCTTTTCCTTTGAAAGACTTTTTGTTGGAAGTAGATGGAATGTTTTTTTCATTTTTAGAGGATTTCATATTCTTATTTTTTTTCGCAGGAACCACAACTTCTCTTTCATCTTCTTCACAAACGCTTTTCCCAGCGATCACCTCTATCTTTCTTTTGTTTTTTGGCTCCGTTATATTCATTGTGCCATATCGCATTTCTTTCAATAATTTAATGAATGCCTCGTCAACTGCTTCTTTGCCATTGTCTATCGTGCCCTTTTCTTGCGGCAATCTTTGCAGAACAGCATTCATGTTTAGTGGGACGATTCCAGCTTTTCTGAATCCTGCTTGGATGTTGTTTGCTGAGTTATCTTTTATTTTATCTATAAGCAGTCGAAGCAAGCGAGGAAAACATCCTTTTGGCACGGATGATAGTGATCTGCCATCAGTTTTTTTCCAATTATCCAGTAATTGTCTCCATGCCACCTTCATTGGTCTAAAAAACGCTACATCCAGAGGCTGTGTAAGGTGGGTCGAGTTAGCGGGAAGAAACACAAAGTGTATGTCTTTATCCTTGCATAACTTAATCGCTTCAATGGATAAATAAGACGACAGATTGTCCCCGACAAGCAACTTTCTCCCTTCCTTATTCTCAAAAAACGGTATTACCATTGTTTTGATCCAGTCAGTAAACATTTCGCCATCAAACCAACCCGATGCGGTTCGGTTATATCTGGCATCAGTGGGACCACCTGTGATCCACGTGTTGTATAGATGTGTAGCTTTATACACGACATAAGGTGGTAACATTTCACCATCCGCCGTGCCCGCCATCATCAAGGAAACCGCCCCTTTTGAATGATCTTTGACTCGCTCCGGATATTTGCAACCTCGCCTAACGATGACTTTTTTTCTTCCAGGATCGTCCGCGAGATTAGTTTCGTCATAGTTCAATATGTTTGCAGTTGGGACATCCTTCAAAGATTTTCCCAACTCATCAAAATATTATTTTATTATTTCAGGGCTGATTGCCGCTCGGGATCTTTTAATGTTCTGACATATTCTTGCAGATATTTTATTTTTGTGCCGTTTTAAAAATCCAGCCGCCCAATCTGGTCCAGGAAAGTTATTCTTGAAGACCTTTACAGTAATACCTATTGTGTCCAAATACATTTTGACAATATATTTTAAATCCGTTGTGTCCAAAGGGTAGCCCCAGTCAGCACTTATATTAAGGTAATACACAATATATTCCTCTATTTCATTTGAGAGAACAGTTTGTCCCCCATGAGATTTCATAATTCTGTTTTTATGGCGGTGTAAGACCGATTTTGATATATTGTATTTTTGTGACACAAGTTTTAAACTATTATTTGGAGATTCAAGGTCTTTCAATGCTTGCTCGAAGATCAGTTGGTCATATTTTTTATATGTTTTTCCTCCAGGCTTTGGTTTGTAATTGCGTGGCATGGTTGAATTCTGGTGAATGAAAAGTTAAATTAACATATTTACAAATAATTATCAAACAATATAAATTGAATGTTAATAAACAAAAATAAACAAATGTTCGAATTTGACTATCAAAATAAAGTATTTAAATAAAAGAATGCATTAAGTATATACCAACAGAAGCCCATTTATTATAAAAAAAAAAGAAAAGTAAATGTAAAATTTAAACATCAAATAATTTTAAGAAAAATATAAAACTGCCAACCCTAATTAAAAATCCCCATCCACCTCATATCCGTACCTATTTACCATATTCCCGTCCCAATTCCCCCCACAGGAATCCCTATTCACCTCTGCCCCATATATCATTCACCCCTCTAGCATCCCTATTCCCCCCTAAAATGTTTCATTTCAATAGTACGATATAAAACCTCACATTTCTGAAAATATAGTGCATTTGCGTACTTACTTTTTATGTTATCGGATGCCCAAAACCATAAATATACTCATTAAATAACTTTTATTGCACTAACTCACTTTAAAACTTCACAATATCAAAATTTTCTGGAGCGTTTTTGGCGCGTCTCACGACCATAGCGTGGAAAACTCTTTTTTTTCTTTTTTTTTGCTGTTTTGGATACTTGGTGATACCAGATCAAAGAGAAAAATTAACCTTCTTCTTAAGTAAAATTTGGCTGCATCATGAATACAAAAATATATTGTTTAAATCGTTGGTTATTTTAGAACTGTTAATCTTCCCTTTTCACCCCTCGATCCCTATTCACCCCATTTTACGGTATCATAAATGTGCGCCAAGTATATTACATCCACTTTGGATTACGCGCTCACTCGCGAAAAAGTTGCGCAGAAAGAGTTAAAAAATGCACTATCAAAACGCAGTATCAGTCAAATGCGTTTTGATGTTAATCTTGAGCTGCGTTCCACTAGCTACCCAAATATAATTTCTCTATCTCTGTCTCGCTCTGTCATATCAAAATTTGCTATAGTTTAGTCTTTGTCGTCCTGCTGTCAGTTGGTTGGTATTTTACTTTTGCCAGTGGAACACGCGTAGCCTTCGCCGAAGCCGCTGCTCGCTCGTCATAAAAGCGAACTTTGTAAAGATTTTTCCATTTCTGGTGAAAAATACTCAGTGAAATACATGTCAGGTCGTAGAAGTGCTAAACAGTGATTCATTCATACTACAGTTTGATCGTATAAAAGCTTTAGTACATTCTTCATAATCCAGTTTTGCCCATACGAATTTGCGACCAAGAAAATTTCTAGTTTTCCCAAACCCAAACAATAATTTGCAAGATGACCGACGACTCAGAACGCTGTAAGAACATCGGGATATGGATTTCGGACAAGAAGAGCCAGAAACTTAACTGGAACAAGCTGAACAAAACTTGTAATTCACATGGTTACAATCTTGTAAAGGTTTGTACAATATTTTCAACACTGCTTGTAAAAATCGTGATTCACGATTAGGTTTCAACATTGTAATGTTTATACAGGTTGTGGTTGACTGATGTGTACTTTGCCTACTTAGTATTCACCTTAGGTACCTATCTACTTATCTTTTCAAACCTGAGGTAGAGCAAGCAAAATTATTATTCTACAGGTTTCCTTAAATACATTTTGCAGTCCAACTTTGAACAAAGAAAACTTTTCGCTTGCTAGGAAGTGCTTATCTTATATACACAAGGATTCAGTCAGCAAACTTTTTTTCATATTTGCAAATACTGATAGTTGCAAGTAGTGGAATTACTAATCTTTCTTTTTATAAAGCCAGCTAGCTCTATGCTCTACTGCTGGGCAAACACCATTCGCCATTTTATCGCCTTGAATTGTTTTTGCTGAAGAAATTGTTACTCCGAGATACACACACACATTATTCCTTTAAACCTTCTGGGGTAGGCAGAGTGTAAACAAATTCTAATAAACTAAGTCAAATCTTATGTCCTCCAGAATTAAGACAGCCAACCCAGTGTTCCAATATTTCTTGTTTACCCAAAACATACTGTTGCATTAGTCTGTGTCCACATAAAAAGAAGCCAGAAAATAAATCTTTGCTCTATAATCAACTATTCAAAAAAACTATTTCCTATGATTTCTTACTGTACTTTTTTTTAAATACCACTTCCAGGTAGACATAGAGAGGCCGCTAGAAGACCAAGGTCACTTGGATGTGTTCCTGCATAAACTGACAGATGTCATTGCCGCCGCAGACCAAGGTGACCCTAAGGTAACAAAAAACGAGGTGTCTTTTGTCAAAGGCAAAATAGTGAAACAGTTTGTTGAGGCTATTAAATTGGGCATGAATGTCTGCTGTAAAGATTAATGCAATTAAAAGGTATTGAAAAAAATCATTCTTTTGTTGTGTTTTCGAAATAGTAACAAAGGTGGAATGGCAGGATAGTTAACTTTAAGTTTACTTCTATTATAAACATTAGGTTTAGTAAACAGATCTATAGTCTGTAAGTTTAGGTACTTATCTTTTTGTAAACACACTTTGTATGAAAGTGACACTTCAGAACTGTCAGTTTAATACAAAGTTTGTTTACAAAAAGATAAGTACCTAAACTTACAGACTATAGTAGTTATAGTCTGTAAAATATAGGATGACCCCTGTGATGTTTGTGACCTTGGAGGAAATGCTATGACATAAGGTCCATTTTCCTTTGTTTACTAGAAAAATGAACCTTATGTCATAGCATTTGCCCCAAAGTCACAAACGTCACAGGGATCATCCTACATTTTACAGACTATAGTAATTAATAACTCTCATAATTTAGACTTCTGGAATATAAGCCACCAAAACTCACAATAATATATTACCTGCTTAGCAGCAACCCATTTTTCTGTAGGAATAAGCTATTTATTTCTCCGTTGTAAAACATGGTTTTTCTAACTTAATGTGTGTGGTTTCCTTTCAGGCTTCAAATATAATAAGCAGAGTGGAACAGTTCCTGTCCAATCATCCAAATATTGTAGTCATTGACCCATTGGATAATGTAAGGGTATTGTTGAATAGGTAAGTTTATTTATGTAGAAAAATATTATTGAGTTGTTGTGAGGCAATTTAGGATTTTATAAAAATCTGCACTATCATTTGTGTTTATGATTCAATTATAGAGAGACATACCATGTATCAAGAAATCTATTTGCTAGCATGATTCATTATTATCATACTTGCACACTGTACGACATTTGAGATTAAGTTACTCTGGATTCTTGGATTTTTTAACCGCTTTATATAGAAGACCAGTATAAATTGAGCCTATATGGCTCTAAAATATTATTTTATTACTTCCACAAATACTGCTACTACTCAGTACTCTAAAACGAACCCTAAAGCTTGGCCATTCAAATAAGCTATATTTCACAGCTGTCAAATCCCATAATAAAGGACATACATACATAAATCACGCCTTTATTTATCCCTTGTGGGGTAGGCAGAGCGTTAACGATCGTAAACTTACGGCCATTATCGCCACGTCTGACAAGTATTGAGGGCCCTTTCAGATGATTCGTGTATCACTATAGTGACAGGTTGTCAGCCTGTCGCCTAAAATTTTAATACACAACCCTCGAGTCCCTCAGTTGCCTTTTACAACACCCGCGGGAAGAAATGGGGTGATGCTATTCTAAGCAAAAAAGGGCATGTCACCACAAAAATAGACCTTATATCATGGCATTATCATGATTTTGACAGCTAGCAAATATGGCCTATTTGAATGGCCATACTTTAGTTTAAAAAACAAAGCATCTCCACCCACTAAAAACCAGCATAAACTAAGCCAAAAGCATACTAAAACTTTCTGCTACTTTCACAGATACTGCTACTACTCGATACTCCAAAACGAGCCCTCGCTCAAGAAGCAAGGCATCTTCACACCAAACTTTGCGGAGTTCACTACAAACAACATAGAACGCAACATAGAGATTATGAAGCAACGAGGGGTGACATTCCCAGTGATATGTAAGCCCTCCATAGCGCATGGGTCCAAGTCGGCGCATGAGATGGTAAGAAACATAAAATCGTGCTGTTTATCCATGTGATGCCGGCTTAGAATAGCATCACCCCACATCCTTCCCACGGGTGTCGTAAGAGGCGACTAAGGAACTCGAGAGTATTGGTGTATTACAATTTTTAGGCGACAGGCTGACAATCTGTCACTTTAGTGATACACATGTTTTCTGAAACAACCTTGGAAAACAATCCTCAAAAATGTCAGACGTGGCGATAGTGACCGTATTCTTACGGTGGTTAACGCTCTGCCTACCCCGCAAGGGATAAAGGCGTGATATATGTATGTATCTGTGTAGGTTAGGTAGAGTGTGATATTAATCATATCTAGAATAGTTTGGGTTTACTTTGAATGTGTAGAATAGGGTTGTGGACTGGCAGGTCAAAAGAGCTATTTTTTTAAACGATCTAAAACTGTATTTTGTATGAAAATAGGAATGTATGACGTCGTACATTGCTATTTTGGATGGCGTCAGAAACCTTACATTTATGTAATTTTTCTGTTTATTAATTCAAGCTTTGAATATTTCGAAAAATTTCGAGTAATATTGTCTGTGTAAGTTAGGTAGAGTCTGTAACCCTAGTGTCAGAATTTTTCAACCGCCTTTCTACAAGGAGCAGGCTTCTGACATGGTTGTGTAACGACTGCCGTCTAAGTGATCATAGACAGCAACCGAAACCTACGACTTAACGTGCCATCCCGAACACGAAACGATCTTACTTATGGACTATCGGGTGGTTCAGCCCGCAATGTCCTAACCAGACTGGGAACAGAGTCACAAACTTATAAATTTCAAGTGACAGTGAGTCTTACACTGATATTTTGTTATTGGAGGCAAGTCCGCGAGTTTGAGGAACAGCGTAAAGCAGACCTCGACGCTAAGCGCGATGAGCTCAAGGCCCGTCCACCCGTCGCCATCAACTATAATTATGTAAATGGCAAACTCACGTGTCCACTCTGTGCACGGCAGTTTACTGCCAAAATTGGCTACAATAGCCATCTCCGGGCGCATCAGCGCCGATCTGATTAGGAGTCCAAGTGGTCGCCATGACCGAAATCGGTCGGAGAGATCATCATCATCATCATCATTCCAGGCTGTGATGTTCAACGCGCGCGGGCTGCGAGCGTGCAAGCCGCCGTGCGTGGTGCAGAGCTTCGTCAACCACAGTGCTGTGCTGCACAAAGTGTTCCTCATCGGGACCAGGTGAGTCTCACACTGCTATGTTGGTGTTCCAGGCTGTGATGTTCAACGCGCGCGGGCTGCGAGCGTGCAAGCCGCCGTGCGTGGTGCAGAGCTTCGTCAACCACAGTGCTGTGCTGCACAAAGTGTTCCTCATCGGGACCAGGTGAGTCTCACACTGCTATGTTGGTGTTCCAGGCTGTGATGTTCAACGCGCGCGGGCTGCGAGCGTGCAAGCCGCCGTGCGTGGTGCAGAGCTTCGTCAACCACAGTGCTGTGCTGCACAAAGTGTTCCTCATCGGGACCAGGTGAGTCTCACACTGCTATGTTGGTGTTCCAGGCTGTGATGTTCAACGCGCGCGGGCTGCGAGCGTGCAAGCCGCCGTGCGTGGTGCAGAGCTTCGTCAACCACAGTGCTGTGCTGCACAAAGTGTTCCTCATCGGGACCAGGTGAGTCTCACACTGCTATGTTGGTGTTCCAGGCTGTGATGTTCAACGCGCGCGGGCTGCGAGCGTGCAAGCCGCCGTGCGTGGTGCAGAGCTTCGTCAACCACAGTGCTGTGCTGCACAAAGTGTTCCTCATCGGGACCAGGTGAGTCTCACACTGCTATGTTGGTGTTCCAGGCTGTGATGTTCAACGCGCGCGGGCTGCGAGCGTGCAAGCCGCCGTGCGTGGTGCAGAGCTTCGTCAACCACAGTGCTGTGCTGCACAAAGTGTTCCTCATCGGGACCAGGTGAGTCTCACACTGCTATGTTGGTGTTCCAGGCTGTGATGTTCAACGCGCGCGGGCTGCGAGCGTGCAAGCCGCCGTGCGTGGTGCAGAGCTTCGTCAACCACAGTGCTGTGCTGCACAAAGTGTTCCTCATCGGGACCAGGTGAGTCTCACACTGCTATGTTGGTGTTCCAGGCTGTGATGTTCAACGCGCGCGGGCTGCGAGCGTGCAAGCCGCCGTGCGTGGTGCAGAGCTTCGTCAACCACAGTGCTGTGCTGCACAAAGTGTTCCTCATCGGGACCAGGTGAGTCTCACACTGCTATGTTGGTGTTCCAGGCTGTGATGTTCAACGCGCGCGGGCTGCGAGCGTGCAAGCCGCCGTGCGTGGTGCAGAGCTTCGTCAACCACAGTGCTGTGCTGCACAAAGTGTTCCTCATCGGGACCAGGTGAGTCTCACACTGCTATGTTGGTGTTCCAGGCTGTGATGTTCAACGCGCGCGGGCTGCGAGCGTGCAAGCCGCCGTGCGTGGTGCAGAGCTTCGTCAACCACAGTGCTGTGCTGCACAAAGTGTTCCTCATCGGGACCAGGTGAGTCTCACACTGCTATGTTGGTGTTCCAGGCTGTGATGTTCAACGCGCGCGGGCTGCGAGCGTGCAAGCCGCCGTGCGTGGTGCAGAGCTTCGTCAACCACAGTGCTGTGCTGCACAAAGTGTTCCTCATCGGGACCAGGTGAGTCTCACACTGCTATGTTGGTGTTCCAGGCTGTGATGTTCAACGCGCGCGGGCTGCGAGCGTGCAAGCCGCCGTGCGTGGTGCAGAGCTTCGTCAACCACAGTGCTGTGCTGCACAAAGTGTTCCTCATCGGGACCAGGTGAGTCTCACACTGCTATGTTGGTGTTCCAGGCTGTGATGTTCAACGCGCGCGGGCTGCGAGCGTGCAAGCCGCCGTGCGTGGTGCAGAGCTTCGTCAACCACAGTGCTGTGCTGCACAAAGTGTTCCTCATCGGGACCAGGTGAGTCTCACACTGCTATGTTGGTGTTCCAGGCTGTGATGTTCAACGCGCGCGGGCTGCGAGCGTGCAAGCCGCCGTGCGTGGTGCAGAGCTTCGTCAACCACAGTGCTGTGCTGCACAAAGTGTTCCTCATCGGGACCAGGTGAGTCTCACACTGCTATGTTGGTGTTCCAGGCTGTGATGTTCAACGCGCGCGGGCTGCGAGCGTGCAAGCCGCCGTGCGTGGTGCAGAGCTTCGTCAACCACAGTGCTGTGCTGCACAAAGTGTTCCTCATCGGGACCAGGTAAGCCTTTTTAGGATTTACTGACAGTGCTATATAGGGTTGTAAAAATAGCTGCAAAATATTTTAAGGGGTGAACCAGCCTATGAATCTGAACAACTTTTTCCTAGGAACATACGACGAAAATGGATAAAATTTTGGACCTCCCTTACAAAAATGTTTTGTCGGGTTCAATTTCCGGTCGAATATCAAGTAAGTTAATATTTCTAAAAAAGCTTCTGTAACTGGGTCTCAAACTCATGGGAGAGGCCCGTGTGGCTGTCCGCTGTGCCCAACAGTAGACAAGCTTACAGCTATACCGCTTCACCTTGCGAAAGACATCGAATGACGTTCCATGGTAACGTTGCTGTGTGATGCCGGCTTAGAATGGCATCACCTCGAGGGTTTAATGTGTATTACAACCTTAGGCGACAGTCTGACAACCTGTTACTACAGTGATACACGAATCATCTGAAAGGGCCTTAAAATTTGTCAGACGTGGCGCTAGCGACCATAAATAGCCACCGTATTTTTGTATGAAAACAACTTATTCCCACAAGAAAATGAGTTGGGGGCCGCTAGTATAAAAAAAAAAACTGAACTGTTATTCTTTTCATTTCAGATATCACATATGCGAACGACCGAGTCTTAAAAACTTCTACGCATCAGAAGATCTAGACCCAATATTCTACAGCACGGGGGAGGTCTGCAAAGCCGACAGCCAATCAACGCTCTCCATTCTAGACCCTTACGACCACGCCGACCTCAAAATGACCCTAGACGAACAGAAAGTAAGACACATTATACAAGTATTGAGAAAAGAAATAGGTCTACTTTTGGCAGGTTTCGACATAGTATTAGAAAAAGCGACAGGCCAACATGCAGTTATAGATATAAATGTATATCCAAGTTACGATAATTTTCCTAATTTCTTCGAACATTTACTAGAAAGTATTGACGAATTGGTCATGAAGAAGAATTCTGAATATACGAATGGTGAATGTGTTAGTTTGAAGGAATTTGACACGACAGACAGACAAAATGGTTATATTAATGTAGCTTTGGGTCCAAGTTATGGGGTTTCTGGTATGAATTTTAACTGATATTTTATAAGATAACGTTTTAACGTCTATGGAGTCTATACGGAGTATTAATATTAAGAAATATAGGGAGACAAAACGAGCGATTTTCCCGAAACTTCTAAGCTCAACGCTTTAAAACTCAACAACTTTCCCTAAGAAACATAGGTCAAAACATAAAAAAAAACCTTCCATAGAAAATGCTTTCGAACTGTGTTCCTTTGGGAAAGTTGTTCAGTTTAGTAGGTCCCAGTGTGATAAGATATATGCTAATTATTAATATCTATTAGCATCAAAAAGACATTCAAAATAAATTTTTGAAATAAATTGTTCAGTTTCATAGAAGCTTTTTGTAACATATACATTCATTCACTACTATGTGTAGCTATTATTTAGGTAGGTACATAATGAACAATTTTAAAATATCCACTGGTTTCAAAATGTCCATTGTACAGATTGTCAAATTCGCAAAATGTCATGTCAAATTGACACTGTGGGCATTGGACAATTTTAATAAGATTGGGCATTATGTCGCTTAGTTTTATTTAGTAAATTATAGTAAATGGACATATTCACTTGTTTACAATTCCTGAGAAGCGACATTTTGAGTTCATTTTAAATAGGCTCATATTTCCATAATTTTCCTGTAGCGATGTATTTAGTCAGTAATATTGCATATCTATAATATAATGTTATCTGTACTTATGTTTACTTATACTTATAATTTAAATATGCGTAAGATTGTTTTAAACTACATAGAATGGGAAACGTCAATAGCTGTCTCCAGACCGTCCGAGCAGCCTCCAGTGCTTACCGCCTCGCGCGGCATGCGTCGAATGCTCGGTCGGTGTGGCCGTGCCTTGCCTGATGCACACGACTGAGCACTCAGCTGCCTCAGGCGAGGCACGTTGGCTCAGGCAGGCTGCTCGGGGGTCTGGACGGAGCTACTGCTTGTTGTAGATGGCAGCAGGCGCGACTGTGCCTCAACGTACCAATAATAAGAAACTCAAATAACGATGTCACAGGTTTACAGTCTGTAAAATATATGGGTGTAAGGGACAGCGTCCCGAGTACTGATAGGGTGCAAGCAGACCATGAAACTGAACAACTCTCCTGTAAGAATACATGTCAGGTCAGGACACGTCAAAAAATTTTGATTCCCATAGTAAATGCAGTCAGCTGAGCGCAATTTTGTATGGGAGGTCAAAAAAATTTTGTCGTTTTCTGACATAATATGTTCTTAGGGGAAAGTTTTTCAGTTTCATGGTCCGCTTGCACCCTATCAGTATTCGGGATGCTGCCCCTAACACCCTGTTGGATGATCCTTTTGACGTTTGTGACCTTGGAGCATAACATCCATTTTCCTCACTGACCTCAATAATCTTTTATGATATTTTTCTAGTAAACAAAGTAAAATGGACCTTATGTCATAGCTTTTGCTCCAAGTTTACAAAAGTCACAGGGATCATCCTACATTTTACAGACTGTGGTTAAGCTCGGTTTGTGTGAGGGTCAATGAACTTTGGTTTGAGCTCAAAACTTACCAACCATAGTATAATATTCTCTCCTTTATTCTGTACTCTTAAAGACTGTAATGTATTAGAATCGTGTATGTAGCAATAATGAATGAGGCATAACAAGATGTGGTGCCGTGTGATGCCGGCTTAGAATAGCATCACCCCACATCCTTCCCGCGGTTGTCGTAAGAGGCGACTAAGGGACTCGAGGGTGTTGGTGTATTACAATTTTTAGGCGACAGGCTGACAACCTGTCACTATAGTAATACACATGTTTTCTGATACAACCTTAGAAAACAATCCTCAAAAATGTCAGACGTGGCGATAGTGGCCGTATTCTTACGGCCGTTAACGCTCTGCCTACCCCGCAAGGGATAAAGGCGTGATATATGTATGTATGTATGTATGCATAACAAGAAAGATGTTCATTTACGAGAAAATCTGTTATACAGGGTGTAACTTTTCATACAAAAATGACGAGTACCTGTTCAATTTTTAGATGAAAACATTTTTTTATTGTGATTAGAACAATGTTCCAGTCATCTTGAGATGATAAGATGATACACCTTGTATTTTAAGACTATTAATTAACACTTATTGTTGGCTCGTGTATATAGGGTGACCGGTAAATTGATGCATTCCTTTCAAGGGATGAACCAGCTAATGAAACTGAACAACTTTCCCCATGGAACATAGGTCAAAATATGAAAAAAAATTTTGGTCCTCCCATACAAATTGACTTAGTCGGTCGGTAATTTTGTATGGGTGAGCCAAATTTTTTTTTCATTTTTCGACACATGTTCCATGGGGAAAGTTGTTCAGTTTCATGAGCTGGTTCATCCCTTGAAAGGAATGCATCAATTTTCCAGTCACCCTGTATATGACTATTTGACTATATGACTATTTAATACTTATTGTTGGCTCGTGTATATAATTTAATTTTAGTTAAATCAGTAGAAGGAAATCGTCTGCCAACCCCAACGGGGAAGAGGCGTGATTTACGTATGTATGTAAATCAGCGTATTCGAATTTATACTATTTCCATAGTGTAGACTTTTTTAGTTGGATTAGCTGGCTATCTGCTGAAGTTCGTTTTAGTATTACGAGATGGAGACTGTTTTTTTTGTTCCATATTTTGTTACAGTTCCATAACAGTTTGTTACAATAATACAGGGTGTAAGAGACGGTGTAACGAAAACTCTGCAGGCGTGATCAGACCATGAAACCGAAAAACTTTTTTTATGAGGATATATTTTTTAATGGTGGGAAACTAAAAATTTTTTTCGAGTTTCCATAAAAACTCAGTCAGCTATTTGGGAATTTTGTATTGAAGGACGAAAAAAATTTTTCGTTTCCCAGCTTAGCTCCCATACATGAAGTTGTTCAGTTTCATGGTCTGAGCACACCTGCAGAGTTTTCATTACACCGTCTCTTACAGCCTGTATATACCTAAGTAAAATCCTATGATTATTCGAATATCTTAATAAAATAAAAAAAACAAACGGCAACTTAAATATTGAACAAACCCATTATAAACTTATAAACTTTAATTTATTTAAAATCGATTTTTTTTTTTTTTTTTTTTTTTTTTTTTTGTTATTATATATAACGTAGATTGAAGTGGATATTTTTGTTGTTTAATTTGATTGGTATTTTTTTTTTTTTTTTTTTTTTTTTTTTTTTTTTTATATTTGCGATTATGTGTCTCCTTATTTAAATCATTCAATTTATTGTATTCTTTTAGAATTATTTACTGAGTGCCTTGTTTCGTTTTTTACATTTTTATTTTTGAACTTTTACCGATTGTTTATTTAATGATTACTAATTAATTTATTTATTTTTAAATTCTATGCATGATATTTTGTTTTTATGTTTTTTATAAATAATTTTATTTTGGACGAAACTTCTCTGTGGATGAATTTATTAAATATTAGTATTATGTCAGTTGACTGTTATTGATTAGTTTTGTTTTTCTTATACGTAAGCAACAAAAGGTTATAAGTACTTATCATGAGTACTCAATTAAAAGCAGTCTGCCCCCATTGTCCAGATTCCACTCGTCAGTATGTGGTGCCGAGGGGTCTCAATGTGCATATCTCACATAGGCATAGGGACATACATTCACAGCCTTTACTACCTCCTCCTTCGTCATCCGCGGACCAACCCCTGCCGGATTCTTTACACAATTTGCATAGTTTGCCATCCCTTAAAAATAATGTGCATGTGCTTAAGCACATTCCGAAGGGAGCTAGGAATGTGGTAGCAGAGAAACTGAAATCAGTGATTGACAATTGTCTTCAATCTAATAGTGTAGCGGATTGGCATTCTCTTTTGTCATTTTCGTATAAATTTCTTAAGGTGCCCGACCGCACAGACCCTCGTTCACTAACATCCAAGGTAAAAGAAAGGGTGGTAAATGATGAAGAGGATATTTTCACCGATGATCGCGCGTTTCGGAGTCGTACTGTCGCTCAGCGGATAGAGTCCAAGGTGCATGAGGGGGACTTGAGAGGTGCTGTGCGCTTGCTGGTTTCGGAAGGCACTTTGGCACCACACAATGCTGACACGCTGAACGCTCTTCGAGATAAACACCCGCAACCCGCTCGCCCTCTTTTGCTTCCTCAGGCGCCAAGTTTGATGGACCCGGTTTTAACTGTGACGCCGGATGACGTTTTTGAGGCTATAAGTTCTTTTTACAGTGGATCTGCGGCTGGGCTTGATGGTCTCCGACCACAGCACCTAAAAGAGCTTATTTCTCCATCTGCTGGTGATAGTTCGGTTAGCCTTCTTGCGTCCCTCACCAGACTGTGTAATTTTCTTTTAAGTGGAAAGCTAAATGTGGAGGTGTGCCCTTTTTTATATGGTGCTAGTCTGTGCGCCCTTACTAAAAAAGATGGAGGTGTACGTCCCATTGCAGTTGGCAGTGTTTTGCGCCGGTTGGTGGCCAAACTGGGCTGTCGGGCGGTTAAGGGTGAGTTGTCTAGTTATCTGCAGCCCCATCAGCTAGGTTTTGGGACTGCTTTGGGTTGCGAGGCTGCCATTCACGCGACCCGCGCTTTCGCTATGGGCAGTGATCGTAGTGACAATGTCATTGTTAAACTGGACGTTAGAAATGCTTTTAACTGTGTAGAGAGGGACCAAATTTTAAAGGAAATAAAAGAGCAAATTCCAGTTTTATATCCATTTCTCTACCAGTGCTACAGTGCTCCAAGTTTTCTTTTTTATGGCGAGGATTCTATAACATCGGAGGTGGGTGCCCAGCAGGGGGATCCGTTAGGACCACTTGTTTTTAGTTTGGCCATACATAAACTAGTAACAGAAATAAAATCGCCATTAAATTTGTGGTACCTAGATGATGGGACGTTGGGGGGGGATGCTGCTACAGTTGAGGAGGACATCAGATTGCTGTTTCCAAAATTAAAAGATCTGGGATTGGAGATAAACACAAACAAATGTGAAATCTACTTTTTCGACAGGGCAAACGCCGCAAATTTGCGACCTAGGTTTGAAGCGTTAGCTCCCGGAATTAAGGTAGTAGAGAGGGAAAGTTTTGTTCTTCTTGGCGCACCAATTTTCGGTTGCGGTGTACCCGCTGCGCTTACAGCAAAGAAAATGGAGTTGTCCTCAATTCATGGAAAATTGAAAAACATTTCTTCTCACGTGGCGCTCGTTCTTTTGCGGAGCTGTTTTTCAATTCCAAAACTCACATACACCATCAGAACTTCACCTACTTGGTTGTTTCCACAGGAAGTTGCTGTGTTGGACGGTTTATTAAAGGAAACTCTTGAGGGCATCCTAAATGTCAGCCTGGATGAAAGGCAGTGGTGTCAGGCTGCCTTACCTATTCGCCACGGAGGTTTAGGTGTGCGGCGTTTGGAGAGTGTTGGTCTTCCAGCTTTTTTGGCTTCTGCGCATGGGGTAGTAAGCCTGGTCACTCAGATTCTATCTAATAATGGTGACGAGGTTGCTATCCCATTCGTCAGTGAGGCCATGTCAGCTTGGGAGATTTTCTGTCCGGGTGAAGCACTTCCTGAGGACAGGTGTCGTCAGAAAAGCTGGGATGACATTTACTCAAAGTTGGCCCTGAAGTTTCTTTTGGATGGTGCGTCGGACTTGGATTTAGCTCGTCTAAAGGCTTCAGTATGTCCAGAGGCGGGGGCTTGGCTACACGCGTTACCCTCTCCGCAGCTGGGTACTTTCCTGGATGACGACTCGCTGAGGGTAGCTGCCGCTTTGCGTCTCGGCTGTTCAATGTGTGAGCCACATGAGTGTGTTTGTGGATCTAGGGTTGAGGCGAATGGCCTTCATGGTCTAAGTTGTGTCCGTTCAGCGGGACGTTTATCTAGGCACCATGCCTTGAATGATGTGTTACGCCGTGCCCTAGTATCTGCAAGCATTCCATGTGTTTTGGAGCCGTCAGGCTTGTCAAGATCTGATGGTAAGCGCCCGGATGGCCTGACCCTAATTCCGTGGGAGAGGGGCCGTTGTCTCCTATGGGACGCTACTTGCTGTTGCACGTTTGCGGTTTGCCATTTATCAGGTTCAAGGCAGTCCGCTGGGTATGCAGCCGAGTCAGCAGCTAGGCAAAAACATTTGAAATACGCTGATTTAAAAAATTCTTACATGTTTGTTCCCGTGGCAGTAGAGACTACCGGTGTTTGGGGGGCAGAGGCCAAAAAATTCATAGCAGAGATAGGTCGCCGCTTGCGGGAAAAGGGTTTCGATCCTCGCTCGGGCTCGTACCTCGTCCAAAGGTTGTCAATCACAATTCAGCGAGGGAATGCTGCAAGTGTTTTAGGCACCTTTGGGCGAGGTATGGCTCGGGGAGGTCTTTTTGATTAAGCCTGACGACGCATGTTGCTGAGAGTAAGTTATATAATTCTTTTTTGACGAGGCGTGTTGCTGAAAGTTATTTTTGATGTAACTTCTGACGAGGCATGTTGCTGATTTTTTCTGTTCCTTTTGGCAAATGTTTGACGATGCTTGTTGCGGATTAATATTTGTAATAATTTTCTTTGATAAATAAATAAAACTATTTATAAACTCAACTCAAATGGGTAGAGGAATGAGATATAGGAAGGTATTTATACTTCATTCGCTCAGATAGTGTCACGACTAGCGTAACTAGTGAGGGCGCGCACTCATAGTTATGCTGGTCGCTACACCATCTGACCGAATGAGCTATACAGGGTGTAAAAAAAATTGCTACAAATATTTTGAGGGGTGAATCAGCCCGTGAAACTGAACAACTTTCCCCAACGAACATAAGTCGAAGTATGAAAAAATTTTTGGGCCTCCCATACAAAATGTACCCGCCGACCAAGTGAATTTGTATGGGGGGCCCAAATTTTTTTTGCATATTTCGACCAATGTTCCTTAGGGAAAGCTGTACAGTTCCATGGGCTGGTTCACCCCTTAAAATATTTGCAGTAATTTTTTTTGCACCTTGTATATAGATCTGACATCCATCAACATTTATTTCATACTTATCAACTACCGTTTAGGTACAGGTATTTATATTAAAATACTTGTTTCATCTTATACTAAGACGTATGTGTATATCCTAAGACATAAGTTAAAATAGCTCTTCCGAAGTGTTCTTATTATCTACGTAATGTGATTTTAAGTAGTGAATCGGACTATAAAACTGAACAACTTTCTCCAAGGAACATAGGTCGAAATATGAGTTTATGGCCATCCCATATAATCTGACTTAGCCAGCTAGTACATTTTGTATGGGAAGTCCAAAATTTTATTTTATTTTCCAACTATATTCCTTGGGGAAAGTTGTCCAGTTTCATGAGCTGGTTCATCCCTTGAAAGGAAGGCAGTACTCTTCCTAACACCTATAAATGTAAACAATGTACCTTATTAATCCACTCTGTATCCTCTGGTAGAATATATCAATGCCAAACTCAATTCTATCTTTTTTTACGTATCGTAAACCACACTCCGCTCCACTTCCTCAATATTCTGCTAAAACACCTGTCACAACAAACTTTGAGAACGATTTCAACGGTTTCAAATGATTTTCGAATGAATAGGTTTACTTTTTAAGAATTAAAAAAAAAGTATTCCAAAAACTCGATAGATGGCATTGAACCGACTATGTTACTTGATTTTTGTGTAGACTCCAAAGCCAAAAGATTTAAAAAAACATTGCAATACTGACTGACAGTCTGGCATACACTGACCATATACTTACTTATAATACATATACTAAAGTGTTTATACTGCTGTTTTTGTTTCGTGCCACGGTAAGGGACAGAGAATCGCGACGTATGAATCATGAGGGTTACCCGCTACACGTTGATTTTTACCCCTAATAGTAGTAAAAGTATGTACGTGGTTTACCGAGCCGCACTCGGATTTATAGCCCCCAAAACGTATTTTGTTATATCTAATATCCGCATGTTTACCTGGTAAATATTCCGGTCATTTTACGATCGTTATTGCTCTGCCTACCCCGCAAGGGATAAAGGCGTGATTTATGTATGTATGTATAAACCATTATAAAACCAAAATTAAGTCTTTTACAGGGTGTTAAAAAAATCGCTGCAAATATTTTAAGAGGCGAACCAGTCCATGAAACTGAATAATTTCCTAAGAAACATAAAAAATAAACTTAGACCTCTCATACAAAATTACCAACCGACCAAGTAAATTTTTATGGGAGGTTTAAAAAAAAAATCTCATAACCGATTTCTTGGGAAAAGTTGTTCAGTTTCATGGCCTGGTTCACCCCTTAAAATATTTGCAGTTAATTTTTTTACGTCCTTCTTCTTCTTTCGTGTGGGACACCAAGTAGTCTAACGACCCGATGAACCCTAGTGTTAGAATTTTTCAACCGCCGTCTACAAGTAGCAGGCTTCTGGCATGGTTGTGTAACGACCGCCGTCTAAGTGATCATAGACAGCAACCGGGTCCTACGGCTTAACGTGCCATCCGAAACACGGAACCATCTTACTTACGGACAATCGGGTGGTTCAGCCCGCAATGTCCTAATCAGACGTATACATAGTTTGCTTTATTCCACTCAGCTGTCTTGAGGCAGGCACCTTAACACCTGGCCATAACATCACATACTGTACTAGTATTGATAAATACTGCAATCACAACTAACGATCATAAACAGTGGTTCCCGGTGATTCAATTTATGCGGTCCATGATTCATTCGGCCATGTGTTCATGCATAACGGCTGGACGCATTTGGCTATGGTGTAAGGGCAGTAATCGTTCATTCGACACAGCCAAGCCTGTAGGGTGTTGTAGTGTGTACTAAGGGTATAAAGGATGTTTTAAATAAATTAAATTTGGTCGACGTGGAAGTCTCTAAACAGACTCCGGACCCAAGTCGGCCGAAGTAAAGAAAATATGTGCAAATGGGGGTACAGCTCGGAAAGTGTTTGCCAGTGCGGTATAAGAGATGGGTAGCGGGTAAAAACCCATTCAACTCACCCGGGTAAAAACCGGGTTTTTACCCAAATCACCCGGTTTTAACCCATTATTACCCAAATTGATAGGTGAAAACAGCATAAGTAAAAAATAATTAAAAAATGGTTTTTATTCCAAGCAAATCTAAAAGAATTCAATGAGTTTTTCACAGCTTTCTAATTATTTCTTTGTTTATAGTAAAAATGGCTAATAACAATCATAATAATAATCACCCGCTTGGTTAAATAAGCTTTAGGCGCTAGGCACGTGCGTGAAAAAGTCATTTTGGCTACTAAAAATTATTTTCATTTAGAACATGTTATATTTGCAGTCATTCAAACATACATAAGTTTACTAGAGATGGGTCATTTTAGCTAAGGTACCACATAACCTAGTATCTGCTTTTTTATTATGACTTTATTTAATAGCGAGATTGCGACCATAGACCTTTCCAAAGCTCTCTGAGTGACATGTTTTATTGCTCGTTTCTCAACTCCGTATGTCATGACCACGATTGGTAGAACGCACTGCTCGAACAACATTGTCTTAAAACATAGTGGCAATGCTTTTTAAAGGTACCGCTTAAGTCAAAAATACAACAATACAAAAGCATATCAATTGTTAAAAGGCTTGCGCTGATGACTTTTACCTGGAAAACAATTGTAGGTTCTTCTTAGCGTGTCGAGTGCAGACACTACACAGTCGCAGTCCAGAACTTGGCAGCATTGACAGCGCTGGCAGACGCTGTCATAAGATCGTCCTTTGTGCAGGTGTTGGGGCACGCTGGACACGATATTAGGTGGTGCATTGTTTGGACCGCACCACACAAACACCTTTCGTCGGCACCCTCCAAGAAGCTCCACTTGGCCATGTTTTCCTTGCTCCGGCCAGTTTGGGTCCGAACTCTATTCAGGGACTTCCAAACCGGCAAGCTTTCAGCGATAGGGACGAAAGGAGCTGGTAGGGTTACCTTTTCCTGATAAAGTTTGCACCTCGCTTGTTTGGGGTCGGTGCAAAGAGGAGACACGACTTTACAAAGTTATTGCGACTTTTCAACCAATGTGGCACTGGGATGTGGTCGTGTAAAGGGTGCCGTGCATCTGACTCCATCCTTGCTCTTTCAAGGGAGCTAGCCACAGTCCTGCGAACAGCTGGGGGCGCCATACCAGCCAGTGGGTATAGCTGGCTAACCGGGGTCGGTTTCAGGCAACCAGTTATGATCCGGCAAGTCTCATTTAAGGCTGTATCCACTAGCTTTGCATGGGCTGAACGACTCCACACTTTGCTTGCGTACTCACCTGCAGAAAAGGATAACGCCAGCCCAGTAGTTCGCAGAATATGAGGTGTTGCTCCCCATCCAGTAGAAGTAAGGCGCTGTAAAAGGTTATTCCGAGCGAACACCTTCTTTTTTATATTTTGGCAGTTCTTACTGAAGGTAAGTGACCTATCCAGAGTAATGCCCAGATATCTCGGATGTTTATTGTGAGTTACAGGCAAACCTTGCCACTCAATATTGAGCCTACGATCTGCTTGACTGTTGCGGAGATGGAAAACGCAGGACTCAGTTTTTGATGGGTTTGGTTTCAGTGAATTTTCTCTATAGTATTTGCTTAAGTCTTTCAAAGTGTCAGATAAGTTCACCTCAACCTCTTTAAAACTGGTCGCCTGGGAAGTCAGCGCAAGGCCGTCGGCGTATAGAAAGCGGCACGTGTTGGGACAGGATGGTTGGTCGTTAGTGTATATGTTGAAGAGCAACGGGGAATCCTTAAGGCAGTCCGTTCTTTTGCGACCTCCAACGACTTTTGTCCTGAAGAAGATGCACCTGAAAACGGCGGTTATGGAGAAGTTTTCGAAGAATTGAGACGAAATTAAGATCGCCTGTCATCGTCTCCACTTTCCATAACAGCCGCTTAAGATTTACTATATCGTAGGCTGCGGACAGATCTACAAATACAGCACCGGTTACCTTCCTCAGTTCAAAACCATCCTCGATGTGTTGCGTCAGTTTCAGTGTCTGGCTGCTGCAAGACTTGGCCGGTCTGAAACTCGCTTGTTCTGGGATCATTTTGGGGTCAATGAAGCCTGTTAAGCGGGACAACAGTAGTCTCTCAAAAAGTTTATATGTGTGGCACAACAGTGAGATAGGCCTGAAGTTTTTGGGACTGTCTGTTGGTTTTCCGGGCTTTGGAATGGCTATGACCTTTGATTTCCTCCAGACACGGGGGATCGAAGCAATTGTAGGTGAAAAACACGTTTGCGAATCGTCAAAATCTCCCGATAAAACCAAATGCAAACAAAGCAAGTAATAAATCATCCGAATAATAAGAAATTGGACTTGTGCTAGGTACTATTTTTTATTATGTGCTTGTACATACCTATTTACGCCTTTCTTCGAGGCGTTAAAAACCTATTCTAAGAACATGTTGCATTTTAAAGAAGTATCTATGAATATTTTGATAAATATAAATGGTCAACAAGAAAGCAAAAAACAACCGATCACTTAATATTACTAACCTATAACTGACTGTAACATCACTAGGCCTTAAAGGTTCACCGATGTGCCTAACATTTGAATGTCGGTTTTATATTAATTTTTAATTATAATGGCAGATTCTAAATCAATATTTTTATATTCTTGAAAAATAATTTCGACTAAAGTGTAGCAGTGGGACAAATTTATTCGAAGCAAACTCACCTTTTCACGTTTATTACATGTTTTATGTCATTAGGAATAATAAAAACAGGTATTGTGTTCTTATCATACTTAAACTATGATTATATTTAACATTTGCCCTTGCATCTTTTTATTTTTCATCTTATTTTGGTAATAAATCATTTAAAATTTTACGTCGGTTTTTACCCAGTCATCGGGTGTTTTGGGTGGATTGAAATGGGTAAAAACCGGGTTATTACCCAAGCGCGGGTTTTTACCCGGGTGATTACCCATCTCTATACCCCAGTCCATGGCACATAGCTATTGTCTTGCCCCGCGTGCCCAACTACCTGCACACGCGAGGACCTCTACAAAGCAACGAACAACGCTGTACGTGTAGTGTAGCTGAGTGAGTATTGGTCCAAGTATATTTGAGCGTCAGAATCGATCGCTAAGAAGAAGAATAAAGTTTACATAGAATTTTAAAGCTAAAAGTACGCAATGGCGGTCTCATCGCTGAGAGCGATCTCTGACTTGCCGTGAAAACGATTTATTTCCGCGGAAAAACATTATTATTATTGGCAGCGGTAGCTACCGTAGAGAAGGCCACAGCTATTTTACTAAAATTACCTTCTGTTTTAAGTACTTTTCCAGTGGTTTCGACTGTGACTGTGACATTCCTGTTGAAAAAAAAAAGATCAAAGTAAAACCTGGCAACCCAGTAATGTAAACTTATTCCCACTAAAAACGGACTTTAAGAACTAAACCAACATTAAAATTTCCCTTTATCCAAGATTTATCAGAAACATCCTGTACCTACTGTGGTCATTCACATAAATCACACCTAGTTGTTGAAGCAAATGTGTACAATTTATTGTGCATTACCGTGCTGCGAGCTATTGCTGGGCTACTCAAGCTAAAACAGCTCTATCATCTTTTACTCGGATGCCATCAAGGCAGAAACAAAACAATTTCCGTTGCCTACAGGGCAATACGCTTTGGAGCAAAATTACTCGAATTCTAGCAAATGAAACCACCCGCATTTCACATTTCTGTGGATTACAGGCTCAAGAATGTTGAATTAAAATGATATTCGAATTAAATTCAACATTTTATTGAAAATCTGACTCTACATTGATGTAGATGGAAAACTAGACTGAATATTTTTCGCCAGTACTCGTACCTGTCGAACTGTTTAGATCCTGACCTACTTATTAAAACTTATGATCCTGACCTACTGTCAAATTAGACCCTGATCTATTAAAACTGCCCTGAAGTTTTTCGCTAGTACCTAACTGTTTAGATCCTGACCTATTAAAACCTATTAAAACTGCCCTGAATATTTTTCGCGAGTAACGATTTGAACCCTAACTTTACTGACCTACATACTAATAGTCTGGCAGCTGGCTGGATGGAAGACCACGTAGACAAACTACATCACGGCTCTTCTTTCACGGATAATAGAATGCTATTAGCGAAAAATCTGTACCGTGTAATTGACGCGTAGTATTTTTTATTTGCGATTCATTCAGTTAGCTGTCGGCACGGCGGGCAATGCACGTGCGTCGCGCGCGCACTCGCGGCCGCGATCCATTTTCGCGCGCAACGATAACTCCGTTCGAAATTTGAAACTTCTAAACTTTTTAAAACAAAAGTTTGGCTGTGTTTCCTTTGTGTTGATTGTGCCAGTGTCAGTGATGATAAGTAATTATCAGTGGTTTTGATGATCTGATTAATTGTGTTGTGCCGGTAACGACCATGTCAGTCTGTCAATAGATGTGATGATCGAGTATTATAATTACCGTTTGTGTGTCGGAAGTGTTGTGTACTGATTTACAAATTGAGGATTGTTCAGTGCTTGGATTGCGAGCACAGGTAAGATATCTTAATTAAATATCTTATCTAGGGTAGATTTGACACAAAATATCCGGGAAATGGAGAAATTGCGACTTAATGAAAGGAAGTCAACCGGTTAATAGAAATTTGAACTGAGATTTTCTTTTCAGATAACTAATCCAAACTTTATGAACTGTGAATAAAACGTTTATTCATATATTCGAAACTAGAATTAACAATAAAAACGTGAGAAGTCATAAGGTGGTATTTTTTTATGCAAATGAATCGGTTACGGCCTCCGGTCTAGTTTTGTTTACTACGTATCATCTTTCAAATTTTTATTCCGCTTTTATGAACAAAGTTAGTAGTCATTAAAGTGACATTACAGGTTTAAAACGTTATGATATGTTTATAGGGAGCTCGGTTTTACCGCTATTATTTGGTTGTTAAGTTTGAAAGATTTTAATTATCAACGCGTAGCTGAGCATAGATACATAATAGTTAAGACGGATCGCACACTTAAGCACAACAGAACGCTATAATATCGAAGCGGTCTGGGTCTGTGAAATCCATATTAGAAATGTGAATCCCCATACTACACTACAACTGGTCAACCGATGTTGACGCAGCGCTATCGCAGCGTCGTCCGTCGAGAGCGGTTTTAGTAAGAGAAGTGACGTTTCTAGACCGCTGTGATATTTTATCGTTCCGTTGTGCAATATGTGTTGGAAAGGCCTAAGTAAATAGCAACATTCTTCTTTACGCTATTACCTGACAGATGCATTTTCTTGTTTTTCTTCTGAGTCGTCTTCTTCATTGCTGAAGGTCGTGTCCACAAAGTTTCTGCTGTCTTTTACATTCTACTAAAAAAAATCATTTACAATATGATGCCTTACACGGCCATTGTTACTAAACCACGTCAGATGCCTGCAACTACTAGTAGGCGGTTGAAAAACTCTGACACCAGGGTTCATCACGACGTTGCACGACTCGGTGTACCACACGAAAAATAGAAGTGGAATTCACGTAAAGAGCCATTTGTTCCCCAGTCTTCTCAGCTCCTCAGAGATTTCGTGTGAAGCTCGTATTTATGCTGATTAAAGCTGGAAGATTCATTTTAATTAGCCATCGCACGTTTTACGCTGTCGACGTGGGGCCGAGGTAGACGGACCGCATTTCCACGGTAGGTACCGTACCTACAATTGATAATACATTATTAAAAAGAGAACCGACTTCTACGGACGTAAAATGTGCGAACCTCTATTTTTTTGTAGGTTGAAATAACACGCAAAGGATTTTGAAACGATTTTTAAAATAGAGTGATTCAACAAGTAGAAATGGGATGATGTTATCTGATTCGTACCTATAAATGCATCGACGTAATTCGTACACACGTAAATATGTGAAGACAGCTTTAATTCAGTTTTAGCCAAGACAAGACCGTTTTCCTCACGTCTTCCATGCTGTAGGTAGTGTTCTTAAAATCGAAATGTATCATGTGTCACGCTAGCTAACTTTATTCCTTTATTATCTTTAGTCCCACAATAAGTCGGATATTATAGTCATGAAGACACCCACCAACCACCCATGGTCCAACCAACAACCTATTGGTCATCAGATGCGTTTCTGAGGCTGCATCACAAAACATGACGGACTGTCCTCTCTATTCCAAATCGATCTCTCCTTCCATAATGTAGTCATAGACTTATGAACCATTAGGTATGCAGTTTACATGCAGTCCGTCTATACAGAATCCTACGATGCCGACGTCGTGGGCCAGAAATTGCACCGCCCGCTGCGCTCTCACAGAATTCACAGCGAATCTTAAATAAATCCGCCTTTACGGTCAAAATGATCAAATTACTTAAACTATAGTTATGAAATGATGACGGCTCCGAAAAATAATTAAGGGACCATTGTTATATAGTGAGTTTTGTTGGTTTGGGAAAACGACTTTTTAATTTAGTAGGTCACAGTCGTCACAGATTATTCACACAGTTTTTCCTAGGTTCTTCTCGTGCGGAAAAACCGTATCGATGAACAACCGAGCAGTGGCTTGTCAATCTATGGTCTGTAAAATATAGGTGACGTTTGTGACCTTGGAGCAAAAGCTATGGCATAAGGTCCATTTTCCTAGTTAACAAAGGAAACTATAAAAGAAGGAAACTACTTAATTTTAATCCTTACTTTTGTATTTCTAGTAAAAAGTCCGCGCGGAAAACATCCGACAGTCTGCGGCGGCCCTAATAAAAAGAATACATAGTTTCAGAAATCTAGACAATACTGGTTTTATGAGTATTGTTATTAAAGACCAGCAAATGCTGACCCCTTAAATGGGTAAGTGGAGGTGCTGCTGATGGTATAATTTCAAAGCAAATAGTTCTAAATAGTATCTTATATCTCGTACAGAAAAAGAAACGATCCCGAATTGGCAATATAATTGTTTGTTTCTCTAATAAAATATATGACATGTTATGAGCGGGATGTCAACAATAATGACTGTCCCGATGGCGTAGCGGATAGTATGCCTGCCTTCTACGCCGAGGGATCGTGGGTTCGATCCCCACCGGACACAAATATTTGTTAAGTCAATTTTCAAATATTTGTGTTGAGTCTGGGTGTTTTCTATGTATAATATGTATTTATTTACAAAAAAAAAAGTATATATATGTATTAGTATCCGCTATCTAGTTCCCATAGTACAAGCTTTGCTTAGTTTGGGGCTAGATGGCGCTGTGTGAATTGTCCAGGATATTTATTTATTTTATTTTAATGTTGCCCTTTCAGGATAGTTTCTTTAAAAATCAAGTTACAGGTATCGACCTATTTGCTCCTTGGTATCAACCCTGCGTATTCTAAAGTGGTAAAGTTTTATTTTTAGACAGCAAATCAATAGTAAAGTATCTGACAGGAAGTCATAAGGTTTCCATTGACCGAGCGGGTCGTCAGTTCGGTTACCGTGTCGGGCAGTGACTGTGAAATGCAACCCTACATTATACAAGGTGTAAAAATGTTATAATGATATTTTAAGGGTGAATCAGCCCATGAAACTGAACAACTTTCCCCAAGAAACATAAGTCGAAATATGAGAAAATATTTGGAGCTCTTATACAAATTGACTTGGTCGGTCGGTAATTTAATTTTGTATAAGAGGTCCAAAACTTTTTCATATTTCGACATTATGATCCTTGGCGAAAGTTTTCAGTTTCATGGGCTGGTTCGTCCCTTAAAGTGTTTCAGGCAATTTTTTTTTACATTCTGCATACATTCATATCTTGCAAGACATCAAGTCGATGAACGACCCGATAAACCTAGATGCCATTTGGTGATTTACGAACACAAGCAGACATTATGTGTTTTCATTCATAACTCTTTTACTCGTTTATAACCGTCTTATTGAAATAAATCATATAGCCTAGGTTCAAATAAATGTACTATTTAATGCAATAAATAATTAAAAAAATAATAAATAATTTTATGTAATAAATGAACCTATTTTTACGGTAAAGATAAGTATTCATTAATTAGAAAAAGATTTTGACATTAACAAAAAGGACGTCTAATTCATACTAAAACTAAAAATCAATTTGTCTTTTTCTGGTTTCAAAAATCTTCAATTTATAAGTTAATGCAAGTTCCAAGTGCAAATATTCTAAGCGCTCGCTGCAAAATCATATTTGTAAAGTGCGTATTTTTTAAAACTCTACCAAGTCTTGATGGCTCTTTAATAGCGCGTTATGCCTCGCTGGCTTGTTTATCTAAGTGATGTTTTTTTAACATTGCGAGCTACCTTGGCACGGCTGGCCTTGTCTTGTATTAAGTACAACAAAATCGTAGTGCGTCATTGAAAATTATAAAAAATTGCTGAGATTATGCTGTGTCTACAATGCCTCAAGATATTTGGTTGAATTATGGGTTAAACATGATAATATGTCTACCCATATACCTAGGTCGAAGTACGAGTATATTCCTTGGGAAAAATTGTTTAGAGACATGAAGTGAACTCAAAATTAGCTAAACATGATTCATTTTGGGAATTGGACATTCTGGAACTTCCATCAGGTGGTAATATTACATTTAATGCACAACAGAGCGCTATTATAGCGCATACGTAACGCATGCGTCTGTCAGATGCATGGAAATTTCATATTTTCCCATACTAAAAACCGCAAACCATCTCAAAACCTACGTTGACGCAGGTGCAACGCGTGAACCTACGGCTGTCAAACAATGCAAATTTTACCCGTTGGTGCTGCGGCTGCGTCAACGTCAGTTTAGTTCATAGTAAGGCCATTTTTAATTTCCGTACATCCGACAGACGCATGCGTTACGGATGCGCTAAAATTTTTTTCTCTGTGGCTAGAGGCATATTCAAAAGATTTTTAAGATTTAATTTATGATATGACATCAAAGATTTACCACACAAGTTGACAAAATATTGTTGAAATAGAGTATGTGCTTGGTTATTAGATTTTCTTATGTTCTTTTCATATTTTACCTATAGACGTAAATATTTAATTAGTATTTACATAATAAAAGGCTGTAGGCACTAATGTTTTTAAAGATTTTACAGGCGATAAACTCATAAAAAACCAGTATTGAAATACGCCCACGGGGCAAATTCTTTGACAAGCTGAATATCAAATTGCTTGTCACTCCTTGTCACGCGTATTTGTTGACTTAATTATATTTGCGGGAACTAGTTTCAAAGGTTTATTATAGTGCATTAATTGGTAGATACAACGTAAAAGATGTTTTAATAAAATTCGTAATACGACTTATCTAACCGATGAATGCTCTAATAATGTGTAAAAAAATACTGTGGATACCTCATTGGGTGGACTATTACAACAGCCACAACAGCCTAATGCTGGACATGGGCCTCCCCATATTGGGGGGGCGTTTGCTATACTCGCCACGCTTGGCAAGCGAATTGGCGAGCGCTGTGCAAGGTGTTTTAGATATTCACAGGGAACGCTGCTGACCATCCTCTGGGTTCATCCCTTAGTCGCCTTTTACGACCTTTTTACGACACACACTAGCAGAAATGGGGTGATGCTATTCTAAGCCAGCACCACACGGCACAATCCAATCAGAGCGTAATTGGGTGGACAAATCCATGAAACTGTATAACTTCCTATGATCGTCGAAATAAGAAGAGAAGTTGGCCCTTCCATACAAATTGTCCCGGCCAGCCAACATATTTCTTACGTTTTGATCTGTGTTTCTTAATAGGGCAGTAAATGTAGGGTGTCCTGTTTAAGTGGTCCAAACACAAAATCTAGATTCATGACACCCTTAGCTACCAACCTGGAATACTGTGTTTTTAATATTCGGAGAAATAAAAACTTGACCTCCTATACTAACAATGCTGACTGATAGAGCATTTTGTACGGAGAGTCTAATTCTTTTCGTTCGTTTAGGTATTAAAAAAAAACAATGGGTATTCCAGATTAGTGGATATGAAAAGAAGGGTCCAGGTCCAGAATCTAGATTTTTTCTTTGGACCACTTAAAGAGGGACACCCATAACATAATAAATATTATTGGTCTTGGGTCAAATATTAAAATTCTCGAAGCGAAACTGGCCATACTGTGCAAACAACAAGTTTTTCTTGGCGGGTTCTTGCAGAAACCACTCGAGATGTCAAGGCGATGGCAGGCCACTCGAAACTCGAGGGTTTCGAAATTGTACTCAGGTTTTATCGACTACATACTAATAATATAGTATGAGCCATCCGTTTCTAGATTTTAAATACTAAGTTAAAAAGTAAGTACCTAAGTCTTTTTCTCTTTTCGTGTGGAACACCGGGTCGTTCTACGACCCAATGTACCCTAGTGTCTTAATTTTTCAACCGCCTTCTAACATTGTAAGTTTTTGCAAATAATCTCGAAAAAGTGAGCAGATACATGAGTTCTGAAAATTTTCCATGTTCCGAGCCTGGTTAGGACATTGCGGGCTGAACCACCCGATTGTCCGCAAGTAAGATGGTTCCGTGTTTCGGATGACACGTTAAGCCGTAGGTCCCGGTTGTTGTCTATGATCATCACTAAGACGGCTGTCGTTACACAACCATGTCAGAAGCCTGCTACTTGTAAAAGGCGGTTGAAAATTCTAACACTAGGGTTCATCGGGTCGCTGGACGACTCGGTTTCCCACACGAAAAGAGACGACTCAGTCTCTTATGACACCCGCATGAAAGAAATGGGGTGATTCTATTCTAAGCCAACATCACACGGCACACTACACAAATACATACACAAATCACGCCTTTATCCTTTCCGGGGCAGGCAGAGCGGTAACAATCGTAAGATTACGATCGTTATCGCCACGTCTGACAAGTATTGAGGGCCCTTTCAGATGATTCATGTATCACTGTAGTGACAAGTTGTCAGCCTGTCGCCTAAAATTGCAATACACATGAAACTGTCGAGTGTCTTAGTTGACTTTTACAACAAGAAATGGGGTGATGCTATTCTCAGCCGACATCACACGGCACACTACGCACAGAGTAAAAGTAAAAAAAGTTCAACTATCGAGTGTCGGATCCTATTAGAGATACGGTCGGCAGCTAAACTAGTTTCCAGTTTGATGGTACAGTTAGTTGCGTTTCCGCGGCATGTGACCGAGCAGCCGAGACGAAGGTCGCGGGTTCTCGGCCGGGACGAATTCGGTATTTCGTTCTGCGACTGATACGCTTTAGTCGATCGCGCACGACGGACCGCTAAAATATAGCAGCGTTCTGTCAGATCCATACTAGAAATATCAATCCTCATACTAAAATTGCTCAACCGCTGTTGACGTAGCGCTATCGCAGCGTCGTCCGTCGAGTGCGGTATTAATATGGGACGTGACGTTTCTAGTATGGATCTGACAGATCTCTGCGATATTTTACGTGCCGTCGTGTGTTAAGTGTGCGATGCGTCTTTTTTGCGGAACCTAGATATTATAGAATTCATGCATTGCGCACGACCGTATTTTCAGGCTATGTACCTAAACTAGCCTTCACCATAGTACGTGGCAAATAACATTTGTTTTTAAAACGTAACTTCTAAAGAGTTGTATAATAATAACATTTTTCCAACTGCTCCGCAGAAAAAAAATGGCTCTTATAATGTTTAAAAAATACGTATATATTGAATCATTGTGAATTGTGAGGTTGATAAACTTTCTACAGAATAAGACATCATCTGCAAATTATGATTTAGCAGTAATTTTGTTTGCAGACTTGTGGGACTATATTGACATGATCACGCGAAAGGTCAGTAAACTCTACGTACTTACTCAAATAATTCATACAGGATGTAAAAAATACCAGCTACTTGGTTTTGACGAGTGATATGTGTTTTTTTAACAGTTGACTCACGAGTAAAGAAGAGATGATATGGTATGAGCAACAGATTGACTCAAAATGTTATGAAGGGAGTTCTTATATCGTTATTTTTTATTGTAGTCTGATATTTTTGCCTAGTTGCATAGGCCATGATGACCCATGGTCATGAAGATGGCCATGATCACAGAACTGCGTTTGAGTAGGTACTTTTTTTCAAGTCAGCAAAATATTATGTGACAACAAAAGTTTCAAATATTTTGAAGTGCTAATTATTATTGGAATCCCAACATTTGCTGTTCGACTTTTTAACGGCTCTATATTATGGTTAATGGGTCTGTAAGTACCAAATAGTTAGTTGTTTTTTGATATAAATATTGCCCCTACTATGTGTTACACTTATGTTGTACCGTGTCATACAAAGTTATACGATATGATAGTAAAAAAACGCATCATTATTATCAAACTTACAAAAAGACACGGATGCGAAATGTTAAAGACGTTATGTGAGAAATGACGTGAAAAAATGGAAAATTGTCATAAAGGCGAAATATTACAAGTTTCTATGCCCCTAAATACGACATCCTAAAAAGAAAATTCCAACCGTTCGTAGGTACTTTATTCAGTGCATAGCACTTGGGAGTAACGAACTCGTATAATTTGACTCATATATCCGGCAGGTGCGAAAAAATGCATTTTCATCCTTATCTGTTACGTCGGTCATTTGTAATTTGGCCAAATGAAGTCGTAAATACCGTGTGTGTTGAATTGATTGAGCTATTAATAAATAATTATGTTTGATCACTAATGGGCTACCATTTTCCGGTATTGAGATGATATTATTATGAACCCCGATGAAAAGTTATTATAAACCACCTGACTGACCTAGTATTATGTACATACATACATACACAAATCACGCCTATATCCCTGGCGGGGTAGGCAGAGCGCTGACGACCGTAAAATTACGGTCATTATCGCCACGTCTGCCAAATGTTTGAGGGTCGTTGCAATACACATGAAACCCTCGAGTCCCTTAATCGGTTTTTACGACACCCATGAGACAGATAGGGGTGATGCTATTCTAACTTTATTCTAAGCCGGCATCACACGGCAAATATAATAATATGTATATGTATAGTAATATGTATTTACTCAAATATTTGTTTCTTCTTCTAGATAAACATCTCTGGTGGATCGCAGCGTTTGTCAGATCCATGCTAGACATGTCAATACCCATACTAAAACCTCTTAACCGCTGTTGACGCAGCGCTATCGCAGTGTCGTCCGTCGAGTGCGGTTTTAGTACTTTATGCTTGTATGTAGTTATTGTAGCAAATAAAATAAATAAATATCCTGGACAATTCACACAGCGCCAACTAGTCCCAAACTAAGCAAAGCTTGTACTATGGGAACTAGATAGCTTATAGTACTAATACTTATATACTTTTTTTTTGTAAATATATACATATTTTATATAGAAAACACCCAGACTCGACACAAATATTTGAAAATTGACTTAACAAATATTTGTGTCCGGTGGGGATCGAACCCACGACTCTCGGCGTAGAAGGCGGGTGTACTATCCGCTACGCCATCGGGACAGAAATGAAGGGAATATGGCATCAAGACAAACCCTATTAATTGTTAGGGTTTTGTGATCCTATTTTATGTGCACATATTTTGTAAGGTTTTTAAATAAATGAAAAAAAAAGTATGGGGAGTGACGTTTCTAGTATGGATCTGACAGACCGCTGCGATATTTTAGCGGTCCGTCGTGCGTTAAGTGTGCGATGCGCCTCTATATAGATATATAGCTAATCTGATTCGTACGAAACATAAACTTGCAAGGTGTCCCGGATTTTTCGATGAGAAGTATATGTTACATACACACATACCCACATACACATATCACGCCTTTATCCCTTGCGGGGTAGGCAGAACGTTAACAGCCTTAACAGCGTTAAGTGAATGTTAGTGTAAAGTAATTCCTTACAGCCTCTCTCTTACACAATCTATTTTGCTAAAAATGTGGTTTCCAAATTCCATTTTAAATGCCAAAGTGTTTTTCGGCTCGCGCTAATAACTTCCGCCATAGCCTATTCAAGATAACATTCAAATTTGGTTTCATATAATTACATTGTAGGTAGGTATCTATATGATTTATTTAGATAGATGAAGGCATTTGGAGGCTCGGTAAGGTGGTAGACTTAGAACTTGTAAAAAAAATGTAAATTGTATTTTTAGA
The DNA here is from genome assembly GCA_029255805.1 of Keiferia lycopersicella. Lineage (NCBI taxonomy): Eukaryota > Metazoa > Arthropoda > Insecta > Lepidoptera > Gelechiidae > Keiferia > Keiferia lycopersicella. The sequence continues at coordinate 13,709,259 of JARACZ010000011.1, read as the reverse complement.
ATAGGAGCACTTCTGGGCAGGTTTCTGGGTGGTTTACTGTCCAGGGGGTCCGGCTAACCATACGCATGTAACACAACATTTTCTCTTGGCATGAACTCGATGTTATTTTATTTACCACCTAACGTTACATGTTGTTTGGTTAGCTTGGCCAGCCCCGAGGCAGTGCTTTAGGGGCTAGTTTTAAGTTTTTAGTCCACCTGAGCCGCGTTTACACTAGGTTCATAAAATTGTTATTGTTAAAATTGATAATTCCTGACCATCAAAAAGCGAAATGTAAAATTTACTACTTTGAATAAATAATTTGACTTTGACTTTGACTGACAATTATTTATTTACGAAGTCCATCTTTTTTGGTCAGTCTCTTAGTCATAGGTTAAAGTACTACTTAATATTTCTCAAATCACACAATAGGTAAAGTACTTACTATATGTCCTTGTCAGATGTTGAAAATATAAGTAAGTACTGACTGAATGTGTCACAGATAAACATTAGTCCATAGAACTAAAATAAACAAACTGTCCCAAGGAAAAGATATGTTTTGGTACTGCTAAGCAAAATAACTGTCCATTAACACATTTTCTAAATCATTTACGAATTTGTTTTAATAAGAAATACGTCTATACGCCGCGACGTAACTTTGTTATTTTCCTACATCCACACATACCAGACTTCTATAAAAACCACTTTTTAAAATATTGACTGGTAACCAAACCTACAACTTCGGTCTAACCCCGACGACCGATGTGGCGCAGTGGTAGTGCGACTGCCTTTGACGCAGACGGTCCCGGGTTCGATTCACGGTGGGTCACTCACAAAGTTGATATTTATCACTTTGTGAATTTGTTCCCAGTCTGGTTAGGACATTGCGGGCTGAACCACCCGATTGTCCGTAAGTAAGATGGTTCCGTGTTTCGGATAGCACGTTAAGCTGTAGGTCCCGGTTGCTGTCTATGATCACTTAGACGGCGGTCGTTACACAACCATGTCAGAAGCCTGCTACTTGTAGAAGGCGGTTGAAAAATTCTGACACTAGGGTTCATCGGGTCGTTGAACGACTTGGTATCCCACACGAAAAAGAAGAAAGAAAGGTCTAACCCCACTACTAAACCACGGCCACACAGGGGCAGTCAAGAAAGAGGCTTAGTAAGGTTACACCAGGGTCCGAAGTGGACAAATATTGACCCAACCCATGTTACCAGCAGATCTTCGATACATCCGATACTAATGCTAGAAAAATATTTGCGAACATTTTCGCGCCTCACCGCCCAATTTACTCGTCTACAAAGTTTTTACGTTTCCAGCAGTTCGATTGGATCTGAATAAACTAGATTTTTATAAAAATAATACTAAGCTTTTATTGAAGTTTTATTGGCAATTTTTCTAGCCAATTTTTAAGTGAACATAGATGGCGCTAAACTAAACTTAAAAAGTATATGTCTAAGGAAATGTATTTGTCTCAACCATAGAGAGTTTATTGAGGTCAGTGATTTGTCTAGTTGAGTAGGTTGAGTACGTTGAGTAGGTACCAATCAATACACTGACTCAAATGTCAAAATAACCAAACGCGACGCCTTCTAGTTCTAGTACATACATACATACATACATATATCACGCCTTTATTCCTTGTAGGGTAGGCAGAGCGTTAACAGCCGTAAGAATACGGTCGCTATCGCCACATCTGACATTTTTGAGGATTGTTTTCCAAGGTTGTATCAGAAAACATGTGTATCACTATAGTGACAGGTTGTCAGCCTGTCGCCTAAAAATTGTAATACACTAATACTCTCGAGTCCCTTAGTCGCCTCTTACGACACCCACGGGAAGGATGTGGGGTGATGCTATTCTAAGCCGGCAAAACACGGCTTCTAGTACTTATACTTGTAATTATAATTATCCCTTAGGAGGCATGTCGCCCGCAAAAAATCTGGTCCGTGGGCGAGATGACTTTTCTAGATGACATACTAGCGTGTTCTAGTATGACATCCTGTGATGACATCATAAACTAGCTCGCTCGAGATCTGTCAGATAGGGACAGATAGAAAGTCCCCGTACTTTGGGTCGTTGGACGACTCGGTGTCCCACCCACACGAAAAGAGAAAAAGTGCTTTAATATTCTCATAAATGAAAATAACACATGAAAATATTGAGCGAGTCAATAAGAGTCTCTGTTTCTTTTCGAGTAGGTACCTACCTAAATAAATGTGGGACACCCAGTCGTCCAACCTCCCGATGTATCATAACATAACATAACATAACAAAATTCTTTATTGCACAAAAAAGTAACAACATGTAGAAAACACAAAAGAAACAGTACAATAAGGCGGCCTTAATGCTAGGTAGCATTCTCTACCAGACAACCTTAGGGTGAAAGAGAGAGTGCGATTATGGAAGCGGGATAGTGCAAATATTACCTAATAGTAGATACTAAATAAATAACAATATAATACATAAACAATTTTACATAGCAATACTTAAAAAAACTTAATATACAAATAAATACATTAAAATAAACTAATACATATCTAAGCTATGGATGATAGGATAATATGCAATACGAAGAAAGAAACAGATATTATAGATAATACAATATAGAGAAAAAAATAAAAAATAAGAGAAAATTATCATTATCATTATCATTATTATCCAAGTATGTAAGTATTTTGGTGGATGTAAAACGATTTACTGTCATTATACGCTTATATATTACGCTTTCGTCTCACAAATTGTCCAAAAATAAAAGAAACAGTACGCAAAAATAAATAAATTATTTATAGTTCTGCCAAAAAAAGGTTTCGTTTTAGCACTATCTAAACCTGTGCCTATTTACTTTATCTCGTTGCTTATTTGCCAGCAATCCCACTTGTATCGGAGGTATTTTTCGTGTCCAAGTCTGAACTGAATCGAGGGTTGAGCTAATATTGACTCGCGCTAAACTAGATAGCTCTTCTATTGAACTAGGTACTATCAGCAGCAGCAAGAGTTACACATTCAAAAGAGTTACAATACACCTGTGACTAGCCAAATCGGGGACGTTTTGAAGGAAGGTCAGGTCAGAAGTACCTTAAACCGTCGAGCGTGCATGAAAAGACTGATGAATATATACAGGCTGTAAAAATATTAGCTGCAAATATTTTAAGGGGTGAATCAACCCATTAAAAGAATGAAAAAAAATTTTGGACCTCCCATACAAAATTACGGACCGCCCAAGTCATTTTGTATAAGAGGTCCAAAAATTTATTTCATATTTCGACCTATGTCCCTTGGGGAAAGTTGTTCAGTTTCATGGGCTAATTCACCCCTTACAATATTTGCAGCAATTTTTTTTACACATAAAGCGAAAGGAGTATGCTAGGATCGTAGCAAGTGGAAGGAAATAGTTTCTGCCTACCCATAAACAACGGAAAAGAGGCGTGATTTATGTATGTATGTATGTGACTTGCTGAATTTATTGGGTTAGCCCAATTCGACACCCTAGTATGAACACCCTAGTATGAACACCCTAGGGCGGTAGATCGGATTATTCGGGTTGATTATTTTTCTGGTTTGAAACTCATGGGTGTCAGATTGGACTATCTCACGTTATAAAAATATGATATCAAATAGTTTCCGCGCGAGATGTCATATCGAATATTATCTGAGTCTGTAATTAATAACTGTGGCATTCGCAGTGGAGACTTAGCAAAGACTTAGGCTAAAGTTGCTAACGTAACTTTTATACATTTTAGTTGTTTAAACGTATTTTGATATAGTGAATTATTAAAGATTTTCCTGGATCCTGACGATTCAGCGGAGTTTCATCAACTATGGTTGCGAGTACGCTAAGTCAAAACTATCAAGAGTGAACCAGTTAAATATGTTTTAAACTAAAATGCATAAGTACTCCAGTTGTTCCAACGGTCTCTTTGAAAAATTTCGGTCCTCTGAGACATAAAACAGGGTGTAAAAATCTTCTTCTTCTTCTTTTTTTCGTGTGGGACACCGAGTCGTCCAACGACCCGGTGCAAAAATAAATCTGCATGAAAAAATAAATCTGGGGTGAATCAGCCCATGAAACTGAAGAACCTTCCCCAAGGAACATAGGTCAAAATATGAAAAAAATTTTGGACCTCCTATACAAAATTACCCACTGACCATGTAAATTTGTATGGCAGGTCAATTTTTTTTTCATATTTTGACCCATGTTCCTTGGGGAAAGGTGTTCAGTTTCATAGGCTGATTCACCCCTTAAAATATTTGCAGCTAATATTTTTACACCGTATATACTATGAAGGCTCACTGAGACCATATCTTTGTTCACTGACACTTCTGACAGGTCAAGGCTGCCGATTAGTCCATCTTGCCTCAGACGGCATCTGACAGATTGACAGATTCTAAAGATGAATGAGAGGATGACGTGGCGAAACGTCAGCCATTATTGAACCTAGAGTCCAATTTGTCTTGTCAAAATATGTTTTCTAAGAAGGTTTTTTGGTTGAATACGGTGGCGATTTGTAAAGGTTGCTCAACAGAAAGTGTGAAGGTTAGAGTCGGGACACATCTGTGGAATGTTAAGTGGTGGTATTCTATGACTAGAAAGTTTATGTCTGTTAGGCTACGTTTATGAAGAGTGTGTACAAACAATCCACTTGACTGAATTTCATAATTTCATGCAGGTGGCATTGGAATACAACCATCAGCCAAATAAAAAACGTCGTAATTTTGGTTGGCGCGCGCGCTGTAAACGCACGAACGGAAATCTGTGATATTGGAACTTTGTTTTTTCGCCTCTAAAGTGTTTTATAGATTAAATATTGAAAAGAAATATTAGTCGTCTTTATAACATTACTTTTGCTAGGGTGTGTCGCATCTGTACGCTAGTACTATTATTTATTATATTTTATTATATTTATTATATTATTATAAGATATTTTAGTTTGTCGTCTATGAATATTTTCTTCATAGCTTTTTGTCCGCGCGACGAAAATATGGAGTACGCGCGGTAAGCCAACTTGCTCAAGATGCGCATTTCGCTGACCGGCGCGATTCGCCAACTCGTTCTGTGCCTAATCGCGTGTTTAGCCTACTTCAACGATACGCCACCGTACACCATACAGTGAACATAGAAATATAATTGAATGTGTGAACCGCGCATGAACCGCCACGGAGAAGATTTCTCTATATTTACTCACCGGCACGTGGTAGAGTAACCCACATAACGTACGTGAAAGTTTGCGAAAACAAAGAGCTTTAGCCTCTCTGTGAACTCGTAGTAACTATATTGAATTTACGAGTTATATAAGGTTAAATTTAACCAAGCACAAATATTTTAAGGGTGTGTTCTAGACGTAAAACTGAACAACTTTTGTATGTAACTTTTAATCTAAATATAAAAAAAAATTTGGACCTCCCATACAAAATTACAGACCGACCAAGTCACTTAGTATGAGAAGTTCCATTTCTTTTTCATCTCGAGGAAGGTAATATAAAGGTGTAAAAATATTAGCTGCAAATATTTTAATGAGTGATTTAGCCTATGAAACTGAACAACTTTCCACAAGAAACATCGGTCGAAAAGTGAGATTTTTTTTTGGGTCCCAAACAAATTGACTTGGTCGGCTGGAAATTTGTAAGGTCAAATTATTTTCCATTTTCCTACCTATGTTCCATAGAAAAGTTATTCAGTTTCATGGACTGGTACAAATCTTAAAATATTTGCAAAAAAATTGCTAAATTCACACACTGTATGAGTTATGCTCGAGGAAGCTAATGGTTTCCTAATTAGGACCACCCAGCGTGCTTTGTTGTCAGTACGCAGGTATGTAAGATGTCGCAACAACAAGTGTCGCAACAAGGTTGTCGTATTCGTATGACACCTTTTTATGACACGTGTTCGCGATTGCGGAATATCGTCACACTCTTTTTGAATTTGGAGCTTTAAAAACAAAACAGAGATGTTTACAGAAGGCTAATTTTCGTTATAATGGGACCTGACGGCTGCTAGCCTTTAGGGCTGCTACTGTATTGAATTTGAAAACAGAGTAAGCACTGAAGCATCTCCCTACATAGCATGAAACCATACTATTGTCCTGCTATGGTCCATTTTTTAATTATTATTATATTAGCCTATAGTGTTCCACTGCTGGGCAAAGGCCTCCCCTCTCTCTTTCCAGGCTTTCCGGTCCATACGTAAGATTTTTAATATTTTCATTAATTGGAAGGATGTACTCTTTGGACGTCTTTACTTTTTATAGTCGTCGTAATTTTACTCGTTGGACGACACGAAGAGAGAGAGAGCTACCTATCTGTTTCTGATATACAAAACAGGAAATAAATGCAAATATTTTATAGTTACACCGACACTATGAAATACCTTACGGCATTACAGTCTAGAAGCAATTTCTATATTGATAAACACTTTATATCTTTACGATCGAAACTACGATCCTATAACAATATGCAATTATTTTGCCTATATGCCTCTAACAATAAATTATTATTTTAGAGTTTCTCTATCTACAAGGAAATGCATACACTTGCTTGTTATTCCTAAATTCCAGAAAAGGTTTTTAGGAACTCGTTTTCTGAAACCGTATCAAATAGACACTTTTATTGTAATTTTAATGCATCCACAGGGCCATATTGTTCTCATAAATAATAATCATAAATTGAAAGTTTTGGTATATTTTTGAGCGCTTCTCTGCTTTGTTGTTTTGATATCCTGGAAATATTCTATGTTCTCTTTTGAACCTCTCTTTATTTCTATTCTCTCCTTGGAGCATAAATTACCTGTATAAAAAAGTACTCCGTAGAGTCCGTTTAGTTCATCTCCGAGTGAGCTCAAAATGACAGCATTATTCGCTGTTCACAGCGAGTAACGGAATCTCTATGTGAGAGGAAAATATTTCAGAAACATTGTAAGCTTTAACGTTATAAAGTTACTTCCCGGCCCGACAGATCCAACCCTGCACAGACGGACTACAGTATTAAGCCATAATTGGAAGCTGTAATAATTTGAATGCTACGATATACATAAAAAGAGGTATTTTTTCTCTTTTGACATGTCGCCTAGGTTGTGTTTGACAGCAGCGAAAATTGACACCGTAGAGCTGTTTAAAAATGTTGGGTTCAGTAAGGAGGTTACGAAAATGACATCTACAATTTCTACAATGTGAAGTTAATCACTGGAGACGTCAGTTTCTCAGAGAACATGAACATAATTTTACTTTTATTATGGTGTAGTGTTCCATTGATTAGATTGATTGTACGAGTATATACCAGTGTATTTGCTTGGCTTTGGTTTCAACTTCAACATACTCATCAGGGATTCCCATACGCTATAGTGATACTTTTGGTTGATCTCACTATACTATGAAATTTTTCTCCTTTATTGTGATGTAGTCTAGTCAAGCCATTTTTTTTATTATTTTAATAACATGGACTTCTTCCTTAGTGAGAAAAGATTCAAAGGAAAACATTTCAGTGCCTATCAATTTGCTACGCAACAATTTATGCGAAGTAGACAGCGGCGTGCAGCTGCAGTTTTGCAGTCGGTGCAGTGGAAATGCAGCCCGTCTGGGAAAACTAGAAATATAATCGCAACTCCGATACCCAATCAACCATGATGAAATTAATCTTTGAGAAGGATTTCCTATGTTAGGAAACGAAACAATTTTCAACTAAGACACGAGTTTGTTGGGTCTTTTATCGACTCTGTGTCCCACTCGAAAATAGGAAGAGATACGCGTAGATGAGTTCAGCAGAAACAAAGCATGAATACTACTACAACAGTCCACAGCTGGACATGGGCCTCCCCGACAGGCGGATTGGCGAGCGCAGCGTAAGGGGTAGATAGACATACGGAACGCTGCTGTCCTATTCCCTGCCTCCATCCATCCCTTAGTCGCCAAATACGACATCCTCGTGTGGAAATGGGGTGATGCTATTCTAAGTCGACATCAATAAGAAGCTATTCTAAGGTATAACAATATCCAAATTAAGTCTTACTTAGTTTCTTAATATTTGAGTTTCTTATTTGGTAAATGTTTACAAATGAGGGCCTCATAATAACAAGGTACAATTTATACGAAGCAACCCTTCTAATTATGATATAAGTAAGCAAATATTTATTTAGGTGCTAAAGTTGGCTATGGTATGGCTTCCGTCCACTTCAAAACGAAAACAAGACAAAGATATTAAATAAATTTATGCCGCTGCTAACACCGAAGTGACAGTCTACAGTCTAAAATGTTATTATAAGTCTATGCTAAAAATGATTTTTTACAGATAGTAAATTGACATCTTGGGTTGTTGTGAATTTATTATTCTGTTTCTTTTAGTTCCTAGTAGATGACGCTCGTGCGAATGTTGTAAAAGCTCAGCTGTGATTTTCCATAGATCGTTATTTTTTATTATGCACTGAACTTGACAAACAATTGGCACATCATAATTTAAGATTTTCAAAACAATTATTGGCAACACAAGGCGTCAATTGTGTAGATAAATAACAAACTCCGGTAAGTCACACATCTGGTCAAAAGTGAACTATGAATGGCGCCAAATTTTAAATTTAAAAATGTATACGACTGTTTTATCCAAAACGAGATAAGTCACATAAATCCTCATGAAAATAACGGTTAAAATAGTCGATTTTTTTCAAACGGCGGCACATCCATTGACAAGTATAAATCAAACTCAAGCAGGTCCACGTCGGCCAATCAGAGTAAAGGATGGCATCCAAGATGGCTACCAGTTTCTCAATCTTGCGCGAGAGGTTAACTTTGCGGTCGAAGTTTTTATTAAATATCTTTGTTTAAAATGGACAATTATTACTTCAAAATACACGTGGTGGATCCTGACAAAGCCCGAAAAAAGACTGTATCAAAAGCAAAGATCAAAAGATTACATGTTACGCTGGTATATAACAAAGTCTGGTATGTCCAAAATTTATCGTTATTTTCTAGCATCAGCAGATACTTATTTGTTATTTTTGTGTATTTTCTTCAATATTTACCTCTACCTCGAGTAGCCTAAATAAAAAAAACATGAATTAAATAAACCTTTAACTTAAAAACAAACTTTTGTCGTTTCCCATTTTTTACTTAGACTGGACATACCGTACTTTGATATTTAACTACACAATTTACTATCTCTAAAAAAACACACTAACGTCCCTATGAACTGTGATGTCCAGTTTTTAAACCATGCGCTATTTAACTCTTCATTATCATCATATCTTGAAAGAAACCGAGGCGACCAACAACCATAATATCAACCTTTAACCGCGTACTTCAACTCTGACAACAGGGTTCCGAAATGTCATCCGTTGACTCTGTGTCCCACACACACTACAGAAACGAAAACTAGACAGTGTTTCAAGAAATGTTAAAGAGAAAATTCATTATTATCTTCAATTTCACTTCGTTTCTTAGCTTACGCACGCAAATTATAATTACTGGTTGGAAGCTAATTTTAGTACGAGTGAAAGTAAGCTGCTTTCTTTGTATGGTCTCCATTCTGTGGCCTATGCAACGAAACTACAGGCTACAATTATACAGGTGAAATTCGATGTACATTGCGTAGCCGGTGGGACATTATAAAACCAAGATTTTTGACCAGCTACGCAATGTACATCGAATTTCACCTGTAGAATTGTAGCCTGTAGTTTCGAAAAACGAGGCCACTGGTGTACCCGTCTAAGCTAGTTTATTTATACTTTTTAAGCAAGACATTGGAAATGTGTTGAACATCTTTAGGCACACATTTTCTCAGTTTTATATACTTCTCATCAAAAAATCTAGGACACCTTGCAAGTTTATGTTTCTTACGAATCGCATTATTAAAAATATAGTTTTTTTTTTAAAATAAAAGTCTGATATCGTGTGATAGTGGATTTAATACTATGAGGTTTATAAATTATAATGAAAATGTCACAAATACGAAATAGTTTTTTTAGTTTTCGTGTTTTATCAAACCATAAAAACGAAAGCATCCCGATTTCTTTACGCAATAAGGTGGATTGCACACTAAACGCACGACGGAGGGCTAAAATATCGCAGCGGTCTGTCAGATCCATACTAGAAACGCCACTCCCCATACTAAAACCGCACTCGATGGACGACGCTGCGATAGCGCTGCGTCGATAGCGGTTGAGCGGTTTTAGTATGGGGATTGACATTTATATGCTATGGAGCTGACAGACCGCTGCGATAGCGCTCCGTCGTGCGTTAAGCGTGCGATCCGCCTATAGTGTGCAAAAATCGTGTAATAACAAGTTCATGTTGTTTTCCCACTACTACTCTTTCTCTCTTTTCGTATGGGACATCGAGTCGTCCAACTACCACTGACTTACCTCGTTAACATAACAAGATACGAGTCATACATGAGATCAAACATTCTCGGTACAAATGTATTACTTCCTGACTGTTTGTACTTTCAAATCGAAGATGCGTGGTACCTTGTTGATACTTATGATTTCCTTACTGCATATTTAACGAAGCGTGTTTTATCTTAAAAGAAAAGTTGCAAATAAAGGTAGATACTCGTAGATAGATAACGTTTTCTTTCTAAAAACAGTGTAACCAATAATTTATAGAGTCATTAACCTTAACAGCCACGCCAGTCCACTGCTGGACGTGGGCCTCCCCTTATCGGGAGATATTGCCATACTTATACCACCCTTGGCAAGCGCAGTGTAAGATGTTACATTTACGGGAACTTCTGCTGCCCGTTTCCGTGATGAATTACTTATCATTTACTTAATTTTTACGACATCCACTTATGGAATTGGGGTGATGCTATTCTAAGCTGGCACCACACGGCGGTCATTACTTAACCGGACGACTTGGTGTCCCACACGAAAAATAAAAAGAACTTAACCACAAAATTATACCACTGATCTGATTAGTTACAGCTACTACACAAGATTACTCAATTGACTAGAAAAAGGATGTAATTATTTGCTCCGCGAATCCTATATTCAAAGCACTTATAGACCAGGATCCCACCGCACTTTTTGCCTCTCATCGCGTGGTTGACCGGAGCTTGTGTTATTGTTTTTCTCTGTTTCTACGATCAATGCTCAGCTGCACCTGCTCGAGTGTTCACGAATAATTTCACGCCTAATGAGGTAGTGTAGGAGCTGGCTGTATGTTTAGCATTGATATTGAGCAATATGTAATTTATATTTTTAGTGAAGCTACTGGCTTCGATTCAAATGATAATGAATTTGCGTAGGTTATTGCGTTTTTATTGGCTGACAATCTGTCACTATAAACGAATCATCTGAAAGGCCCCCAATACTTGTCAGACGATGCAATAACGATCGTAATTTTACGATCGTTAACACGCTCTGCCTACCCTGCAAGGGATAAAGGCATGAATTGTACATGTATTGTATGTATTGCGTTTTTAGTTGTAATCGATAGAAAGTTGAGGAAAGTCTCACAAACACAGTGCGTTTTCAAAAAGCAATAAGAACCCACTGTAAAATTATTTCCCTACAACGACCAAACTGCATACAAAAACCCATACAACCCATATAAAAACATATTTGTTAAAAAGTAAATAACACAAACACAAAACAGCGTGGCTCAGTAACCACCTAGGCATCAAAAATACATACACAAACCACACCTTTATCCCTTGCGGGGTAGGCAGAACGTTAACGATTGCAAAATTACGACCGTTATCGCCACGTCTGATAAGTATTGAGGGCCCATTCAGATGATTAATGTATCACTGTAGTAACAGGTTGTCAGCCTTTCGCATAAAATTGTATCTAGTCCCTTAGTTGCCTTTTACAAAACTCGTGGGAAGAAATGGGGCGATGCCATTCTAAGCCGGCATCACACGGCTAACACGAATAATTTTCTCTGACTTAATTAGCACTACCATATGCGTGTGATTACTTCTGCGATGTTTTTGCTGTTCCCATGTTACAATTAGTAGAGAACCAATCAAATGGGAAACTCTTCCCTGCCTTGGTAGAAAATACCGTTCAAAACGAAAAGTCATCTTTCTTCGTTCGTTCGTTAGTAATCTTTATCCTTTTTACTACCAGATTTCTGCAACCAGCCTTTGCTCTGGACCTGGAGTATGCTAAATCAAATACATCTTGTTGCTGTTCTGAGGTAATAATGAAATGGCAAACTCCTTTTTACTATCTGTACCTACATAAAACAAGATCAGTTAGATTTTGTGCGATCAGCCGCTGGACTATCTCCTGGTCTATGCTGCATCACCATGGCATTGCTGATGTAACAATCAGGGGTCATTACCCCCTCTTGTGTTGTGATTAATTCTGCAATGAGCATTATGCTGGAGCTATCATTTGCATTGTGTGGAGACGGAAGGATTGGCTTCGAGTTGCTTTTGTTTCCTGTTCCTGGTTATAATTAGAAGATGAAAGCAGGACAGAAATTATTAGAAAATACGAGATATCTATACATTTTCTCCATCGCATTTCCTAAGAATCTACCAAGACCCCCGGGTCTGTCCCGACATATACAGCTCCATTTAGCCCAGATGTAATTAGAAAAGGAACTGTGTCAAAATAGATTCAATAAGAAAAGTTCCCAGTTTCTGATCTCACAAATTCGCAATTTTTGCTTCTCTGACGTCAGGCTGCTTTGACCGCTGACGGGCGGGCGTGTGTGATCTGCTGACTTCCGGAAGAAGGCTGACGTAAACAGCCGAAACGTAGAGGCCCAACCCTCTACCAAAACTAAAACAAAGTAAGTCGTTTATACGTTTTACATAATCAGGCTGCTTTGTCCGAATGTAGGTAGGAAAGCAAAGCGAACCATCTGGTAAATCACATTCAATCCAACTCAGAGCAATGTCGCGGCTGTAATACCTAAGTTCCTACAAATCAGCCATTTTGGGCTCGTTCGAAAGACAGGTTGGTTAGAAAGAGTCAATAGCTTAATATGAAAAGTTTTCCTAGAATCTGTTTCTAGGCCGCACGTTACTCTAGTCCCGTAGCTTATCCCATAAGTATTAATTGAATGATTTTTCTCACACCAGCGATGCGTAGGTGCCGGTAATTGTTGGTAAACACAGAACCGACTGCGGTAAACTCGGCAAACGAGTAGAACGGTATGTAATTTTACGTTCAGTGCGTGTGAGTTGATAGCTTCACAGGGGTGTCGAAAGTTAATTTCAGTACAGCATAATAATACAAGTTTCAGAGAGTTTTTTGTTGTAATACTGGAAGGCCTCTTAGAATGACTTGCACTATGATTGATCCAAGATAACTCAAAGCATAGCTAAATGTTCAATTTTGGAATGAATGTCAGCACTAATTAAAGGTTCAGGGCCCAAATTCTGATAAATGAAAATCGTTTCAGTTGTATGGTATCTCGCCTCAAAAGCGTGTCTGTTGGATTGTTTTGATCGTTTCGTATTCTGTTGAATACCACAGTAACACAGAATGACAGTTAAGTGTAGCATTACAATGGCAAAAATAAGAGAATCAGGACTTTGGTACTTTTCTGGAAGTTTACATTTAAGGCCAAGGCCGGACCTGGCTTAGTGCTTTACATTATTTATAAAACTTAATCAAGCAAAATAGTTTCGGCACCTATGTTAGAAAGTTTATGGTAAAGAATGCCTCTCTTCCTACAAGATGGAAGCTCCTAAAAAAAAAGTACAGTGTGTGACAGCCCTATAGTGTTGTTGTGATAGCGTTTGTCAAGTTGAAGGCGATGCTTAGCGCAAACTAGATTGAGTCCGCCTTTGCGTCGTCGGCATTCGTCAAACGATCGGTCTTGACTCTTGTCGATTGATAAAATCAATAAAAAATCGCTCTAGCGTATTTTTACGTTCTATTGCTTGTTAGTAATTCAATAGTAGTATTTTAATTAGGAGTAAGCATGATTGCATGATTGGATTCTATACATAGGTACAATACAACCATATACATACATTTATCACGTAGAACGTTCGCGACCGTAAAAATACGGCCGCTATCGCCACGTCTGACAGATTGAAGGGTGATTTAGAAAAATGGTGTAATTGTCAGATTGTCAGCCTTTCGCCTAAAATTGTAATACATTGAACCCTCGAGTCCCTTAGACTTCTCATACGACACCCCCAGGGAGTTATATTATGTAGTAATGCTGAGCGATACCACAGAGCAAAAATGACATTTGGGACCGGCGCACGCATGACATCTCTTGTATGTGCATGTTACAGACATGGGGAAAGACGCAGGAAGCGAATTTCCTTTATACTATGTAGATAATCATTACAGATTGTATTGTAGCTGTATGTTTGAATGTAGATCGGAAGCGGTACCGTTTGGGCTGTTACCGGCGGCGCTCTGCAATAGATTTTTTTTATCTGTTCCTGTTCTTCCGTAGATAATAGTTTTTTTTACCAAGCACTGATCTTGACAGATAATTTCTCAGTCCTCATTTACTCAAAACTTAACTAAAAACGAAGCTAATAACTGGCGTTGACGCAGCAGTAACCACAACAGATGTTGTGCGGAGTGAGACAAACGGATTCTGTGGCAGCAACGGATGAACACATAGACTTATAATTATAATATACTAGCGTGATGAACTTGTGTTGTTTTGTTTGACATAACTTACGTTCCTATCCATAGAATATTATCTCTGGTATTTCCTCCGCCATACAACGAGAATGGATCTCCGTGCGTTAGATCTACTCGCAGCAACAGAAAGTGGGTGAAAGTTCGCTTCTCTCGCGCACTCACACTGTCCATGTATACGTTGTTTGCACTGTTTTTATTACCACTAAAATGACAGTCTACATAAACAATACATAAACATGAAATCGGGAGCTGAGGCCGAATAACGTAAATGCAAAACTGACTACAGTACAGACTATGGTCAGACTATGAGTGTCTGGGTTGTAGCCGTGGTTGTAGTAGGGTTTTGTATACAAAACATGTCATGACATGGCGTCTTAGAGCATTTCAACTATGGAGTTTCTCTCTGTCACTTTTTGCGGGAGGGGAGGTAAACACGTACAGCATACAACGATAATTTTATGACAACTTGACAACCACATACAAAATGGCAACTGTCAGTTTTATATATAACGTGCTGGTCAAATGGGTTGTGAATTCTGGCAGAATAAGCCCAGCTTTACCATCTTATCATCATAGGTTGAATGCTCTAAGCACAGCGTGCGATTTTTGATAACATGCTTTTTATTTTAGTTTTAACTTTTTTATAGTTTTTTTATAGTTTTTTTCTTTGTAGTGCCCTAACAGGGTTTCAAGTATGAAACTATAAACATATTTAACAACTGTAATACCTACCACTTGAAAGCAATAAAGATTTATGATTATGATTATGATTTATACTTTTTATAATTATTTTATTAATTTTGTGTTTTTAATGCGTGTTTACTATTATCTACAACTACTGAGCAGCTCTAGCTCTTTAGAGGAACTTTCTCATTACGGAGCCAGAAATGCGGGCTGAAGTGGCGTTTCTAACACCAAGTTCCCATCCTCTTCAACGTCTAAATATGGCCGCGGCGTGTTTCTCATGGAAGCTGGGTACACAGAGCTGAATGTCCAGATCACTGTTGCTTCTGAGTTATTGAAAACTCTCGCGGTTTCTCAGTTTACCTAGGGAAAAAGGCGTCTTATTGTGTTGTAATATACATACATACACACGTACATATATCAACGCCTTTATTCCTTGCGGGGTAGGCAGAGCGTTTACGACCGCAAAAATACGGTGGTGGTGGTTGTAATATGGCCTCTACTTTTTAAAGTTTGTCCAATAATTCACAACATTATCGACAAACAACCTGCACTATATCTCGACTTGACCTATGTTCATTGTGGAAAGTTGTTCAATTTCATAGGCTGGCTCATCCCTTAAAAGGAAGTTAGTACTTTTCCTAACACATACATACATACATACATATATCACGCCTTTATCCCTTGCGGGGTAGGCAGAGCGTCAACAGTCGCAAGAATACGGCCGCTATCGCCACTAACACCCTGTACCTATTATAAAGTAAGTGTCATATGAAAATTGAAAATAATCTTAGATTTGTTGAGAATTATGCTGGACTGTGCATGTGTTACCTAATAGTCTTTAACCCACCAAATTAGTTATAGTTAGACTGGCAGCGCCACAATAGTTCCGTATAGCTTGGCCGGAAAGTGTAGAAATAAAATAAAATGGAACTAAACATTTTGTATGAAAAATTGTTGCCATAGTTAAGTGTTATCGGTCAGATTTGACAGATCGCGAAGAGAGTGGCACCCTCATCTTTTATCTACTCTTTATGGTCAAGCTATACCTACTTACAGGGCCCATAATAGAACAAGTAAGTTACGTAGTGTTACATTAAAGTTATGCAAGCAAGATGAGTAAATTGACATGCAGCCTTCTGTACAATCAGAATTCGTGCTGTACCCGCCTGAGCTTACACTTTACTGCACTTTATGATGTGAAAATGGCTAATATGGAGAAAATGCTGCCTGCTAACCTGGTAGGATTTGGAACACAATGTTATCTGTTGTATTTGGGTTGCTCTTGCGCATTGCAAATGTTCTGCGAACAGTGTGACCATTTATGGCAGATTTGGCTCCAAATATTTGCCTATATTAAGCTGACGATTTACAAAACTGGCAGATTTTGGCAGATTAGAGAGAGCCCCAAGATAATTGGCATAAATTTGCAAATGGGGGCTACCAAATATCCCAATATTGCTTCTTCTTTATTTAAGAGCCATGCTCTTGTCGGTGGAGCAACCGCCATTCATTTCTTTCCTCCGCCAGTGACTTTACCTCTATGGCTGATTTTGAAAAAATTCTCTTATCTCTACCCTAGTATTTTTTTTTTAAACAATCATATATCGGCCATCATAACGGCAATCAAGGGACACGGTGACTGTTTACCTCAAATCAAACCAAGGAAAGAAATGATAAAAAATGGCGGCAAAATTAGTAGGCAGAAAGTTAAGAATACGAAGTCAATTTTGATACATAAGGACGAGTTATTGATAAATTATTTGAAGGCATATTTTTGGCAACTTTTGACGTTAACAAATGACGTTGGACAAATTTCGGCAGACTTTTGCCCAGTTTGTGACAGAATTCCCACTTTTGAAATGGTAACCCTGTCTGCAAACGCGTAGGCCTAAAACGGGGAACAGTAATAGTTTTAGCACGTTATAAATGTTTCCTAGACTTGCTAGTTTATTATTATGACTATGGGTATTAACTTGAGTCTAAAACAGGATACGTGCTAACTGGGCTGCGGGAAATAAAGACGTTGGAATGTTTGGTATCGTAACAATTTAATAAACATATTTTTTACAAGAGAAACCGGTCTATCAGTTAAATGATTGATCTGAATTATAGTAGGCGTCTGTCTATAAAAAAGTCGATTGACAATATCAAAATAGTATGGAAAACATATGCCGAAATTACGAGTTACATACAAGATGGCGTTGCGTCAGGTTGAAATTTTGGCGATTGGCTAATATTGATCACGCCAGTACTTATTTTGTGTATTGATTCTCAACTAGACAAAATAGATTCCCTTGGACAGAAACTTTTTCAGTTTAGATCAGCGCCATCTAGAGGTATGTTCACTTGAAAAAAGGCTAGAAAAATTCCCATACCTACCTAATTAATTTTTCATTGGTGATGAGATGACAATCGTAAGGATGATTCTTTCGAACTTTCCGTAGTTTTATTTTCTTACTTCTCCTTTCTTTCTAAATCATAAGTTTTATCTGAGAACTTTAAAAATATTTCTTGTTTGGACACTTTTGACTTACTTGAGAAAGTTTTTAGGGATAGTTAAGGATAAGCACCCGTATTGTAGGTATTTATACGTGCGGAAAGAGAACGGGCATGGAATTTGGGGGCGCTTTTGTGCCTTAGACTTTGACATTTGTCGATCGTGGGTTTCTATGTAAAAACGAATAGTTCACTTTTTTCCCGCGTCGGTTCTCTTCCCGCACAGACTCTACCTACATATGTTTGGGGCATATGTTTGCTAAGAGCGAAGTAATATTGCAACCAGACGGAACTACCAGCTATAAACACTTCATCCAGACCTCCGACATCTCCTCGATCTGCGCAAGAGTGTTCAGACGGCTTGAGTGATGGTTATGTTGGCAACACTGACTGACTCCACTCACTCAATGTCAGCCCTTGCAGTGAAAGTGTAGTCGAGAGAATGTAGAGTTCGTTATTTACAATCGTCTTCATGCATTTATTACGTGTGGGACAACGAGTGGATGGACGACCTGTTTTTTACTTGATCGTAGGTTCTTCTTCTTCTTCTTCTTCACCGAGTCGACGGTAACAAGTTATAATTATAACTCATCGTATATGGTATGTTTAGTACAGTGAGTCGTTATCTTGGTAACTTACTCTATCTGTCAGCCAGTCATGGAGACCGCTAACTCCTCTTAAACGATTCCACGGATTTTGATGTGTTTTTTTGAATAATTACAATTATAAAAGGTTTATAAATGTATATAATACAAGCCGGGGAAAAGGCTTATTCCCACGGGAAAACGACTAGAAGCTGTTGCTGGATAAAGAGAATACATGTCTTCCTAAACAGGGTGTATAAAATTTCCCCAAGGAACGTAGGTCGAAACGTGAAAAAAATTTTGCTGATTCAGCCCTTAAAATATTTGCAGCTAATATTTTTACACCTTAAATAGCGTGTTCAATGTTTTTCTCCAAGTTTTTTTAAACTCTGACGCCATGGTTCATGGGATCAATGTCGATTCAGTGTACCACAACACAAGAAAAAGCCACAAATTATTTCCATGTTTGGAAGTCCACTTGTCTGACGTTTAACCTCTCTAGAGCCGCAGTCGGTCAACATCGGACCTTGTGACTTGTGAGTGAAAGTGAACGCCGATGATAAATCAGTCGGAAGTGGGTTACTAATGCAGGCGGATGATAATGATAAAGTAGGTAGAAATGTTTTATTTTAAGCTGCCGTGTAATGTAGGTTTGAATAACATCACCCTATTTTTTTGCCGTGTGGTGCCGGCTTAGAACAGCATCACCCCACATCCTTCCCGCGGGTGTCGTAAGAGGCGACTAAGGGACTCGAGAGGGTTGGTGTATTACAATTTTTAGGCGACAGGCTGACAACCTGTCACTATAGTAATACCCATATTTTCTGAAACAACCTTAGAGAACAATCATCAAAAATGGCATACGTGGCGATAGTGGCCGTATTCTTACGGCCGTTAACGCTCTGCCTACCCCGCAAGGGATAAAGGCGTGATATATGTATGTATGTATTTTTTATCCGTGTAAGGGAAGTAATGCATGATCCAGGGAACTGACAGTATTCACAGTAGCAGGCAACAGCGTTCCCTGTGAATAAACATCTTGCACTGCGCTTGAAAATTTGACTGCCAAGCGTGGAGAGTATGGTATATACCTACCAACTGGGGCCCCGTGTCTAACAATGAACTGTTGTAGATGTTCAAGAAGAAGGTAACTAAGTAGGTGGAATCTGAGTTTCTGTAACCGTTTTGTGACAGTCGGCATACAAATTATCAGGACCGGATCAGTTCATTGGGTGTTCTTTGAAGAAAGTAATCCGGGAGATAATAACGTTCTCCGCTATAGACTAAGAGGGAATACATTTAAAGGAAATGGCGAAGGGCAATAAACGCCATTAAACTTACCTTGGCACTCGCAACAGTCCACTACTGGACTATATTGGGAGCCTGCCAGAATCACCACGCTTGGATTGCGGATTGGCGAGCGCCAAACAAAATATTTAATTCACAGGGGACCCTGCTGCCCATTCCTTGGATAAATAACCCTTAGTACCGTTTTACGACACCCAAAAAACGCCCATTGAGAAAAACAAAAACGATGTACCCGGTCCCTCCTTCCTTCCTTGTCGTGTAGGACACCGAGTCGTCCAACAACCCAATAAACACTAGTGTCATAATTTTTCAGCCGCCTTCTACAAGCAGGCTTCTGACATGGTTGTATAACTACTGCCGTCTAAGTAATCATAGACAGTACCCGGTGTAACTCACGGACTAACATTGCCCTTAGAAGTGAAAGTGCAGAGTCTACAGTTCTCCATCTACAGCAATGGCTGACGATAGCATCAGCCTCATTAGTCGCCTCACGCTGCCTAATGAGCAAACACCTCGATGAGTTGCCAGACGCAGGGTTAAAAAAGCATCAAATATTCACTTAGGTAATCCGCACTTCAGCTGAAGCGATAAGTTACGAAATACTACTGAAGAGAAAAGGAACAATTCCTTTAGTTTTGTTTCGGGACATCAGGTATGGAAATGTCCATACAATAAAACTTTTAGGATTGCATTACTTCCCACATAGGGAAATTTTTGAGCTGTGTTTTTTTGGATATTTTTTTCAGATGGACTTCAGCAGCTGTGTGTGCGGCATCAAACTTTTGATTATCTTGATGACAATTTGAAAATTCTCTTTGACTGATGAAAAAAGAGATATTATTTATTACGGTCCATGAGGAAAATTTTACAATTTCATGGGTCCAAATTGCACAAATTGCCTGAGAAGTTTTCGGTACATCGTCTCCATCCTTCGATAAAAAAATGTAAATTAAATTTGTTGAAATATATAAATCAGCTGAAATATACACTATCTGGCAACCCTGACCTCACCTCTATTGTTGCACTTTGACTTGTCTCATTATAACGAGAAAATGTGCCCGATATATCAACGGTTGCGGACTTGCTCAGAGCTGAGACTTTTGAATTCACGGATTAAGAAAATTACGTAAACTATTTGAATGGGTTAGTAGGGAATTTTTTAGGGTTTTATAGGGAATTTTGTAAATTACCTTTACCTGACAACCGCTTCCGGGAAAATACCGGAAATATGTTAGATGGGAGTAGGTAGAGGAAGGTAAACGGAATTACAGAATTTAGAAATACCGGAATATCGGACTGATATTAATTTAGTTTTTCCGAAATGTCTATCCCGGTTATTGAAAAACCGGAATTCCGGGATTCAGTTCTAATATCGGTAACTCAAAACCGGGTTTGACGAAATTTCCGATTTTACATGTCCTTAGTGTGAGAAACGTCTTTCCATGATTCTTACAGCCAATGCGCAACAGTTTGTTTTATCGCGGCCATCTTTGGGCAATGTCGTAAACTTATTGTTGAACTGCGATGCGAGCGACTGTCTCCATTTCCACTAATGGTGCGAAATTACACGAGCCGTTTTGGATCAGGCCGGGGCTCCCGGTTACAGCGGAGTGGCAGCCACGGCGCAGTAGCTCTCTCTCTCTTTTGGTGTGGGACACCGAGTCGTCCAACGAGCCAGTGAACCCTGGTGTCAGAATTTTCCAACCGCCTTCTACAAGCAGCAGCGCAGCAGCTGAGGCTTGGCGAAGGTATAGCGGGCAGATCGGCGGCGCTCTATAGAAAAAAATGGTGCAATTTGTACTAAGCAAACGCGCGGTTGGTTGCTGCTTGACCTTGGCTCCCCAAGCCTCCTCAGCTCATTTCAGGATTCGGTCCATTTAAATACACACATACATACATATATCAAGCCTTTATCCCTTGCGGGGTAGGCAGAACATTTAAATATGTTATCATAATATATTTATAGGCAAGCAGCCGTAGGCTGATGTGCCCATATCTAAGCTGATGTGTGTAAAGTTAATGAAAAACACATTTTCATAATCACAAGTTCACTTGCTTAACATCCCGCCGCTACCATCGCCCCGCTGTAGCTCGGAACCCCGGCCTCAGGTGATTCATGGCTATGGATCTATAAATCTGCATTAGACACACCGGTACCCCATGAAGTTGATGGTGAACTTTAAAGGCTTCGTGATGTAACGATTGATGGATTTCATGCAATAGGAGTATACGAAGTTGGGTCAGCTGGCAGGCAGTTTTATAGACCGAATTTTACTATTCTCTCTTTCAATTGAGACTAGATTCAGATATATTTTTTATTGTGCAGGCAAGTTCTACTCTTCAGGAGATATAAACCTTAATTTTAGGGGAATTATCTCTGAAATAAAATAATATAAATTATGTAAAAGTTATAAATAATTTGGTCGTGAGTTATTCGATATTCAATACTTAGCCTATTTTTTTTTATGGGACTTGTGATTTTGTTCCTGGTTGTGATATTGGAGAAGGTTCCACAGCAATATTTGTGAACAAATTTATTTGTTACTTACTTATGTAAATTGAATACCGGACCTTCCTAATTTTTGTAGTTAAGTATCTGATAAATCTAAAGTATTTCAAAAGCAGGATAATTATTTAAACGATGTAGTTGCACAATTATGTCAAAAGTAAAATACGAGATATATTGAAATTGCCCCATTTTATTGAAATTACCGACGGGAGAAATATTTATTCAGTAACCACAGATGATGATGATCACCAGTGATTATAATTTGCATATTACGGCGTGGGATTGAGTTTATTTATAACTGATATAATTTTACGTACGTACAAGATCTAGGATTAGTGCAGAATACAGATCGATCATTGATCTTATGAGCTAGCTATCTGCTGTGGGCTCAAATTAAGCAAAGTGAACGAAATGATCTCAACGAGAATTCACTTTTTATTTGCCACCCTGTAAACAATTATGTATCATGTTGTTTGTCTGTGTATCATTTGGATTAGTTGCCTAAAGTCTAACCAAGAAAACACGGTAATCAAAAGTAATCAATCAAAAATCTGTGACAAAACACATTAAAATCTTGCAATGTGATAAAAAAAAATTGAAATGATATTTTGTAGTCTGTAACAATAATAATACTCACAGTACTTACGTAGTTTTAGGTAAACAAAAAAAAACAAAGTCAGCTCATGTTTGGCCTTAATTTTTTTAGGCTCAGCAATTGAATTGGCTCTTTAGGGTAAGGAAGTGTCCTTACGACAGGTTCTTCAAATTCCAAATAGTTCTACGATAAATAGTTGGACAATCAAGAAGTGCGTTTGTATGTTTATTCATGCAGTCGCGTGCATGTGCATGATGATGCATCGCGGTACCTCATCCTAGCGCCGCCAGCTATAAACTTTCATTAGTTTCGAGCACGGCGATAATAGAGAAAGGTGCTGCCAGATGTAGGTAAAATTTTTGGACCAATTCTACAAAAAAACTTCATAATGATATTACGGGAATTCATTTTTCCCATTCTTGCACGGGAAGCAATAAGTTAAAAACGTAGGTATATAAAAAAAACAATTGTCTTTATGACATTGTGACATAAATTCTTGATCTTCTTTATATTTTCATGATTGCTGGGGTATTGAAATTCTGTGAGAGATGTTGATAGGGTTGCATACTCAAAACTTAGCCACAAATCTCAAAAGTGACAAATATTTACTTCCGTGCTTCTGACAACACTCCCGGTAAAGTTTATTCGCTGTCTATCTACAGTTTCCGCGGCCTGGCATCGTAATTTTATCGATAGATAAGATACCTAGACTAAAATAAATATTACCTACGAGTATTCAATTTTTAGTTTTTTGTTTAGGCATTTTTCATTATTCTTTTGCAAAAATTTACAGTTACATATTTTTAAGACTGCAAACTCCACAAATAAAATAAAAAAGTACCTGAATAAACTGTAAGACAAACAGATAAAAATAACTTATTACACTTAAACAAATAAAATTTAAATCCTCTTTTTGTATAGACAGAGGCATACCTACACAAAAGTGTTATTCAGCCAGCGCAAATTCTTTCTATTTGGTCTGTTTTTTGTTGTTGTGTGGTGATGAATCGTGTTCTCCGTTTGAGTACCGTTGCTTTATTAATTATTAGCTGCTGAGCTGTAGCGTAGCCCAGTTTGGAGGTCACTGACATACTGCTGGCACGATATGTTTCACTAAGTAGAATATATTTAACCTCTGAAGTACTTAACTATCATTGTTCTTTGTGTAACTAGGTAGAGTTGATCGGGTAGGATCTTGCTTAGTTATTTATTAATAAGTACTTGATACCAGTGCCTTGATGCAATGCAACGAAACTACAGGCTACAAGTCTACAGGTGAAATTCGATGTACATTGCGAAGCCGGGATTTTTGACCCGCTACGCAATGTATATCGACTTTCATCTGTAGACTTGTAGCCTGTAATTTCGAAAAACGGGGCACTGGAGTTATTATTAAATAGGTAACTATAAAATCATTGGTGATTTGAGTCATCAAAAAGATCATCGTTTACCTTAGTTCAGTAACTATCAGACCCTAACATAGTACAACCAAGTACAACTTTCATTCGGCGGTTCAGAAAAATAAAACAAACACAATCTTAAAATACTTAAGTATTCAGATTCACAAGCTTACACGTTTATTACCAAGTAGAATAAAAAAGACGACTCATAAATAAATATCAAATAAAAAACATCTTATAAATAAACATCCGACTTTTTCCACCGGACGTAACGATCGTCATTTATTTGCATTTTTTGTGCATCGTTTTGCACGGTTTTTGCATCTTTTTGCACGCATGCCATTTGCAACGGCAATAGAGCGTAACTGCAGTTTATGATGCTTTACGTAACAAGGTTTTCACATGCGACACATGAACTTGCGGTTGCGGCTGGATTCATATTTTGATGAAATAAGTTTACAAAATCAGTTACAAGGACTGAACATGTACGATGGCAGTGATGGCACACGTAAGGGATGGAAATTGGAATTGAGCAAAACCGGAATTTCAGAATGGAGAAAAACCGGAATATCAAACTGATCTTTCCGATATTTGGAAAAACATAATAAACTGCCACCTGTAACCTCTTTACATGAAGTCTATCTTGTTAATTCCTAAGTAACTACTCACGACTCCTGAAAAGTATCCCAAAATCTAAAAAAATCTTGTAAATTTACACAGCCCCATTAACCTAACCTAACCTAACCCCAAACTAAGCAAAAGTAAGAAAGATTGATGTAAAAATATTACCGGATTATAACCGGAATTCCGGGATTGAGTTCCAATATCGGAAGCTCCAGATCGGTTTTAAAAACCTTTTGATTTTACATGCCGTGCTGGATGAAATTGATATTTTGAGTTTTCATTTACATGGTAGCTGTAATAAACCGTAATACCGTATAGTGTGTGTGCAATTCATCTTATTCTTAGTAGTGCAAGGGCAAATTACTAGTTCGTACTGGTTACTCGTATTATGTTATAGCTATTTTTTATTAACTACTATTTGATGAGTTTGCTCTTTGAAAATTACAAGTTGTAACAAAACTAGTGTGTCGGAAACTTTATAAACATCTGTAACGTCTATGCAATAAAAATAAATATTAAGGAACAACGAAGCTTGACTAACTTTGATGGTGAAAGTATTTAATTTTCTATGTAGGTAGGAGAAACATAGGTAGTATCACCTAATAGATACCAAAGTACTGTCAGTAGCATTTAGAGTCATGATACTTAATGTTTTTTAAAATTTATTATAAAACCAGCCTGCGTAGCTTTGGACATCCTAGCGAGAGGATGGCTAGCAAAGAGTGGATGGTTAAAATAACGGGAGATCGTGCCTTAAGGGGCACCCTGGGGGAGGCCTACTTCCAGCAGTGGACTGGTATACCTACCTAGGCTGTGTGAGACACTGATAATGACGAATGGTCCGGTGAACCTTGGTGTTTGAGGTATGCCAGAATATTATTGATACAAGAGGTAGCTTGACGTTTTGCCGATAGTACAACAGAATTACCAATGCAGTGGCGTAGGACGAATGTAGGCTGTAATGGTTATCTTCTACAGATAGTATAACGACTCCTTGATGACTTCAAGATCTGGATATAGTTAATTTCGAAAATTAGTGTGGATCACGTATATCTTATGTCTGTATGTGCTTTCTTGTAGTTTTGAAACTGATGACTGACAGCGAATTTTATTCATCGGGACGTAGGCTTTCCCCTACAATACACATAGGAAGACCATAGGCTCTACGGGGTCTCACCACGCTAGAGAGGCAGATTGGCAAGCGTTGCATTCTATAGTGATACACGAATCATCTGAAAGGGCTCTCAATACTTGTCAGACATGGCGATAAGGGCCGTAAGTTTACAATCGTTAACGCTCTACCTACCTCACAAGGGATAAAGGCGTGATTTATGTGTGTATGTACAAATTAAATTAGGTAAGGTGGTCCACTAATTCAAAACATGTGTAGTTACAAAAATGCCAGTGTCAGTATTGAGGTTACAGAGCTTACCGCGCCTCATTATTCAATCCCACGCCACGAAACGAACAGTGCCATTGTTGTGTGTTTACTGTTTAATCTGTGGCTCTATACTGTTAATGTTAACATGTACATTGATAGAACATTGAGTCCGTGCTATGAAAGGAATTCCGCAGACTGTCGCCTAAGAAATAACATCGCGAGTTACAGTATTCAATCATCTACAAATCATCTTAAACACATTATTATGTGCTGTTTCATTTAATCGCTATTAATTTGTCAATTCACATTTCATTTTTATTATTACTTCATTTACCGAAAATTTCGCATTTAATTTGTAGTTTAAAGTGAGTTTTGTAAAATGAAGAAACTAGTAAAGTCTCCCTACATACCTACGCGTCAGAATCAAAATCGTTGGAGCGTTTTACGAAACCCCGAATACAATAAAATTGTTGCTGGTTCAAAGATATTATGAGATATATAGATATGCGTCAGCATTTAAGCCGAAGCGATGAGTACCGAGATACCGAATATTAGATATGCCTTTACAGGTATCCAGCCCATTTATTTCACGGCAAACTTTTTGCGCTAGACTCGATCAGTCACGCAGGATATTTCGGTTAACACCGAAACCAAGTAAAGTGACATTCTATTATCTGGCGCGCTACGGTAGAGCAGACGGCTCGAAAATTGAAATTCTTCAGCCCCGCCTCAATATTGGAAAACTGTTCCATGTGCTACTAACACTTTATTTTATCGCACGTTTTCTGCTAAGATTATATAAACGAAAATAAATTAAAAAGGAATGAAACACTATATATAACATTCCGAAAGGAACTGGATTTCACTTATTACCTTACCTACGCTTTTCCACGGCAAACTTGAACGTCACATTTCATATAGCAAGTCATCACATCAGCTTAAACCAGGCAGTCTTGTGCTGGACGTAGGCCTCCCCCAGGATGCTCCATAAGGCACGATTTTCGTAATCGAGTCGCTAGCAACCACTCTTTCTTTGTCAAAGCACGGTATTTTTGTTTCCTCATGTTTCGAGGTTCCTTGGATAAGTATTTAAGTTACAATAGTACACTTATCTACTCCAGGGCACAAAATACCAACTATAGCTACTCTCCAGGGTTACTCCATGCGTTGAGCACAACAAGATTTTACAAGCCCCAAGTTTTACCAGTTAGAAAGTTAGTACGTGTAGCGGCGCGGACTGCAATGAAATGTGAAGCGCACGCCGCACACAGAATGCTGACTTCGCTAGACGCATCTACTGCTGACGAGGCGACGACGAGAACGCTGCCTGCACAATGTAAACACGACACGTCATACTCGTCATAGAAGATTAGCCAATCAGAAGCCAAGGCCTGAAACGCGATTACGAAGTTTGTCGAAGACTTAGCATAAATACAAAATCCACGACCTACCAGTTGGGCCGCGGTCCCCGAGCTGAACACCTTGCTCGGAGGGAATTCCCCTTTTCCATCATGCAGCATTGAGCCTACTGGCTTCACACAACCATCCTCAACACTGGTGACCTCCGACATTGAACACGCCACCTTCATCAAGAACTGGAGTCCATGCATCACAACTTCGTAAGCAGCCACTACCTACGTCATCTGCGGATAAATCGCAAGTCCTAGCGACGAGACCACGGACTGAACCTGCCTGTCTGCCTATTTCCTGTTCCTGGTCACTCTTCGGCGGCACCTGCTCACCTCCATAACTCCCGACGCACTGAGGACCTGGAGACTGCATCGGCTCGGCTGTCAGAGTTGCACACACTCCAGCCAGACTGCCTGCCGCCATTGGACTTCGAGATGATATCGCAACGAAAAGACGTCATACCCCATGTGAACAAACTAGACTGTTATCGACCTTCGGTCTAGGGGGGGAGTACTGTAGCGGCGCGGACTGCAATGAAATGTGAAGCGCACGCCGCACACAGAATGCTGACTTCGCTAGACGCATCTACTGCTGACGAGGCGACGACGAGAACGCTGCCTGCACAATGTAAACACGACACGTCATACTCGTCATAGAAGATTAGCCAATCAGAAGCCAAGGCCTGAAACGCGATTACGAAGTTTGTCGAAGACTTAGCATAAATACAAAATCCACGACCTACCAGTTGGGCCGCGGTCCCCGAGCTGAACACCTTGCTCGGAGGGAATTCCCCTTTTCCATCATGCAGCATTGAGCCTACTGGCTTTCCACTCTCATCCTCAACAGTACGCTAACTATGTTGGGTGAATAAATTACAATACATATTTGACTTGACAATGAAATTTAGCCGTGAGGCAAGTCTGTAAGCACAGATAGTTATCTAGGAAACCATATATCATCAGTGGTCGTAAACAATGTCTAGGGCTCTGTGAAATGTGCTTTCAGACACGGTAATTGGAATTTCCGAAAATGGAACTGTACGGAAATGCTTTATTGATATTTATTTACGATCGTGGATATGGTTGAAGCTTACCTTCAATGACTTTTATGGGGCGGGGGATTCGTACAACAAGATTGTGTGATGGATGTGACTGATGATAAATACCAGATGGATGCATTTTTAACGACCTATAGGTCAAAGTTCTTTTGAATAATTTTTATGAGGATTTAATGTTTAAACTCCCACTATACAAGTGCTATTATCTAAAATCAACTGCTTATTTATAAATAAGGCATTGAGTTTGTTTGGCTCTTTTTACCGTTGATAAGAAGACATTACAAAATTTGTAAGAAGAGTATACGAAAACTTTTGGGCGACTATATAACTGAGAACCCAAGGTGTTAAAATTATGATGTCCTAGTAAACTACTTAAAACTTCCTGTCCTAGGAAACTTTACCCGCTTCACGCGGATAAAAGTTTTACCTAACACGCTGATTTAATCGTCTGTCACAAACGTACGAGGCCAATGGTAATGATGATGAGTAGACTATTAATACCTGAAAGTTTGGCGAAAACCAACAATGAGCGTGAATTTGCAGCTTGTACCCATTTAAACATACAATTAAGGCTGTATCACATCTGTGCGACTTATGCAAAGCCGTTCGGTATGCAAATTGATCTGCGCCATCGAGTGCTATCAGCGATCAGCGACATCTGTTGATCGCGGAGCGTATGAATAATCGCAAATGTGTCACGGCGGGACTCCCACGCGCGCTGTGATTGGCTGTAAATTGTGGTGTTGCCAGGTGAGCCTAAGTTTTGCTAAAGCAGATTTTTTTATATGAATCGAGAAATCAATGGTTTCAAAGATAGCGACTCCACTCTTTCAAACCCCTTTTCCACGTTTATGATTGCTAACTCTATTATCAACACTTGAGAAACCTTTTTAATATAGGAAAATCAATAAAAGTTCAGTTTTCGCTGTTCGTGATACCACTGCTTGCCTCCTATAAAAATTAAAGATTTGTCTAGTAAGAACGCAATGCATATGGAAATATTTTTTTACTGCCACTTTAGCCTTTTGCAATATTCAATATGCAACAGTGTGAATGCAATGTATGGACCAAATGAACCGATTCTGTTCGGATTCAAACTGAATGGTTTTAAAATATGGACATGTATGAATGGAAAAGTGTTATCGTTGAAATTATTCAGCTGAATAGAGCTGTTTTAATATTTGTAGGTACTGGTTTATTGGATTGGACGAATATTTTGTTTGGTGTTTGTAACTGGAACGCAAAGCTGGAATTAACTTTTGATTGATCTTTTGAATACCTTTTTGTACGGATGTCATGCGGTATTTGAGTAGAATAAAGGATAAATACGGTAATCAACTTTCATTCATTTACTTTCCTTGTGTAAGCTTTAAATTATATTTGTCAAGTTAATTTAGGCGATATAATGTACGACTGTGTATGTACCTATGTCACAAAATAAGAGGAATTTTTCAATTAGATTTCCTGTTCTGGTCTCAGTTGCACCTTTGATATAGAAGCATATTTAGGGCAGAACCTAGATTGATATTACACGACTTTCTTTTTCATGTGGGACTCCGAGTAGTCCAGTAAAGTGATGAAACCTGGTATCAGAATTATTCAACCTCCTTCTACAAGATATTGTACTAAACAGTCGTGTAATAATTTTGGCGTAAATACTTGATGTCACATTGATAAACTGTACCTATGCAATTAATACTAAGTATTATGTATTTGTAAGTTTAAATATTTTAGTTATCATATTGATGTTTCTACAAATCAAAATTGTAGTGTTCACCCAGCCGAAGGGGTAACGGTGAAGAGTTAAGACGGTATTACTCCCTACTACCGTAGCGCTAGGGGCTTCCTGTAATATGGCTTCCGGCGTCATGTTGCTTTCTGAACGATGCATTAGAGAATTTTATGAAAACTCACTCGTACCTTACTACCAAGAACTACTTATAATCTATCGGGTCGTTGGATGACTAGATGTCTCAACCGAAAAGGAGAAGACTACTTTACAAGTCTAGAGGTAGGCAAGGGGTAGTTCGATAGGGTTGTAATGTTCTGAAGACAAAGAGTACCTACTAACACACTTGTTTCCCGAAACGGTAGGCAGTGGCTTATCCTTCCATTTGCTCAAAATCCTCACCTTTTTCGCTTCCTTTCCATTCATTATTTGAACAAAATTGCACCGGAGGCGGGGGTCGAACTATGACTGTTGCTACCCAAGAATACTAACTGTAGCTACTCCTCTACTCACTTTTCTACCCCGGCTCATTTGCCATTGGCGAAATTAAGCGGTATTTGGATTAAAATATTAGGCATAACATAGGTTGGCATAATATACATTGAACTAATGATACTTACGCATAAAAATAGTAGTCTAACCTAACCTAACCTAACCTAAACTTATGTCTATAAAAATACTAACCTAACCTAACCTAACCTCTATAAAAAAATTGTTAGACCCAAATAAACTGATAATGCCAAGATAAATATTATGCGAAAAAATGTTTATGACAAAGATATAATAGGGGAAAAAGAATTATGCGTAACATGTTATGCCAAAACATATTAGTGGAAAAAACATTATGCTAACGAAAGGGATCCCAAATTGCATTAAGCAAGTCTCTTTTCTATGTCTGATGTTTAGATTCATTTCGAATTGTCACGAATCACATAGGAATAGGACATCAAATGGAGAATCACGGGACGGGAAACGGGATAATTGTAACAGTTGTTTCAAGGTCCCTGGGGGCGACGACCTGTCAAAGGGGTTGGATGGAGCACTTACTGGTTGATGCAAACCTACATACTCATACATACAACATACTACGTTGTATAGTACGTAAGATTTATAGTATGCAAGATCTAGAATCTTTCTAAGTGTACCGCGTCCAAACGATCAATAGAATGAAATGGCAGTTTTATTTTTCACAGAGATTTTATTTCAGTCAATGTAACATTTCTTTATTTGCAGCTTCAACCTCCACAACTTGCTTTATGGTGTATGTAGGAACAATTTTTTAATTAAATTATGACTTGTGTAACGTCGACATTGTTGTTAGAAAGATAAAAAGTGTATTGGCACCTGACAAACTTACGATTCTTTATCAAAAGGGTTGCCTTTTAAGTAAGTCAATATGATACTCTCGGAAGGTCCTCAAAACCGGTTTGGAGTTTCCGTTACTGGCGCTTAATCCCGGAATTTCACTTTTGGTAGCCTTAAAAAACCTAAAAATTCAAAATGTCTAATATTTTTATTTTTATTACGTATCTATTTCGTGACAAAGGGCTGGTTAACAAAAGTTTGGTAACAAACTTCTTATGAAGCTTTACCGGAATTATAAAATTTGGTCTCATACTTACCTATTCCGGTTTTACGGAATTCCGGGATTCCGGTTTTCATCCCCTAGTACCTATTGTAATTTGACACCGGAAGCACATGTAAACACCATTTACGTATTGCCAACCTAACCACTCAAATCCCTGATGGCTTCTGGTAAGCAAGTACTTGTGTCTGGTAATACACTAACACTGCGTACCTACATGTACCTACTTTACACTTCATGTTGACATTACTAGCTGTCAAGTGCCAGAACTATACTATACAAGGTTTTATAGTCTGTAAAATTTAGCTTGAGACATGTGACGTTTGTGACCTTGGAAAAAATGCTATGATATAAGGTCCATTTTACTTTGTTTACTGGGAAAATGGACCTTATGCTTGGACGAAATAACCACTGGACGCGAAACGTATCGAATTTGTTTGGAAACTCATTCAACCAATATTGGGGGGGAGGGAGGAAAGGACAAATATTATTCTTCCAAATTGAAATGTACACGTATTACATCATCATCTCTTTACTTTTGACAGTTTTGATTTTTTCCGGTTTATGAAGTAAGTCAAAGACAGTGCTGTACCATAGTCGATAATCGACAACGAATGAATGATTGAATGAAGTTTTTGATCAATTTATTCCTAAAAAACATATAACAGGTAAGTACATGTAAAACTTTAAGTGTTAAAAAAATGGACCTTTAATACTGTCAGTTTAAAACAGAAACACTTTCATGCCGGATAAAATAGTACGTTATGACAATAGACAAAAATGGATCAATTTCTGGTCGAGTAATATTGGAAGGATGAGACGAAGTCAAGGCCTTCCCAAGTTTCTTTCTTTCTTCGTGTGGGTCACCGAGTCGTCCAACGACCCAATGAACCTTAGTGTCAGAATTTTTCAACCGCCTTTTACAAGTATCAATAAATTCAAAGTACGAATTCAGTTGAATGAGTCGAAATATTACTGAACTGATTTATTGATGGTTTTAGGAGTACATACTCCTACAATATCTGAAATGAAATGAGAATGGAATTTATATCAACCATTTTTTTATGACAATACTCTTATATATATACAACACAGTTATAACGTGAGGTTTCAATGAAATAAGGCAAAATCTATCGACGAGGTTATAGCAAATGGTTTGTTTACATTTTAGGTCACTTTTAAATAAAATAGACTTTACTATTATTTTTATCGATATCCTTCATCGAAAGTTGAATAGCACTAGACTGAATGTAATTGTTGAACGAATGAAAAAATGAATGATAATAACCGACTAATTAGAGTACGATCAAATATTGGTTGAAATGTTCTATAAAATATGACCTTTTTTATTGTGTCGTATTATACGATCCAGTCTTGCATATTTTATTAATTTTCTACGTAAATAACACAAAATACAGGACAAAAATATACTTACGAGTGAAAAGAAATATTGCTTGTACGATGGCTATAGTTTTTACAAAGCAATACAGCATATTTCACCATTTTTAAAGCGATGTTTTCTCTAGTAGCACTGAAGCGACACTGACGGTTGCGGTTAGATAACTTTGGCAAAATTTCAGGGTTTGTGGCTAGAGGGGTAAAGGGTGAAATGACATCGTTTCGCGTCCAGTGGTTATTTCGTCCAAGACCTTATGTCATAGCATTTGTTCCAAGGTCACAAATGTCACATCAAACAGCCCTCCGAATACTGATTGGTGCATTCAGATCGTGAAACTGAACAACTTTCCCCTAGGAATATATGTCAGGAAACGTATTTTTTTACTTCTCATAGCAAAAGCAGTCAACTGATTATAATTTTGTATGGTAGGTCATAGTTTTTATCATGTCCGAACCTGTGGTCCAAACATATATGCCTTTCTAGGGGAAAGTTGTTCAGTTTCATGTTCTGCGTGCACCCTATCAGTATTCGGAGGGCTGTCCCTTATACTTCGTATAACTCTGTATAGTATCAGTTGCACACCAACCTATATTTAAGGGATCAACTTAAGTTGGTTTTCAAAACAGTTTACAAGAAAAACCAGAATACGCTGATTTCTTAAAGGAGTAGACAATATCCTCCTGATGTAGAGTGATTCTGGTGATAACAGATGCTCTTTCCTTACTGGCTTACCCTTAAGTCTTAAGGAATGTCTTAGTTGAAACGTTTTGTTTGTCCCACCTGAGCCTAAATGAGCATAATATGGCGTCGCCTTGATGAACCTAAAGTGTGGTTCCTTAAAAGCTTAAATATGCACACGTCATAAGATAAGCTAGGCTAATTAAGGCGGATCGCACACTTGACTTACGACGGAGCGCTAAAACAACGCAGCGGTCTCTCAGATCCATACCAGAAATGTCAATCCCCATACTAAAACCGCTCGACCGCTGCTGACGCAGCGCTATCGCAGCATTCGCAGCGTTGTCCATCGAGTGCGGTTTTAGTATGACCTTTCTAGTAAAGATCTGACAGATATTTTAGCGATCGGTCGTGCGTCAAGTGTGCGATCCGCCTAAGGAACCTTATAAAACCTCTTTTGAAGACGTACCCGCTTAAGCCCGAGTCGCTTCAAAATTGTACTGGATAGGTGCAGAAATATGGGATGTCCATTTCATTGGTTCAGACTTGGTCATTGACACCATACAGGAAACTAATTGTAAAAAAAAAATACTGCAAATATTTTAAGGGGTGAGCCAGTTCATGAATCTGAATAACTTTCCCGAAGAAACATTGGCCGAAATATGAAAAATAAACTTGCAAGAAAAAAAAACATATGCTCTGAGCAAGAGAATTATTCAGAGAAAACTGTAGGTGCAAGCAACCAGAATAAAACCATGAAAAACTCATAGCAATTATAGGAGGAATGCAAAAAAAAAGGTCCACTTGTCCAATATATTGGTTAAGTAGCGTGCTATATATACTATCTTCTTTCTTTTCGTGTGGGACACAAAGTCGTCAAACGACCCGATGAACCCTAGTGTCAGAATTGTTCAACCGCCTACTACAAGTAGCAGGCTTCTGACATGGTTGTGTAACGACCGCCGTCTAAGTGATCATAGACAGCAACCGGGACCTACGGCTTAACGTGCTATCCGAAACACGGAACCATCTTACTTACGGACAATCGGGTGGTTCAGCCCGCAATGTCCTAACCAGACTGGGAACAAATTCACAAAGTGATAAATATCAATTTTGTGAGTGACCCACCGATAATCGAACCCGGAACCTTCTGCGTCAAAGGCAGTCGCTCTACCACTGCGCCACATCGGTCGTCAATATATACTATAAGATGACTTCACTTAATCATGACTTCAATATGACTGTAGAATTTCTAGTTGAGTATAAGACATTAATATAACCTGCTATTACATTGGTCCATGCTATACCTATCAGCGTCTTTATGGTCTAATAATTTCCTACACTGTATTCAAGTGCAACTTATTAAGTACTTAATGTAACTTAGGGCACGTTCTAATGTAAATTAAGTGTTAGCAACCGTGTCTCAAAGAGTAAGCCGCTGGGCAACTTTTACTTAATGTAAGTAGCACTTAGTGATAAGGTAGTCACTACACTGTACTTAATGTCAATGTTACCATTAAAATGTAGTAAACTTGGGACTGAGTTGACGGACTGCAAAAGCTTTACTAACTGCTTGGCACGCAACTGCAGAACTGCAGTTTTATGACGGTATAGCATAACTACAGAATCTCTAAATGAATTCAGCCAAAAGTGTAGGACAGTAATATTATCTAGCAATTCACATCTGTGTTTTGAAATGTCTTCTATTTAGACCACGGAGGACAGGTTGCTGTCCTCCGTGAATTAGACCATAAAAGAAATCTGTTTATGAAACTGAACAACTTTCTCCCTATAAGTTTTATATATAGATAGTGGTAGGTATATGCAGTTAAATACGAAAAAATCAAACAAACAAACTGATTTAAATAGGTAACCTAAAAAGTTTTGTAAGTGAAGTCTTTTTTCTTCATTTTTGCCTATAGTCCTTGGAGCAAATGCTATGACTTAAGGTCCATTTTTTAGTAAACAAACGAAAATGGACCTTATGTCATAGCATTTGCTCCAAGGTCACAAACGTCACAGGGATCACCCTATAACCTTTACAGACTATAGTAAAATTGCTAAGTTTTATCGGTAACTTCAGTAACTCTAGTTTATTATATATAAAATAATATATTTAGCCAGCAATCATTTTAACATCGTCCATTCCATTAGTTTTCGCAGTTTGTCTGTACGAGCCCATAATATTTATAATATTGTCGCAGGCATTTTAAAATTCTTTGGTTTTATTGAAATGGATTTTTTATAGCTTCGAGAACATTATCACCCATATTATAGCTTTAGATTGTAATTTTAAAGCTTATTTTGGTATTAAAAGTTGCTCTTACAAATTAAGTATAAGGCGAGCGAGATACGAACTCATATTTTTGTGTTGTTTTGCAATGTAAAGTTATGCGGCCTTATTTTTAACAGAATTTTCCCGAATATTTGCCCTCAATATTTGTCAGAAGTGGCGATGACGGCCGTATCTTTGCGGCCGTAGGCGCTCTGCCTACCCCGCAAGGGATTAAGGCATGATATGTGTGAGTGTGCCTTTTTGTAGTCGAAGACCAAGAATAAAAACAGTTTGACCAATAAAAAAAAACGGCATGGAACTTGATTGATACGAGTATAATCTATACATATAATAAAACAGTAACTGAACCAATTCTGTACATTGAATAGTTTAAAAAAAGGTTTTTTGTTTCTAATTCAGTTTAGGTTATAGATCTCAAAATGATGGTTAAAACTTTTTTTGTCTGTTTGTCTGTCTGTTTGTATGTATGTTTGTTAGCGTTTCACGTAAAAACCACTGGACAGATTTCTACCAAATTTTGTACAATGGTAGCTTATTACTCGGGTCAACATTTAGGATACTTTTTACTTCGGGAAAATATCATATTCCCACAGGAAAATACCATTACTGGTTCGGCGAAGCGAGATACAAATTTATTCCGAAATAATTTTATAGATGCCGCGTACGAAGTGTATACTATAATACTATAATAATAAAATAACAGTAAATAAACCAATTAATTATAGTCTAGCAAAAAGTTGCGAGTTGAACCCAAGTCCCACCCAAGCGTCGAAATGGCTTCGCACCTAACAAATGAATGATTTACAAATCGGTGGCAGTCCGGAGTTGCTACAGGTTGTTTTCCATTTACACAGGCAACTATCTCACTTGGCTCATAATAATCATATAAAAGACCACCAATCATAAATAATGCCATTCATTGTCAAAAATAGTAGAACCAGATTGTTTACAAAAAAAAAAAATCATAGATGTCGCTGTTAGTTTTGTAAAGCGCGCTAACGGAATGTTTCCTGCAAAACTATATAAAGAGCCACTGGCAGGCGGCGTTAACCTTAAAGAAAAAATTTTTTTTTTGAATTGAGATAATTAATATTGAATTTGTTGAATTAATAAATAGAGAGCGCATGGAAAACCCACGTCAAACGACACTCTTGGCGTTTTTTAGATTGTGTCAAGAGGACGAATTCGCCAGAACACTGACGTATGACGAGGTGCCATCTTACTACACCTACGATAAGCAAAGAGGTGTCTTTATTAGACGTCGACGCGGTCAACCTGTGGATGGCTTCCCGGGAGTTTTCAAGGATGCTGCTCTTGGAAGAGTATACACAGTCCATCCTAACAATGGAGAATGTTACTATTTGCGTTTGTTGCTCCCTATCGTTAAGGGTCCAACTTCTTATACCTTTTTGAAAACTGTGGATAATGTAAGGCATCCTACATTTCAAGCAGCCTGCAGAGCACGTCACTTACTTGACGATGACCAAAATTCAATAATGCTTCTTCGGAATCTCACCCCACCGAAATTATGCAACAGAACCCGACTAAAAGTGCGTGCTTTACAGAGGAATTTAATCGAAGCAGAGATTTTGACTGGCTGTGGCGCCGGTGAATCTGTATTTATACCGCGTATACCACTCATCCCCAATAATTTCCCATTTCAGTTCAAGCGCACACAATTCCCTGTGGCTACTTGCTTTGCTATGACGATAAATAAGTCACAGGGACAAACGCTGAAAGCTGCTGGAGTGGACCTGAGAACAAGTTGTTTTTCCCACGGCCAGCTGTACGTGGCTTTTTCGCGGGTTACTAGCGCTGCAGGCCTATTTATATTAACCGCTGAGAGAAAAACAGCGAATGCAGTGTTCAAAGAAATATTATAAACTTTATAAATATTGTACATAAATAAACTGTAGATACATTTGAACTTTGTACATAAAATGTATAATAAATAATATTATTTGTAGAAATATCTGTAACATGCCTGTAAAGTAAAGTGTAAATAAAATGTGTTAGGTAGGTATATTTCATTTTGTAAACTCTTGCCTCTAATATTGCTTTAATCAAAATGAATTCAGACCTAAGGTCAAAGGTCTGTCTAAAGTAGGTACATAGACATAGACACCTACCAACATAAAAATAATAAGTTAGCGAAACGAAGTTCGCGGGCACCAGCTAGTATTATAATATAAAATATATTTTTTCGTTTAGTGGCGCTACTTTCGAGGTACAGACCTGAATAACTTTGTTAGTGCGAAAAGCTCACTCCAGGGGATCAGATTTCTTAAACAAGTTGATATTGATGCTAATTTGCAACCTTGAAATTATTCAGAGGGAATATTACCTACACAGGGTATGTAAGATTAAGTAATCTATAAGTTTTATTAAAAATAGGAATCAGTAGTTTACTTGAACTTCTGCGTTCATAAAATAGGATCTACATTACACACAGACACACACACACACACAGATATCAAGCTTTTACCCTTTGCGGGGTGTTAACAGCCGCAAAAATATGGTCGCTATCGCCACATCTAACAATATAAAAGGCCGTTTTAAGATAATTGATGTAGCACTATAGTGACAGGTTGCCAGCCTGTAGCCTAAAAAATTTAATGCACGTGAAACTCTCCCTTGGTCACCTTTGACGACACCCGCGAGACAGAAATGGGGTGACGCTATTGTAAGCCAGTATCACACAACATAATAATAAAAAAACAATAAGTAGGATCTACATACATACATACATATATCACGCCTTTATCCCTTGCGGGGTAGGCAGAGCGTTAACGGCCGCAAGAATACGGTCGCTATCGCCACGTCTGACATTTTTGAGGATTGTTTTCCAAGGTTGTTCCAGAAAACATGTGTATCACTATAGTGACAAGTTGTCAGCCTGTCGCCTAAAAATTGTAATACACGAATACTCTCGAGTCCCATAGTCGCCTCTTACGACACCCGCGGGAAGGATTTGGGGTGATGCTATTCTAAGCCGGCATCACACGGCAAGTAGGATCTAGCAACATAAATTCAATCACAATGACATTTTATATTTACACCCTGTATGTACACGGGCTGTCACCACTTGTCAGTCTGTGGTTTCTGTACAATACCGCACGATATAAAGGGTGATGCCAAAAGAAATGTGGTTTTCGTTCAAGATCGCGTTACAAAATAAGTCATTATATTTTACTCGTTTTATAAAAGTATTTTGTTTTTTCTTTTTTCAGGTATTGCACACAAAACTATTGGGAATTCTTCGTCGACTAAGTTGTTTTTGTGGTTGGTAGTACTAGTAAGTCCGCAAGTTACCCTTAAAGTATTGATCTGCAGGCATTTTATGTTGATCCTATGAATGGGTAGCTTGCAGTGGCTTCTACCAAAATGTACCTTTAGCTTAGAGTATACATAATTAAGCTATACAGGGTGTAACGAAAACTTTGTAGGCGTGTTCAGGCCATGAAACTGATCAACTTTTTCTATGAGGGCTATGTTGGGACCAAAAATTTTTTTCCATACAAAGTCAGTCACCTGATCGGGAATTTTGTATGGAAAATCGAATTTTTTTTTACGTTTACCAACATAGCTCCCATAGAAAAAGTTGTTCAGTTTCATAGTCTGATCACGCCTGCAAAGTTTTCGTTACATCGTCCCTTACACCCTGTATAGTGCCTGTATTGCTCTGGAACTTTTTGCCTAGCCAGCGGAATCCAAAATTCAGTAGATAATTATGTAAAATATAAGGGGTCCACGTCTATTATTATCACTGTCGTTTTACTACTGATGGACAGTAAGGCTGTGTTCGTACTTACGCCAACAGTTAGTACTTATTGAGCTGCACTCTATAGCTTACTTGTTATATTTATACCTAATCTATTTGCTTGGATATTATAAAGTGCTGCCCCGCGTTTTCCGTAATTGCGTTCCAGGCAACGCAGTGTCTGTGATCTTGCTTTAGACATTGATTAAATCGTTTATCACAGACGTATGAGGCCAATGATGATGACGATTACACTACACATACATACACATATCACGCCTATATCCCTGGTGGGGTAGGAGGAGCGTCAACGACCGTAAAATTACGGTCGTTATCGCCACGTCTGACAAATATTGAGGGCTGTTTGAGATCGAGATTTGAGGCCTCATTCGGCTTTAACGACAGGGTGTCGTAAAATCGTCGTCGTCAGGTAAGAAATGGAGTGATGCTATTCTAAGCCGGGATCACACGGCAAACGATTACACTCCCTATTGAAAACCTTCGAACCTAATACCCGTTTTTTCATGAAAAAAACTTTACACATTCTCTACCACAAACAGCACTGTCTCTTAAAACGGTTTCACACTGTTGATATCCAACTATTCTTTACCAACCAACATTAGATGCGTAGATAGATACATACAAACTATTGTATAGTGGATACGAGTATTGTATACGCAGTTTTTGTCTCTGCTCACATCCTGAACGGGGGCAATGACCTCGGATGAAAAGCCGATTTCTAACCTCTTTGTCCACACGTGAGTGTTTGTTGGCGAGTGCCGTGGCGAGTCAGAACAAGAAAATTTTAGAGGGAGCAAGCAGATAAAAAATAGCTACCTAGCTAT
The DNA here is from genome assembly GCA_029255805.1 of Keiferia lycopersicella. NCBI lineage: Eukaryota > Metazoa > Arthropoda > Insecta > Lepidoptera > Gelechiidae > Keiferia > Keiferia lycopersicella. The sequence goes on along the minus strand of JARACZ010000011.1, from coordinate 13,668,380 downwards.
AAGACAAATACAGGTATATATATCTAGCTATAGTACAATGTAGGGGACATTGTAACCCTTATTTTTCTTTCTGTAATGTCCATTTATTGCTTCATGTACAACTAGCGGCCTACCCCAGCGGCTGCGCCCGCTGCAACTCAATTTTCCGTGGGAATAAGGATTTTTCCTGGCAAGTATTATACATAAAAACCTTTCTCTTGAATCACTCTATCTATTAAAAAAAATGCATTAAAACTAGTTGTGTAGTTTTTGCTTTGTACTATGTAGTGATATAGTATATATTTACGTTTATGTTGATAAAGTTGTGATAACTCGTCACAATCATACTAAGTTAAAAAAAAAAATCGGCAAAAATAGGACTAGGATTGACAGCAGTTTGAGAGATGGGTCATTGGACTGTCTCTGAAAATTAAACACAAACACAGGAAGAATAGTATTCGACCAAACAAGTGGCTCATTGTTGTAAAACAGATTGCCATGTTGCAAAAGAGAGAGAAAAAAATAAGGATTTAGGAAAAGTTACCAATTGCTCGACTAGTAAAAATTTACGACTTGAAGCTTATTGTAGAGAACGTAAATTATACAAATTGTCGTAAAACATCCTATAAGCCCAATGCCTTGTAGATTCGCACCAGTGGCTCATATGGATGCAATTCAAAAGAATGACAGTTGTACGAGAGTTGTACAAAACGTAACGTGTTAGTTTTTGTAAATTTATTTCAGATCGCCTACTGATTTTCTCCGATTGCGACCAGTTTTTCGTGGTGTCATCTTGATCGTTCGGGGTTCGTCTGGAATTTTCCTAGCTCTGATCGCAGCGGGTACTATTATGGCTACTTTTGTTTGGACAGAACAGTAAAACGGCGGGTTCTCGACAAATAGATTCATCATCTGTGGTTGATACTCAATCACGCGTGGTCATTTTGGCTACCGGATGAGGTTACTGATTTTTTGTCAGCCTATTCCTAATAGAACATTTGGACTTGTCTTATTTTTGACTTCGGCGGTAGCTTATTTACCAAAACTTGGTACCTACCGGCTCAGAATAACATCACCCCAATTTAAGCAAGGCAAAATTTTACACTGCCCTCGGCAATCCCAGGCAGATTGAGGTAATCACAAGCGTGGTGAGTATGGCAATACCCTAATAGGGGGAGGCCCATGTCTAGTAGACTGTTGTGCCTGTCACCTAAGGCCTAGGGTAATGAATCTTACAGTAATATTTCGTAAATTTTCTTGCTGGAAAAAGTAGTCCTTAGTTAGTTCTCATCATTTTTCACGGCATTTCCTATTTTCTTTTTTTTTACTTTCAGTCTAACTTAGCGCTATATCTGTACTCTGGAGATTAGGAATAATTGACTGGTGGTTTCCATATTTAAAGTACTACCAAGTATGACGCTGCGCATTTTTAGCGCATTCGTGTACGCTTGCGTCTCTGTCAGATGCTAGGAAATTTCAATTTCCCCATAATAAAAAACGCGTTCGACGCAAGAACAACGCAGAAACTGGTGTTGGGATATTGTATCTCTTATTCTCTGCTACACTTAGGCGAGGAAAACACTTGACGCACGACAGAGCGCAAAAATATCGCAGCGGTCTGTCAGATCCATACTAGAAATGTCAATCCCCATACTAAAACCGCTCAACCGCTGTTGTCGCAGCGCTATCGCAGTGTCGTCCGTCGAGTGCGGTTTTAGTATGGGGAGTATTGGGGAGTGACGTTTGTAGTATGGATCTGACAGACCGCTGCGATATTTTAGCGCGATCTAGTTTGAGCCTTGCTTCTGCATTTTCATTTTTTAAATGTGGATATATAAGTACCTTCTTACTGAACCTACATACTTATAATTCTTTGTTACATCACAACCGCAAGTAGTATTGTTATTCGTAAACTGATACTTTTGCGGGTTTCAATGTAAAACTACACCAACTGACCTCGAAAAAACATACATACAATGAATAAACATACACCACACCTTTATCCCTTTGCGGGGTTGGCAGACCGTACCTACATAGGCAGCCGTTAAAATGTTATCGCAACGTCTTACAGATTGTAAAAAATCTGCTGCAAATATATTGAGGGGTGAAACAGTCTATGAAACAACTTTCCACAAGGAACATAAGTCGAAATATGATAAAATAATTTTAGACCTCCCGTACAAAATTACTATGCAAGTCAATTTGTATGGTAAGTATCTGTATTCTAAATATTTTCTCATATTTCGATTCTATTTTTCTTGGGGGAAGTTGTTCAATTGCATGGACTGATTTGAGCGTCGCGCTGACTCACGTATTACGTCTCATGTATAAAGATAGTGCTTTACGAACATAAACATATTTCAGAAATGCGCTACATTGTAGTTGTTTATTAGATTTTGGTTCAAATTTAATTTCAATTCTACCTCGCATAGTCAAACATTGACCACAATTTATTCATAGCAATTGATAAAACCAAATTCAGCGTGAAACGTTTGGAATTCAATATGTTTGCTAACTTAAACCACGTATAATTATTGCAACCACTAATTGCTAGGTTAAAACTATTCGGTGTGTATATTTATTTAGGGTTATTATTTTGCTACTCAGTGCCTACATAAATGCTAGGTAATCATGACATCAGCCTATAGCGTCCACTGCTGGACATAGACCTTCCCCAGGGTACGCCATAAGGGACAATCTCCCGCTTTAAGGCTAATCCCATATCTAACGCACGGCGCTGTGAATTTTTAGCGCATCCCATGCGTCTGTCAGATGTAAGGAAATTTTAAATTCCCCAAACTAAAAACTGATGTTGACCCAGCACGGCAACCAACGCAACGGCTTCCTTGCATTTGACAGACGTTACGGATAAATTGCGCTTAAATTGCGGTCCGTTGTGCGTTAAGTGTGATAAACACTTGAACCACCATAGGTACAGTATATTAGGTTCATAAGTACTCTACTACGAATTAAGACAATGCAACTTAACTTATCTATTACAATTGGTAACAAAAATAATGTAATGACATAATGATTATGTACGATATACTAATAAATAAGCATTGGCTCGATTTATGAACTGTTTTACTTTCTCTCCATCCAAGACAATAGACGCATTTATTCCCAAATCCGTAGAAACCAGACCGACACATAAGATCACCATTTACTGGTTTTCTAAACCAATATTTAGAACACCATTATAACTTGAGCTCTTGAATTTTTAACTCGAGATTTGGAGATCAGCGTACGAGTTTCCAGTTAACCTGGTTTCCCATAAAGTTATATAAGACTACCAGATTAAGTTGGCCCCTAGAATTTCTAACTCAAGATGCTGAATAACAGTAGCACATAAATCTTAGGCCTGTCGTGGATTAGTCAGTGGGAAATGCTGAGGTCCATTGTTCCTCCTACGCCCCAGTTGAAACTATCTTTGACCCACAGACAGAAGGGATTCTAGATAACATTGAATAGTCAGACTTGGTGATATAGACAGCGATGTCTATGGATATGTTGCAGGGATATTAAAAAAGCCGTGATATTGAAATTTGACTAGTGCCATTATAATTGCACTGATTTATTGTAAATCGTTTGCATTACTTACAATTTAACGGGCTAGTTTCAGTGACATTATAATTTCACTAGACCGATACAGTAAAATTGTAAGGCAGTGATATATTGACAATAGCACTGGTTTGGGTAAGCCGTTAGATTATCAGACCAATCGCTGATTGGTCCGCTTTCATTATCAACTGAGCAACAAGTATTAAGCATAGAATGAGGAAATAAAAGACAGGTTTTTAATATTATTTCTTTTTAAAATTTATTTATTTCCATTTAAATGTGATGAATCTGATTCTAACACTTTCGAATGCTCACGATCACTCTTTTGAAGATATTGGCTAAAAAAATAAAGTAAATACCTTAAAAATGTCAAAAATATTTAATAAACTTATATCAAAAAAGCAAGCTCCAATGTTTACTACAATTTTTGCTATTGTTTATTTTGCAAATGGCGAATGATTAACTCCCTTAACCAATCAGATCACGCGGGGCTCCCACCACAAACATAACTTATAATAAATCTAAATTTATTATAATATCACTTTTGCGGTCCAGTGAAATTACAATATTACTGAAATAAACCCGTGAAATTATACGAATCTGTCGCTATTGACAATAATCAGTGCAATTAAATTTTCACTAGTGAAATTATAATATAACGTCTTTGACTAAATCACTGCGACAGATACACGCATAGTTCAGTCCGTATTTATAAATCGCACTCAACTCTGGGGTTGACCGATTTTGATTTTTCAAATGTCAGTCAATACTAACGACATCTCAAAGTCGCACTCAAGATCGAACTCAGAGTTGAGTGCGGTTTATAAATACCGCCTTAGATAGTCACGTACATATGTAGTGATTTGTTGTGTAGATTATTAGGTACTTACGGCCTATCAAAATTAATAATGTTACATGACGTGACGCTCGTCTGGCTGATCTTACACTTTGTGCAGTGAATAAAATATTACCATACTTGTCTGGTTGACATTTTTGCAGCTTGAGGTATTTGTCAAGTGCAGTTACCGACGTTGTTGGACGACTCGGTGTCCCACACGAAAAGAGAGTTACCCTGCTACGGGAAATCGCCGCTAATTTTTTAAAAATTTCATCTACAGCCAGCGCCACCTACTACGAACTAAGGGGGATCGCACACTTAACGCACGACGGAGCGCTAAACATCGCAGCGGTCTGGCTGATCCATACTAGGTCTATCCCCATACTAAAACCGCTCAACCGCAGGGCTAGCGCAGCGTAGACCATCGAATGCTGTTTTAGTATGGGGAGTGACGTTTCTAGTGGATCTGACCACAGATATCAGAACAGATCACTGCGGTATTTTAGCGCTCCGTCGTGCGTTAAGTGTGCGATCCACCTAAGCCCATTCAACACGTCTGAAGCCAGCAATACAGGACAGAGGTTTAGCGCAATCCGATTTGACAGCCAGTGGCTCTCACTGATACTATTAAGCCATTAAGCACTGCCCAGTAGGAATATACAATTCGTAGAAACAGTCAGTAACTGGGTTGTTGAATCCCGTTTTGGTTTTCCTAGAAGGTCTCTACCTACTTACTTTGCCGTGTGGTGCCGGCTTAGAGTAGCATCACCCCATTTCCGTCGGTGGGTGTCGTAAAAGGCGACTAAGGGATGAATCCAGGCAACGGGCAGCAGCGTTCCCTGTGAGTATCTACAGTACCTTGCACTGCGCTCACCAATCCGCCTGCCAAGCGTGGTGAGTATGGCTATACCCCTCAATTGGGGGAGGCCCATGTCCAGCAGTGGACTGTTGCGGCTGTAGAAGTATCTGGGAGCACGGCAGTGCCCCCGCCAAGTCGAGCTAGAAAGCGGTCTACTTATTCTCAAACACCGAGGCCGGTGTGGCGCAGTGGTAGTGCGACTGTCTGCGACGCAAAGGTTCCGGGTTCGATTCCTGATGTGGCACTCACAAAGTTGATATGAATAATTACTTTGTGAATTTGTTTCTAGTCTTGTGAGGATATTGTAGACAGAATCACCTGATTGTTCGTATGATAGATGGTTCTGTGTTTCGGATGGCACGTTTAACCATAGGTCCTGGTTGCTGTCTATGATTACTTAAACGGCAGTCGTTACGCAGCTAGGTATGTCAGAAGCCTGCTACTTGTAGAAGGCGGTTGAAAAATTCTGACTCCAGGGTTCATTGGGTCTTTGGACGTCTCGGTGTCCCACACAAAAAGAGAGTAGGAATATACAGTTTGTAAAAACTGACAGCATAAGGATTGTTGAGTTTATTTGGTTTTCCTAGTTACTTAGGGACTACTTACCTATCTTGTCGTGCGATGCTGGCTTGAATAGCATCACTCCGTTTCTAAACTGACTAAAGTATTCTTAAGGTTTAATGTATTGTTCCTATTACTATACCTCGAGATAGGTACACGATTTTCCTGAAATTGCCCTCAAATAAATGTCAGAGATGGCGAGAACGATCGCATTTACGCGGCCGGTAAGGCTCTGCCTACCTCGCAAGGTAATACGGCGTGATAGGTGTACCTATTTATTTTAATTTAACTACTCTGGACCGCAAAATCTCTAGAAAAGCAATCATTTTACTTTACTCGCAAGTAGATAATGGTGATACTGTACTTTTAAAAGGTAACTGGGCTTTTATTTCTACTCTAGGTAAAGTAGTTCCCTTTAATGAAATTGGTGTTCTTTAAACAGGACATATTACTAAGGCGTCCAGTGGTTTTACCCGCGGTTAATAACGTTTTCCCGGCATGTTTTAGACAAAAAATAATCAAAATCCGTTGGAAAAAGCCACTTAATTTTGTTATGACCATTCAAAAGTAGGTACATAAATCACGGCTTTATCCCATGCGGGGTAAGAAGAGCGTTAACGATCGTAAACTTATGGTTTTTATCGCCACGTCTGACAAGTATTGAGGGCCCTTTCAGATGACAGGTTGTCAGTCAGTAATACACATGAAACCCTTGAGTGCCTTTGTTGCCTTTTACAACACCCGCGGAAAGAAATGGGATGATGCTATTCTAAACTTTAGCCAAAAATATGTTTTTTTCTATCCATTTGGATAGTGTTGCTGTGAGGAGTAAATGAAATAGGTAAACAAGTGCTAGGTAGGTAATTAAGTAGGTACCTATTAAGGAAAGAGACTTATTTTCTGGCAAAAGGCTTACTAAAAGCTTTTTAAAAGGTTGCCTATCGGTCTTCTAGATTGATACTTTTTTTTAGATTGTACTTCGGAGAGTGTGCGCGTGAGCTACATGAGCTGATACCACCGTCTCCTTTCTTCCATCGGACATCCAGACGCACGGCCGGCTATCATCCGTTCTTAGTTGAAATACCCACATTACGCACTAAGCGCTTCAAATCATCTTTCATTATGCGCACGGCTAAAAAATGGAATTCCCTGCCTGCGTCTGTATTTCCGAGTGCATATAACCTGAATCTCTTTAAGTCTAGAGTGAATAGGCATCTTCTGGGCAACCTCGCTCCACCGTAGATCCCTTCTCTGCTCTAGGGATTGGGGTCAAGAGTAAGCCCATCACAGATTAAAAAAAAAACTAAATAATTTCCAATTTAGAAATATAGGAACACCGGGCTTCAAAAGATTTCAACTATTTAGTTAAAAGGTTGTTTTGATAAATTTACTTCCTTCATCCAACTAATATTATTAAATGATCAAACGAACTTACCTGTAGTGAAGTTCGATCATAATTATCCCGGCTTCGTTGAAGAGATTTAATTTCACTTGTAGTAGCCCACCTACGCGTTGCTATTCACTCGCACACAGTTAATTCAGCATTGGAGAGAAAGAGAAATCAAATTCCGCTTCCCCTCCCTCCCCGCTCCACTCGCCGTGCCCCTCTGCCATCGAGTTTCATTCTTTTCAGAGTAAGCAAAGCAAGTATCCACCAGATAGACAACATTGATAGAAATATTCGGGTTTTGTTTCGCCCGTATGAATGAAACAAAAAAGGGAGGGTAGGGACCTTAAATCTCTTCAACGAAGCCGGGATAATTATGATCGAACTTCACTACAGGTAAGTTCGTTTGATCATTTAATTATTCCCGGCTTCGTTTCGAGATTTAATTTCACTTGTAGATGTTAAGAGATATCAATGTTGTAAGTATAAAATGATAATAAAAACTTATTTATTACATAATTAAGTTCTTTTTATTTCCAAAAAAAAAACTAATATATTTGAACAAAATATAACAATTATATAATTATTACCTAAATTGTATAATAAACTATAGCAATAACACTATTTAGTGCTTATTCACCGAAAACTGCATTTGCAAAATTATTGTTCCCATCGATAATGGGCCTGTTATAAAAATTCGCAAACACTGCCGATTGTTCCGACCAACCAGCTGTTTTACGAATGACGTCGACACTGATACCGGCACGACTGGCAGCCGATGTAGATGCATGACGGGTACTATGGGAACGGAATATATTAGTGTCGACACCACTTTCTTCCATGACCTGTTTTATCCATCTTCCAATAGATTGGGATGAAACAGCATGAAACGGGTTTCTATATGACAAAATAAGCTTTTCTTCATTAACAGGCCGATTATCTTGAGTGAGTTCTAAATAATCAACTAAAGTCTTAGCAGGACAAATATTAGGTCTATCCCTAAAGAAAGGCAAATTTAAAACCGGTTGAGGTTTTCCTATACCAGATGTTTTTAACAAATCTGTTATTTTTATAACTATCCTATCAGGATATTTTTCAATATTTTTAATTCTTATCAGTGATAATGTTTGACACCTTTGACCAGTAGCTAGCGCTAACAAAACAACAAGTTTTTTAGTAATAATTTCTAACGGATATGACTCATTGGGATATATATTTGACAAATAATCCAAAACAATAGTCGGGTCCCAGGTAACTGCATATCTTGGGAATGTAGGTTTTAACTTAAATACTCCTTTAAAGAACCTTTTGAGGCAGTCATCGTCACTTATTTTATTTATAGAAATGAGTGAGATAGCGGACCTATGATTATTCAATGTCCCATATGCAGCACCATTTCGTAAACAATCATTCAAAAAATCAATTAGGTTATGAATTTTTACTTCATGCACATCAATAGCTTTAGCCTTACAATAATTCCACCATAATCTTAGACTAGATGTGTATTGAGATTTAGTGTTTGTAGATAATGAAGATAACATTACATCTAGTGCTGAAGCAGGCACTTGCTTCTTTAAGAATGCTTGCCTGATAAGATAGTCGCAACCAGGGAAAGATGTTGACTGAGGGGATGAGTTTGTCTGAAAATAGAAGACAGCAAAGTCTTATTTGGTTGAAAAACAATTATTTCTCCAACTACCAGGGAGTTAAAGAGAGGGTACCAGGGTTGGGATGGCCAATTAGGTACTACTATAATACCTGTTGCCTTGTCATTAATAACTTTTTGTAATGTCTTAAGAATAAGTGAAAAAGGTGGGAAGGCATAAAAGAAATATTCGCGCCAGCAAATAGTGAAAGCGTCTATATTAAAGGCATATGGATCTCTTTTCCAAGAGATATAATTATCACATTTCGCGTTAACCCTTGAGGCAAAAAGGTCAATGTCAGGTTTCCCAAATTTTGAGACTATCTTGTCAAAAGCGTAAGAGCATAGTTCCCATTCAGTATCAATATTTAAACGACGTGATTCTGAATCCGCATCGGTATTCTGAGAGGATTTGATATATGACGCGAAAATGAATATTTTCCGCTCTTCACATCACTGCCATATCTCATTAGTGACATTATTTAGATGTGGAAATTGTACTCCACCCATTCTATTTATATATGATATGGCAGTGGTATTGTCGATACGCATCAAAATTTCACAGTTTTGATAATGATTTGCAAATGATTTTAGTCCAAAAAAGGCTGCTAAAATTTCTAAGTAGTTTATGTGCTGAAGCTGCTCTTCCTCTGTCCAAAACCCCCCAAACTTTTCGTTACCAGAAGCACATCCCCACCCACTGCGGCTCGCGTCAGTGAATATTTCCATTACATAATTAGAAGATCTAATAGGATTATAGGAAAGCAAAATGTTAGATTTCCACCACAGCAAATCTTTAGTTAAATCCTGTGAAATTTTCATGATATTATCATAGTTTTCAGTACATAAGAGCTAAATATTTAGCTCTTTCAAAAGATTTAGTGTGTGACCAGCCATAGGCCACGGCTGGGCACGCCGCCGTCAATGTTCCCATATAACGTGCAAACTCACGGATACGAATTTTATCTAACTTTAGCATTTTAACAGTTTGATCTAAAATAGTATGTTTTTTCTTTGTGGGTAACTCTAATGTAATATTTTGTGAATTTAAAAGAAAACCTAGAAATTGGCATATTTTACTAGGAATTAAGACGCTTTTTTGATAATTTATAACAAAACCTAAGTTAGTTAGTATTTTAATGGTTTCTCTGACATTTTCTACACAACCAGAATAAGTTGGGCTTAAACACAATATGTCATCTAAATAACATGCAGAGTTAAATCCTTTTTCACGCAAATATGACATTACCGGCTTAAGAATCTTAGTGAAAATGTAAGGCGCTGAACAAAGCCCAAAGGGTAATGCATTAAATTCATAAAGGAAATCTTGAAATTTGAAACGTAAAAATTTCTTATGATTTTCATGAATAGGTATTAAGAAATATGCTTCTTTTAAATCCAAGTTTAACATAAAGCAGTCTGGTACCATAAGCTTTGAAGCAGTCCTTATATCTTCCATTTTGAAATGGTTGCAGTAAATATGTTTATTTAATTTCTTTAGATTTAAAATAAACCTCATTTCTCCATTACTTTTTGGAATCAAAAAAATGCTAGATAAAAATTGACCTTGAGTCGTTTTGCAGCGTGAAATGGCTCTAATTTTTACTAAGTGTGATATTTCTTTTTCTAAGGCAACTATTTCGTTTTTAGAAAAAGACTGATTGGGATACTGATTAGGACTTTGACATGGTACTTCAATAAATGGCAATCGGTACCCAGAAACAGTGTTTAAAACAAGAGGGTCATTAGTGATAAATCTCCATTCATTTAGAAAATATTTTAAACGACCTGCTCGTACCTCTACGTCGTGTTCCGGGAGCGGGACGACGCATTCTGCGGGCGCCGGTTGCCGTAGCTGTGTGCTGGCGGCGGCCGGGGCGCGCTGTTGCGCGGTGCATGCGCCGGCGGCGGCGGCGGGGGCGCGCTGCGACGCACGGGGGGAGGTGGTGGTCGCTGTGAGCCTCCGCCGCGGCTCGGCTGCTGCGCTCGAATGTTCCTCTGTTGACGTTGCGGAGCTTTGTAGTTTAAATTACTCGTAGAAGGTACAGGAGGAGTTATCATCTGTCCAGTTTTCTTTATGCCACGAGAAGACTTTATAAAATCTCCCAAATTCTCTCCGAATAGGAAGTTATCCCTCTTCCTATCTTTAAAAGGCGTTATGTAAGCCTTGTCGAGGAGTGGGGTTACGAGAGAACGTCTGGTGTCAGTTTCTAAGTAATGCGAGTCACTGAGGAGCTTACCAGCGTCATTAAGAGTTCTGATGACGTCACTTGTCTCCATGGACTTATTGATGATGCCTGACATGGCTCGGCCTATAGCGGCAAGAGTTCGCCCTATCTGATTTTGTTTTGAGCTTACCCGTGAATCTCTATTCTTTGACTGCTCCGTGAGGACAGCTGCGATTTCAGGATTCAAAATTGGAGGTTTTGATAACGGAATATTCTTAGGAAACAGATATTTCTTGTACAGGTCTTCTTTTACTTCCTTTTTTAGGCCTGTTTTAAAAATGGGTTCCCACCTTTGGGCAATATCTTGCAATATATCATCACCCCACTCCGGGGTGTCCGTGTGACAATCTCCTAAGGCTTCTAGTAATTTCGGGTCAATGACCTCTTCTTTGGCGGTGCCCTCGGACGACATCGATGAAACACTGGACGAACCAGGCGACTGGGATCCCATAGGCACCTGAGTTTGTGAGTATACATTTTCATCATATTCGTATTGCTCTGGTTCATTTTCCAGGTTTAGCTCGCCCTCCTCTTGAATGGCAGGTTCTGAAAGGAACACCCATCGTTATGTTTGTGCGTGCGTGCAAAGCAAACGAAATAAAACGTGTAAATACGTGTTTATTAGACGCATCGCAAAAAAGGCGAACATCAGCCGGCGAAACAATTATGTGGCAAGCATAGCAAAGACAGGTAATTTTAAATACCTATTCGGTTGGTTAATATCACGTATTAACTCACAAAAAAAAAATGCCACTGGTCAATATCTCGTATTGACTCGGGGAACAATGAATCTGTCTAACATCTCGTGTTAGATCTGATTTTTAGGTTATCCAATAGTAAGTAATCATACTATATGAACGGACCCGCAAAAAATAAAGTATTCCAGATCTTACCTTGCTGATCGGAAATTTCGTTATTTTCCGATTGTTCAAGAGCCGGGGGCTCTTCGGCCGGGGGCGCCGCCGTCATATTGGACGCGGGCGCGTGGATTTCGGCTTGGGTTTGTACACTTGAAGAACTTGAAGTTTTTTTTTTTTTTTTTTTTATAAAAGCTGCGTGCGGTCGCCGCGCGCGCACGGACAAGAATGAAACTCGATGGCAGAGGGGCACGCGGCACGGCGAGTGGAGCGGGGAGGGAGGGGAAGCGGAATTTGATTTCTCTTTCTCTCCAATGCTGAATTAACTGTGTGCGAGTGAATAGCAACGCGTAGGTGGGCTACTACAAGTGAAATTAAATCTCGAAACGAAGCCGGGAATAATAGTTAAATGCGAAAGTTTGTATATTTGTTTGTTTTGTTACTCCTTCACGCAACTACTGAACCAATTATCATGAAATTTGGCACACAGACAGAGGGTAATTTTGATTAACACATAAAATAGAATTCGAACCCGAAAAAAATATTCTATGGAATTATAATTAGAAAAACAATTTTCTAATAACATTTTAACTTGTAATATATCGTGTCATGGCTGAATCCGAGCAGTAAAACATAATACGAGTGGTCTAGGTATTCTTTTGCAGTAAGCTGCATTCGAAATCAACTGTCTATTAAACCCAAAATACGCCTACTGAGTCTCTATCTGTTCGAAGTATCAGTATGACAGATCTATGCGCGCGCGCACCCGAAGCGCATTCGAGACGCCTTTATGAAGTTCTAGCGCAATCATTTGCATGCTGACAGATTTACAGCGCCATTGCTGTTGTTAAGGAGTTAGAGATACTAGAAGTGTCAATACTGGCTTGATTTGGTATAAAGTGGGACACCTTCCAACCTATGTGTCCCAGTGGAGTGCATTCTAGAAGCCTCTATGTCATAGTGAAGTTCTAGTGCAATCATTTGCGTGCTGAGAGATTTACAGCGCCATTGCTGTTGTTGAGGAGTTAGAGATACTAGAAGTGTCAATACTGGCTTGATTTGGTATAAAGTGGGACACCTTCCAACCTATGTGTCCCAGTGGAGTGCATTCTAGAAGCCTCTATGTCATAGTGAAGTTCTAGTGCAATCATTTGCGTGCTGACAGATTTACAGCGCCATTGCTGTTGTTAAGGAGTTAGAGATACTAGAAGTGTCAATACTGGCTTGATTTGGTATAAAGTGGGACACCTTCCAACCTATGTGTCCCAGTGGAGTGCATTCTAGAAGCCTCTATGTCATAGTGAAGTTCTAGTGCAATCATTTGCGTGCTGACAGATTTACAGCGCCATTGCTGTTGTTGAGGAGTTAGAGATACTGAAAGTGTCAATACTGGAGTGATTTTATCCAACTGGGTGTCCCAGTGGAGCGCATTCTAGAAGCCTGTATGTCATAATGAGGTTCTAGCGCAATTGTTTGCGTGCTGACAGATTTACACCGCCATTGCTGTTATTGAGGAGTATTATATGCTGGATGTGCCAATTTAGCTAAGTATTATGGAAGAACTTTCTTGTCAAACGAAAGACATTGTTTGACCCCGATTTATGGAAAGATTTTCTATTTTTGCCGATGCAGGCGGCTTTATTGGGAGCTAACGCAACTAACATAAAAAATGAGAGTTAGTTAGATGTAGGTAAAGAAACATTCCGAAAATTTTGAACGAAATAGGTAGGTAAGTAGGCAAGCAGTACGCACAGCGGCGTATAGATTCAGGAACCTCTTTCAGCGCAAGCAAGAACCTAAATAAAATTGGGTATTCCATAGAAAAATTCATACCTTATCAGCAAAAATGTATGGAACACCCAATTTTTTCGGATGTTTTGCAGGTGACCCCATAGAATAAGTTGTTCACAAACACCCTACAAAGTTTGTGTACTGCATAGAAAATAACCCAGCATTGTTTGTTTTTCGCTAAGCTCTTCCAGCAGCTTTATTGCATGGAAGATGATGTAGCAATCACGGCACAGTGGTCACGTGGGATCATCTCACCAAGACTCACCAACGCCGTTGCGAAGATTTACTGACACCATAAAAATAAAACGCGTTTCGAAATATTTGCTCCACTTCACATTATTCAGAACCGCCGGTCAGTGTGGGATCTTAAATTTACTTTGTTTATACATGCACACACATAACACGCCTTTATCCCTCGCGGATTAGGCAGAGCGTTAACGGCCATAAAGATACGGTCGTTATCGCCATGAATGGCAAATATTTAAGAGCCATTTCTGAAGCTCACTGCAATGTGTATTCTACAGGGAACGTTGCTGCCCATAGCTGTGTGGTGCCGGCTTTGAACAGCATCACTCCAATTACGCCCGGGTGTCGTAAAATGCGACTAAGGAATGACTCCAGGGAGCGGGTAGCAGCGTTCCTTGTGAATATTGCACCGCTTGCACTGCCTTCATCTTTTCAGTCCGATCCGTTCTTTTCAGAACAACTCCTAAGCCCAGTCTCGCCCAAAACGCGTGATTGGGCTGGTTGTTTGACGACCATTCAATATTTTCGGCTGAGTCCGAACTCCCCACCGTCCGGCTGCATTTAAAAATTTTTGGTGAGCTTCATCTAGGAAAATTATTAAAACCTCAAAACTTAGTCTCTTTAGCATACCATAAAAAATAATAAAGTTAGTTTCATATCAAACCGACGCCAGCAAAGTTACTGGAAAAAGTTTAAAACCGAGTTTTTGTTACCAAGTCAGAGACGCTAGCTCGTTAAAATTAAGCGTAAAAAGAATAACTGAACTCAAAACTGCAGTTTTTTTGTCTGGTGTAAAAATAGCGGAGAAATTTTACCTTGATGAGGTGTCGAGGTAAATTACTATAAAACGATGTCATTTTAATACATAAACAGGGTAAAAATAATAATGATTTGTTATGCGAAGGTGCCGTGTTTTATGTCGGATCTCGATTTATGAAGGCGTGATTTTTGGAATCGTACACGGAAGTCCACAACCATCCCTCGTAATAATCACACTTTTTGCTTCTATTCACACTTTGCTCGATGTTTTTATTGTTTAGAACGAGTCGATTCATTGGGTCGTTGGACGACGAGGTGTCCCACTTACATGAAGAGAGAGAAAGAGCAGAACGAGTACGTAGCACGCAAAAATCCAAAAATTGAGCTGAAATCATTCTCAAGTATTATTATTTTCGTGTGAGACACTGAGTCAGACACCGCCTACTACAAGGAGCAGGCTTTTGAGATTGTTGTATAACAACTGCGGTCTAAGTGGTCATAGACGGGACCTACGGCATATCAGGCTTCTGACATAGCGAGAAGCCTGCTTTTGAAGGCTAATATCCACTTTATTTCAATTAGCTAGGTACATTCTAATTCTTTCTTAATTTTCTACTGACAACAACTCGCGTCGCAAGGCGCTAGATATGCACTGGCCCCAATACTACTGTACAATGGACATCAAAAACCCATTATGTATTTAGTGTAAAAAAAGCAGACACGGCAGCGTATTTTACGCTTATTTTGCGTAATTTGGATCTTCCACGAATCAAATTGGCGTGACGCAGTAAGAAAAGAGATTTGTTGAAAATATGAACAATCATTTCTACAAGTGTTTACCTACTTCGTAAAAAAAGGAGGAAATATAAAATACAATTATTTAAGGTACTTAGAATAAAAATGAATAAATAAGCATGTAAGTCTGAAATTAAATAGAAAAAAAACTCATGACATGACATAATGAACGGTGTGACCGTAGATAAACTTATGTAAAATAATAATTTAAGATAGAATAAAAAATAAATAAATCGGTATACATGTCAGAAGATAAACAGAAAAAAAAACTCATGACATGACATAATTACCTGTCACATAAACAGATAAAATAGTTTTTTCATATTTCCGGTGCCGTCGTAGTTATTCGATATTCAAAGATTGTTGCCATATCGGTCGCCATTGGCAATCACTTTGGTTTTTTTATAGTCAAGCTTTTTACCCGATTTGATAAATAAGAGCTTAATTTTTTTTAAACTTAGAAAACTTTTATCTCTAATTTTGGGTTTTTTGGAACTTGGATAACATTGTTGTACATGCTGACACATGAACTTTTTTTAGATTTGGCAATTTCGAGATATCGACATTTAGCTATATAAAAAAGCATAATACCTTTAACCTATAAACCTTGAAACCTATGTACCTTTATAAGTAGTATAGGTAACCTATTCTGATATCTATGATCACTTAGACGGCGGTTGTTATACAACCATGTCAAAAGCCTGCTACTTGTAGAAGGCGGTTGAAAAATTCTGAGACTTGTGTTCATCGTCGTTGGATGACTCGGTGTCCCACACGAAAAGAGAGACTGTGATATTGATATCTATGTGGTGTAAAAATGAGTGTTATTTTCGCCATCCTCACATAATAATCCAAAACTTAGATAGTGTTCGGAAGAACAAACTTTTGAAGTCGGTTTTATATTTTTTAGTTTTATTATACTTTTTATTTGTTGTTTCTTAGTTACATTATAAACTTTTTGTCTTCCGCATGTCATCAATTAAACGTTTCCACGTGATTGGTGAATGGTGACGCAAGTTACATTCTTAAGGACCGGTTTGAATGAAGGCCTATCTTAAAGATCGCGCTAAGATTATGCGCCACCAATTTTGGGTGGCCTTTGGTTTAATTCAAGTATACATACAGGGTGTCCCGCTTTTTTTTTTAAATATGTAGTAGGCCCGCATTTGTCTGCCATCTCACCTGGTGGTAAGTGGAGATGCAGACGAAGATGGTACATGCTTGCCTAGATAATGCCTATTCACTCTTGCCTTAAAAAGGCCCAAGTTATATTGTTCCGGAAAAAGATCCGCCAGCAGGGAATTCCACTCTTTAGCCGTTATTAATCGATTGCCCATTAATTGTTGAACGAACTGGTGATAAGAAAGTTTTCTAAGATTTTTTCTTGGAAAAATGTTAAAAGAAGTTGGATCGCCCGTATAGAATGTATTACACCTACTGACAAAGGTGGATATGCACATGAGATGCACACTTAGCGCACGACGGAGCGCTAAAACATCGCAGCGGTCTGTCAGATCTATACATTTCTAATGTCAATCCCCAACTGCTGTTGACGCAGCGCTGTCGCAGCGACTGTACGAATGAAAATTCATTTTCCTTTTTTTTGTATTAACATCGACGCTGACGATAATTTCTTTCGACTCCTTCTAAATTATTTAGGTATATTTCGGATATATTTATGATGTTTGACGCGAGGATAAAAAATATTTCATTATTTGTGATAGACGAACTTTCAGAAGTATATTATTAGCCGACTACAGCAAAGCTAAAAGGAAGGAATATTGTTAATACTCGAAGGAAAAAAATTGGATCTCCCGTATTAACAATGCTGAGTGATAGAGCATTTTGTATGGAGTGTTATTTTTTTCGAATTTTGAATAAACAATATTTGAGATTGGTGGCTAAGAGTGTCCAGAATCTAGATTTTTTCTTTAGACCACTTAAAGAGGGACACCCTATATGATTTTTAAGAGCATTCTACCGTAAATTTTTATACCTTACAAAGCACTAGTTTCTCTTTGCTACGTGATATACATATATCTTTTGCCTTTGAAGGAAGCACTTTGTCATCAAAGTTTCCTAATAAGTATACCTGCTGTTGGATAATGAGTGTAATTAAATTAACTTGCTCGTTAAATTATTAAATTAAAATGGCTCGTTCATGTAGCACATATTATTATGAGAAACGAGACTTATTATATAACGTAGACAAAGTATGGTTTTGAAATATGAAATTTAAATAAATTGTTTATACTTACTTAAGTGTGTCACAAGACTGTAAATAACTAATGTCGTTGAACGACTCGGTGTCCCACACGAAAAGAGAGAGAGAGACTAATGGCGACAGTGCGGCGTGGACGCATAGGCACGCATGACTCTCCGCCCGACGAAAAACCACCGATTGGTTCGAAACGTCGCGAAAACACACAAACATGACAAGTGAGTGATCCGGAACATTATTTCTTGTTTTCTGTAGAAGAGGTGGAATAGCTTATTATAGTGTGATCACACTCAGTGTAAGTAATTGTAAAACAAACGCGTTTCAATGTAAATACTTGTTTAGTATTAAAAGACAACAATCGTGAGAACTTACTTAATGTTCTGATTATACAATTTAATGAAAAATTCCACCAATTTGTAGCATTTTATCATACAAGAGCTCAACTTAAAGTGGTCATGAGAACTTCAAGGTGGTCACATCTTTGAATACACTAAAAAAAACATCAAGTTCTCCATTCAAGGTGTTCTGTTTGAGGAATAACAAAGGAAACTGCGAATGTAAAACGTAACCACTTTAATGGCTAGCGACAGACTGACAAATCAAAAACGATGAGCAAATACCCACATACATCATATCCCTCCACCATTATTTTAAGAACTAAGCTTAACTCAATTAGTCTACACTTTATAATTAACATTTTTATTTCTGGTTGCTCTAACGGGTCTATTCTGGTTGATATGCAGATCAGGTGATTCAGTGACTGGATCGTTTGGACTTTCTGGAGCTATTACAGGCAAAGTTTTTCCTGCATCAGCATCGTCTCTGTCTTCTGTGACCAATTCTTCGTCTCTCGTCTCTCCCACTTCATTTGTTTCCACGACTTGATTCTGTTCTAAATTAGAAGTATTTAATTCTTCTTCAGGCAATGATTCGAACGATAAATCGCTTCCTTGGTTATCCATTTCTGTTCCGCCACAGGTAACAATTTCTTCGACTGATTGCCTTTCATCAACTTCATTAGCGGTTAGGTCATCATCCTCATTCTCTACTCGATCATCATTGTAATTCCCAACGTCACTGATGTCTTCCCAGTCGTATGACAAATCTCTTCCTTTATATGCCAATAATTGATCTACATGTTTATTTACCTTAATGTCCAACTCAGGAACAAATACTTTGTACATTCGATTACCGATTATGTTTTTGACGAAACCAACTTTCCAAGTAGTTTTGGTACCATTTTTATAATAATGTTTTACTAAAACTTTATCACCTAACTTAAATTTTGTACTCCTGCGTCCACCGTACTGCCTATGCTGTAAGATCTGATTTTCCAACACATTGTTACTAGCTGTAGTTGACAATGACATCGATGAAGGTGGAATTTGTACACTTTTATCATCATTTTTACAATCAACACGCATCATATCTAGTCTACAACGCAAAGGACGACCTAATAACAACTGGGCCGGTGAAAATCCTGTTGTGCAATGTACACTATTTCTATAATCGAATAGGAATTTGTTTAATTTGTTTTGAATAAACTTTTGTGTATTTTGTTCTGACACAATAATTTTTAATGCCTTTTTCACCGTCTTAACGCTATTTTCTGCTTGTCCATTTGACTGAGGGTGGTAAGGTGCTATTTTTAAATGTTGTATGCCGTTATGAATGCAAAACTCCTCAAACTGCTTCGAACAAAAATTAGTTGCATTGTCTGTTACAATGGTGCGCACTAAACCAAATCTACTGAAAACTTCGCATAATTTCCCAATTACTGCCTCACTATCAATACTTGTCATTATAAAACACTCTAACCACTTGGAATGTGCATCAATAATAACTAAAAATTGTTTCCCCTGTAAAGACAACATATCGAGATGAATTCGCTCCCATGGATGCTTCGGGTACGGCCAGGAAGCGAGCGGTGTACGTGGTGGTGCGCTACGTAAAGTGTTACATATTCCACAAGAACCAATCTTTTCTTCTATATGTTTATCTATATTTGGCCACCACATACGTGTCCGTGCTTCTGTTTTTGTTTTAACCACACCGAAATGCGAGTTATGTAACTCATCTAACAAACGTTCCCTAAACACCACTGGCACTACTACTCTGTGCCCGCGCATTACACACCCGTTTTCTATTGCCAACTCAAAACGACAATCATAATATGGCTTTAAATCAGAATTTGTATTTTTTATCGGCCATCCATTACTTATACACTTTTTTACTTCCTTTAAAACACTCTCTAATTCTGTTTCTTTTTTTATATCGTTAATGGTAATTGGTTTAAAAATCGAATTTGATATAAAATTTATATACAATGACTTATCTATGTCCTGATTTATATCATCTGATCCTTCATTAATATCTATAGAGCGAGATAAAAAATCTGCTACATTCATCTCACTCTTGATGTACTCAATATTAAAATTGTAAGCCGTTAAGAACAGCGCATACCTCTGCAACCTATTTGCTGCCATATCAGGTACCCCTTTCTTACTCCCAAAAATAGATAACAAAGGTTTATGGTCCGTACGAAGTATAAAAGGAATGGTACGACCATACAAATAATGGTGAAATTTTTTTACCGCAAAAATGATAGCCGTTGCCTCTTTTTGTATTTGAGCGTAATTACGCTCCGCTTTGGATAAAGAACGCGATGCATACGCAACTACGCGCTCTGTACCGTCTGGTTGTCTCTGTGAGAGCACTGCTCCAAGACCAAAAGGGCCCGCGTCTGCGGTTACCACCGTAGGTAAATCCGGTGTATAGTGCGCCAATACCCGCTCTGAGGCCAGTTCCTCTTTGATTTTCTTGAAAGCGCATTCTTCTTTTTGACCCCAATGCCACTTTGTTTCCTTTTTCAATAAATTAAAAAGAGGGCTAAGTACGCTGGAAGTATTAGGTACGAAACACCTGTAATAATTTACCATACCTAAAAACGACTTCACTTCACTCACATTTTTAGGGCTACTGCAATTTAATATAGCGTTAACTTTTTTTTGTGATTTGTGCAACCCCGACTTATCAATACGAAATCCTAAATACTCCACTGAGTGTTTGAATAATTCACACTTATCTGGACGGAGGCGTAAACCAGCGTCCTGCAGTCTGCTAAGTACTTCCTCTAACCTTTTTAAATGAATTGTTCTGTTCGGCCCTGTAACTAAGATATCGTCAAGGAAAATACTAACGCCATCTATTCCCTTTAATAACTGTTCGATTGTGCGTTGAAAAATAAATGGAGCGTTTGCTAAACCAAAGACTAAACGGTTAAACCTGAATAAACCTTTATGTGTGTTGATACAGGTTAAATGCTTAGTATCATCCAACTCTAGCTGGTTATATGCCCTTGAGAGATCTAATTTTGAAAATTCCTCTCCTCCGTGCAAGTTCGCAAACAAATCCTCTATTCGTGGAAGAGGATAATTATCCAAACAAAGAACTTTATTGAGAGTGACCGAGAAATCCCCACAGATCCTGATATCCCCATCGGGCCTTAAAACCGGCACTATAGGGGTAGCTATATCTGAGTACTCCACTTTCTCTATTATACCTAAATCTAATAAACGATCTAATTCTTTTTCCACTTTGGCTTTAAGCGCCAAAGGAACCGTCCTATGCTTAAAAAACTTTAACTGGGCATCCGTTTTAATTTTGAGTGAAATTTTATGCTTGTTAAACCTACCTAATTCATTTTTAAATAGGTTTGAATACTTATTTATCAACATATTTTCCGTACTATCCTTTTGCAAGTTATTGCATTCAATTCTACATAATTGTAAACCAAATGTACTAATAAAATCTCGGCCTAATAACACCGGTCGCTCGTCGCTCGTTTCAATTACGAATAATCTAATAGTTTTAATGAGTCCCTCAAACGTAACTGACAAATCTACGTAACCTATCGGTATAATCTTGCTACCATTATAGCAATTTAATACCACTTTACACGGTCCTAGCTTGTATGTCGATTGTAAACATGATTGATAAGTACCTAACGGTAACACCGAGACGGCGCTGCCGCTATCAATTTCGCATAAAATATTGAATCCGTTCATAGTTACCATCTGACGCATTGGCTCGCCATTTACACACTCAATGCTAAAAAGATCGTAATTACCTTCAACAATGTCGCCGTCAACCACATCCAAGAAAAATTGGTTTCGCGTACCAGACTTGTTGTTACACATCCTCATAAGGTGTCCTTTACATAAACACTTTCGACAAACGAAATCAACATAACGGCACTTGTCTTTTGTATGTGAACGTAAACCGCACACTTCACACCGTATAGAACTCGCGTTAACATTTCGTGATGAGTCACGCGTAGGTCTGCCAGCGCTCGCACTCCCGCCGCCGCTGTTGACTGCCACACCACCAGCTGACCGGGCGCGCATTGCGAAAACCGGTTGCGCCGACGACTCGCCGCTGCTAGACGGCCCGTTCTGGCCCAAATGTAACGCTAAACGCGCACACCGCACACTTTGAGCTAACTCCACCGCCTTACTAAAAGTTAATTTATCGATGTCCTCCGCAAACAACTTTTCCTTTTCTTTCGACGGTACCAAGCCAAGTACAAAACGATCACGTAGCTCGATTTCGACGTGCTCCTTCTTATAGCCACAATGTTGAATTAGATTTCGCACTCGCGCGGCCCATTCACTTATTTCCTCTCCTGGTCGTTGTTGCGCCAAACTAAATTTCAGCCGTTCACCAAATGAGCTTTTCTTTCCCTTGAAGTTTTCGTCTAATAACTTTATCAAATCATCATACTCCGTGTCCTCTATAGCCTTCGGAAAAACAAGGTCTCGCGTTACACGGTAGGTATCTTCCACAAGTGCAGTTAACAATAAAGCCCTGCGCCTCACTCCAGCTTTATCTGTATCCTTATTGACACCATTTGCCTCACAGTACTGAGTGAAACGACTTTTAAAAATATCCCACTCCTGCACTCTGTGATCGAACGTGAGACTGCCGCCTAACATTGCGCTTCCTTGTACTGCCATTATTTCACTTTAATAGGTACACTTTCGAATCTTCCGTTTCCAAAAAGTGCACTGATATTTTATTTGCACGCGTAAGATAATTATCGTCGCCAAAATGTTCTGTTTGAGGAATAACAAAGGAAACTGCGAATGTAAAACGTAACCACTTTAATGGCTAGCGACAGACTGACAAATCAAAAACGATGAGCAAATACCCACATACATCATACAAGGATTTGGAACAAACGTGTTATTGTGTGGATCTCGGAGCCGCCATTTTGGACGAACTGATTTATGCGTATGCGCACTTAACTTGTCAGTTGTCACACGGGATTGAAGTTTTATCTGCTCGCCCTGAAATGAGTCTTTGTTCTTTATGGAAATTAGCGGAAGAATTTGGTAAATCACATATGTGATTGACCAAGATATTTCC
Source organism: Keiferia lycopersicella (assembly GCA_029255805.1). NCBI lineage: Eukaryota > Metazoa > Arthropoda > Insecta > Lepidoptera > Gelechiidae > Keiferia > Keiferia lycopersicella. Next base: position 13,645,226 of record JARACZ010000011.1, on the reverse strand, counting down.
CAAGATAAATTATGGATCCGGAAATAGCTGGGTTGATTTTTCGGAAACTTACGCAAAGATAAGTTTTTGTCAATTTGATATTTTGGGTTCATTACATGTATTGGAAGGCATGTTAAACTCCATCTCATAGTCCAGCTAACACTTAGCCATTGACAAATTAGCAATAATCCAGAAGATTCTATAAGAAAATATGGTAGCCGATTGTTTTTTGTGTGGGTCACCGAGTCGTCCAACGACCCAATAACCCGTAGCCGATTGAAAGACTGACACAGGGTTTGTCAGGTCATTCATCAAATTCGTGTCCCTTATGAAAGGAGAACTACTTAGTAGTCTGAAAGTGCTAGTAAATCTTCCATATCTGCCTTTAACCAGATATTCTGAAACATTCTTTGTTCATGTTTTTTAGGTCTTTACTCATAGTTCTTTGACCCTGGTTTTTGCCTTCATTTCGGCTGGCCTTGTAGCCTATGGAACTATTTCCTCAATTAGCTACATGACTACACTATACTTATTATTGCTTTGTACGTACGTGCCTATTTGTTTAAGATTGTTTTGTTAAGATTTCTTTAAATTATGGTAGTTTTAGATTTTGCAAAGCGATATCATAAGTTGGATGGCAATATTGACGTCTGGACGGGAAATAATAGGAGGATCAGTACAAAATTATGTGCTGCTCCCAACATTAAAAAAAATACTATAAAAACATAGTTGTAGTACTTATTGCAGTACAGATACTGTTTTTTAGTGCTGGTTTTATGTTTTTGGCCCTGTTACCATCAAAACTAAGCCTGACAGCTTGGTGGGGAGCAAGGGCTCACCCGGAAATAATTGAATAGTTGTTCAAACTATCAGCCCAATCACGCTCTTGAGACGAGATTGGGCTTAGGAGGTGTTTTGGGAAGAACGGGTCGGACTAAAAGAACGGATCGGACGTATGGAAGGTATTTTTTTTTAGTTTTGAATGTTTCCTAGACTATAACTGAAGATTGTAACATAATAACAGCCGCTTATTTACTTACGCTTGTTTGTGTAAGGCAAGGGCCAATGTTATGAACTTCAAATGTTAGCCTATCAATAATGTTAACTACGTGGTGCCAATTTGTTTGTGGAACTCAACACCCTGAGGGTCTAAGCACAGACTACACAGCGCCAACAGTTACAGATGGTTCACTTAGTACATACATACATACATATATCCTTGGCAGGCCGAGCCTTTATCCCTTGCGGGGTAGGTAGAGCGATAGTGGCCGTAAGAATACAGCCACTACCGCCACGTCTGACATTTTTGAGGATTGTTTTCCAAGGTTTTTTCAGAAAACATGTGTATCACTATAGTGAAAGGTTGTCAGCATGTCACCTAAAAGTTATAATACACCAATACTCTCGAGTCTGTTGGTCGGCATCACACGGTATTACTTAGTACATACTACTAAAACAGCCACTACAGTCCACTGCTGGGTACTTGTCATACTCACCACACTTGCAGGCCGATTGGCAAGCATCTGGAAAATGTGGTATTTTCAGGGAACGCTGCTACAGTACCTTACTACGCACTCTTCTACATATTCAATATTATTTTAATCAGGCGTTTTCAAACGATCTAAAATCAAAAAACATCGGCCAATAAGAACCGTATTTATAAACTGCACTCAATACTCTGAGATCAATCTTGATTGCGACTTTGAGATGCTGGTATTATTTGACAGATGTCAGCTTGCTGGTACTGACATCTGTCAAAATCGCTCTTGAGATCAATCTTAGTTGCGATTTATGAAAATGGACCTGAAAAAGAGCGAGAGTGCTGAGTGAGCCTTCTGTACACACTTTATTATGGGGTCTCAAGTAATATACGGTTTGGTCAATGTTCGTGCTGTGTAACAGTTTATCTTACTCCTTTCCCTGTTAGGACATGCCTTGTACAAATATTAAATGAGTTATTTCTATACAAAAACTACAACTTTATTATAATATATGTAGCTTCTATCTAAAGAAACTCATTTTGTTATGTTTAACGACTCTCGACTCGGTATAGGTAGGTACCTATTCCTACATATATTAATAAACAATTTTTTTACGGAATGTTTGGGATGTCAAAAAGTAATTAAAAAGAAGTTGTATAAAATTGTTCTTTGACGGGTATTCGATTTGAAGTTGTACTTTAAAATAAATTTACTTGTCTGAATTTACAAATTGACTTTAATATTTTAACAAAAAGCTTCGATAGATGTCTTAATAAATTTTATTTGACCATTCATTGCACAAAAAAAGAGATACAGGACTAATACAAGAAGAAAAAGGAAACAACATGCACTGCTTATTTCTGTAAAGAAATTTCTTACAGCAGACCTATGAGGAGTGAGAACTGCATTCAGATAGATTCAAGACAGATTCAGATTCGTCTTTGGACAGATTTACCTGACGTAAAGCAATGTCAAGTAATTTAAATTTAAAATCATTCAGCACAGACATACATACATACATACATACATATATCGGGCCTTTATCCCTTGCGGAGTAGGCAGAGCGTTAACAGCCGTAAGAATACGGTCGCTATTGCCACCTCTGACAGTTTTGGGGATTGTTTTCCAAGGTTGTTTCAGAAAACATGTGTATCACTAAAGTGACAGGTTGTCAGCCTGTCGCCTCAAAATTGTAATACACCAATACTCTCGAGTCCCTTAGTCGACTCTTACGACACCCACGGGTAGGATGTGGGGTGATGCTATTCTAAGCCGGCATCACACGGCACGGCATCATTCAGCACAGCTATAAACAAAACTATAAAATGAAAGTTAACTATAACCAAAGACTATAATATTACAGATTATTATAGTGCAATTTGTTTCGAAGGTTAACTTCATCATACGTTAAGTACCCACCTACATACTTACTTTGAAATTATAACTCTTATCTCAATGTCATAAAGTTCAACGATGATTAAATTTTCGGGTTCAATTCACATTGTAATGAATTTGTTGCAGACTCTTTTCTGCGGCTTCTTTCTACTGGCCGGTTGGTGGACCTTGACAGACAGACGCGACAGACATTGACTTGACGGAACTAGGAAAACGACGATCGACTGACTGTGACCTAATTTTTATTTGATTTAATAAATATGTTTTAAATTGAAAATATATCGTTTTCGTCTCTTCATGTGGTCCTATCTCGCGAAAGACACCAACCTATGGAAATACACAAAATCGAAGGGGACAATGACACCGCCACCGATGCGAACGCGACCGACATCGCACGGTGGTGGGCCAGCAGCGGGCGTCGACGACAACGGCGTCCCTGCAGACGGGAGCGGTGCCGCAGCGACTAGCGGCGCCGCTACTAAGGACATCACACCGGACAAAGACCACGACCAACCACGTTCGACTCGACGAGGAGAAGCCGACCGCGACATCTCGTGCCGGTCGAAGAAAAGTTCATCGTCGTCGGCATTGAGAAGACGACTTCGTTTACAAGCCATGCAATCCAAAGCCCGCATAGAATTGCAACTTGTAGAAGAGAAATTACGGCTTATGAAATGGGAAGCTGAAGCGGAGTTAGAAAGGAAACAGCTGGAGGAACAGCTAGAACTCGAACTCGAGCTGGTTCGCGTCAGTTTGTGCAAAACGGCGAAGCGCAACCGAACTACCGTGAAATGCGGAGTTCAAGAAAATGACGCATCAGCCAGCCCAGATGTACCAGCGCCACGGCCCGCTTTGGACGGACCGGTCGTAGCCTGCATTCTACCCTGCACTCCGCCGGCCCCCTGTGAGGGATCACTCAGCGTTGCAGACACCAGCTGTTTCCCTGAGCCAGCAACCTCAACCCTGACCACGACTACACCGAAAGACGCAGTTTCGCCGACCGACCAGCCTGCACACCGCGGTACCGAAGCCGCCGTCCGCTCGCGCAAGCGGCGCGCCAAGCCGTGCAGCCGCCGCGCCGCGGTCGCCCTTCGTCCTTGCAAACGTCGCGCCAAGCCGCGCAAGTGCCGTGCCATCCGCCCGTGCCAGCGGCGCGCTACGCCGTGCAGCCGCCGCGCCGCCGTACGTCCTAGCAAGCGTCGCGCTTACGCCGTGCAATGCAAGCGTCGCATCCTTCGCTCGCGCAAGCGCTGTGCTGCGTCGTGCCGCGCTGAAACGCCGCCAGCAGTAGCAAGCAAGGCGCGCCGCCGTCTGTCTTCGGTCGCCCCACTGCATTGCCGCCCACCTGAGACGGTGACCACGCACTCGCACTAGACCACAGATGCCACTTCGGAATCCGTAACAACCCGACCCTCGCTACTCCAAACGGATGCCGAGTAACGCCAACGACACGGCTTTTGAATTGTTTTTTATTTTTTTTGAATTTAGTTATTGTTTTTACTTTTACTTTTATAATTTGTATTGTATTACCTTTTGTTATATTGTACGTACTTGACATGACCTGACGACGGTAGGTACTGGACTTACTTGACATGACATATGACCGTTATTTAGACATTATACCATTCGACATTTTTGAGAATTGACATTATAATTACGAATTTATTGACTTTGACCGGACGGAGTCTCAGCTTGCCCGACCGCACTGACGGAATTGATGACTGACTGACTATTTACTGACTGGCTCGACCGTCCGACCTCACGACTGTCATGTAACTGGGTAAGGCATGGCAAGACAGGCCAAAGCCTTCACCTGACGTGGGCTCAGTTACATGGCGGGCCTGACATGGCCCTACTTACTGACTGGCCTGACATGGCCTCACTGCATGACAAACTTATAGCCCTGACCTCTGACAGTAGGTTACATAACTGAGACTGCTGACGACTGACCAGGACCCTGACCAGGACCTACCCAGGACGCGACTGACAGTTGTTAGGGTAACTGACGAGACATGACTAGGACAGGACCGACGACCAGTAGCAAGGCTCTGCAGACTTGAGTCAGCGCCAGACCTTGAGTATTGGTTTCCAATACTGGGGGTGAGGATGTTGCAGACTCTTTTCTGCGGCTTCTTTCTACTGGCCGGTTGGTGGACCTTGACAGACAGACGCGACAGACATTGACTTGACGGAACTAGGAAAACGACGATCGACTGACTGTGACTTAATTTTACGTGATTTAATAATAAATACATTTTGTTGTAAAGAAGACCTCGTTTTCGTCTCTTCAGAATTCTTTAGGCGTATCTTATAGAGATGTGCCTTACGAACATTTGTAATTCGTGAATACTAATACTTACAAATATAATTTCGAATTATGGTATTCAACATTTTTGGAACACTTACCTATCAAATTTTCAAAATATCATAAAGGCATGTGATGTGTGCTTATGTGAAAATTTTTCACCACAGGCTGTATTTAACCAGCGACTTTCGCAATCTGTTGATTCGGGGTTAACTAGCCTGATTTACAATACAAAATGATCCTTTTTTGACGTCTTTATAATGAAGGACGCAATAAAACGACAACCAAACTGTTATATTACGTCCAAAACGTGAAAGAAAAGTCCGTAGTTTTCAGTGTCAAAGCTTTAGAAATAGGAAATAAATCGCAGGAAATTATTTGTGAATATTCGTTAGGCACATCACTAGAACATGTTGGTAAATCTGCATTATCTTGTAAATTCGAACCGTAACGATAATGTGGAGTGGGCTTGATCATGATGTCTTCTTCCATACAATGTTGCAACAACATGATGTTGCTGGCCAGGTATGAAGATAAGGCAAAGTGAATAATACCCTGTTTAATCGATTAGGTTTTTTGTGTGGTCCGACTGAGAATAATATTAGAGCATTACCCAATTTCTTTCCGTAAAAGGGCATCTCAAAATGTGTGGGATACAGAGTTGGCAAGTTGCCTTTAAAACAAAGACACTGAATGATCAAAACTGTCTAGACAACCAAATTTTACGCTTAAGTAGCGCCGTGAGGCACTAAGTAAATTACAATGTAGGTACAGTTACTTTCCTTTATGAATATTCATCAAAATAGGATTAGCAAAACATAAACAGTGCGTAGGTGAAGAGGGGCTGAGATAAACGTCTTAAATGGGATATGAGATATTCTTATGTAAATGCCGTATAAATAGGGACGCCATATGGTAGAATATCTCTAATATTAAAGGCTTTTACGGCGCGTAATAGACGGCAGTCTGAAAATATATTAAAAACCTAGCATAAGAACTATCAAGTAGAGTTTATTCAATTAAACATCTGGGTGTATCAATCTACTATATGTAAATCTCAGGTTTTCTATAAATGATTTTAAATCAAAACGCTAACTATTATTATACAAATGTCTTCAAATTCTGTATACTTGAAATGAAAGAGGTCGTCAATTAAATCGCACTTCGCGGTATCATAAAAAATGGGTTTTATTTTACTTTGGAGGAAGCCCAGAAATAAATCCTGTTTATCCTTAATCAACTCACACTTCTTAAGGACGACCGATGTGGCGCAGTGGTAGTGCGACTGCCTTTGACGCTGAAGGTTCCGGGTTCGATTCTCGGTGGGTCACTCACAAAGTTGATATTTATCACCTTGTGAATTTGTTCCCAGTCTGGTGAGGACATTGCGGGCTGAACCACCCGATTGTCCGTAAGTAAGATGGTTCCGTGTTTCGGATGGCACGTTAAGCCGTAGGTCCCGGTTGCTGTCTATGATCACTTAGACGGCGGTCGTTACACAACCACGTCAGAAGCCTGCTACTTGTAGTAAGCGGTTGAACAATTCTGACACTAGGGTTCATCGGGTTGTTGGACGACTCGGTGTCCCACACGAAAAGAAGAAGAAGGTCTGCTGGAAGAAATTTCTTTAGAAATAAGCAGTAAGAAGGTATCTATTGTTCCTTTATGCTCATGATCTGTGTCATATTTTTTCTTGTGTAGGTACAATAAATTGTTAAATAAGTAAATAAATCCAAAATTACCGAGTTTTTCATTTCACCCGCAACATTCTCCATACCTTCTTATTTGTATTGGTAATTGAATTTTCGCCATCGAATGTATTCATGTAGTGCGTAATTCGTGTAATCTTTACAAAGTCGGTAAAAAACCGACTGCTTGAATCAATCAACATTTTGGAATTGGGCGCCTTTGTACGAGCGGTTGTAAGCGCTTTTCAATTTTCGGTTGGTGGTTGGTTATTTTTGTTGCCATTCAATGTTTTTGTTGTATTAAATTTTAGGTGAAAGGTAATAACAATATCCATTAACAAACGGCATCATTTTACGCAATAGAATTCTATTATAAAAAATGCTGTATATATAAAGTTTGTACTAGCCTACGACACCGATGTACAGATATACCTAGGTTACGAAAGGCTGTTAGGAAAATTATTAAAAGTAAAATATTTTTCAAAAGTATATACTCCTATGGAACGCAGTACCAACCAATATCACCGAACCTTACATATAAAATGTACGTTTAAAATGAATTCACTATTTGCGTTTCTCTGTCTGTCTGCCATGGACGGCGCTATCAACGCAAACCACGCAACGGATTTTGATGCGACACTATAGAGTGATTCCAGATGTTATTTGATAATTGATGATAATACATGCAGGGTAAAAGTCGTAAACAGACCAAATTTTTTTTACTTACCTACTAGTCGGAAGTGGTAATGTGGTTTAGCTGTCGGCTACAACCGCTACAGTGATATATTTGGTAGCTGCGGCGGGCGTGGTCTACCAACACAACAGATCTAGCGGTCAGTGTGGCCAACTTGACAGTAATCTGCAGGCCATATCAATAAATGTGTGACACCAGTGACAACAGTACGCTTATGATGCGTACAGCAACATGGACTTTCTCTACACCTTTGTGTCAAAATTATTTACTTGTTTTGATGAAACCTATATGATTCTACACGTCTAAAGTCCAAGATAAGTATCTATCTCTACGAGATGCATCATAAACCTACAGTGTCGTTTGACTCGGTGTCCCACAGGATAGAAAAAGAGTGTGCTACTATATGTGACGAGTATATTTATGCTCGTTCAACCTAATTTTAAAGTTATCGAACAATAACTTTGGGGAAATTGTGTTGACAAAGATCTCTGCTATTTTCGGATCTACCTACATTTGAATGCAATCCCTAAACTAAGAAACATAGGCTACTTTTTACTGAAACCTTCATTCCTATGAGAATGGCTACAAGCGCGTTCTTCTAGTGAGTAATAAAAAACACATTTTATAAAATAACATAAAATAATCAAGTTCACCAAACCATACAGAAATCCGGTATATACGGCCACACCACACCACTATTTGCATACAATGACCAGACACAATTCAGGGCGCGTCGCAGCGTTTCGGAGGGCACGGTGTCTTGTACCATCTGTATTTGATTGCCAGTTCTTGCGCCATTAGCTGTGATCAAGATAGAGTCAATTTGTCACCAAGTCGCATAATATTTTAATTTTAGAGGTTTACTTAGGCCTCTATAAGACTTCAGCGCAAAAATAACGCTGCGCTAACGTAGGTATGCACCTGTCAGATCCATACTAGAAACGTCACTCTCTGCGCGAACACAGCATCGTGCGTTGTACATGCGTCGCGAGCAATTTTTTTATGGGGATTGACGTTTCTAGTATGGATCTGAAAGGCGCACGTTAGCGCAGCATTATTTTTGTGCTGAAATGTGAGAAACTCCGTATGTACATTCCACACATTTCGAACCGACTTGGATCTCAATAATGCGTCTAAGAATTTGACAATCCTTTAAATCGTTAATACAATAGGGTTTGACATGTAGTCCTTAAATCCTGTCACATTATCAGACCACCCTGGGGCGATAAGCTTCTGTTTTGAGGATCAAATGGAGGGATCAACGTCATAGCAGCAGTTCCGGAGGAGCTAAGATTTGAAAAAGTGAAAGATGGAGAGTATTGAATTGAATTATGAAGCGAGTAAGAAATAAGTTTTATTTTAGAGAAGGTACATTTTGTTTTTATTTAGAACTTCGATAATAGAAGACACACCACACAAACTTGTTGCAGTTCTTTGATTGAACATAAAATTTTCTTATGAAACTGGTCAGCCCATGATTTTTAAATGGCTCTTAATAGGTATAGCGATTTTATAAATTAATACAAACCTATAATAGTCTCGATCATATACTTACTTATCCATACATATGTAAAATATGTTTGAGTTATGTTCTGGCAGCACAGCGACCCGAAAGAGGCAAGTCCGCGAGTTTGAGGAACAGCGTAAAGCAGACCTCGACCCTAAGCGCGATGAGCTGACGGCCCGTCCACCCGTCCCCATTAACTATAATTATGTTAATGGCAAACTCACGTGTCCACACTGCACGGGAGTTTACTGCCAAAATTGGCTACAATAGCCATCTCCGGGCGCATCAGCGCCGATCTGATTAGGAGTGAAAGTGGTCGCCATGGCCGAAATGGGTCGGAGAGATCATCATCCTCATGTTTGAGAATTAGTAACACACGTAGTAATATGCATAAAATAAAGTAAAATTGTTTCGATAGATATTCCACGCAAAATGTCTTTTGTCAAGTTGTTAGAGAATGCTGGGAGTGGAGTACTGGATGCAGGTACTCACACTATACTAACACTTCAATTCAATCATGCATACCCAGGGTTTCTGTGATGGCGTCATCACATCTGTACTTTTCTTCAATCTAATTTGGGGCCTATTTGTGGCACCTTCGAACGCTGTTGAGAACATACATTAAAACATTATGTCGCCTCAAAATTACGCCGCGTTCAACATGACAGCAATTTGAGGTCACATTTTAAGTAATTTATTACCTATTTACAATTTATTTACTCTGAAATTGCGGAACATTGAACACTTACTAATTTTACAAAGTATTATAGAATAGTTATTAGTTGGTTATCGCACTGGACGATAGATATTGCTCTTACAGCCGACAGCCGATATTGCTGTGCTGTGTGACAGACGAAATGACAACATCTGACAGCCGAAATTTGATTCGGCAACGCGTGCGTGCCCAGTTTCAGAAATGTTCGTTTTTTTATGCGAAAATCTGCTACTTACAATGCTTGTATCACACGTTCTACTTTACTTATCAATTCCCACATTGAGAGTTCAAAAATTGGCAAATATTTTTGGTTATGAAAATATCAAGTGAAAGAAGTTTAAAAACGTGTGGTTAGGCTAGTGGATTGAACTTTGAGCACCTTGTCCAGATTTTTGTGTGGGATTCCTTAAAAAACCGGACAAATGAGTTTGAAGTGCTGTATCAAAGTGAAATGATTTATTTCCATGTAGATTCACAACCAACACCTTAAGATTATTAAGTACAACATGTAAATGGATAATTCATTGTAATGGATAAATCATTGTAGGTAAACAAAAAGAAAATTGTAGCCTGACCAGCTTTGAGGCAGTGCCTTTAATTTTTTTTTCCACTTTGTGCCGTGTTTAAAGGTACTACCTAGTCACATATAATACATTGAAAAATTAAAATTTGTAAGACACAGGCTTACCACACAGCATGTAACTTAGGAATGCCACCATGATAATAATTACCTATATCAAAAAGTATTCAACGTTTAGGTCACTGAAAATTACTTGCCTACATCGCTCTATATTTACACAAAGAGGACATACATACCTACTAGGCAATTTGATATCTCTCTCTTTTCGTGTGGGACACCGAGCAGTCCAACGACCCGATGAACCCACACAACACAAAAATCACGCCTATATCCCTGACGGGGTAGGCAGAGCGTCAGCGACCGTAAAATTACGGTCGGTATCGCCACCTCTGACGAATGTTTGAGGGTCGTTTCAGATAGGTCGTGTGATGATGATGATGATCTCTCCGACCGATTTCGGCCATGGCGACCACTTTGACTCCTAATCATATCGGCGCTGATGCGCCCGGAGATGGCTATTGTAGCCAATTTTGGCAGTAAACTCCCGTGCACAGAGTGGACACGTGAGTTTGCCATTTACATAGTTATAGTTAATGGCGACGGGTGGACGGGCCTTCAGCTGTTCCTCAAACTCGCGGACTTGCCTCTTAACCATCCCGCGCCATTCGGGGCGCTGTGCTGCCAGACTCTCCCATTGAGTGGGCTCAATGTTGCATCGTTTCATGTGTCGTTTCTGAACATCTTTATATCTGAGGAGTTGTCCGCCATGCTTTCGTTTGCCCTCCTCTAGCTCAGAATAAAAGATGCGCTTCGCCACTCTCTCCTCCGACATCCGGGATACATGACCGCACCACCGAAGCTGACGACGCATCAGATAGGCCTCAATGCCACCAACATTGGCTCGTCTCAGAACTTCGGTATTGCGCACTCGGTCGGACCATCTGATCTTCATGATGGTGCGAAGGCATTTTAGGTGGAAGCGATCCAGAGTGCGTATGTGGTGTCGATACACACACCAAGTCTCGGAGGAGTATAGCAGGTTTGGCAGCACAATCGCCATATATACAGAGATTTTTGTGGCTAGCTTTAGGTCGTGCGAGCAGAAAACCTTGGAACACAACTTCCCAAATGCTGCAGCTGCAGCACTGATTCTGCTGTTGATCTCAGCATCAAGGTTACACTTAGATGTTATAGTGTTCCCCAGATAACGAAACTTATCAACCTGTTTCAGCACATCCTCACCAAGCATCGTCGTGTATCACTATAGTGACAGGTTGTCAGCCTGTCGCCTAAAATTACAATACACATGAAACCCTCGAGTCCCTTAGTCGGCTTTTACGACACCCACAGGAAAGAAATGGGGTGATGCTATTCTAAGCCAGCATCACACGGCACTCTAAGCCAGCATCACATGGCACTATGAACCCTAGTGTCATAATTTTTTTAGCGCCTTCTACAAGTAGCAGGCTTCTGAGACGGTTGTGTAACGACCGCCGCATAAGTGATCATAGACAGCAACCGGGACCTACGGCTTAAGGTGCCATCCGAAACACGGAACCATCTTAATTACAGGCAATCGGGTGGTTCAGCCTGGACAATGGCCTAATCAGACTGGGAAAAAATTCATAAAGCGATAAATATCAACTTTGTGAGTGACCCACCGAGGATCGAACCCGGAACATTCTGCGTCAAAGGCAGTCGCACTACCACTGCGCCACATCGGTCGTCAATTTGAAATAAAAGGGTGGAATAAGATCGTGAGTTTGGCGCAAATGCCGACGGTACTTACCCAATCACGCCGTCAGCCTGTCTGTCTGTCTGTACGCCGGCGCCCGTGGGAATAGCGGGGAACAGGACTAAAAGTACTCTCAATTGGATAGGGATTTAACTATTTGTTTACTGTCGATCCAATCGATTCTGTGTGTCTATTTGTATAGTTTTATCGGTATCAACCTATACAGTGTAGGAACAAAAAAACTGAGGCGGATTCAGCACTTAACGCACGACGAAGCGCTAAAACATCGCAGAGGCTCTGTTAGATACATTCTAGAAATGTCACTCCTCATACTAAAACCGCACTCCACGGACGACACTGCATTCATGTTCTTTTGGAGTCTATTTCTTTATCTATCTATAGTATATTTAGTACTAATAACGCATATCATATTCAATGGGTATACCTATTGAATCTGCCATAAGATCTGCTAAGGTGTTTTTTTTTATATGTAATAGGCCCGCATTTGTCTGCCATCTCACCTGTGGTAAGTGGAGATGCAGACGAAGATGGTACATGCTTGCCTAGATAATGCCTATTCACTCTTGAAGTTATATTGTTCCGGAATAAGATCCGCTGGCAGGGAATTCCACTCTTTAGCCGTACGCATGATAAAAGTTGAAGCGAATATCGAAGGTGATATCAGAAACAAACAACTCTATTCCATAAATAAATTGGATGAATGAAAGTATGGATCAGCTGAAGTATAATAATAGCTAAGGAAATAAGCAGACTTCTTTTCTATACCTACTTGTTATCAAACAATCTACTTATCGCATCCAACTGTTTCTCTCTACAAAGTATTTCTACCAAAGAGTAAGTATACACCCAAATGCGATTTTCAAAAAACATCATCCAAATAAGTAAACGTACTTGTTCAAAGAGCCAACTATGAAAAGCTCGCTCCCACACACAAACGGGCTACCCCGGAATACTCACCATTCATAGCTATTCAAATTTCTGCCAAGAAGACCCTTTAACAGAAGAATTCCAGTCTCAAAGTGCTAAATATTCATAAATCCAAACAACAAGCGTACAAACAAACATTCAGCCATGTTGTTAAGATTTCGACTCTAATGACAGGTGGTCTCGAATGTACACGGAAATTATTGAATGTCTGAATGAGAGTATTTTGTAAAGGCTCGAGCTCAAAGAAAGGAATGGCAAGAATGAAGAATTTTACGGAGGTAATGTCAAAAGGAGTGAGTAAAGAAGTACAATTTGGCAAAAGTTTTATACGACGTGTTTAGCGGGGAAAACTTTGGAGTTGTACAGAACAATTTTCACTATGGGACCATTGCTGAAAAACCAGAAAAAAACCAGCAATTTCGGTTACCATAGCTGGATACTCGACAAAATCGAAATGATATACATATATACATACATATATCACGCGTTTGTCCCTTGCGGGGTAGGCAGATCGTTAACGGCCGTAAGAATACGGTCCCTATCGCCACTTTTGTCATTTTTGAGGATTGTTTTCCAAGGTTGTTTCAGAAAACATGTGTATGACTATAGTGACAGGTTATCAGCCTGTCGCCTAAAAATTGTGATACACCAATACTCTCGAGTCCCGTAGTCGCCTCTTACGATACCCGCGGGAAGGATGTGGGGTGACGCTATCCTAAGCCAGCATCAGACGGCATCATCGATATTATATGAAGAGCTTAAATTTAATGAAAGATGAGTTTACAATGGAAATTACTTCATACGCCAAATGACTTTTGCTATACATTCGACATTCCCATACAAAAATGGACCTAAATATGACATGTTTTTCGACAGTTGAACTGACAAAGCATACGAAAAGTTCCTTTTAGTATTTCCTCCTGTATGAAACACAGACACGGGTTAGGACAGTGACGAGACAAATTACATTCATCTCTTGAATAGCAATGACAAGTGTATTCTGACGGACGATTAGTCTTGTGTCGCGAAGATGTCATTTCAGGCCATTCATTGTTGGAACAAGGACGGGACACGCGTTAGGCGGATCGCACACTTAACGCTCGACGGAGCGCTAAAGCAAGGCAGCAGCGGTCTGTCAGCTCCATACTAGAAATGTCAATCCCCATACTAAAACCGCTCAACCGCTGTTGACGCAGCGCTATCGCAGTGTCGTCCGTCGAGTGCAGTTTCAGTATTGGGAGTGACGCTTCTAGTATGGATCTGACAGACCGCTGCGATGTTTTAGCGGTCCGTCGTGCGTCAAGTGTGCGATCCACCTAAAGTAGGCTCTCACACTAGTACAGGACACCGCTCCGGGTCCAATTTCGCGTATTAAACGCCGCCCCAGACACATACATACATACATACACAAACCACGCCTTTATCCCTTGCGGGGTAGGCAGAGTGTCAACGAATTAAAAAATACGGTCGTTATCACAACTTCTAACAAATATTGAGAACAGTTTCGGATAACTCGTGTATCATTATAGCGACCAGTTGTCGCCCTCTCACCTAAAAAAATTGTAATATACATGTAACCGTCCAGTCCCAAAGTGGTTTCTAACGACAGCCGCGTGATCTAAATGGGGTGATGCTATTTAAAGCCAGCATACTTGTAACATGTAGTTTGATAACATAGGGCACTGATGGATTACAGATAGTTATATTTAATTTGGTTAATTCATACGTTCGGGTCAGCGATTAAGTCAATTATAAACCAGATTCGTGGCGCAGGTATTAAATCGACTGTCACTCAGCAATGAGGCGATTTATTTGATCGTTCGTATATGGGGAATGGTATCTTACTTTATTACGCTTCTTATCGCCACGTCTGACAATTATTCAGGGCCCTTAAGATGATCCGCGTATCACTGTAGTGACAAGTTTTCAGCCTGTCGCCTAAAGTTGTAATACGTGGTAATACACATGAAACCCTCGAGTGCCTTAGTTGCCTCTTACAACACCCGCGGGAAGAATTGAGGTGATGCTATTCTATGTCGGCATCACACGGCAACGTCCCAGACACGTCTTTTCGAATGATGATGATAGAATCACCCAAGCCGCCACTGCAGCCATTCTCTCTCTTCGTGTGGGATCCGAGTCATCCAATGGCCCAATGAACCCTAGTGTCAGAATTTTTCAACCGCCTTCTACTTACATGTAGCAGGCTTCTGACATGGTTGTGTAACGACCGCCGTCTAAGTGATCATAGACAGCAACCGGGACCTACAGCTTAACGTGCCATCTGAAACACAGAACCGTCTTTCTTACGGACAGTCCGGTTGTTCAGCTCGCAATGTCCTAATCAGACTGGGAACAAATTCACAAAGTGATAGATATATAGAGTGACCCACCGAGAATCGAACCCTTGACCTTCTGCGCCAAAGGCAGTCGCACTACCACTGCGCCACAATGGTCGTCTGCAGACATTGCGAGTAGATCACACTCCACAAGCTCCTCAAGCAACCGACGCCGGCGGGGTCGCGGAGGTCCCTCATTTCGCCTCATATTGGCAATGTCATCACAAAAAAAACCGCTCCGGGTGACGGAGGAGATTCGGATGCGGTTGCGGGGCATGCGGTTTCAATGTCTCCGTCCGGAGCGACGGCCCGCTTTTGGTAAATTGAGTTTTTTTAAGATAGTAAATTGACATTCTGAGTTGCCAACTTAATTGCGAATGTCAGACTTAGGGCCCTGATGTTTTGCGGATGGATAGACCTATAACATACATACATACATATATCACGCCTTTGTCCCTTACTGGGTAGGCAGAGCGTTAACGGCCGTAAGAATACGGTCGCTATGGCCACGTCTGACATTTTTGAGGATTGTTTTCCACGGCAGTTTCAGAAAACATGTGTATCACATAGTGACAGATTGTCAGCCTGTCGCCTAAATATTGTAATACACCAATATTCTCGAGTCTCTTAGTCGCCTCTTACGACACCCGCGGGAAGGATGTGGGGTAATGCTATTCTAAGCCGGCATCACACGGCATAAAAAAAATTTTCTCAAATGTTACAAATGGTCCAATTTATGTAGATCCGGCAACATGACATTACGCGCACTCTACACCGTTAGTGGGTGCGTTACTGTGGGTGCGCGGGCGCAGGCCTAGTTTCACTCGCGTGGGTCGCCATTGTTTGTGTTTATAGACCGGTTCCTGCATACATAGATATGTGTAAAGTAGAGTAGGTATACTGATAATCCTCAACAATGACATGTAACTTTCAAACAATGATTATCAATACTCTCTCTTTCTCTCTTTTCGTGTGGGATTATCACTTTGGGACTTTGTTCCCAGTCTGGTTAGGATATTCTGGGCCGAACCACCCGATTGTCCGTAAGAAAGATGGTTCCCTGTAGCTGTCTATGATTATACGGCGGTCGTTGCACAACTATATTCAGATGTCAGAAGTGCCGAAGCCGGCCGTATTTTTGCGGCCGTTGACGCTCTGGCTACCCCGCAAGGGATAAAGAAGTGTGTGTGTGTGTATTATTGGTTAGTAGGTCCTGTAGCGGAGGTAGCTGAGGGAAGAAAGTAGTCCAACAGTAGCCGCTAGACTATCATTATAGATCAAGATCAGAAACTAGACTTACCGGTTATAGGCTATACTTGCCTGTATTTACCTAGGTTTGTTTCAAGTAGCGATAGAATAAAAATAATTAAAGGAGGGCCGAATATTCGGTTTATGGTCGGTATTCGGCATATTCGGCAGATTTTCGGAAATATTACTTTTAACTTTTTTTTTGTACTATGTTTGAAAGCCGAATATTTGACCGAGTAAAAAGGTAAGCTTATTGTTTTTCTATCTTTATTTAATTCGTTTTAAATGGTTATGTTCAAGTTGAGTGAATCAGTTTTTTTATATGATGTCAATATTTCTAAGGCGCATCGCACACTTAACACACGACGGACTGCTAAAATATCGCAGCGGTCTATCAGATCCATTGTTCTTGGAGAAGCACAATTACGACGTAGTCTGTTTTACTGAGCACTTCCAAAAAGAACCTGATATTTTGTTAAATTATGAAAATTACTGTATAGCCAGCTCTTTCAACCGAAAATCCGCGATCCATGGAGGCTGTTTAATACTAATTAGAAACAATATTAAATTTAAAGAACGTAAGGATGTGGTCGGACTGTCGGTTGAGAGTTGTACTGAAGTGTCTTGTGTTGAGCTGGAGAGTCATGTTATAGTATGCGTATACAGACCACCTATAGCTAAAAATTTTACCACACTACTAGAAATACTAGAAGATGTACTAAAATTAGTCACAAAAACAAATAAACATGTTATTGTTTCTGGAGACTTTAATGTAGACATTCTAGAAAAAAATGCACTCAGTGATAAATTTTTAGGACTTTTTAAATCATTCAATTTGTCTCATGTATTTTTTGAACCAACTCGTGTGACGCCTACTTCAGCTAAATGTATTGATAATGTATTCAGTGATTGTGAGCCTGTAGAAAAATGTATTATAAACTCTCTTCAATCAGACCACAGAGGTCAATGCGTAATATTCCCATTTAAAAATCGTATTAAAACAATTAAGATAGAAACTAGGCGCATCACTGGTAATAGGTTGGAGAAATACCGAAACGTTTTAATGGAGAAACTGCCAGTCCATAATTATAACTTTGAAAATCCAAATAATGTATATCAAGACTTCTTTCATTTAGTGAGCGAAGAATTTGAATTAATTTTTAAAACAGATACAAAAGAAATTAGTACGAAATTTAAATTTAGTGATTGGGCTACCAAAGGTCTTAGGATTAGCAGAGATAGGCTTTTTGAACTTTATGAGCTTAGAAACATCACAAATTCTGATAGTTTTAATGAGCTGGTAAAAAAATATTCTAAAATCTTTAAGACAGCTTGCTTAATTGCTAAAGCCAATTTTATTACAAATAAGATAAAGTCTTCAGACAATAAAATAAAAGCTGTCTGGAAAGTTATTAATAGCGAAACAGGTAAAACGAAACCACGCGAAAATAACTTTTCACTTAATACTGACAATGGAATGATTAGTGCAAATTCCGATGTAGCGCAGGAATTTGAAACATTCTTCAAAAATATACCACTAAAAACGACTGAGGCATTAGATTCTTCACCTTCAATTTCATCGTTCTTGCTTAAACAAAATGTAGATGCTTGCAATTCAGAATTTAAATTTACTCCTGTGAGTCCCCAGTATATTTTAAAAACTTTTAAAGATCTTAAAGTTAAGAGCACCGAAGATTTATGGGGAATGTCAGTTAAAGTTTGTAAGTCAATGATTGATATATTAGCACCATACTTGGCAGATATTTTCAATGAATGTATTGAACATGGCATCTTTCCCGATTTAATGAAAGATAGCAAGGTAGTTCCGCTGTTCAAAACTGGCGACAAACAAGATCCCAGTAACTATAGGCCTGTATCTATTCTGCCAGTACTCAGCAAAGTCTTTGAAAAGATCATACTCAATCAAATGCTGTCCCATTTTAATAGCAACAACTTGTTACACAACCAGCAATTCGGTTTTACAAAGGGACGTAGTACCACAGATGCTGGTGTTGCTCTTGTCAAACATGTATTTAATGCTTGGGAGGAATCAAAGGACGCCATTGGTGTTTTTTGTGATCTTTCTAAGGCATTTGATTGCGTAGATCATGAAACTTTATTGGTAAAACTAGAACACTACGGTATTCGAAGCGCAGCTCTGAAATTTCTGAATTCGTATTTAGATAATAGAACGCAAAAAGTACAAGTAAACGGCACCAAATCACAGGGATCTCGTGTTAAAATTGGTGTGCCGCAAGGCTCTATATTAGGTCCATTTTTATTTTTAATTTACATTAATGATTTGCCTTACATGGTAGAGAATTTGTCCAAAATTGTTTTATTTGCTGATGACACATCCCTTATATTTAAGGTTGATAGACGAGCGCATAATTATGACGAAGTAAATCACACTCTTGGGCAAATTCATAGTTGGTTTACTGCAAACAATTTAGTTCTAAATGCGAAAAAAACTAAATGTATATTATTCACTTTGCCAAATGTAGTACATTCATTGAATAACTATGTTGCACTTAATAATGAAAAATTAGAGTTTACTACCAGCACAGTTTTCTTAGGGATTACTCTTGACTCAAAGCTCCAATGGGGCCCTCATATTACATCTTTATCGGGAAGATTAAGCTCAGCTGCCTATGCAGTACGTAAAATTAGAGAAATTACAGATATTTCAACTGCACGACTTGTTTACTTCAGTTATTTTCACAGCATTATGTCCTATGGAATTTTGCTGTGGGGCCGCGCCGCTGATATTGAAACAATATTTATTCTTCAGAAAAGGGCCATTAGAGCAATTTATAAACTAGGCAGTCGTGATTCTCTAAGAGAACTGTTTAAGGAAATTAATATTATGACGGTGCCGTGTCAATATATTTATGAAAATATCATGTATGTAAGAAAGAATATTCATACGTTCACAAGAAATCATGAAAGACATAATCGTAATATAAGAAGTAAAAATAAATTAGATCAACCCGCGTATAGACTAGCTAAAGTAAGAACTTCATTTGAAGGTTTAAGTATACGATACTATAACAAAATACCGGAAGATATATTAAGTTTATCTGAAAGTAAATTTAAATCTATTATTAAGAAAACATTATGTTATAAAGCTTATTATAAGTTAGATGATTATGTTAATGACAAAGAGGCATGGTCCTCTGAAATTCCAGCACAGCACAAGAAACATGCAGTCATTTTTAATACCAAATCAGGACGTGCATGGAATTTACAATTGGCATAATTAGTAAGGAAGACGAAACAGTTAGAATTATCTACTGTAATACTTTTATTTTATTTTAATTTAGCGTAGCCGATTTTTTAGGCTAATAATATATATATTTATAAAACTTAGCTAGGGTAGCCTAGGGCCTATTCTATAGGTACAAATTGTAAATTGAGATTAGAAGCACTTCTGAGCAGGTTTTTGGGTGGTTTTCCTGTTCAGGGGGTCCGGCTGATTAGCATGTAACATGCTTTTTTTTTTTTAAATATTGCTTTTAATTTGATTGATTAAATTGATGGTGGTGACGTAAGTTACATGCTGTGTGGTCAGCCTGACCAGCCCCGAGGCAGTGCCTTTTTTTTTTTTTTATCCCACTCGTGCCGCGATTCTATTAGGAACATCAAATTGTTATTGTTACTATGACTAATTCACTTATTCAGTGACCGTATTGTAATTTAACTCTATGACATTCTAAAAGCATTCATTGTGAATCTACTTGGAAATAAACGATTGAATCTTGAATCTTGAATCCATAATAAAATCGCACTCGATGAACGAAGCTGCGATTGCGCTGCGTCGACAGCGGTTGAGCGGATTTAGTATGGGGATTGACATTTCTAACAGAAAAAATAAAAACAGTTCTTTGCTGACGCTACATTCGCCTTTAATTATGCCACCGATAGCTGGGATCAGGTGTAGGCATTGATGTAAAGTTATCTACGCACTGGATAGGTTGTCTCATACAAATGAAAGCTAGTTTTGCGGCCCTAATTGAAACGCAGCAATATTGTAGCGTTAAGCCGAAGGTCCCGGTTGCTATGATCACTTAGACGGCGGTCGTTACACAATCATGTCAGAAGCCTGCTACTCGTAGAAGGCTAACACTAGGTAACATTCTGAAACTAGGGTTCATTGGGTTGTTGGACGACTTGGTGTCCCACACGAAAGAGAGATTGTAGCAACAACCAGTCCACAGAAAAATTCCAGGTCAGTGGGTGTAGGTAGTTGTGAATAACTGACGGCTATGGCTGGACGGACATTAACTGAACAACGTTACGTCCATAGCCGTTCGCAAAATTTAATGAATAGACATATATACATACATATACATACATACATACATACAAACATAAATCACGCCTTTATCACTTACGGGGTAGGCAGAGCGTTAACGGCCGTAAAACTACGTTCGCTATCGCCACGTCTGACAAATATAGAGGGCCGTTTGAGATAATTTGTGTATCACTATAGTGACAGGTTGTTAGTCTGTCGCCTAAAAGTTGTAATACACCTGAAACCCTCAAGTCCCTCAGCCGCCTCTTACGACATCCATGGGTAGGAAATGGGGAGATGCTATTCTAAGCTGGCATCACACGGCATACTTTCAACCGCCTTCTACAAGTAGCAGGCTTCGGACATGGTTGTGTAACGACCGCCGTATAAGTAATCATAGACCGCAAATTTGCAGCAATTTTTTTTTACACTATGTATACAATTTCATATTGTTTGTCGGCAGATTACCGCTAGAGACACCACACATGTCCGCCCAAAATGATTCCGGTAAGTGAAATTATTATTGTACTTTATCTATTTTATTATTATACCTTTATAACAAACCTCATCAACATCTGTCGCGTGGTTTAGGAGAACTAAGTAGTGTCCATTACAGACAGACAAATAAACGCAAAAAGCGACTTGATTGTAAGATAGATCAATTTGCTTATAATTAGGTACATTTGGATATTTAATACATATAACTTATAAATGTTAATTCTATCGATCTGATCAAACTAATTCAATCCTGAATTAAGAAATTTATTTCCAAATTAAGCCACTTATTTTCCCTGTAGCAAAATTTTATTTACCTATCTACTGTTTAAGAATATGTATGTTGGGTGTCGTATAAGGCAACTAAGGGATGAATCCAGGTAGCAGACAGCAGCGTTCCCTGTGAATATCTACAACACCTTGAACTGCGCTAGCCAAGCGTGGTAAGTATGACAATTATCACAGGTTTTACCGTTGCCGCTTTAATAACAAAATACAAAAAAGGAATAAAGTAAATTTATAAGAGGGCTCTTACATGAAACATTTTTCAGTTACCACACCTTCCGTGCGCGAGTCCAACTGGATTTTAGACGATTTTTTATTAAATTAAGGGTATTTATAGTTAACATCCTTTGATGTAAGTAAAAACTTGTTCAGAAAATGCAATTTGAGCAGCAGAAAAGCAGTGAAGTTGTGGCTAGTGGCTGGCCGTCAGTAAACCAATTTTACTTCTCGGTAAGCGTATTATTTGAACTCTACATTCGCTGAGTTGTCACTTTTCCCGCCAAACTGGGAATGCGGGTATTTTTAACGAAAAATTTCAAGTCTGGGTTTCTATGTCTATCTCATTTTATAAGTCGAACTGACTCTCATGTCAGACGACTCGGTGTCCCACCCCACACGAAAAGAGAGAGAGAGTAAGAGCGCACAATGTCCAATTCTCAAAACTCCAATTCGCAAAATGTACGCATGACTTGACGTTCGTTATGTTAATAAAGTAGGTAACTATTAGGTTTTCTGAACCTATATATGTTATGATATGACTATATAATACTAATAAACAGAAATGCTTACCTACTTATAACGAAACCCATATTATGCAGCGAAAGCGACATGTAATACTGAAACCAGGTATGAATTGCAAATATATATATTACGAGCTACGAATTGCAAAGAACTATACATATTTATATTACACGGCAATTTTCTTAATAAGACGGAAAACTACTTATACTGCTTGATAGCCCTATAAAGTTAATAAGAGCATACTAAAAAATCTCCTTCAATATTTAATGTAAAAAGTGAATGATTTGGTCCCGATGTGCCACAGTCCCGGTTAGTCATAAAAAATACAGATGGGTCCTGGTTGGTCGTTCCCATTCAAAAATTTGTGCTTTAACTAACACTACGCTACGGTTTGAAGCGGTTTTTTCCAATGAAAAGAGTGATTGGGAGGCAAATTACACAGGGCGATTATTTGCACACCATACATATCACTACATATAGAATAATGCAAAGCCGCTTTTCGCGTCTGCATATATATATGTACCTATGCTTAAATCTTTAAATTTAGTTAACGGACTTTGATGCAGCTTTTTTAATAGATAGAGTGATTCAAAACGTTTATATGCATGATTCATTCCGGAAAAACATCTATACACACGAGATAATGAGTTACAGCATGCGCAGCGCAGCGCTAGTTATAAAATAACTATTAACAGTGTTTATAATCGCTGGACAGGCCGCTAACTATAGTCTGTAAGTTTAGGTACTTATCTTTTTGTAAACAAACTTTGTACGAAAGTGACACTTCTGAACTGTCAGTTTCTTACAAAGTTTGTTTACAAAAAGATAAGTACCTAAACTTACAGACTATAGGGAAAAATTTAACTCTTATGTGTCTCAGTTTGTCTCAGCTTTTATATTTTCTCAAGAGATTAACTGATTTGTTTGACGCTACCCACAGATACTTTAGCAGCCTTAGATTGCTAGAATGTAGCGTTCATTACATACATACATATATCACGCCTTAATCCCTTGCGGGGTAGGCAGAGCGGTAACGGCAGTAAGAATACGGTCGCTATCGCCACGTCTGACATTTTTGAGGATTGTTTTCCAAGGTTGTTTCAGAAAACATGTGTATCACTATAGTGACAGGTTGTCGCCTAAAAATTGTAATATACCAATACTCTGGAGTCCCTTAGTCGCCTCTTACGACACCCGCGGGAAGGATGTGGGGTGATCCAAACCGACATCACACGGCATACATTAATTACATAAATAAATTCATTTTAAATAGTAGTTCTGTGACGAATCGGGACCGTGGTAAACTGGGCTTCAAATAAATCACAATTTGCCCTATAAACCGGCTTATTGACTTGACTTTGTATTCAAGCTTGTGATCTCAATTCATTTAACTGGTTCCTTGGAATAGTAGTGCGAATACTAAGGTATCTGCCTAGATGTTGTGGGTTTTATTCTTGGTGTAAATAATTTTAGCTTGAGTATGTACAACTTACAACATAAAGTTCGCGCCGCGAAAGAAGTCCCGTGAAAAACGGATCAGGTTTTTTGACGAAAGGAGCATACATTTTTTGGAACCATTTTTAGGGCTTAGAATAGCTTCACCCCACATCCATCCTTCCCGCGGGTGTCGTAAGAGGCGGCTAATGGACTTGGGAGTTTTGGTGTATTACAATTTTTGACAGGCTGACAACCTGTCACTATAGTGATACACATGTTTTCTGAAACAAGCTTGGAAAACAATCCTCAAAAACATCAGAAGTGGCGATAGCGACCGTATTCTTACGGCTGTTAACGCTCTGCCTACCCGGCATGGGATAAAGGCGTGATATATGTATGTATGTATTTTGTAGACCATTTTTAAATTAAAAGAATCCTTCATGCGCGCACTAGCCCATTTTAATTTACACCTTGAGTACGCCTATCAGCCAAGATTTTCTGTCCAATCCTGCAATTTAATTTACAAGCAATCAAGTACAAAGGCCTTCTTACTCCCTTCGAGTTATAGGTGGAACATCTGCTGAGCAGCTGTAGGTAATAAGGGAAGCGAGCCCTTATTGCATGCCAACGACAACGACTTTTCTGAAGGGATACCTAGGGCCTTATGAGATCACGTTGGACCTATTTAAATAGCTGGGGATTAAAATAAGCCTGGGTTGCCAGATGTTGGAATTATACCCGCTTTGATTGGAAAAATTGGTCGTCGTAGATTTTGTTAATACAGATATTAGTTACTTGTCGTTTATTTTATTTTACACTTCGTCGTATTGACAACTTATTTACCGTTATGACTCAGTATAAACAGTTTAATTGGTCGTCGTAGCTCGATGAAAAGAAATGAGTAATATTTCTTGTGCACATTCTTGGTTTCATTAAATCATTTTTTTACAGCTGTTTTTTGGATACTCTAGTAAAACAACCTTACTACTTATTAATGCGGTTTAGTTTAAAAACCACTGACTTACAAAAAGATGACTAAGAATATTTATATGAAGACAACTTCAGACCAGACGAATTTACCAATATTTCGACACTGTTGCAAGCCTCATTTTATGATCACGGGTTAAATTGTTGTATCTGCAAGTGACTGTTAAGAGATAAAGTCAAAGTGAGTCTTGGCCTCCAATACGAGATTTAGCCATTTTTTCGGTCTTGTGTATAGTTTCTCGCCGATCGCTTGCCAGAAGTTCGCGAAGATCCGCTTCTACCACATCACACCAGCGGTACCGGGGACGTCAGACGGGTTATAAATTTAATCCTGTGGCCCAAAACAATTTTTCGTTGGACTTCAGTTCACTTTAAAGTTTGTATGATGGCAACACTGATAAGTAGAGGTACTTCACCGAGCTTTATTTTATTTTGTACGAGCGGTGCTTTGTGCCCTACATTAAGGGAGGCGGTTCTTTGTTAAGAAGAATGTTATTAAAGTGGAAGCCATTTTTTTTTGTCATAGCTCTTCTTTAAGATGGCGTCGGGTTTTACTGACTACTTACAATTAAATGTACCCATTAAGTTGAAAGCCATATGTATTTTTATTATCCTTCCACCGGGCATATGAAGTAGTAGTTAGCTTAGAATAGCATCGCCCTATTTCTTTCTTTCCCACGGTGAAGTAAGAGGCGACTAAGGAATTGGAGGGTTTCACGTGTATTACAATTTTAGGCGACAGGCTGACAACATCTCACTACGGTAATATACAAACTAGATATATGATAGGGCCCTCAGTATTTATACTTTTCAATTTTCAATATTCGTATTTTTAACGGTCCTTAACGCTCTGCATACCTCGCAAGGGATAAAGGCGATATATGTGTCATTATCCGCAAGAAAGAGGGCGCTTTAGAGGTTCCTTTACTGTCTATAAAGTTATTTAGCACTAAGTTGTTGAAGAATTTTGACACCAGAGTTCATCGGGTCGTTGGACGACTCGGTATCTCACGCAAGAAGAAGAAGCAATATATTCACATATACAAATCTCGCCTATATCCCTTGCGGGGTAGGCAGAGCGTTAACAACTAAAATTATGGTCGTTATCACCACGTTTGACAAATGTGAGAGAGTCGTTTCAGATAAGTTGTGTATCATATAGTGACATGTTGTCAGCTTCTCGCTTAAAATTGCAATACACATTATTACACATAAAACCCTTGAGTCTCTTAGTCGGCTTCTACGACACCCACGGGAAAGAAATGGAATGATGCTATTCTAAGCCGGCATCACACGGCATAAGAAGTAATAGAATTAAGAATAAAAAGCATAAATTGGCAAACAATTCAGAAGCGTTGAACAACTCTCTCTCTTCGTGTGGGACATTGAGTCGTCCAACAACCAATAATTTCTAGTAAACAGTCGTCCAACAACTGAAATCTGTATTCAATTTTATTCCATAACTGTTTGTTCCCTTGCAAGCTTTTAAAACGACATAGGCGGATCGCACACATGACGCACGACGGAGCGCAAACATATCGCAGCGGTTTGTCAGATCCATACTAGAAACGTTACTCCTCGTACTAAAACCACTCAACCGCTGTCAACGCAGCGCAATCGCAGTGTCGTCCATCGAGTGCGGTTTTAGTATAGGGAGTGACGTTTCTAGTATGGATCTGACAGACCGCTGCGATATTTTTGCGCTCCGTCGTGCGTCAAGTGTGCTATCCGCCATACAGACAAAACTTGAACAAAGATTTTATGTTTATGGGCAGCAAGCGACGGGCGTCTATTGAAAATGTATGTAACTATGTGAGAAAAGTCCAAAACAGAATATTGAACAGTAAACGTAAGAAAAGTTTAAGCCACAGAGCTGTGAATAGCAGAGGTCTAAAAACAATATTCAGAGTATGATATTAGATACATACAAACAACTTTTTGCGATATTATTCTTAAGAAAACATCAGAAGTACTTATACTGAGGCAAAGCCCTCTGTTAATAAATATTTATTCGCGGATAGATCTACAATACAAGAAAACATTTCTTTTAGGAAAAGAAGAAGAAGAAGGAGATTCGTTTTACCAACAACATCCATACTTTGGGGCGAAGTCACCGTAGCGCTAAAGTATTGTTTTTAATTTTTCTGCCGCCATAGGTCGCCATAGATCGCACATCGCTCCGTCAGAATAACGCATCCGTCGACAGCGGTTGAGCGGTTTTAGGATGGGGATCGACGTTTCTAGCATCGATCTGACAGACCACTGCGGTACGGTTGCGGTATTTTAGCGTTCCGTTGTTCGTTAAGTGTCCGATCCGCCGTAGCGAAGACAAACTTTATTTGTTCTCTGTTACAGACAAGAGTCATTTTAGGTTGTCAAATCTACCCGTAGTTATTATTATTGGGAATTTTTTTGCGTCATATCTTCGTGGAATCTAACATCTTTGTAACGGACGACGGTACAGTGCTTAGCAAACCATTGTTAGCGCCTTCGCAGTTGGAAGTTTCTGTCGCCTCGGCAGAGACATACTTTATTTGTTTTGTGATATAGACGTAGACGGGACACTTTTTGATGACCTTTGTGTGTGTGTGTGTGTGTGTGTGTGTGTGTGTGTGTGTGTGTGTGTGTGTTTGTGTGTATGTGTGCGTGTATGTAAGTGTGGATGTGAGTGTGCATGTATAAGTTTATTTGTTCCCTGTCACAGACATGAGATTTTTCAAGTTTTGATTTGAATCTATCTAACTCCGTTGACTCAGCGACCCAATGAAAATCTTGGCATCCGAAACGTGCTGTCTTCAGTTGTCAAATCTACCCGTATTTATTATTATTGTCATTATTCGGGTATTTTCGCGTCATATCTTCGTAGAATCTAAAATCTTTGTAACGGATGACGGCGCAGCGCTTAGCAAACCATTGTTAGCGCCTTCGCAGTTGGAAGTTTCTGTCGCCTCTGCAGAGACTTACTTTATTTGTTTTGTGACATAGACGTAGACGGGACACTATTGATGACCGTTGCGCGTGTGTGTGTGTGTGCTTTAAAACTGCAATTTGTTCGATGGAAAGCGGTTGAACGAAATACGAAATGGGTGATCAATACAAAAAGTTTATACCTACGTGAACTGGGATATACCTATATGCCTGGTGTGGTGTGGTAGGCAGAGCGTTTCTGTGTTAGTGTAGGTAATTATATCTAACGTAAATACCACCATTCTAATTTACTCTACTTGCGTACTCGTATAATTTTATTACTTTTCATAATTATAAGTTACGATTCAACCCTTGCTACTGTTCTGGAATGGTCCCTAGGTATAATTTATGGGGTAAAAAACAAAGGTCGCTTTGAAAGGGCAACGGAAACCCAAGTCGCTATTCATGCATTTTTTAAACCCTTTTAGCACCTTTAGTAACGTTTTCTCTTTCATTATGGAGATTAATCTAAGCCAGTCTAAGCCAATGTTCCGTTACAGTAATGTGGAGTGAGTTTAATACATACATACATATATCACGCCTTTATCCCTTGCGGCGTAGGCAGAGCGTTAACAGCCGTAAGAATTCGGTCGCTATCGCCACGTCTGACATTTTTGAGGATTGTTTTCCAATGATGTTTCAGAAAACATGTGTATCACTATAGTGACAGGTTGTCAGCCTGTCGCCTAAAATTGTAACACTAATACTCTCGAGTCCCTTAGTCGCCTCTTACGACACCCACGGGAAGGATGTGGGGTGATGCTATTCTAAGCCGGCATCACACGGCACTAAGCCGGCATCACACGGCACGGTGAGTTTAATGGAACTTCTAAAGCCATAAAATATGTACTGTTTCAAGCTTTTGCGTATCGTGCTCCCTCATCACAAGTTCATATTTGTCCACGTTCATATACCTACATGTCGGCGAAGAAAGCTGGCTGAATAGAAACTCCTTGGTAGTATATTTATACTACCTTTGCCTTTCCCGTACGGAAAACAAATGAAAAGCTAGAGCTTAAAGAACAGTCAATCAAGTGGCTGTATCAGTGACCTCGATAGTCTTATATAAATAAAACTAGAAGAAACCATAAAATATTGTGTGAATACTGTAAACAATTATTATCGAGAACCAATTTATGAGAATAGATGATCAAATCTGTCACGAAATCCTACCATAACTCACCATATCCCGACTCACCGGCGAAATACTTATGATATATTTATGTCTTCGTTACTACTTAATAGCGGTTTCTAGCTCATTTACAATAGCTTTTTTCTGACAGAATTTATTAAATGCATTCATCTGTCCGTTAAACATTATAAGCTATACAGTGACCCTTAATTAAACTAAAACTAGATAGATCATTTAATATTCCGTTAGAACATCTATTTCGTGAGACATTCCTGTGGATTAAATAACAATTATTTAATGCTTTGCAGAAGGTTTTAATTTTAATACAATGGTCCTATTTTTTCACTATCTGATCTATACATACTTGTAAGATTGCTGGGTAGCGTAGGTACTTGACTGGCACTATTATTAAAACAATAAATAAAAATAATACAAGATTTTTTGAACCATACCTAGTTGCAGGACTTGGACCACAGTAGTATGGTTTTACGGTACATACTTCAGCTTCAAAATATTGGTAGGGATTCTAGAGACATGCGTATCAGTCGTCACAGATTTTCCGCGCGAGTTGTCATATCCCATACTGTCTATAATTGCGGAACTGAACCATACCGAAGTGACTTGCATGTAGGAAAATTACTACCGAAATAACCAAACCGCGAATTGTTTGTCTACATCCTCAACCTAAAAGGAAATCAGTTTCGATTTTCAATATTTGTCCCTCCAACAAAAGAAAAATGGTCGTCTCGGAATTCTTTGTATGTATCGCAGTAAGGGTCAAATTGACATTGTCAATACAACTCGGAAACGAGCCTGATCAAAAGCCCCACGTCGATCAACGCATTTACACAGCATAGGAATGGTGGAGGTGAATTTTTGATTCAGTAGAAAAAAATCGCATGATAACCAATTGTTTGATTCACAGAGTCCGCGCATGAAATGAGTCACTACTGCCCTTAAAAAACTATTGACAATAACCTCGTAATGATCTGATCGTGATCGTAAGAAATAGAAAGATCAAACAACATACCTTAAGCAATAGCGAGCACTTAAAACATTCATTTCTATGATTAAACGTTTGCTTGTCATATGTATATGAAAGTTAGCAAGCAAGTTTCTGAAAACACCGAATCTGAAAATTATATCTAACTAAATAAAAGTAAGTGGGTAATAGAATGTGTGATACGAGTGATAAGAACACTTGTCAATATAGCTCACGCAAAATTTGAAAATACGTTTCCTGGTAAAAAGAAATTCTATTTCTATTGATACAAAAATACGGACCCTGATCAAAAGCCGCACGTCGATCACCGCATTTACACAATACAAGCTTCGTGATCTGTGTACGTGATTCACGGTGGCTGAAACGTATGTGGTTTTGTTACGTGAAATCACGTAAAGTTAGGGAAAAACGTGCTTGAATAAAAACAACAGGAATTGAAAAAATAAACCGAACGAAAGAGTAAAATATTTTGATTGTTCCCTCCTATTCTTTTTCGGAAATGTTGCTTTGGCGTAGTTTAGACCTTAAAATCGAATAAAACATTTGGAGTGAGTTTTTTTTGCCTTTTGCGCAGTCTTCTATGCAGGCATGTGTTCTTCATGATCATCATATTCGTATTCTGTCCAATCGACGATAGTTTCCAAGATACCATAGGTCAGTGACAGTTCTAGCCCATAGTTGCATCCGACGAGAATTATTACCATTACATAACTTATTTTTTTACAATTGATTTAGGTCTAATAGGAGTAGAAAAATAGTAGAATCAATCTAAGTTAGGAAACAGAATTCAACATACAGAAAGGTAGATTATCTAGGTACAGCCAAAGCCATACTCAAAAGTCCATAATATGGACTTGATCGTTTGCAACGTCCATGTGATTTCAAATTATGCACCTCTAGCACATGATGACTGTAGTGTAAGTAGGTACATTATACTTATATATAGGGTTAATTTTAAGTCAATACACAAACATTGTAGGGTATTTTTACTCTTGATTCTGAACAACTTTTACTATGGGCACAGAATAATAACTAGTAACCTATGGGGCCATCTGCAATAAAATATTTCGGGTGTGTCATATATTTTTGCCGAGTAGGTATTAATTTTTCTATGAAAGACCCAATTTTTTTGCGGTTTAGCAGGTGGCTCCATAGGAAAAGTTGTTCAGAATCGTGAGTAGAAACTCCCTAAAAAGTGTGTGTACTGACAAAAAAATTAACCCTGTATAGTAGCTGTTAGACGTTACTGATGACAGTATTCTAGAGTCTCATTTGTCCCGATATTATACACCTGTGCAGCACGTTTGAATAATGCAGATCTCTATTATGTGTGAGCAAAGCACCTATTGTTCAAAAACAGTTCAGTTCAAATCCATACAAAATAACGACTGTAATCTGGAGACATCCAAACAGTACCTAATTAGAGTGCACATACATATTAAGGCACACATTGCAGAAGTAACCTCTATCCCCTGTGGGGTCGGCAGAACGTTAGCAGCCGTAAAACCAAAACAGTCTTCTGCAAAATATTTTGGGTCACATTCGATAGACAGAACTGTGTAACACTCCTGTGAAAAATTGTCAGACAATCACATGGAATAGGTATAGGCGGATCGCACAATTAACGCAAGACAAAGCGCTAAAATATCGCAGCGGACTGACATACTAGAGACGTCACTCCCTATAATAAAACCGCCCTCGACGGACGACGCTGCGATAGGGCTGCGTCGAGAACGGTCGACTGTAGAGTTAGTTACCTTCCAGCTTGACGGAATAATCTTCATTTAATATTTGAAGACACTATGCAAACGAAGGGGCAATTAGTATAGTAATGGAAGACTTAATATTCAATAATCTGCCGTCAGCAGGAGTGAAAACGATGATCAAAGGCGAAGATAGCTCATTAACTGAAGGGGAAACATACACATACACATATCACGCCTTTATCCCTTGCGGGGTAGGCAGAGCGCTAACGGCCGCAAGAATACGGTCGCTATCGCCACGTCTGACATTTTTGAGAATTGTTTTCCAAGGTTGTTTAAGAAAACATGTGTATCACAATAGTGACAGGTTGTCAGCCTGTCGCCTAAAAATTGTAATACACTCTCTCTCTCGAGTCCCTTAGTCGCCTTTTACGACACCCGCGGGAAGGATGTGGGGTGATGCTATTCTAAGCCGGCGTCACACGGCATATTCTAAGCCGGCGTCACACGACATATTCTAAGCCGGCGTCACACGGCATTGAAGGGGAAAGTTGGCATTTAATATTGAAACACACCTGTGTAGTTCGGGCGCGAGATTGTTCCGATCGTTTGAATATGACATCAAATATTGTCATATCTCTTGTATGTAAAATTACGGTAGCTATTAAATATTATGTGAGAAATCGGGGTGTACAGATTGATTATTTTTGATTGTCCCGTGCCCAGTAGTTAACTATTGTGGCTGGTGGCAATTTCTCTATGAAATTCGAAAATTTTCCTCCTTTATTTAACTATTTCAATAGGTCGGTCTTCGATTCGAAAAGAAAAGCGCGCTTTTATTCCACACGATACGCTTTAGTTAGTACTAAAGAGCCGTCCAACGTATTGCGACATAGATTATCACTACACCTTTGTGTCAAATCTCTTCACTTGTAAAAACCCGTACAAATTGACACGTCTGAAGTCTACTCGCGCGCGAGATAAATCTCTCTATAGGACGAATTATAAGCCTATGGTAGTTTCTGCTACAAGTACCTAGACCAAGATAGAGACGCATTGTGATAAAATCTACGCAATATCGGACCAATTCCTGACCAGGACCTCTCTGTCAAGAGTATACGACTGAGAAGAAGTCGTAGTTTCTGCCGCTAGTGCTACCCGTGGCAGCCAAAAGCAGCTACCTACTACTACTTTATCTCATCTCATTTCACATCTTTTTGTCCACAGATGATAGTGCGAGTGTGGTGCGAGAGCGGAGCGGGATGGTCCCCTGCGCACGTGCCTGTCACTCCTCAGACCACGTGTCGAGATGTGCTGGAGTGTTGCAGGGAGCCAGGGGACGAGCCCTGCCTGCTCTTTCGCGCTCATCCTGACCATGGAGGTAAGAGAGAGACAGCATGTGCCAGTCACTCCTCAGACCACGTGTCGAGACGTGCTGGAGTGTTGCAGACAGCCAGGGGACGAGCCCTGCCTGCTCTTTCGCGCTCATCCTGACCATGGAGGTAAAAAACAGATAGCAATAGGAAGTGCCTTTAGAAATGACTCCGCAAATAATATTCTGGGATGCGATGGAATGCTGTTGGGAACCAGGGGACGAGCCCTGCCTGCTCTTTCACGCTCATCCTGACCATGGAGGTAAGAAAGACACAGCACATGCCAGTCACTCCGCAAACAACATGTCAAGAAGTCCAGAAGTGCTCTTGGGAGCGAGTAGACGAGACTTGCCTTGCCTTCTCTTTCACACACATTCTTACCATGCAGATTGCAGGTTAGAGAGAAGAAAGCCGTCCACTGACCATGCTATCAACTGCCCTAGTATCATCTGACCCGAGTTTCCAGCAGAATCCACCTGCCAAATGCTCTATTGCTCTTGAAAGACGATTGAGTCTTTACGAGCTAAGTTACATACATCTCTATCCCAATTTGAGCAATTGCAAAAACACTCTGTGGCTGCTAGAAATGAAACTGAAATAGAGGTAAGATCTTATCTATAGGTTTAGCAGTTACATCGTAAAACTTTCTTCTCAAGCATTTTCCCATACAGCATACCCCGCAAATCACAAAGAAAGTCCCGTCATCCTCGCGTGTCTCACATCTACGCATGCGGCTGCAAAAACACGCACACCGTACGTAATGTGTGACAAAAACCACCGTCGAGACGTCACTTTAATTCGTTAACAGTACTTGATGGCCCCTAACCTGTCAGCTTAGAGCGGTGAACAATGTAAGAAGCAGTCGGGCGAAAGTAAAAAGTGAAGTCGCACACTTCTGAAATAAAAAGTTTAGTTTCTTCGCGATAGCAGTACAGTGATTTTATCGTGGTTAGAAGATTTGTTTGTTTTCTTGTTTTGTTTATATATTAAAAACTATTGGTTCTATTTTATAAGATTTATCTCATTCGAGAGTACCTATCGGATGCAAATGCAACATTATCTGTGGGTAACTTAAGCAGCTTTTTATAGTGGGTAAACGTGGAACTCTTAGTAGGTCGGTCTCCAATCTGTCATAAATGTACATTTTGTTTAATTGCATTTATAACTACCTCTAATAAATATTTAATTTAAAAGTAAAATCTAAAATTAGTAAGTATAGTACATACATGTCCTTGATGTTCTCTTCAAGAAGAAGAAGATGTTCTTGATAAGGATTGCATTGTTTTTAACATAGTTTACATTTAGGCATGCACTGAGTCTAATTAGGTAACGATCAATAGAATTAAATGGATGCTGTATGTTGTAGACAGCGATGTTCCAGTTTGAGACTAGAGTTTTCTACCCTCGCTTAATATAATGGCAGAGTTATGTTTAAATTATTCCTGACTTTGAGACGGTCAGTTGTCGCACACCGTTGTAATACTAGTCGACAACATTCTGACGTACGGTGCAAGCTAATAGAAATTCTAGTTTGCCTCGTTAGCTAGCCATAGAAAAAATATTCACCTACCATCACGAGTACTAATATGTACAAAATGGAAAAATAATTTTCATAATAGTGGTAATTTAGAAAAGAATTCAACCGAGTTCGCTGTGGAAGAATTTCTCTACTTTTAGCCTTGTACTTTGAAAAATTCTGAGAATTAAAGAGACAACCTTTTTTTTTTGGAGTCCATTTTTCTTCTAAGTATCGCTTGGCGAGTCGTCGAACGACCTGACAAACCCTGATTTTTTCAACGCCTATACAAGTCAATTAAGTTTATTTTTCTCAAAATTACACAAAGTAAGCAAGCATATGGCCATGCTATTTCAAGAGCTCAGAATTTTATCAGAACCAATGGTTCAGTCTTAAGCAAACCACTAAATTTATTCAAAGCGAAAGCTAAATATCTAACATTGAAGTTCTACATAGCAGAAACCTTACATCTACATGCAAAACGACAGCAATTTTTCTAACTGTGAATGACACCGTGCGTCCTAAAATTGCCAGCATTTCCTTATGCAGAGTACGCTTTGCATATTACTCTACCGTTAGAATGACAGATGTCAACCCGTGCAGAATCTATGATTGCACTGTGACTCTGTGACGGCAGAGTGGTAGTGAGACTAACTGCGACACAAAGGTTCAGGGTTTGATTCTCGGTAGGGCAGTTACAAAGTTGATATATTTTCTTTTTATTTCTAAAATCCTTTATTCCAAAATAAAGCTTAAATTATACTTCGTAAGTGTTTGTGCTTTTGGATATATTTTATTTTTTATTTGGATATATTTATTGCTAATTTTGTTCCCAGTCTGGTCTACCTGATTACCTGAAAAGAAACATGGTTTCGTGCTTCGGAGTTCACGTTCAACTGTCGGTCTTACTTTATATACAAACGGTTACGTCACGGTGATGCATCGGAAAAAAAAGACGCATTGCTATTTGCTTGCATCGGACAGACGCATGCGTTATGGATGTGCTAAAATAGCGCTCTGTTGTGCGTTGTGAAAACCACTTACAAGCTCATAAAATACAGAGTAAAATTACATTTTACTAGAACGCAGACTAGACACTTATAAGTCCCTAACTTTTGCTTTAGGATAAGTCTGCGTTTCTTACATGGGTTGAAACTTTTACGAAACGTATTTTTCCAGAACAAAGTTGAACAATTCCATTCGCTAGTTTGCCTCTTTGACAGAAAAATAATACTTTTCTACCACCCTGTATAGTTAGCTTGGCACCTATAGGTTACCAGTGCTGGCAGTGACTGATGTACCTAACAGTCCCATCCACGTAACTCATGATTGATGGTGTAGTGAACGAAGGCAGTAAGTATCGCAGTACGTCGCAAAAAAGCGACCGAATAAACAAGAGCCCACTATAGTGACCAACCTACGTCATTTTAAAAGAGATGGTACAGTTCCATCCACGTTGCTCGTTATAGATGGCGTAGTGAACGAAGGTAGTAAGTACCGCAGAACGTCGCAAAAAAGCGACCGAATAAGCCAGGAGCCCAATAGCGGTCAACCTACGTCATTTTAAACGAGATGGTACAGTGCCATCCACGTTGCTCATTATTGATGGTGTAGCGAACGAGGGTAGTAAGTACCGCAGTACGTAACAAAAAAGCGACCGAATAAGCCAGGAGCCCAATAGCGGTCAACCTACGTCATTTTAAAATAGATGTTACAGTTCCATCCACGTTGCCCATTATTGATGGTGTATTGAACGAAGGTAGTATGTACCGCAGTACGTAACAAAAAAGCGACCGAATAAACAAAGAGCCCACTATAGTGACCGACCTACGTTATTTTATAAGTGCTACATCAGTCTCATTCACGTAGTTCATGCTTTACGGTGTAGCGAGAGAAGTTAGTAAGTACCACAGTATATCGCAAGAAGAGGGACCGAATTATCCAAGAGCCCACTATAGCGTCCGACTTACGATATCTTTAAGAGATTGAACCTATGCATACCATGAAATTAGGTTCTATAAATTTGGGGTTCCTAAATTTTTTTTCTATATAGACTAATTTTTAATGAGTTATTGGGTCGTTAAACGACTAGGAGTCTCGACCAACAACAGGAAGAAGATTTTACTGTGTCCTATATCAATCCATGGTAATATGCCCAGTGTTTCCATAACATTCGATTTCCATAAATGCAGTTATCTTCCAAGTCTTCTTTCTTTTCGTGTGGGATACCAAGTCGTTCAACGACCCGATGAACCCTAGTGTCAGAATTTTTCAACCGCCTTCTACAAGTAGCAGGCTTCTGACATGGTTGTGTAACGACCGCCGTCTAAATGATCATAGACAGCAACCGGGACCTACGGCTTAACGTGCTATCCGAAACACGGAACCATCTTACTTACGGACAATCGGGTGGTTCAGCCCGCAATATCCTAACCAGACTGGGAACAAATTCACAAAGTGACAAATATCAACTTTGTGAGTGACCCACCGAGAATCGAACCCGGGACCGTCTGCGTCAAAGGCAGTCGCACTACCACTGCGCCACATCGGTCATCTTCCAAGTGAAAACAATTTATAACTTCTAATATTTATATATTTTTCTTTCGTAATTATGACCCTTGAATTCTACCAATCCTTTTGCAGTTTAAACTTACGTACCTAACCTACAGCTCGTACCACATGAAATACCAACTCTTCATGTCCTTTTAAATGACGTAAGTTGGCTGAACATCAGTCCTCTAAGGGATCACGGGTCCATTACGGCATACCTGTCGTTTCCGTGGGAGAGTTATGTCCAAAATGACATTTTCGCTCCTACACGCTCGAGTTGGGCGATGCCGAATTATGGACCTTCGATTCATAATGGCTGGTGTGACACACAAAAAAAGAATTAAAGATTTTTTAATTTGCGGCCGGGACTTGAACCAAGAAATACCTACGGTTCTAATAAATTTGTTACCAGAGTCCTGGCCGTTCATGATTGGACTTTACCTCCTAGCTCCTACATACATGACTGACATTCGTGACAATTTGACTACAAAAAAATAAAGTGATAGACGAGACAAAGTATTTAGCTATCAAATAAAATTGTTCCTACACAGTTGCTGACTAATTCAAATAATGTGAGAGCCATCACATTTAGATCGTCTTTAATGTCTAACATGGTAGCAAATGCGATTGAGTGGTATAAAATTTAATAATGTTGAATGTCTGTGGTAAAATTTTATTTTTTTCTGCAAAACCAAAACTAAATAATAGGTTCATAATAACTGGTAGGACCATTATCATAACATTACAATTTTACATTAACCGCAGAAATCTTAGCTCTAGGTGGTGTATAATTATGGCAACACAGTTGCTACCAGTGTTGAATATTATCAAACTACAGGTTACAAGTTTACAGGCAAAATGCGACTTAATATTGCGAGAGACGGTTAGTCATTATGACTCCATTATCCAACTAGCTACGCAATGTATCAGGAATTTTACCTGTAGACTTGTA
This sequence comes from Keiferia lycopersicella, assembly GCA_029255805.1. NCBI lineage: Eukaryota > Metazoa > Arthropoda > Insecta > Lepidoptera > Gelechiidae > Keiferia > Keiferia lycopersicella. The sequence goes on along the minus strand of JARACZ010000011.1, from coordinate 13,607,177 downwards.
AGACAGAAAATAGCAGTTCCATACATAAATAACGTCTTTATCCTTAGCGGGGTAGGCAGAGTGTCAACGAATTAAAAAATACGGTCGTTATCACAACTTCTAACAAATATTGAGAACAGTTTCGGATAACTCGTGTATCATTATAGCGACCAGTTGTCGCCCTCTCACCTAAAAATTGTAATATACATGTAACCGTCCAGTCCCTAAGTGGTTTCTAACGACAGCCGCGTGATCTAAATGGGGTGATGCTCTTTAAAGCCAGCACACTTGTAACATGTAGTTTGATAACATAGGGCACTGATGGATTACAGATAGTTATATTTAATTTGGTTAATTCATACGTTCGGGTCAGCGATTAAGTCAATTATAAACCAGATTCGTGGCGCAGGTATTAAATCGACTGTCACTCAGCAATGAGGCGATTTATTTGATCGTACCTATATGGGGAATGGTATCTTTCTTTATTGTGCTTCTTATACGCTTATTAAGTAGCAGTTACTTTTTTGCACATCTGTTGTGCCATTTTTAAATCACTAATTGGCAAAATATATCGCTATCAATAAGTACTTACGTACTATTATTCTTTTTTTTAAAGTAGGTACCAACCTGAATTTATTGTTCAAAACTATAGGTAAGGTGCACATACAATTGTCAAAATGTCAAAATAACTTATATCTAAACATAGCTATTATTCTGTCAGACATATTATTACAAGTCAAGTCAAGTGATCAGTCGTAATGTAGGTAGATTATGTATGTAGTCAAGTAAAATCCCACCAAAAACATTTTCATGTCAAGATGTAGCCAAAGTGAGAGAAAAGACATCAGATCTCAAATAGAGCCAAGCTTCTCAATCTACACGCCCTAAGTCCACCAATTCTTTCATAAACTGTAAATCTTAGTTAAAATATATGGTTTGGCGGTTTCGGCAGATGACTAGGTATCCCGAGCAATTGATCTTCTATACAGGGTATAAAAAAATAGCTGCAGATATTTTAAGGGGTGAACCAGCCCATGAAACTAAACCACTTTCCCTAAGGAAAATAAGTCGAAATAAGAAAAAAAAAATGTACCTCCCATAGCCTCCCATACAAAATTAGCAACCGATCAAATCAATTTGTATCCAAGGTCTAAAAATTAAAATTGGAGGTCCAAAAAATTTTCTCATATTTCGACCTATGTTATTTTGGGAATGTTGTTGAATGTTGTTGCAGTTCCATGGGCTGGTTCAGCCCTTAAAATATTTGCAGCTAATATTTTTACACCTTGTATAAAAGAGCTTGGCTCACGCCTTTCAGTTCAGTTCGCCGCCAGTGTCTAGTAAGTCTAGTAAATCGGAAAATAAAGACGAAACACTTCAAATAAAGGTAGGTAGTGCGCTTCGCGTTGCTTGTTTCGCCACGGTAGTGGCTCCAGATATTATTTCACGGCCTATAGCTCGTAGCATGGACTTGGTCCATGCTCGTAGGTAGATATTCAGATGTCGTTAGATAAGTTTTAGCAGCTCAAATCAGTCGACGACCAATGTGGCGTAGTGGTAGTGCGTTTGCCTTTGACGCAGAAGGTTCCGGGTTCTATTCGCGGTGGGGTCACTCACAAAAGTTGATATTTATCGCTTTGTGAATGTATTCCCAGTCTAGTTAGGACATTGCGGGCTGAACCATCCGATTGTCCATAAGAAAAATGGTTCCGTGTTTCGGATGGCACTTTTAGCCGTAGGTGTCGGTTGCTGTCTATGATAACTTAAACGGCGGTCGTTACACCACCATGTCAGAAGCCTGCTACTTGTAGAAGGCGGTTGAAAAATTCTGACACTATGGTCCATTGGGTCGTTGGACGACTCAAGTGTCCCACACGAAAAGTGAAGAGGGAGATATTTATGATGTGTATTATATGTCTTGCGTTATTTTCTTGCTTGCACAAAAGTTACAGCTTTATGAAGAAGTTTCATTTCGACCTTAAAGATTGAAAGCATCCTGATTCCTGGTGTCTCATTCTTCAAGAACTTTCGATTTCCGTTCCCATACAATAATTACACGGCATCCAGGAAACGGAATGTTAAGCCGACTGACCAATATCCGGTTATTGATTGGCATTGTAATTTGCTTACCCGACTGTTGCGAGCGAAGTAGGGTGATGCTTTTTATGCTTGGGGTTTTTACATACATATACATATATCACGCCTTTATCCCTTGCGGGGTAGGCAGAGCGATAACAGTCGTAAGAATACGGCCGCTATCGCCACGTCTGACCTTTTTGGAGAATTGTTTTCCAAGGATGTTTGAGAAAACATGTGTATCACTATAGTGACAGGTTGTCAGCCTGTCGCCTAAAAATTGTAATACACCAATACTCTCGAGTCCCTTAGTCGCCTTTTACGACACCCACGGGAAGGATGTGGGGTGATGCTATTCTAAGCCGGCATCACACGGGGTTTCTAAAGGTTTGAAAAATCGGTTTATTTTTGTGTTTAAGTCATCTATACAATATGTTTAGTTATGTTTTTGAATGTAGGGTAATTGAATCATAAACCGGAGACAAAAAGAAAAGTTGTGCTTACGAGTACGTTACTCTTCTTCTTCATTGAATCTGAAATCTTCTTAAGTTACTGATATTTTATGTATTCATGACTGTATCTACAGTCTTACAAAACTTAGTATGTAGATAGACAGTTACAAGCTTAAAAGTTTAATTCAATCGCGGAACTAGCATTAGATATAACAACTTTCTCCAAATTATTATATGTCATATTTAAAGAATAGGGATTCCACAGACTAAAATTGGCACTTGCCGGACGAGGCTGCGACAGCTCTGCGTCGGCAGCGGTTGAGCGGTTTTAGTATGGAGATTGACATTTCAAATATGGATCTGACAGACCACCACGATGTTTTAGCGCTCCGTTGTGCGATAAGTGTGCGATACGCCAAAGCGTTGACTATAAAGACGTGAAACTTTTACGTAACTACCATTTCATAAAATATCCATCATACTCGTAAATACAACAACGGTTAGGTATATAAAAAAACAACAGTTTTTCCCAAATCATGATAAAATTCAAATTAATTGTAATCATATCACTCGCCCACCATGAAGTTCACTTTCTTTTCGCCAAGGTTGAGTGTTGCCATGTTTATTGCCAAAAGAGTTGGCCAATGAAAGGGCTTTTTGCCATCGGCAGTGAAAGTAGCGAGTCGTTGGCTTATTCTGTACTGCTCTAAAATACTGTAACTACCATGGTTAGAGTTGACATGGGTTACTCGCAATATTTGGATAGTCGAAGATCTAGTCGCCCACCGCTGATGTAACCCAGCTGAAACAGCGGGCTAAAAGTAATTTTGTTTATATTACCATAAAAAACGTGTGTGAAAACAATCGCGACAGTTTAAGGAGTTTTACATTTCTTCCCTGTGGGTGTCGTAAAGACGACTATGAGACTCGAGGATTTCATGTTTATTACATTTTAAAAAGATGTTTTCAGATTCTGAAACAGCTGTAAAAAAAATGTGGATCACGTCAGAAATTTTTTTGCGCTATTTTGGCGCTATCAAGCGCCAATATTTTCGAACACCCGCAAGACGGCCATATCTACGCGACCTCCACTACCTCATTAGAAAAGCCGAATAATTAAGCTAATAAAAGCCGCTACATGGACCTATCATAAAGCTTCGATAACAGAAGCACACCTGTATACTGTTCTCTCAACTTATGCAACTGTATGATACGAGTAAGCACTTCTAAATTCAAAAGTGCCTACCTATTGCTAGCATTTTAGGAATGTTTGCTGAATGAACGCAATTAATTGGAAGTTGAAGATTTTAAAGACCTATTGTTTTGTAACACAGTGGAATAACTCGTTGGTTGAAATCGCAGAATCGGACCTTGAATTCGAGGGGAATATCGTTAAGAGCTTATAAATATTAACAGAGGGACTGTCCATTTCGGCCGCCATTTTAATTAGGTTACATGCATTATTTACGTGCGAAGGTCTGATCTGCTTGCTTTGATACCGGATGTAGGTATAAATTGAAATAAATATTAAAATGTAATTATCAAGGAGTGAAGCAGCCCATGTATCTGAACAACTACTATGACCACAACAATCCACTGCTAGATATGAGCCATACTCTACTCACCAAACCTGACCAGCGGATAGGCGAGCGCAAGGCGTTGCAGATATTTACAAGGAACGCTGCTGGTACGAAGGCATCCCACGGCTGTAGGTACGAAGAGAAAAAAATCTGAAAATATTTCAAGAAGTGAACGAGTTCATAAAACTGAACTATGTACTTTCCAAAAGGAACAATGTCGTCTTTAAACATTACACTTTGGACAACAAGTTCTGACACATATTAACATATTCTTTAGGGACATTTGTTTAGTTTCAAGGCACGTAAGATTTTGTGGTAAAATATTATTAAAAGGAAAACATTAATTACGACTGATAGGTAAATCAAGATAGTTACAGAATTATTTTGTCTACTTAGTGTAAATTTTAAAATGAGTAGGTTCATTACATATTAATTAGGTTATTTCCGCGCTTAAAATATATAAAACGCAAAAAATAAAGCAGACTGAGCTGAATATGAATGGAAACCAATTTACCTGCGAATTACGAGCAAAATTATCGCGCGATGAAACCGCAGCCGACGGCCGATGTAATAATAATGAGTTTTAATTAGCTATGGCGTTCGATAGTGGTTTTTAATAAAGTAATAAAATATATATTCATGTAATTACTTTGTTTTTGATAAGGTAATTAGTAAAAAAAACATTCGATTAGTAATTTGTCAGGTAAAAGTCTTAGCTGGAAATATTTTAAGGGGTCGGATCGCACACTTAACGCACGACGGACCGATAAATATCGCAGCGGTCTGTCAGATCAATACTAGAAATGTCAATAACTAAAATCGAAACCGCTGCGATATTTTAGCGCTCCGTCGTGCGTTAAGTGTGCGATGCTCCTAAGGCAAGAAAAAATAATTATTATCCGAAAGGTGTAAAAATATTAGCTGCAAATATTTTATGGGGTGTTTCTCTCTAATACCTAATTAATTTAGTCTTGGTGTTGAAGCCCATGCTGTATTTGTCCATTTTGGGTCGTTAGACCCACACGGAAAGAGAAGATTCCTCGAAGATCCCATGGGAACAAAGTGTAAGCATTATTGCACAATTTGTCTAATAACCACCATTACTTTTTCACTTTTTTTCTGACTAAAAATGTCAAAACTGACACAATAATTACTTAATTTTTCAATTAAATATTCTAAACCACGCCAATGTCATGTAAAGACAATGTAGCGTTTATTTTATCGCAAAATCCCGCTTGACGTAATTTCAATTTGGCGACCATGGGAACAAAGCGAATTATTGCTGCACATCAACAAAACAATTGCAAATGGCCCCTATAGGTATAATTTGCAATAATGAACTTGTTGCAGACAGTTTGAGAGATAAGGGTAGCACGCGACGAAGTTACTTGGCCTAATTGTGATGTTCTTGGGAACTTTTTTAATTTTCTACTGGAAATAAGTAAGGCGGTACCTTTTCCAATCCTAACCTAAGCTAACCCAAAAAATATTTGAGTTTAGGATTTTCTACAATTTTATTTCATTTCATATTTCTATGGAATGTCTAAAGATTCATTTAACGACTAGTAAGTATGTACTACAGAACAAAAATGACATTCGAGGCACACGCATGACATCTCTTGTCAGTGGTAAGTACCTAATACTTCCTTTTCTTATACATATTTTCTTTTAGCTATCTTTTATTTTATGACTCATCATAAAATGTATAAATGTGTTGTTTTATACCGTCAGCAAAACTCCTTTACAAAACAATTGTGGTTTTTCAATCGGACGGCTTGTTGCGATGCCTTTAAAATTTTCACAGGCGCTAAAAAAGGGTAGGTATGTTTTTTGAGGTGTAATTTATGAAAATAACTATAGAATCCATTATAATCTATGGTCGACCCCGACAGAGAAAGGGATAAGGCAAGGTGATACGAAAATACGATGATGATACGAAATATATGCGACGTCTAGTATAATATTTTTGTTAATCTAGTCACAAGTAAATCAAAGTTATATGAGCTATAATTACAACCAAGTTAGTACCTATTAACCTATTATGCATTATTGTCTGTTATTTTTGTGTATTTTCAGATTGTTGAATATGACGTCAAAGATATTATGCACACCTTGACATTTCATCATACGATATAAAATTGCGCGGACGATATTTGATACAAGTCACCCCAGTATTTGAAAACAAACAAACAAAAAAAAACATCTAAAACGCCTTTATCCCTTGCTAGGTAGGCAGAGCGTTAACGGCCGTAAGAATACGGTCGCTAACTCAGGTCTGACATTTGTGAGGATTGTTTTCCAAGGTTGTTTTAGAAAACATGTGTACCTCTATGGTGACAGGTTGCCAGCCTGTCGCCTAAAAATTGTAATACATCAATACTCTCGAGTCCCTTAGTCGCCTCTTACGACACCCGCGGGAAGGATGTGGGGTGATGCTATTCTAAGCCGGCATATTTGAAAACACCTAGTAACTAAAAACTGATCTCCTAGTGTAGGATTTTCATACAAACGTATTCCCGAATAATGCCTCTAGAGCTATAATTATTTTAAATTGAACAAGTATGAACATAGCTTTTAACCAGACCACGTGTCAAACATACATACATACATATATCACGCCTTTATCCCTTGCGGGGTAGGCAGAGCGCCAACGGCCGTAAGAATATGGTCGCTATCGCCACGTCTGACATTTTTGAGGATTGTTTTCCAAGGTTGTTTCCGTAAACATGTGTATCACTATAGTGACAAGTTGTCAGCCTGTCGCCTAAAAATTGTAATACACCAACACTCTCGAGTCCCTTAGTCGCCTCTTACGACACCCGCGGGAAGGATGTGGGGTGATGCTATTCTAAGCCGGCATCACACGGCATCGTGTCAAACTAGTTTATTAATTTCTTACAAAGAAGAATAAAACTCTTTATAGTGCCTTCTTTGTATCATAACTAGTCGTTTCCTTCGGTTTCGCTTGGGTGAAAGTTATTGCATAATTTGCTACTGTTAATTATATTCTTGTGTTCAAAGGTTGTAAGTAGAATTGACTGTAAGTAGGTAGATAAGTGTAATTATGATCAAGACTTTGTAATACTCAAGGTGCGGTTTTGTTCATGTAATTAATTTTACATCACGTCTTATCTATCAGAAAATATGATAAGAATCGTCTTTGCCCCTGTATTGTGACCGTTAACATGAAAATGAAAAATATATTATGTTATGACTGTCTCGATGACATAGCAGATTGTACCACTGCTTTCTACGCCGGGGGTCGTGGGTTCGATCCCGGTTAAGTAAATTTTAAAATATTTGTGTCGAGTCTGGGTGTTTTCTATGAATCATATGTATTTATTTACAAAAAAGTATATAAGTATTAATATCAGCTATCTAGTTCCAATAGTACAAGCTTTGCTTAATTTGGGGCTAGATGGCGCTGTGTGAATTGTCCAGGATATTTATTAAACGAAAACTTAAATACTTGTTAACAAAGACATATGGGGTATTTCCATACTCATCACGCTTGGCAAGTGAGTGTAGCGCAAGATGTTGCGTTCACAGGAAAGTTTAGGAAACACTGCTGCCCATTCAATAGACGAATTTATCCCTAATCGTTTTTTACGGCATACTAAGGCAGCGTACGCCGGCATCTCATCGCTAGGCATAAAATTATCATAGGGCGAAATCTTTGATAAAACCCATGTTAAGTATAGGCTGCTGTGGCTGTCATTTGTGATAGGAAAGCTAACTACAAACCGATTTAAATTAGATACATACATATTTTACGCCTTAAGAGCGCTAACGGCTGTAAGAATACCTACAGTCACTATCGCTAAATCCGATAAATGTTGAGGGCCGCCGGTCCAGCAATGCGTGTATCACTATAGTAACAGGTTGTCAGCTTGTCGCTTAAAGTCTGAACACACATGAGACCCTTGAGTGCCTTATTCGCCTATTGCGAGACCTTCAGAATTGGGATCATACTAATCTAAACCGGCATATCACGACAAATAATTATATTACATAGGTATCTATAATTGTAAATCCTTCAAATATTGTTCTCAAACACCTTTAGTCCCAATATTCGGAGGTCTAACAATAACTTGGGTTGTTATAACAGATCGGCAATCAGACAATAGATCAATGGAGCCTAACAATAGTATTGTTCAGACTACTGACATTGTTATGAGAAATAATAGTGGCAGGTTACCATGTTTATAGTAACTCATTTATACAGACCGCACCAGTTAGACACTTCTTTTCATGTGGGACACTGAGTCGTTTAAAGACCCGATGAACCTTGGTGTCAATTATTGAAACACTGCGGATGAGATTCGCACCTCGAGTACTATGCTGCCAAAATTCAAACAAAGTCAAAAGTTCGCAAATAAATGTACTAACTAACATTGTAATAAACTAACAAAGTAAGGCTTAAGATATCCTAGGTACATATTTATTTGACCATTTAATGTACACAGTAAAAGACATAACATAAGAAACATTGCCGTGTGATGCGGCTTAGAATAGCATCGCCCCATTTCCTACCCGTGGGTGTCGTAAGAGGCGACTGAGGGACTTGAGGGTTTCAGGTGTATTACAACTTTTAGGCGACAGGCTGACAACCTGTCACTATAGTGATACACAAATTATCTCAAACGGCCCTTTATATTTGTCAGACGAGGCGATAGCGATCGTATTTTTACGACCGTTAACGCTCTGCCTATCCCGTAAGGGATAAAGGCGTGATTTATGTATGTGTTATGTAAGAAAAATACACAACAGGTCAACTTATTACTAACAAGAAATCTCTTCCACCTAGGGTCGCTACCCTAAGTACCGGTAAGTATCACCTTATATCATCTAGCGAGATGATATAAGGTGATACTTATCATAATAGTACGCTTTAGCAAAGGATTTCGTTTTCTTAATGCAATACAAACATATTATGAGAAAATGATACCATATTCATAGCTCCTAACACAGTAACATCAATTCAAATTATTCTCAAAGAAGCAGTTTCGAGAAGAAAAAGCAATAAATTGTGGAAAATGGGCAATGAAAAACACATGGCACGAGAAATACAAACCTTACTTATAAATAATCCATCGCATTACATCTCGTAAATAGTACCTCATTGTCACAAACAGAGAAAACAACCCCTTATATCTCAGTAACAATATATTTAGGAGCGTAGCTGGTGTAGGTATCACTGAATGCACCAAAATCAATTCGTAAAAATAATATTTATTGTAAAAAGAAGTAAAAATGATCACAAAAAATGCTGCGTATCTCACTTTCATATTTCGAAATGTTAATCCAGACATTCTGTAAAATGTACTTGTGACACGACGGATGGTATGATCAGCCAGTCCGCAAGAAGTCGGCTACATCCTACTATTGAAAATATTTTAAATATTTGTTAGTAGCGGCTCACTCGCGGGTGAATTGTTTTTTCGTGTGAGTTTCGGACGGCCAAGAATCACCAAAAAACCGCATCTAAATCCGTCGTGCGGATAAGGAAGAGTTAGCGGTTTTCATAACAGACAGAGAAAAAAAAACGACTTAATTCATTGTATGTATACATACATACATACATACATATAATCACGCCTCTTTCCCGGAGGGGTAGGCAGAGACTACATCCTTCCACTTGCTACGATCCTGACACACCTCTTTCGCTTCCTCAACATTCATCAGCCTTTTCATACATGCTCGTCGGTTTAGGGTACTCTTCACCTGACCTTTCTTTAGAACGTCCCCGATTTGATCCAGGTACGTTCGTCTAGGTCTTCCCCTTCCAACGTTTCCATTCACACGCGCCATATATACTTGTTTAGTTAATCTTCTTTCATTCATCCTCTCAACGTGTGACCAAACCATCTTAGCATTCCTTTTTCTATACCAGTCACAACATCTTCTTTTATACCACAACGTTCCCTTATCACGCTATTCTTTATCCTGTCACTCAATTTTACTCCAATCATACTCCTTAACGCTCTCATTTCTACTGCATTTATTCTACTTTCATGCTTTTTCTGCCATACCCAACTTTCACTCCCATACATAAGTGTTGGAAATAGCACCCCTCTATGCACAGCCAGGCGTGCCTTATCCGACACTTTCTGGCTATTCATAAAGGCATGCAACGCCCCATTCACCATGTTGCCTGCATTTACCCTCCTTTCAATATCACTTTCACACTTTCCATCTGACGTAAACTTTGATCCCAAATATACAAACTCTTTCACTTGTTCTACTTTCTCCTCTTCTATCATAATATTACACTCTGTCATACCTTCCTCTTTTTCAAAAACCATTGCTTTCGTCTTGCTAACATTCACTTTCATTCCTTTCAAAGAATCATTCATAATATTTACCATCTCCTGCAACTCTTCAGCCGACGACGCAAGAATAACTTGATCATCAGCATAGAGAAGACATTTGACGAGTAACCCATTCATTCTCAAACCATATTCACACTCTTTCAAATCTGACAAACAACTATCCATGAACAGATTGAACAGCCATGGTGACGCAACACATCCCTGTCTAACACCTTTCTCGATGTTAAACAGTTCGGTGAAGGCCCCGTTTATCCTGACACAAGCACTGGAATTTTCATACAAGGATTTCAGTGCTCGTATCAAAATACTGTTCACCCCATGCACGGATAATATCGACCACAATTCATTCCTCACTACTCTATCATAGGCCTTTTCCAGATCCACGAAAGTGCAAAAAACCTTTTGGTTTTTAGCCAAAAACTTTTCGGCTATGCACCACAAGGAAAAGACCTGATCCGTACATCCCATCCCCTTTCGAAATCCCGCTTGAGCATCCCAGACTTTTTCATCAGTTTCTTTCATTACTCTTGCAATCAGTACCTTTGCATACAATTTGCCGACGACGCTGAGGAGGCTTATACCGCGGTAATTTTTGCAGTCTAGTTGTGACCCTTTTCCTTTGAACAACGGGACTATTACAGCCTTACACCAATCGCTTGGCACTCGACCGCTTCTCCAACAAAGGTTAAAAAGGAGGTACAACTGACTAGCCACTACGCCTTCGCCAGCCTTCAGCATCTCAACCGACACTCTGTCATACCCTGCAGCCTTACCAGACTTCATGCTTTTTAGCGCTTTCATGATCTCATCCATTTCAATCTTACTTTCATTCTCATTTTGGTCTACTTCTTCTGTGCTCACCTCTTGTACTAGATCTTTATCAAACAAGCTTTCAAAATATTCCTTCCATCTCTTCAACACGCATTCTTCACCTTTTATTAGACTACCATCCTGGCTTCGAATCCTACTCAGCTCGGAACATGCGGTTTTACCTCGAGCTGTCCTTATGGATTTCCAGAAAACTTTTAAGTTTGTACGAAAGTTTTCCGATAGCCTCCTATCAAACTCATCTTTATTCTCATCTTTCTTTCGTTCCACTGTCTCCTTTACCACATTCTTTAAACATTTATACTCCTTTCACATTTTCCTTTACATCCTCATCTGTAGCTTTCATCATTCTTTGGTTAGCTTTAGTGGCCAACAAATCTAACCATGCTTTCTTCTTCTTTTGCACAACTTCTTGCACATCTTTACTCATCCATGCAGTCTTGCGCTTATTTCCTTTCGTTCGCCTAGTGACACCACATACTTCAATAGCAACTTTCAAAACTCCTTCCTTAAATCCCTTCCAGCCATCTTCAATATTATTCATCTCACCTACCTTATCAAATTCATCCTTCAATCTTTTGACATATTCCTTTCTTACTTCTTTTTCTTGTAAGCTTTCCACTTTCACTCTCTCCAGAACACTTGTGGCCTCAGAGACTCTGTGTCGCCACCTTTTAAAGAGACCACTTATACGTGATATCGCCAGAAAGTGGTCTGTGTCGATCCCGGCACCACGATACGCACGAGTGTCTAACTCATTAACTCTTTCGTCTCCAAACGCTCCAAGAACTTTATCATACCCATCACGCTTTATTCCTACCCATCCATTAAAATCACCTAGCATAATGATTCTTTCATTCGTCTTGCAGTTTTTCAAAACATCTCTCACACTGTTCCAGAACTCCTCATTCTCCTTTTGAGCCTTTGTGGAGTATTATATATTAGATTGTATATATCAATTCATAAAAAAGAATTTGTTGGGTATAGTAATCAAAAGAATAATTAATCTACTGAATTTCTGAGTTATCGTTCATTACCAACAAAATATGTTTAATGAAATATTATTTTCTCGTCTCATATTAAAATCAAGCACTTGCCTGCTGTACCGGCAAGTTCATTAATATAGCCAAAATAAACTTACCCCTTCAATCAAGACGGGCCTTTGATGTTCAAAATAGTCTTCGTTCTAACTCAGAGAAAATAAATATTCAGAGGGATCGCTACGGACAACGAGAGAAAGCGTGATCAGTAGAAAAACTTTAGTTTTATTTTTCAGACGCAGAGTTTTGATACTTTCTGAATAGATAGGTATGGCATGGCAGAAAAATGCGCTGGTTGAAAATATTTTTTTTTCTAAATTGCATTTTTGCGATGTTATTGTTTTTATTGAGAAAATTAATGTTAATTTTCGTTCGCCTTCAAAAATAGGCATAAATATCTTCATCACTTTAATAAAATAAGTAATTTAATTAGTGGCCTTTGAAACATCACATTAAAACTATTTTTATGCAGCCTGATCGATGTCCCACTGATTATGAAGGCGTAGTTATTACGTCAATAAATAAAATTGACACGAGTTTTTGTAGCTTCACGCAAGTTATACTTCAGAATCAATCTGAATTATTTTTGCTCTGTTCTACGAAATGATATTAAATCCTCAATACGGTTATGAAGGCGTAGTAATTACGATCTCAAACAACTGTTCCGGAGCGCGACAACTTCATTATTCGAGCCGAGCATCCGATGATTTCTACTTCAATAACTATGGCAATGGCTGTACCTATAGATATTTTAAATTAGGATGAGACTGACAGATAAACTACCTAACTATACAGGGTGTAAAAAAAATAGCTGCAAATATTTTAAGGGGGGAATCAGCCCATGAAACTGAACAGCTTTCTCCAAGGATCATAGGTCGAAATATGAAAATAATTTTAGACCTCCCATACAGTTGACTAGCTCGGCTGCTACATTTTGTATGGGAGGTCTAAAAATTTCTTTCTTATTTCGACCTATTTCTGGTCCACCCCTTAAAATATTTGCAGCAAATATGTTTACACCTTTTATAGGGTGAAATTTTTATTGCTTTGCCGAAAACTTTGATATTAACTCAGAATGGGATGGTGATTGGATCTAAGTCGAATTGTGAAAAACATTTGGATCTTTCATACAAAATGTAGTGTGCATGCAATCATTTGTGTACATTAAATTTAATAAAATGTTGGTAATATGACCACTAAGTCAACCCTGACCTGGTGTCGGGTCTATCGGGTTTATCGGGTCGTCCGTCGATCCGCTGCCCCACACGATAGAAGCAAAAGATTAGGGAAAAACACTTCTTTTTCGTGTGGGCAGTCGTTAAAAAAAACTCGAGATTTAATTGCTTTTACAGATATTTCTACCAGTATCTAGGAGTTAATTAGACCTTTTTATTTTATGCTCACTTGTATTTTTTCTCTTTTCAGTACACGTGCTAAAGGATGACGAGCTCCCTCTGGAAGTGGTGTCAGCTCTGGGCCCGGAGGTGCAGTTCGTGCTCAAATACATCGATACTGGTAAGCCTTTGAATATTTACTAGTACAGATATAGAATTCGCTCCGAAAATCCTTAAACTCTGTAACACAGATGAAGCTACGGCGGATCGAACACTTAACGCACGACTGAGCGCTGAAACATTGCAGCATTCTGTCAGATCCATACTAGAAATGTCAATCCCCATTATAAAACCGCTCAACTGTTGTCGACCATACTAAAACCGCTCAACCGCTGTCGACGCAGCGTTAGCGTAGCGTAGTCCGTCGAGTGCGGTTTTTAGTATGGGGAGTGACGTTTCTAGAATGGATCTGACAGACCGCTGCGATATTTTAGCGGTCCGTCCTGAGAGTGTTTATTTCGACGCCATCTTTTGTACAGGCTTATGACGTCATATGCCTGTATTTATATTTGCCTACATAGACATGAAAATTATATTTGAAGATACTGTTTCTTTCTATCAACAATAATATGACTTATTTTCTTTAATTATTTTTTCCCTCAATAAGAACTGAACGTCAGATTACTCCCTAATGCCCTATATTTATCTCTTGGCTGCGTAATTGCGTGGCGGTAGTCGTATTAATAACTAGCTGGTTCCCGCGACTTCGTTTCGCTGACTTACTATTTTCTATTCTATCTATTTCAGCCTATTGCAGTCCACTGCTGGACGTAGGCCTCCCCCAGGGAACGCCATAAGGCACGATCTCCCGTTTTTGCCATCCAGTCGCTACCAGCCGCCTTTTTCAAGTCATCGGTCCATCTGGCCGGAGGGCGTCCAACGCTACGCTTGCCGAGGCGTGGTCTCCACTCGAGAACCCGCTTACTCCACCGTCCGTCGGTTCTACGACAAATGTGGCCAGCCCACTGCCACTTCAGCTTGCTACACTTCCAGACTATGTCCGTCACTTTGGTCTTCTTTCGGATGGCCTCATTCCGGACTTTATCCATTATAGAGATACCAAGCATAGACCTTTCCATAGCTCTCTGAGTGACATGTAGCCGGTGGGCCAGTTTTACTGTCAAGTTCCACGTCTCAGCTCCGTAGGTCATGACTGGTAGGACGCATTGATCGAATACCTTGGTCTTGAGGCATTGTGGCAAAGATGATTCGAGGATGTGACGCAGCTTTCCAAATGCTACCCAGCCAAACTGCACTCTTCAGGTGATTTCAGCCTCAAAGTTGTCTCTTCCCATCTGCAAAGTTTGCCCAAGGTACACGTATTTCTGGACAACTTCAAGGACTACACCTTCGACGGAGACCGGCTCGGGGATTATGTGTTGATTGAACATGACCTTCGTCTTATCCAAGTTCATCCCAAGTCCAACACGTCTCGAGGCAGAGTTAAGACTAGATAGCATTTTTTGCAGGTCCTGCAGCGATTCGGCCATTATGACTATGTCGTCGGCAAAGCGGAGATGCGTGAGCCTTTCGCCGTTGACGTTGATGCCCAGTCCATCCCACTGTAGAGTTTTGAAGACATCCTCCAATGCGTTAGTGAATAGTTTCGGGGATATAACGTCACCCTGTCTTACACCACGGAGCAGTTGGATGGGTCTTGTATTATGGTTTTGTACTTGAACGGACATCGTAGCCATTTGATAGAGGCTTCTCAGCACCTCCACATACCGCCAGTCGACTTGACAGCGCTGCAAGGACTCCAAAACAGCCCAGGTTTCGATAGAGTCGAAGGCTTTTTCGTAGTCCACAAAAGCCATACACAGTGGTTGGTTGTACTCCTCTGTCTTCTGTATAACCTGCCTTACAGTATGGATGTGGTCCACGGTACTGAAGCCCTTGCGAAACCCGGCCTGCTCCGGTGGCTGAAAGGCGTCAAATCTTGATGCCAAACGATTCGTGACGACTCTCGAGAACAGCTTATAGACGTGGCTCAGAAGTGTGATCGGCCTATAGTTTTTGAGAAGCGTTTTGTCTCCTTTTTTGAAAAACAATGCCACTACATCTCTGCTCCACGCCTTCGGGGTTGTCCCATTGGCTATTACAGAGTTGAAAAGCCTTTTCAGCTCCTCGAGGACAGGTTTTCCACCGGCCTTAAGTAGCTCAGAGGCCACTCCGTCTTCCCCGGGAGCCTTCCCATTCTTAAGCTGTCTGAGAGCCGCCGCGATTTCGTCTATATCTACGTCCGGGAGATCTTCTGTAAAGTGGCGGGAGAGAGGAGCTCTTGGGTCTGGGGTCGCATCAGGTGGAGGCTTTTTCGCATGCGAGGCATACAGATTTCCATAGAAGTCCTCAATTTCAGCGAGAATCTCTGGAACCGATGTGACAGTTACACCATTCGAGGTAGTTAGCTTTGCCAGATGACTCCTTCCAAGTGTCTTGGTAAAAACTTTCGACCCTCGGTTTTTCTCAATCGCCTCCTTTACGAGTCGAGTGTTGTAGCTTCGGAGGTCGCGTCTTACCATACTTCGGATCTTTTTGTTAAGTAACTGGGGATCTGGCAATGCATCCTCTGGTGTTTCCCGTCTCATTCGCATCAGTTCCAGGGCCTCGCTTGAAAGTTTGGACTTCTTGTCTGTTCGCCTTTTACGAAAATGCTTCGTCCCCACTTCGCGAATAGCCCCAACTATGCTCTCTAGGTCCTCGTCAACGTTTGCCGGGGTCTCCAGGGCAGCGAATCGATTTTTTAGTTCAAGTTGGAACTCCTCATGTCCGGCTTGGGGCAGATTGGGACGGAGAACTTGCTTCACCATGCGGTTTCTTTCTAGCTTGAAGTTGATATTTAGGGTGCCTCTTACTAGTCGGTGATCACTTCCGGTATTGAACCTATTGATCACTGAGACATCCCTAAATATATGCCGTTTATCCGTCATGATGAAGTCGATCTCGTTCTTCGTCCTGCCGTCAGGGCTCTTCCAGGTCCACTTCCGTTGGGGCTTTTTCTGATAAAATGTGTTCATACAGAACAGCCCTTGCCTGCTAAGGAAGTTGACTAGCATTTGGCCCCTCTGGTTTCTGCTCCCGTAGCCATGTGGTCCCAAGCTTGATTCACCGCGCTCCTGTCCCACTTTAGCGTTGAAGTCCCCCATGACAACAGTGAAGTGGGTCTTAGTGGTTTGGTGTATGGCTTTCGACACGTCGTCGTATAGGGCCTCCACCTCTTCATCTGAGCTGCTCGAAGTCGGCGCATATACCTGTACGACCTTGAGAGAGTACCTCTCGGTCAGCTTCAGTACGAGGTACGCTACCCTGTTCGAGACGCTGCTGATCTCCATCACGTTGTCACAGAGAGCCTTATTGACAAGGAACCCTACGCCACCCTGGGATTGTGCGCTCCCTTCCCTGAAGTAGAATAGGTGACCTGATTCTAGGGTTATCGTGTCCTCCCCCTCTCTTCGGACTTCAGACAATCCCAGAACATGCCACCGTATCTTATCTAATTCTACCTCAAGGATTTGGAGACTTTCGTCCACTATTTTTTTACTATTTTAGATGATAAAATAACCTTGTTTCCTTCACTAACGTCCTAAATTATACATGCTAATCTGGGCTCCTATTAGTGCTCCTTGTGGACTACGCGAGGAACACCAAACCTTATAAGTCTATATGCCAGCAGAAACTACCCATCAAGCAGAACAACTTTTGCTTTCGTGCCATATCTTTATCTCGTATAGTTTAGATGGGCTCCTGGTTGTGCACCTGGTGGTCTACATCAGGTACTCCAAACCTTCAAAGTCTATATGCCACCAGAAGCTACCCATCAAGTTAAACATTTTTTGCTTGGTGCCATGTCTGTATCTCCTATAGTTTAGGCGGGCTCCTGGTGGTGTACCTGGTGGTCTACTGAAGGTACTTCAGACCCTCGAGTGGTGAAAAAAAGTAGCCTATGTCCGTTCTCGGTATCTTACTAATCTCTGTGTGAAATTTCATGATGATCGGTTCAGTGGTTTGGCTGTGAAAGCGTAGCAGACAGACAGAGTTACTTTCAAATTTATAATATTAGTATGGAAGTATGGATTAATTCGCTTACATAGTGTCACGACCAGCATAACTATTACTACGCGCCCGTACGTGCGTGTATGGAGCATTGAGGTCAAGTTACGCTGGTCGCGACACCATCTAAGCGAATGAGCCTTAATAATTAATTCCCGCGTATTATTGGGGTAGCCGGGCAATCTGAGAGATTAGCCCTGAGATAATGAGACCTGTGGGAAATTAGCAATGATGCCGGCTCAGAATAGCATCACCCCATTTCTCCCTGCGAATATCACATCTAACGTCCTATTGTGCAAAAGAGATAGGAATATTCGAAACACTTCACTGCTGAAGATGGGCTTACCCCTAATAGGGGGTACTTTGCGTACAAACCACGCATGGCAGGCGGATTGGCGAGTGCAATGCAAGGTGCAGCAAAGAGCAAGCAAATGCATTACTACAAACTGACGTAGACGCAGCACCAATGGACGAACTTGCGTTGTATAACAGCATCCGTTGACGCAGGTTTGTGCGTAGGACGTCAATTTCTAGTACCTTTGGGAAATTGCAAAATTTGTGCCTGCGTTACGGATGCACTAAAATAACGCTCCGTTGTGCGTTAAGTGTGAATAAAACCGAAGTTTTAGAAAAAGGAGCATCATTTTAGCCTATTCTGTACGGGATCCTAAAAATAACTTGAGTTGCTGCCATGGATGCCTATATCTAATAAAAATAAATCAGTTGATAATTTATTTACATACAATATTTATGCCCCTGCTTCTCTCGCGATTCAAACAAGACAGTTCCCATGAAACCTGTTTGTATGGAATTAAATACTTAAACCAGCTTACTAGAAATAATGCAAAAAAAATCATACACACACGCCTTTATCCTTTGCGGGGTAGGCAGATCAATAACGGTCGCTAAAATACGGTCGCTATTACCACGTTTGACAAAATATTGTGGACACTTCAGATGATTCATGTATCACTGTAGTGACAGGTTGTCGCCTAAAGTTGTAATATACATGGGACCCTCGAGTCCCTTAGTCGCCTCTCATGAAACCCACGGGAAAGAAATGGGCTGATGCTATTATAAGCCGGCATCACACGGCAAAATGTATGGATTGGAACACTTAAATCAGCTTACTAGAGATAATAGAAAAAATATCAATTGCGGCTCCTAATTAGTTTTCATAGTAGACACATCGTCTTATAGGGTAGTGTACTAATTATTAGCACTATGGGGTAATCCGATTACCTAAAGGGCAGAGCACACCGCCTGCGTATGTAGCTCGTATGCACCTAAATGACTAGGTGCTTACCGGTTGTATTGTATGAAACTCTGTATGAGAGACGGTCCACTGATTGCGTTGCATAGTGCAAGGGAAGCAGTGCCAATGTCTTATAGTTTTAGTTTAGAGGCACAGAAAGTAGGTATTGTATTACTTTTGATTCACTTAGGCGTAGTCTGTAGTCGAGGCCCGCATTTTTACTATTTAACTGACCGACCAGACTAAATCGCCACCAACGAAGACTAGCGATTGGTGCGCAAACTAAAATGTCTCAGGTCTGGGGAATCTCAGCATTGGCGTAGTTCGTTGCGTAGGTCACGCAAGCAGTGTGACGTCTCTCGTACATTGTGTGCTCTGCCCTTTATCTTTGTACAGAACACACGAGCTCATTCGGTCACATGGTGTCACGACACGACCACCGTACTATCGGTGTGCGCTCGTAGGTGCGTGTATCGAGCATGAAGGTCAAGTTACGATGGTCGTGACATTATATGAACAAATGAAGACAACGTTTTATAACGTACTGCTTTGGTTGGTACGTTTTAGTTGTAGTATGTAGACCCACGTTAGACATTTGTGCCCTAGGTCTCTTATATTCTACTAGATTCTATTGTTACCCTGACCCTACAGGAGATCTATTGCGAGCTGTAAGCCCGATATTTTCTACTTTTTCTGTTGTTATCTTCCGATCCTGACTGACGGCGGATACAGATTAATGGTTGTAAGCACTCTTGCCAAATTGGACATCCCTCCTAAACGTTTTATTGGGGGCTTTTGTTTTTGCCCTTCTTAGATCGGATTGATTTTATGATAGGTATGGTTTTTTATTGCATTGTGCCTCTCTCCCTTTTCGTGTGGGACACCGAGTCGTCCAACGACCCAGTAAACCCTAGTGTCAGAATTTTTCAACCGCCTTCTACAAGTAGCAGGCTTCTGACATGGTTGTGTAACGACCGCCGTCTAAGTGATCATAGACAGCAACCGGGACCTACGATTTAACGTGCCATCCGAAACACGGAACCATCTCTCTTAAGAACAATCGGACGGTTCAGCCCGCAATGTCCTAACCAGACTGGGAACAAATTCACAAAGTGATAAATATCAACTTTGCGAGTGACCCACCGAGAATCGAACCCGGAACCTTATGCGTCAAAGGCAGGCGCACTACCACTGCGCCACAACCTGACAATGGGAACCTTTCTAGCCAACTTTCAAGTGTACTTAGATGGCGCTGAACTAAACTGGAAAAGTTTCTTTCCAAGGAATTGTATTTTGTCTAGTTGAGTACCGATATAACTCAAATGCCAAAATTTTTTGGACTGATAACAACACAATTCCAAACCGAACACTATTTTTAGATTGAGAAATTATCTGTCAAATTTAGTGAATAAAAAACATTACTCCTTTCTATGAAAATTACTGCTGAATTTTTACATAATTCGCATGAGCGCCACCTACTAAGAACTAAACGAACAGAGAACAGTGAAGGTAGGGTACCGCTTACGTTTCATGTAAATATTTTTTTAACATTTGTCACCCACCCGATTTTTATATATTCTTTTAATAAGTATCATGTTTTTGAATCATTGAGGCTCGAAAATTCATATCTTTTACAAGTTTGTAGTGGTTCACAGTGTAAAAAGTTACTGCAATGCGCACGCCACGCAAAAAGCTTTTTATTGTCGAAAATGTGGATTCTGGCGGATCGCACACTTGACACACGACAGAGCGCAAAAATATCGCAGCGGTCTGTCAGGTCCATACTAGACATCAAACTATACTAGACTAGTCACTACCCATACTAAAAGCGCTGCGATGACAGGGGTTCAGCGGTTTTAGTATGGGGATTGACATTTCTAGTATATAAATGACAGACCGCTGCGATATTTTACCACATTCTTTGACTGCGCTCTTTGGCCACCCCTGGACTAGAATATGTGTATTTATATTCAACTTTCATGTTTATACAATCACCTATTGGAAACTATAACAAGCGGACTTGTCTTCAATAAATATACAATTCCAAAACAATAGTGTAAGTTGTACTTTATGTTTATCAAAACATAGAAGAATGATTATAATATTCCCATGCTTATAAACTACCTACTTATGTGCCTACACACATACATACAGACAAGGTGTACAATTAGCTACAAATATTTTAATAGGTGCACCAGCTCATTAAACTGAAAAACTTTCCCCAAGGAACATAGGTCGAAATATGCAAAAAAATATAAAGTTACCAACCCACCAAGTCAATTTGTATGGGAGTCCAAAAAATTTTCTCATGTTTCGACCTATCTTCCTTGGGAACAAAATGTTCAGTTTCATGGGCTGATTCACCCCAATAGCCATCTCCGGGCGCATCAGCGCCGATCTGATTAGGAGTCAACATCCTTCCACTTGCTACGATCCTGACACACCTCTTTCGCTTCCTCAACATTCATCAGCCTTTTCATACATGCTCGTCGGTTTAGGGTACTCTTCACCTGACCTTTCTTTAAAACGTCCCCGACTTGATCTAGGTACGTTCGTCTAGGTTTCCCCCTTCCATCATTTCCATTCACACGCGTCACACATACATACATACATACACATATCACGCCTTTATCCCTTGCGGGGTATGCAGAGCGTTAACGGCCCTTAAAATACGGTCGCTATCGCCATGTCTGACATTTTAGAAGATTGTTTTCCAAGGTTATTTCGGAAAACATGTGTATCACTATAGTGAGAGGTTGTCAGCCTGTCACCTAAAAACTGTAATACACCATTACTCTCGAGTCCCTTAGTCGCCTCTTACGACACCCGCGGGAAGAATGTGGGGTGATGCTATTCTAAGCCGGCGTCACACGATCCGCATTAAACTACATAATTGCAAAAATGTTAGTAAACTCCTAACAAAGGAGCCATCGACACGTACCTACTTATACAGAACACTGTAGTATGTAAATTTCTTAGAGCAGTAAAATAAATTTAAAAGAAACATGTAAAACAAATTGGAACAAGATTTTACGATGGGAAATTGTAGATTGATAGGAATCTTCAAGAATCAGCTCGAAAGAGCTGCTAGTGTATTAATATATAATAATAATAATAATTTGTAATATAGTGTTTGAATTTTATTACATTGTAAGTAAATATTGAAAAGGTACAAGTAAGTAGTTTTTATTCGTATAAACACCTATACAGGGTGTAAGGGACGGTGTAACGAAAATTTTGCAGGCGTGATCAGACCATGAAACTGAACAACTTTTTCTATAGGGGGCTTTCTATATGTTGGGAAACGGAAAAAATTTTTCGAGTTCTCATACAAAGTCACTCAGCTGATCGGGTATCGGGTGTATGGAAGGCGGAAAAAAATTTCACATTTACCAGCGTAGCTCCCATAGAAAAAGTTGTTCAGTTTCATGGCCTAATGACGCCTGCAAAGTTATCGTTACACCGTCTTTTACACCCCGTATTTACCTTATAATTTTAGAGTCAAACATTTCAACCTATCAAAGCCAGTAAATAGTAGCGTTTCGGAAGGTACGCTGAAAACATACATATATCACTCTCTCTGTCTCTTGCACTCTGTATAGTAGTAAGAAGGAGTCCTGGTTCTATTTGAGATGAGGAAGGGAATAAAATGTTTTTTTTTTCTCTTTGTGAATTAGTTACTAGCTGGTTAGGACATTAACGACTGAACCGTCTGATTGTCCCGTGTTTTGGAGGGCACGTTAAGCCGTCCGTTCCGGTTGCTGTCTATGATTGCTTAGACGGCGGTCGTTACTTACATAACCATCTCAGAGGCCTGCTACTAGTTAGTAGGCGTTTGTAAAACTGACACCGAAGTCCATTGGGTCGTTGCACGACTTGGTGTCCCATACAAAAAGAAAGAAGCTTACAACAATTAACGGGCAATTTATTACTTTGGAAGCTTATGGCCGTCGTTACACAAACTACCTACTTCACAGGGGGTTTAAAATCTCTGAAACATGGTTTACCGGGTCGTTCCTCAACTCGGTGTCCCACGCGATATGAATAATGGAACGAATGATTGTAATTGTAATTGCAGGATTGATTCTGCTCAGTC
Organism: Keiferia lycopersicella; assembly: GCA_029255805.1. Lineage (NCBI taxonomy): Eukaryota > Metazoa > Arthropoda > Insecta > Lepidoptera > Gelechiidae > Keiferia > Keiferia lycopersicella. Next base: position 13,584,095 of record JARACZ010000011.1, on the reverse strand, counting down.
CCACAAGTAAACAATGGGGGACAAGATAAACCTCAACCCTGATGGGATGTTCTCGCTTTCTACACAACTTGTTATCTTAAGATTTTGTCTGAATCAGACAATTTCTGGAGTTATAAGAATAAGACTACCTTCTCTTAACTGCCTTTATATTTAATTAATTAAAAAAGATTATTGGTTAAATTAAAAAGATTGAACCTACCTTAACGGCTACCTACTCTGCAACGCATACCTACTTTATTTTAATATCTTAAGTATGAAGCATTCGAGATGTGGTGTTGAAGGAGGATGCAGAAAATAAGCTGGACTGATAGGAAGACGAACGAAGACGTCCTTAAGACAGTAGATGAAAAGAGAAGTTTGTTAAGAACCATAGAAGACAGAAGAGGAAAGATGATAGGACACCTGATACGACACGATAATTTCCTGAAGAACATCATTGAAGGGAAAGTAGAAGGCAGAGGAGGCCGAGGTCGACCAAGGCGAAATTACTTTGACCAAATAAAAGAAAAAGTTAATGTCGTGTCGTATCAGGAGGTCAAATCACTGGCGGAGAGACGAATAGAATGGCGGTTACTCCACCGACAAGAGCTGGGCTCTTAAATCTAAGAAGAAGAAGTATAAAGTCAGATCTCTTCTCATCAGGTCTTTTCTATTCATAGGGTAAGAAGTGCGTCAATGGCAGTATCAATACGCATTTGAGGGCAGTTTGAGAAATCAAAAAGTACTTATTTGCACAAAACACCGTATAAAAGATGTTACAATATAGAAAGATAACATGCAAATACCAAAAAAATGGATCACATAATATTTAAATGTCAAATACAATAAAAGATAGATAATAGATTAGATTTTAAATGCAAAGTGGTCACCATCTACAATTAAATATGCCAACCACCACAGCATACGTAATAATAAGTTATTTTTTTAAATATGTGTGTATTTTATTTTATTCCCACAAAATTTAGTTGAAAAAGGGAACACACCTATTCTCCCCGAAGAATAAAGTAAAATCAAAGGTTCCTTGCGATTTGTTTGCTCTTCAAATGGAATTGATTAAAACTCTTATTTCCTACGTTCTGAGAGTAAGACGGGATTATGTAAATCTAGGGATGAAGGGTTTTACAAACGGTACACACTAGTGATGGGCCAACGTAGGTTTCAGCCGAATATTCGGTAAAAAGTTTGCCGAATATTCGGCCGAATAATTCGGCTTCAATTATGCTGGTTGCTATTATTAACATTATAAAAGCGAAAGCTTGTATGTATGTATGTTTGTTTGTTTGTTACTCCTTCACGCTAAAACTTCTAAACAGATTTTCATGCAATTTGGCACGCAGATAAAGAATGACTTGTATGTAGACTGAGACAGTTATTATCGCGAGTATTATTATATTACAGTTATTAATACTAATTAGAAACAATATTAAATTTAAAGAACGTAAGGATGTGGTCGGACTGTCGGTTGAGAGTTGTACTGAAGTGTCTTGTGTTAAGCTGGAAAGTCATGTTATAGTATGCGTATACAGACCACCTATAGCTAAAAATTTTACCACACTACTAGAAATACTAGAAGATGTACTAAAATTAGTCACAAAAACAAATAAACATGTTATTGTTTCTGGAGACTTTAATGTAGACATTCTAGAAAAAAATGCACTCAGTGATAAATTTTTAGGACTTTTTAAATCATTCAATTTGTCTCATGTATTTTTTGAACCAACTCGTGTGACGCCTACTTCAGCTAAATGTATTGATAATGTATTCAGTGATTGTGAGCCTGTAGAAAAATGTATTATAAACTCTCTTCAATCAGACCACAGAGGTCAATGCGTAATATTCCCATTTAAAAATCGTATTAAAACAATTAAGATAGAAACTAGGCGCATCACTGGTAATAGGTTGGAGAAATACCGAAACGTTTTAATGGAGAAACTGCCAGTCCATAATTATAACTTTGAAAATCCAAATAATGTATATCAAGACTTCTTTCATTTAGTGAGCGAAGAATTTGAATTAATTTTTAAAATAGATACAAAAGAAATTAGTACGAAATTTAAATTTAGTGATTGGGCTACCAAAGGTCTTAGGATTAGCAGAGATAGGCTTTTTGAACTTTATGAGCTTAGAAACATCACAAATTATGATAGTTTTAATGAGCTGGTAAAAAAATATTCTAAAATCTTTAAGACAGCTTGCTTAATTGCTAAAGCCAATTTTATTACAAATAAGATAAAGTCTTCAGACAATAAAATAAAAGCTGTCTGGAAAGTTATTAATAGCGAAACAGGTAAAACGAAACCACGCGAAAATAACTTTTCACTTAATACTGACAATGGAATGATTAGTGCAAATTCCGATGTAGCGCAGGAATTTGAAAAATTCTTCACAAATATACCACTAAAAACGACTGAGGCATTAGATTCTTCACCTTCAATTTCATCGTTCTTGCTTAAACAAAATGTAGATGCTTGCAATTCAGAATTTAAATTTACTCCTGTGAGTCCCCAGTATATTTTAAAAACTTTTAAAGATATTAAAGTTAAGAGCACCGAAGATTTATGGGGAATGTCAGTTAAAGTTTGTAAGTCAATGATTGATATATTAGCACCATACTTGGCAGATATTTTCAATGAATGTATTGAACATGGCATCTTTCCCGATTTAATGAAAGATAGCAAGGTAGTTCCGCTGTTCAAAACTGGCGACAAACAAGATCCCAGTAACTATAGGCCTGTATCTATTCTGCCAGTACTCAGCAAAGTTTTTGAAAAGATCATACTCAATCAAATGCTGTCCCATTTTAATAGCAACAACTTGTTACACAACCAGCAATTCGGTTTTACAAAGGGACGTAGTACCACAGATGCTGGTGTTGCTCTTGTCAAACATGTATTTAATGCTTGGGAGGAATCAAAGGACGCCATTGGTGTTTTTTGTGATCTTTCCAAGGCATTTGATTGCGTAGATCATGAAACTTTATTGGTAAAACTAGAACACTACGGTATTCGAAACGCAGCTCTGAAATTTCTGAATTCGTATTTAGATAATAGAACGCAAAAAGTACAAGTAAACGGCACCAAATCACAGGGATCTCGTGTTAAAATTGGTGTGCCGCAAGGCTCTATATTAGGTCCATTTTTATTTTTAATTTACATTAATGATTTGCCTTACATGGTAGAGAATTTGTCCAAAATTGTTTTATTTGCTGATGACACATCCCTTATATTTAAGGTTGATAGACGAGCGCATAATTATGACGAAGTAAATCACACTCTTGGGCAAATTCATAGTTGGTTTACTGCAAACAATTTGGTTCTAAATGCGAAAAAAACTAAATGTATATTATTCACTTTGCCAAATGTAGTACATTCATTGAATAACTATGTTGCACTTAATAATGAAAAATTAGAGTTTACTACCAGCACAGTTTTCTTAGGGATTACTCTTGACTCAAAGCTCCAATGGGGCCCTCATATTACATCTTTATCGGGAAGATTAAGCTCAGCTGCCTATGCAGTACGTAAAATTAGAGAAATTACAGATATTTCAACTGCACGACTTGTTTACTTCAGTTATTTTCACAGCATTATGTCCTATGGAATTTTGCTGTGGGGCCGCGCCGCTGATATTGAAACAATATTTATTCTTCAGAAAAGGGCCATTAGAGCAATTTATAAACTAGGCAGTCGTGATTCTCTAAGAGAACTGTTTAAGGAAATTAATATTATGACGGTGCCGTGTCAATATATTTATGAAAATATCATGTATGTAAGAAAGAATATTCATACGTTCACAAGAAATCATGAAAGACATAATCGTAATATAAGAAGTAAAAATAAATTAGATCAACCCGCGTATAGACTAGCTAAAGTAAGAACTTCATTTTAAGGTTTAAGTATACGATACTATAACAAAATACCGGAAGATATATTAAGTTTATCTGAAAGTAAATTTAAATCTATTATTAAGAAAACATTATGTTATAAAGCTTATTATAAGTTAGATGATTATGTTAATGACAAAGAGGCATGGTCCTCTGAAATTCCAGCACAGCACAAGAAACATGCAGTAATTTTTAATACCAAATCAGGACGTGCATGGAATTTATAATTGGCATAATTAGTAAGGAAGACGAAACAGTTAGAATTATCTACTGTAATACTTTTTTTTGGGCTAATAATATATATATTTATAAAACTTAGCTAGGGTAGCCTAGGGCCTATTCTATAGGTACAAATTGTAAATTGAGATTAGAAGCACTTCTGAGCAGGTTTTTGGGTGGTTTTCCTGTTCAGGGGGTCCGGCTGATTAGCATGTAACATGCTTTTTTTAAAAATATTGCTTTTAATTTAATTGATTCCATAAATTGATGGTGGTGACGTAAGTTACATGCTGTGTGGTCAGCCTGACCAGCCCCGAGGCAGTGCTTTTTTTTTTTTTATCCCACTCGTGCCGCGATTCTATTAGGAACATAAAATTGTTATTGTTACTATGACTAATTCACTTATTCAGTGACCGTATTGTAATTTAACTCTATGACATTCTAAAAGCATTCATTGTGAATCTACTTGGAAATAAACGATTGAATCTCGCGAAGAAATGATCCTGTGGGATGCTACGTGATTAAAACTGACTGCCACGCGGGCGGACCCGCAGGCGCCCACTAGTGTGCATGTTAAACAAATTAAAAGCCCTACTTGTTCGCGGATTCACATGAAACCTCTCCGCTCGCTACCCCTCTAACTTTTCACATTAGAAACATTGATAACATCCTAAAAAAACTGCTTCACTCCTTGTTTTGGCATAACCATTTACAATGAATGATATACAAAAACAATGGCTTTTCATTCAATCAAATATTCGCCAAATTTTACCGAATTTTCGGCCTAAACGGAATATTCGGTAAACATGCCAAATACCGAACATAAACCGAATATCCGACCATCTCTAGTTCACATCTCCGTCCCAGTTTCTTTTATACAATCAGTGTTAGTGGCTCCTTTGTTAAAAGGCATTTCCTTTATTTAATTTGATTGGAAATAAGGCTTCTTTCATTTGATTGCACGCTTCCTTATTTCCTACAGGCCACTCTAGTCACTCAGTGTTACGAAAAATGCATAAGTAACTCAAAAATGGCTGTACATACAGGGTGTAAAAATATTAGCTGCAAATATTTTAAGGGGTGAAGCAGCCCATAAAACTGAACAACTTTCCCTAAAAAACATAGGTCGAAATATGACATCTGACCTCCAAAATTGACTTGGTGTGTAGGTAATTTTGTATGGAAAGTCCATAATTTTGGACTAATATTTGCAGCTGATATTTTTACATTGCAACAGAGCTAAGTAGTAACGTTTTATAAATAAGCTTTTGAATGTGTTTTGAATCGAACAGAAGTGTTGAATGAATTGAAATAGGTTTTAAAAATGATCATTGTTACCTTTGATACTATTGACACTATAAATATATAAGGTGTAAAAATATTTGCTGCAAATATTTTAAGGAGTAAATCAACCCATCAAACTGAACAACTTTCCCAAAGAAACATAGGTTGATAATGAGAAGAAATTTTGCATCTCCGATACAAATTGACTGGGACGGTTGGTATTTTTGTATGGGAGGTCTAAAACTTTTTTCTTGGGGAAAGTTGTTCAGTTTTATAGACTGGTTCGTCCCTTAAAACATTTTTTGTGTTTTTTTTACACCCTGTATAAATAAATAAGAACCTAGAACTACGAAAAATCATTGTTTGAAACCCCTATTGTACAAACCTGTAGATCGAGTGGCGAAAAAAAAGGTAGGGTACCCTTGGTTGGCGCCATTGTCTGAGGAGTGAGACCCTTAAACAATAATTGCACTTGTTTTGTTCGTAGATTGCACATGCAGTCTTTTTAAAGCAGGTGAATTTTAAAATAGATTAACAGTTGCCATATCCTTATATCTTACTCCCCTCGCAGCGCAGCGCTAAAATAACGCATCCGTAACACAGCGATCTGTCATATTATATACTAGAATCGTTATTCCCACACTAAAACTACTCAAACCCAGTCGATTTTGACGCATCTGCATTATTTTGACACAGCTGCGTCGACAGCGTTTGAGCGGTTTTAGTATGGCGACTGACATTTCTAGTATGAATTTGACAGATCGCTGCTTTAATTTAGCGCTGCGTTGTGTGCATTGTGCTTAAAGTTTAAAAAGGCCTTATAATCAGACTGCTTTAGGAAAGTAAAATTAATAATGGACTACCGGTTCCAGTTATTTGAAATCCAGTCTAAAGATAGGACTTTCCAAAATTCAATTAAAGTTAAGTTACACTTTGGAATTCATTTTAATTTATGATAACGTGAATGTAAGACGGTTTATCAAAGTAACAGCATTTAATGAATAGATGAAAATGATCATAAATAACTCTAATTGCATACCAGACGGTGCATTACCATGGTGAGCTGATAAAATAGTACCCAACAAAATACTACGTTATCATTACACCATAATCACGAAAGAATGTACTCACACAAATAAAAATATAAGCAGGTAACGCACACGAACGAACGATTTCACCTGTCGCTATGGTTGTATTTTGAGAGAGGCTTTGCGGCGCCCGCGCATTTACTACCTCAGTACTACCACTGCTTCCTCAAAGATGGCGCTACGTAAGCTATAGCCGTCTTTGTCTTACGCGTAGCTGCAAGACAGAGACGAAGATAGCGCGGCGTCGGTAAAACAGCGTCTCAGCACTGCCTCACCGACGGCCAAACTGGATCAACGGTCGTGTCTCGCGTATAGCGGACCAACTTAGTTTTAACTTAGCACCGCACCATAGCGATGGTTCTACTCGATTCAACCGTCGATTTTTCAGCAATGTTTTGCTTGCACGTCAAATTCTGAATTAGATTAGGATTTCCGCGGGTTCTGTGACAGTGAAAGTGTGGTTTCCCTGTATTGGAACCGGAGGCGGCAGTGCAAGAGGCTGTGGTTAGTGAGTGGTTAAATCTCGCGAGGTACCTAAGTGCTCTGTAGGTACGTTAAAAGTGGCCGTGCGAAGTTAAAGTTCAAATCTGTGGTGTATTCGTTTCTTTGTGAACTGTGGATATTGTGCAGTGCTAAGGATTGACTATCGAGACTCAACATCACACAGGGTACGTACAAAGATAGGTTGCTACAATCAAAGCAACTTTCTACTCGCTTTATAGTTATAATAAAATCGCCTCAGGCGAGTAGGCTTCTATAGTTCTATAGTACAACCAAACAACTCTTCTATCAAACTATAGAACCCACGACCACGAATGCGAAAGTCTATTTTTAACTCGAGATTGCGATGGAAGAAAAAACTTGTCGGATAGCTTTTAATGTTTTCTTTAGCCCTTATTACGAAACTGCCAGGCCTTGTATAAGCCACAGAAATGAGCAGCATAAATAAAAACACTATAAAACACTAAATAACACAAAAATATGAGAGTAAATAGAACGCGCGCCAAATGAATCTTCCAAAGGAAAGACATCAACGCGACGCAAACGCAAAATCTTTATGAGATCTTCCAAGACGCAGTCCAAAAAAACTATGCTTGGAATGTATACTAGGATATAAATAATATCTGTTTGTTTATATCGAGAATATTTTGTTGCAAGATTATAAAGCTCACAATGCAAGGGGATTTTATTTATGCCTAAAAACCTTGAAATGTAGGTACCCAGATGAAATCAAAGTCGTTCTAGGTTTGGTGTTGAAACGTAAAATTGCTGACATTAGGTACCTACTTTTAATATACTCTAATGTGTTTATAATGCGCAGCAGATTAATCTTACGAAGTTGAATTTATTTATTTTATTTTGACTTGTTTTTATTTTAATTGTTTTATTTATTTTAGTTTTAAGTTGACATTTTATTAATTTTGACATGCTTATTTTATATTTACAAATTGGATTTTTTGAATAAATCTTACGAATTTATAATAAAACAAAGATTGTCTGAGTCCTCTCAAAACAAAACCCTGTGTAATTGTTCAAATAAAAACACTTCTCATATTGTCAATAATAAGAAGATACTACTCATGATAATCTAGACGAAACACTCGTAATGTTCACACAGTTCCCAAATCTATATCTATGACAACTTACACGGAAAATATTTTGTCATATTCAGAAAATCGAAAATTAGCCGCGATATTGACATGTGTGAGGCAGTTCTAATAACATCTCAAAATCGCACTCAAGATCGATGTCAGAGTTAGGCAGATCGCGTACTTGACGCACGACAGAACGCAAAAATATCGCAGCGGGCTGTCAGATCCATACTAGAAACGTCTCTCCCCATAGTAAAACCGCACTCGAAGGATGACACTGCGATAGCGCTGCGTCAACAGCGGTTGAGCGGTTTTAGTATGGGGATTGACATTTCTAGTATGGATCTGACAGACCGCTGCCATATGTTTGCGCTCCGTCGTGCGTCAAGTGTGCGATCCGCCTTAAGTGTTTACTAATAATTAATGGGCCTTCGTACCTATATGGTGTATTTTGCTATAAGAAATATTTGATAGGATGTTTTGGCTGTTCTATTGTTAGGACAATAATAGCCTCGGCACTCCTAAATAAATAATTTATGCGAGTTTTTAAGGCATGGAATGTGCTTATTGTGAAGTCGGCCTAGAAATATCACGAAGATTTTAAATTAATGGCTTGTGAATATATCAGTCGTTTTAGGCATACAATATTGTTTGTAGTAAAAAAAAATAGGTGTAAAAAAAAATTGCTGCTAGTATTTTAAGGGGTGAACCGGTGTATGAAACTGAACAACTCTCCCCAAGGAACATAAGTCGAAATTTTGAAACCCGAGCGAGTCATCTGTATGGGAGGTCCAATTTCTTTTTCATAATACGATCTATGTATGGCGAAATATGTTCTGTTTCATGGATTGTTAAGATAGTTGCAGATGATTTTAAATACAGGATGTATTTACTAAAACCTTACATTGTTATCAGTTATGTATTTCTTTTTTGCTTGTATGTAGAATTGATTTCAAAACTTAAACTTAATAAGAATACATACATACACATATCACGCCCTAATCCCTTGCGGGGTAGGCAGAGCGCTAACAACCGTAAGAATACGGCCGCTATCGCCACGTCTGACATTTTGTGAGGATTGTTTTCCAAGGTTGTTTCAGAAAACATGTGTATCACTATAGTAACAGGTTGTCAGCCTGTCGCCTAAAAATTGTAATACACCAATACCCTCGAGTCCCTTAAATAAAATATTTGCAGATGATTTTAAATACAGGATGTATTTACTAAAACCTTACATTGTTATCAGCTATGTATTTCTTTTTTGCTTGTATGTAGAATTGATTTCAAAACTTAAACTTAATAAGAATACATACATACACATATCACGCCCTAATCCCTTGCGGGGTAGGCAGAGCGTTAACAGTCGTAAGTATACGTCCGCTATCTCCACGTCTGACATTTTTGAGAATTGTTTTCCAAGGATGTTTGAGAAAACATGTGTATCACTATAGTGACAGGTTGTCAACCTGTCGCCTAAAAATTGTAATACACCAATACTCTCGAGTCCCTTAGTCGCCTTTTACGACACCCGCGGGAAGGATACTTAATAAGAATGTTAAACTAATTCCCGAGTTTATATTTTTTACATCTTCTAACCACGGGAAAAGCACAAAAAAAACATCTAGCAGCTACTGAAATCATACATAACTTTCATCAGGTCGTTGGACGACCCGGCGTCCCGCTTAAAAAGCGTCTATCTAATTTTTGACTTTACTTTCCTTTTTATCTAAGTAATTACTATAGTCACTACGTTAACTATCTGTCAAAATGGGTCTATTGAACCGGTTCACATTTAACTGATCCTGTCAATAGACCTACAAAGTGACGGTCATGGTAACGGTACATTTTCATCGGAATGTGCTGCGTTGGCATTCCCACAAATCCCGGTTTTTATTGAGCAACAAGCTTACAACCCAAAAGACGGTTACATATTTGAAATTTTATTTAAGAAGACGGTTAAATATTTGAAATTATCCTTGTAACGGCCTGTAGTAAGAATTTAAGCTTTTTATTGGATTTCTATTTTATGACATTGAAACTATTTTAACGATATAAGTCGTTTAACTTGGGCGTGTTTATTAGATACTACCGGTAGTACCCGCTGCTATTTGTTTTCCTTTGGGAATAGGACGCCTTCTAACATGTAGGTATTACATATAAATAAAACTAGTCCTTGAATCGTTCTATTAATTTAAAAAACCGCGTCAAAATCCATTGCGTGGTTTAGGAGGATTTATCGGTGTCCTTGTCTGACAGAGAAACTCAAGAAGTGACTTAACTTTGGACCATTACTTATAACATAGTATAAAGCTTATACCTAACTGCCGTATTGATCCCAGTTAGCAACGAGGTTAAGATTTGATGGCCCCGGGGCTAAAAATGAAGCCAAAAAGGTTCCTTAAAGAAAGTGAAGTTGGCATGGTGCAGTCCAAGGTGCTTTCTTCCGTCCCTTCATTAGTTACTTTTATATGTCACGCACGCTTTAAAAAGAGATGGCGCTAATTGGAATCGGTGCGCGTCGAAAGTAGCTGGATCTGCGTTGGCCCTAAGCTGTCAATACCCTACAGACGTGGAGACGTGAATGTCATGGTCAACGGTACTCCCACTAGTATACTTAATTCCCCTACATAGTGTCGTGACCAGCGTAATTGTCGGTTCGCGCCCGTACGTGCGTCTATGGAGCAATGAGGTCAAGTTACGCTGGTCGCGACGCTAAGCGAATAAGCTATAGATACTACGTAGGAATGTGCAGCATCGGCGCCTGCGCATCGCTACATAGTATAAAGCAAAGTCGCTTTTCGCGTCTGTATGTATGTTTGATAAAACTTTTAAAACTACACAACAGATTTTGATGCACTTTTTTATTAGATAGAGTTATTCAAGACGAAGGTTTTTATGTATAATACTTGCCGGGAAAACATCTCTTTCCCACGGGAAAATGAGCTGCAGCGGGCCGCTAGTTTACAAGTACCCGGCTTTTAAGGGTTCATTTTTTTTAAAGGGTATTCGATTCAACAAGTTTGTGGAAAACTAGTACATATATCATATAAGCAACTGTAGAGTCAGCCTTACTAAGTATGAACGGTTGGCACGTGTACGAACACTGTCTCTCTGTCTTTAAGTCGTAAAACGACAGTGACAACAATACTGAACCTAAATTTTAACCTATTTCGGATGTTTACACTATTCAATAATTAAAAAAAACGCGGTTGTTTGAATAATCTTGAACCTTTATCTTATATTTGACAAAAGTTGTTATAAAATTATTGCTTGCTTAAAGATTTTCTGTATAAATGCATACACGTTGGATTGAATTTTCTTTTTTAATTAAATACATCCACGTTTTGTAGTAGTTCTAGGTATCAATAAATAAAGTACCTACTTAGTTATAGATTTATGTTCGTCTTGACATCATTTTCGACTGTTTTACTTAACATTTTAGTTTGATTAATTAGAAAACATGTATAAATGCGTTCCGCTACTTAATTTCTACGCTGACAGGAACATTTATAAAAAAAACTATGTTAATCTAAGTCATCTGCCAATTAACATGAGATTAACAGATAATGTGGACGATAAAACGCAGTTTACTTGTATAACAACTAAGCTTGCTACTACTGATAAATACAGGAATAGGGTTGAGACGGCTTATCGTTAGATTGGTCTGTAATCCAGCACTATCAATTAAGAAACTATGGGTATGACATACATACATACATACATACATATATCACGCCTTTATCCCTTGCGGGGTAGGCAGAGCGTTAACGGCCGCAAGAATACGGTCGCTATCGCCACGTCTGACATTTTTGAGGATTGTTTTCCAAGGTTGTTCCAGAAAACATGTGTATCACTATAGTGACAGGTTGTTAGCCTGTCGCCTAAAAATTGTAATACACCAATACTCTCGAGTCCATTAGTCGCCTCTTGCGACACCCGCGGGAAGGATTTGGGGTGATGCTATTCTAAGCCGGCATCACACGGCCTCCGGCATCACACGGCCTATGGGTATGACAAATACAAAAATTCACACTAGTGTTCATTGGTTCGTTGGACGACTCGGTGTCCCACACGAAAAGAGAGAGAATTAAGAAACATAGAATTTGTCCCTTTGAAATATTTCCATTTTAATTAATATTTCCTGAATCTCTCAATTTATATGTAAATAAACCTTTTCCAAGTAGGTATTTTGCAATTGTTAACGTTTAGATTTTTTTTACATTTTGATATGTTTGATGATCTTATTTGGATATCAGAAGCCTGCTACATGTAGAAGGCGGTTGAAAAATTCTGACACTAGGGATCATCGGGTCGTTGGACGACTCGGTGTCTCACACGAAAAGAAGATTTGGATCTCTCGTAGCGCAGGACCAATAACAGGGTGGGTACGCTAGTGCCAGCTCAAATCGAATATATTGTATTCCATGTGTTGTACATTTATGTCTTGGTTGAAGTAAAGTTACGCGTTTCACTTTCATTTTCTTAATATCTTTTATTATAAAGTGTGGATTTTGACGAAAACACAGTTCCAGCTTTTTGTAACAGCTAGCTAGACTATCGATAGATTCTCCTCCCTAGCTAAAACGTAATTGCTTGCTGGACTACAAGTACTAGGTAGTTGGCAGGCACTAGAACCACCCACTGCCATACGGCGTACAACTAGTTATTACAAGCCACACGAGCTGGGAATAAAGCGGAACCCACATTGCACCGGCCTCCGCTCCGGCGTGCGGTGATCCGGTGAAACTTGGTCGCAAAATCTTTATTTGTACAGAAAAACGCACATTGAATTGCATCTACGTGCGAGTCTCCGGGTTGTTCCGGACTTCCGGACAGACGTACGAATATAGTGCCCTCCGCAGGGAATTACAAAGACTCCCCTGCGCAGGCGATAGACAGAGTAATAAGAATCTCAATTACTGAAGCGATAATTTCTGAATATTGTGCATGAAAGTTCGCTCCGACTGGCGAATCTGTCTGTAAATTATTTATTTAGGATGTGTGTGAATAGATTTTAGTATGTATTTTAGTATTACGAAAGCACAATAACTAGCAGATTTTCACATACGAAAATTCACAAACAGATCTATAGGACGTTACAGCGGATGCGGACTCTGGTGTACCGAGTACCGGATACCGCAGCGGTTTTCGAAGCCTGTGTGAGTTTCGCTTAAGTCTGACCGCGCTGGTTTACCCAAAATGGAGCTTATGCCACATTGCAACATCTCAGACAGATTGTAGGAAACTTAGTTGTGTTGTGTTATATCTAGCCATACAAAGGGGCAGTCATAACTTTTGAACTCTCCCCAACATACGAATACACTAGTCACATTAATGTAGGTAAATTAGGTACATCACGGGGTATGCAGAGGATTAATGGCTGTAAAAATGGTAGTTATAGCTATGGAAAAAAGCATTTTAGAAAGTTGTGTATGCTGATTAAATACACTTACATTATGTCACTTTAAAGAGTCCCTTATTCGAATCACAACACCCGCGGTAAGAAATCGGATGATGCTGTTTGAATTAGAAAGCATATTTGAAAATAAGAAATAAACGGTAAGCGTTGGTCGGGGCTACAACCCGGGATACGTGACGTCCTACCAAGTCTGCAACTGCACTGAGCTACTGACGTCTCGACCGACCCGTGCCAAATTTTCAATCTCCTCTCGCAGCGAGTGATTGTTAAAATTTGAATAAAAATAAAAACGAATTGTTTCAACTTCCATGCACCTTGAACATGACAATTTGTGACAACTTGACAATGAAAGGAAACACTTACTATGTTTATCTCGCTCATAATACCGTGTCTTGTGTTCTATGACCTACTTCATACTGTCAGCAACACATCAAGTTAACTTGGAGATCAATTTATGTTCTGGTTTTTGATCAGTGTGTTAAAACCACGTCCAACAGGTGTCGCTGTAAGTTGACTGAAACTCGCTATCGAAATGTTTTCTAACTAGATATCAACCCATTACATCCCATATTCAATACAGTTATAAAAGAGCTATTCTTAAAGTGGCAAGAAACAGTTCTCCCGTCGTATAATGTACTAAATCCTAAAAATTTTATAAATGCACAATGACCTACACGCGTGATGACCTAAACGCATAATGTCCTAAACATATAATGACCTAATCGCATAATGTCCTAAACTCTTAATGTCCTGTATCCAGTTCAGGGCTTTTCAAAATATATGAAAAACCATATTAATATATGGTCTATATATTCCTTCAATCGGTTAACTCTAGAATCTTTAGACTGTACAAGATTCATTGTCAAGAGGCAATACCCGTGATACAATAGAGCTGTTACGGTTTTTAATTAGTACGTTGGAAGTATGTTCCATAATTTGTAGGCGTCATTGATTGACATACCAGGCGTGGCATGCCGTTTAGAATAGCATCAACCCATTTCTTTCTTGTGGGTGTCGTAAGGGACTTGAGGGTTTTATGTGTAGGTATTACAGTTTTCCTCAGGCGATAAGCTAACGGCCTGTAATTATATCAACTATAGCGGATACAGTTCTCAAACTCTCTCTTCTCTTTTCGTGCGGGACACCGAGTCGTCCAACGACCCGATGAGTTCTCAAATATTTGTCTGATATTTGTCGTTTTTTCAAAGCCGTTGACGTTCTGCCTACCCCGCAAAGGATTTTTAGCAAAATATATTTAATAAAACTAAATCACTTTTTTTTTACATTTATCTGTTTTTTGGTTCCCATTATCTAATATCAAACAGGGTTCAAATTTCATTGATTCTCATTGTTTGAATATGACATGTAAGATTTTCTGTGCAATTATATAATTGTCATTTTCTTATAGGCTAACAAATATCATTCACTTCAATATGTTGTCGTTAAAAACAGTTTTATTCGCGATCTTCTTGCCTTCTCTAAGCCTATTCACCTGAAAGTGACGGCGCTATTTTTAGTGAAGAGATTGACTCGACACCAAAGTCTTTCTTTGCCTAAACTAGATGTCAGTACGACACACCCACCGCATTCTTTCCACGGCATTTCGTGGGCACCGTAATGTGATCATTATGATTGCGACCATGGAACATGGTGTACAATGTTGCAACTATTGTATGTATATGGAACCAGTATTGTCTCTTCAAGTAATCAGATTTCTGGGTCTTGGTAATGTTCTTAGTTTGATTTCCAAGTAGATTTGCAATGAATACTTTTAGAATGTCCAGTACAATATTTTCACTAGATAAATGGATTAAGCACTGTTAAAAAGAAAAAAATTATAAGTCACAATTTTCTCATTTAAAAAAAAAATATTCTGAGTATAAACGCGGATCGGGTGGGATAAAAAAATAAAAGTAAAGTCATTGCCTCAGGAGCCAACCACACAACACAAACAAACATATATCACGCCTTTATCCCTTACGGGGTAGGCAGAGCGTTAACGGCCGTAACAAAAACGGTCGCTATCGCCACGTCTGACATTTTTGAGGATTGTTTTCCAAGGTAGTTTCAGAAAACACGTGTATCACTATAGTGACAGGTTGTCAGCCTGTCGCCTAAACATTGTAATACACCAACACTCTCGAGTTCCTTAGGCGCCTCTTACGACACCCGCGGGAAGGATGTGGGGTGATGCTATTCTAAGCCGGCATCACACGGCATAACACACAACACAGCATTTGTAAAGCGAATCTAAATATGGCGGCGTAAGGTGTGATAGTTTCGGTGGTAGTGACAGGTTCTTGGGAGTTCCCTAACTGAAAAAATATTACGGTAAATAAAGTTCACTGCTTATATTTTAAAGAGCGGACGAGATTTTGAAACTGAACTACTTTCGTCAAGGAATATACGTCGAATTATGTAAAAACATTTGAAAATTGCTGGTAAATTTTCACCAGAGTCAATTTGTAATATTTCATGGGCTTGAGGGTCCAAATTTTTTTGTGTAGTTTCATAAGTCGATTCACTCTCTAAAATAATAGCAATACCTAAGTATAACTAAAGTGCCATAGCAAAACATAGTATCACCTGCTCCACGACAAGACACGTCTAACACATTTAAGGGATCAATAAATACCGGTTCTTCATAAAGTTACTACAAATAACCAGTATAGATTAATCCTCTAAGAGCTGGTTATTAACCTACTAGTGCCACTTTTATGTGTTTCGTTTCGTATGTTCTCAATAAAACTTGAATGGTGTAGTCTACTATCAAGTAATTTTGTGAAGCTGAGGTTATAGTACTGGTTGGACTGGTTATAGGCATTTGAGGACAGATTCTAAGAGAGATATAAATATATTTATTTCACGGTGTGGCTCAGTTAATATTCTTAACTTAGTTTGGTTTTACAAGCCGTTTTACGGTTTCAGATTTTTGGAGCAGAGTTGGATAAGAACTTGGCCCATACTACTCTAGTACTATTATTTTTATTCTGCCCATACTTAAATGTAATATCTAGTTTTCGGTTTCTAAACGCATTATACTTGTAGTATGAGATCTTACCGTTTGTCAAGATGTATTTCAATATTTTCAATTGCAGAGAATTTGTAAAAGACGTCACTTTCACATAATAAAGAAGAAATATGACAGATAGAATCGGATAGAAAATGTGTTTTGGAACTTTATGTACACGATTGTATCCTTTGAATTATCTTCATAATGGTGACTTGGGTGCAAATATTTAAGCAATGTATCGTGCGAGCAATCAATGAACTGAGCCTACCAAACCAAGTTTCTCACAACCACAGCTCGATTCAAATCGGCCTTGTCGAAACCGAACGTGATCGTAGGCAGTGTTCCCAGCTTGAGATTATAATTTTAGCTGAAGTTTAGCTTAAAAGCTCTGTAAGGCCAAATCCACATTTAATTTTTTTCTCATTTAGCGGGGAACACCGAGTCGTCCAATGACCCAATGAACCCTAGTGTCAGAATCTTTCAACGGTCTTCTACAAGTAGCAGGTTTGTGACCGCCTAGCATAGATAATAGCATCAGTGCTACAAATTGTGGAAGTAAATGATAAAATAGAAAATTGATGATACGGACAATCAATTATGATCGGTCGCCTTAAATAGACATTATGAGCTACAGCAAAATTATCATTAAGATTTACAAAAATTTAGAAAATAGTTAGTAAGCATATAGGTGGAAAGTACTTTATAAGCTTCTAAATCTGCTAAAAACGCTCATCATAGCAACACTAAATCTGCCGAAAATGGGGCATGCTCCATGGAGCCAAAGAGTTCATTTAATCCACTAAATCTGCCGAAAGCGGCCATCACAGCAACACTTTCTCAGCTTCTCACGGCGAGGGGCCCCGCGTGGAGTCTCTCGTGAAAGTTGGCCACCGCGGCCAACAAGTGGATGTGGATGGGTCGCCGGAACCAGTTTCGTGAATCGGCAACGTGGTACCAAACGCTTAATATAGCTGTGTGGTACCACAGATGACGCCGAGCCAAGAAAGACAGACAAATTGACAATGATTTTTGTGGACCTTTGGGACCTTTGTCCTTTTGTAGCGTTGAGCGATTGTTATGATAGGTTGTTGTGTAGAGGATGTTTTGATTCTAAAACTGTTTGGTAGCTACCAAATCAGCTGGTAAGCTAAGCCATTACCGGAAAAATCTTCGTTATACAGAGACAAAGCTGAACACTTCTGATAGTCAAAGAGTTGCGACGTTTAGGTTCTTATTTGTATCGCTCAGGTATTATTAGCTAGCTTTTTCTTGCTAGCCATAACCTACAAATCTGTTTTTCCTAAAGGACGTCTAGATTCATATTTTTTATATGCCACATCCATAATTAAAAGCTCTGTGGTCGCCGCACCTACACTACACGCGTGCTTTCACGTGGTCATTTGCCTTTTATCAGATGCCTGCCCGCTCGAGCCACGTTCCAAGCTTACTTTGAAGGTCAACTCCTATACTAGCAAATGCAAAACATCATAGGTGTTTTGTTGACTTTTTAAATAGTTACGATTGTGTATTTTCATTAATTTGATGTTTATAGTATGACCCTCGTATATTTGTTAGATGTGGCAATAACGTTTGTTGTTTGCGGTCTTTAACGCTCTGCCATCCCTGCAAAAGGGTAAAGGCGTGATGTGTGTATGTGATGTTTATAAAATATTATAGATATATAGGCGTTCAGTCAGGATTTGCCATATTTTTCGGGGATTTTGTTAGAAAAACGACGGAACTGTTCAACTATATTTTTGCATTGTCATTTTATATTTGTTACGTATTATTATCACATTATTTCATGATTTCCTCACATATTCGATTCGATACAATTCACTAAAACGCTAATATGTAGTTTGACAGTTCTTACAAATCTAACTTTGATTTGTTTTCCATACGAGAAAGGCAAAGGTAGTATGGCCGCCATACTGCCAAGGAGTTTCTATTCAGCCAGTGGTCTTCGCTGACTGTAAATATACTGTCGTAAAACGTTCCAAACAGTGATCTCTTCAAACTTAACGGTGTTTGCCAAGTAGCAACAAATAGCCACGAATGACTGCGATTTAACGCCATATTCATACGTTTATTTCTTTTGCTTTTGTGTGTGTGTGTTGTATGTGTGAAAAACCTCTTCTTCATTACACTAAGCAGCAAAAAACTGTACACTTTTACGCGTAATTTAGCGTGTAACGTTACGTAATAATCTACACGGTGATGGACGTTCCGGCTGAGAATTCAAGTGTTTAATTAATATCGAATAATTAGTTCTGGTAGCCACGAGGTGGGAACTGTACCGTGGCCGTGAAGTCTTTGTATATCTTACAATTACTTATTAGACGCATCACACACTTGACGCACGACGGAGCGCTAAAATATCGCAGCGGTCTGTCAGATCCATACTAGAAACGTCACTCCCTATACTAAAACCGCACTCGACTGACGACGCTGCGATAGCGTTAACAGCGGTTGAGCGTTTTTAGTATGGGGATTATTGGGGATTGACATTTCTAGTATGGATCTGACCAACCGCTGCGATATTTTAGCGCTCCGACGTGCGTCAAGTGTGCGATCCGCCTTAAATGAATGAGTTTGAAGGAAATATTACCCGCCGTTTGCCAAGGTTTGGTTCGACATCGACCATCAAAGCTGGGAAAAGCTTGCTGATGATAGGGACGAATGGCGAAAGGCGAATGGCGAAAGCGAAATGTATTTGATGGGCGTAAGACTCACGACGATGCTTGGTTTTCTGAGGCAGAAATGACACCTAAACATGCATGTGCCGGTCTATAATACCAACTTCACCTGTAGAGCGTGCGGAAAGTTATGCCGCTCCCTCATCGGCCGCTATAGCCACGAGAAGTCTTGCCTCAGACACTGATTAAATCGTCTGTCACAGACGTATGAGGCCAATGATGATGATGCCAGAGCACACATATCACATATTTCATAGAGAGGTGTACAGAGAGGACGTATATTTCCCATTTTTTTTTACACCTTACAACAGTCTATAGAACTCCACTGTAGGACATAGGCCTCCCTTAGGGTACGCCACACGGCACGAGCTCCCGTTATCGCCATCTAGTCGATACCAGCCACTCTCTTCAACACATCGGTGCATGTGGCCAGAGGGCCATATACTTTGTATACTTGCTCAAAATCATTAAAATACCGAATTCACATTAAATTGGTTTTTTTTTTGTTGGACTCTACAATTTCGGCCCCGGGCCATCAAATCTACGCCTGTCAGCTTGGTGGGGAGCTCGAGCTCACCCGGAAATAGAGGAACTAGAATAGGGGAGGCCCATGTCTAGCAGTGGACTTGTGTGGCTATAGTAGTAGTTACAGATATTCGGGTTGATATGATAACCTCCTTTTTCAATGCGGTTAAAGGATTCCGGACACAATATTTCCGCACTTTATAAATGCCTAATTCGGTACCATGAAGAGATGACATTGAGTTTTAATGATAATATGACCTTTAACACTATACCATTAGCTGTTTAAGGTTATAACTACGATACAATGCAATGTAAAAGTTTATACAACAGTTTTACATCCTGATAGAGCCATAAGTGAGGAACTTGAGGGTTTAATTTTTATGTATTACAATTTTACTCGAGGGTTTATTTATTACATTTATTTAATATATATTAAATATTATAAATTTTTATTGGACTGCCAAGTTTCTCTAGTTTTTGTATCGTGTGGAAAATCGAATCGAACTACGGGTATCTGATGAACGCTGGTTAAGTTTTTTCAATAGCTTGTACTATCATAGTACGCCTCTGAAATGGTTGTGCTACGAGCGCCGCCCAAATAATCATAGACAGCAACCGGAACCTACGGAGTTTCTCTTGTGTAAAGGGGTTTAATTTTTGCTAAATGACGACTTGTTATTTAAAAAAAGACTCAGAAAGAAAATTCGTCAGCAAAAACGAAGGCTAATAAAGACCCTGATTGAATTTTTATATCTGTGCGAGTGAAAAAAACTACCTATACACACATAAGTAGGTATAAGCATGGCAAAGAAACGGTTACACAAAACGATCCAGTATCAACACCTCGGAAACAATAGTCGTACAAAACTTCTCACGACGTAAGAAAGTAGATTAATCCCTTCTACTTCCTTTACCCTTTAGATCGCACACTTAACGCACGACGGAGCGCTAAAACATCGCAGCGGTCTGTGAGATCCATACTAGAAACGTCACTCCCCATACTCGATTTGCCTTACTGAATGGCTGAGATGCTATACATTCCTTGCTATGTAAGTATTCATTGGTTATTTTTTGTCTACCCATTATCATCAACAGTCGTGAGTCAATAATAAATGCAACCACAACAGTCCACTGCTGGACATGTGGGGACTATGTTTCTTGGGGAAAGTTGTGCAGTTCCATGGGCTGCTTTACCACTCAATATATATGCGGTGAATATTTTTACACTTTAAATACCTATTCATAATAAGCGCAAAATAGCGTTGTCTTCGGAGGCCCGTAACGGAAGCCTATGTCCAACTTTGAACCTTCTTACAGGGCTGCTCTAAAGATATCCACCTTTTCTGATTAGAAGTAATGGCAATTTATAAGGAAATACTAGCATAGTAATTCCTACTCCAGTGTTCCCCAGAGATCACTTTCAGGGCCCTGGTGTATTGTGTAACGTGGGATCGCAGATAGGACGACAAAAGACTCGCAATTAAACCCAGCCATTAGTGTTACGCCACACCTACGGCATAATCCGCGACGCACTGTTTCGCTAGAAGCACTGGTAAAATCTTTGTCATTATTGTTTGGGACGCTGCTGTCATCTAGCAGAGACATCAAGACTTTTTATCTGGCATTATTTTGAACTGCCAAATACGAAACGAAAATGTTTATCATCACTTATGAAATTAATACATATAACGTACGTATTATTTTATACATTAAACTGTTAGTTTATTAATGTGTTCAATTAATTCATCAATATTGGCCTACTGTCTGATGGAAAAAAATCTTATTGCCATCGTTGGCAGCCTTCTACTGAGAACCCATGTGTCTGCTTGCAGTGAGCGAAAATGTAATCAAACTAGCAGATGCAATATGTTTGCGCCATAATCACATAAACCATTTTCTTAGCATATAGATTCTGACGCTTTCAATATTTGGAGCAGTACTTAGCTACACGCAGAGTGTTGTCCTTTGCTTTGTAGAGGTCCTCGCACGTGCAGAGGCACGCAGGGCAATGTAGCGATTTTCGACTCGAAAATAGAACTTCGCTTAACATGCGCTTCTCAGACAGAACTAAATTTCGACATTATGCTACTTCGACAATAGAAGTGTTCGACACTACTGAAATAAGTCATGACTGAGCTTCGACACAACAGAATTTAAGCGTTATTTAATTTCGTCAATACTGTATTCAGACATGACAGAATTTCGATACCACTGTATTAAGACGTGATAGTTTTCGGGTCGCGATAATTATTATCCACATGAAACGTAACGAAATGTTTTGCTACATAACTCTTGTTGGTATGGCCGGACACTTAGATGAGATAGACGGAACAATTCACAATACCACGTGAGAGGTTTGCTTGGGAGCTTTTGCTGGGTCTCAATGGGTCATCTACTTCTGGTAATGTAAACTACGTACAAATGGCTTTAGATTTTTTTTATTCAGATGTTAGAAACACAAAATTGCGAAGTTCCTTATTTTTTCTTTAAAAGGTGGGCCAGGTTAGAATCGAGTTGCAGAGGTCAGGTGGCAGTCCCTCTGTGTAAAAACTGGGTTCCACGTCGAATCCCTAGGTTAGGTAGCCGACCCCGACAGAGAAAGGAGTAACGCAAGGAGAATGATACTCAATAGGAGAAATTGACACAACTCTTCAAATTATATAGGCACAGATCTTGTAAGTAGCGCAGCGTCGTCCGTCGAATGCAGTTTTAGTATGGGGATTTTCATTTCTAGTATGGATCTGACAGACCGCTGGCACATTTTAGCGGTCCGTTGTGCGTTTAGTGTGCGATCCGCCGAACAAAAGGTTTTTAACTTTGCACTGGTAGGTAGAGATTGTTGCAATTGCACAACCGTCATAGAAATGGCTCGTAGGTACACACCTTATCGCGAATTCATATTTGAATTTCACAGTATTGGTTACAACTTCCAATAACACAATAACAGTTACAATAGGTACGTGTTATCAGTAAATCTGCTCTAGTGTTGTGAACGCATACAACTAGCGTAAAACAATAAATCAAATAAAATGGAGTAACAGTTACTACACATCAGGTTTCAATATTTATCTAGGTTTGTAACACCGCGATAAAATAAACAGAAGGCTTTTTAGAAACATTTTTTTAAACAGTAAAAAATTTAGTGCTATTATTTTATTCAAGACATTTTGGGATAACAAAACCAAATGGTTTGGCATCAAACAAACTAGTCTGGGCAATCACGACGACCCTAGTTTGAATTAATTTTGGGGTTAATATGTATCATAAACTTCACATTTTTACAGTTATTGGACATGCATAGATAACATCTGAGATAAACAAAACGTGTTTATGTATGAAACGATATTGTAATTAACAAGTTATGAAACTGTAGGCAAATAATAAAATCTGGAAATTCATGTTTATCATTCAGTGTAAAATACTACTAAAACAATGCAGATACGTAAGCACGTAAAAACTTTTTGATGTAGGTATGAAAATACTGGACAAATGCTTCCGTGACGTGGGGAATTATTTAAGAATAGGTACTCAACTCATAGAGTATAACTAAACAACGCAATTTTTTTGGTTACGATATTAGTTAGGTGACGACATGTATCATGACGATCTATATCGTGACGACGTATATTTTCGAGCGGGACACAGAGTCGTCTTAAGACCTGGTAAACGATAGAGTCAAAGTTTTGCGGGTGCGACGATAGATATGCGGGGAGGATGTAGGATCATAGGTCCATATTACGAAATCGTTTTGTACGGGAGGTTTAACTTTTCTCTCATTTCCATCAAAGCTCAGCATTTTTTTGCATCCTGTTTTGCATTTTACAATCAACAAATTGAGGAAATCGATTAAGTGTTGATAGCCAAACGTTTTGAAACCGTCGTTAATTTTAATTAAGTTAGCTTGCTTATTGCAATTGGGTACCTAATAAAATTAGTATAGTAGGTAACTAATTTTACATTTAAATTGCTGGTAGGCAGTTTATTATATTTCTTTTAAAGGACCATAGGGGCATTTGTCAACTTGTTGTCCAATACAATAATGACAAGCAATTATGACTTTTGCGATATAAAACTCATTTGCGTTGGTATAGCGGAAATTCTATTTGTCTGAGACATGACAACTTGCACGGAAAATCTTTGATGTCTTATTTGAACACGCGAAATGACAACCTACCTCAAAGCATTACTTATACCTACCTACTTGAATGACAATTCAAATTAGCTAGTTTTTAAGGCGACTAAAATCGTCATTTTGTATGAAAATATTTTCAAATGACATCGCATTACACTATGTTGGATGGCGTCTAAACAATAACTTTCATCTTTAATTCACTGTTTAAATATTCTAATCTTTAATATTTTGAAAAACGATGAATAGGTTAGTATTAGTTTTGGACTATAGTTTTGCCAATATTACTTTTGTATTTAATTAAATTACCCTGTCAAGTAACTAAGTAAGGGCGTTTACGCTCTGCCTACACCGCCAGGGATATAGACGTGATTTGTGTGTGTGTGTGTGTGTGTGTGTGTGTGTGTGTGTCTCAAGTAAGTACTGAATTTGGACCCTATGATTATGATGACGTGTCACCGTCCGTGGGTAAGAAGAAAATTTGTACGTTCATACCATTAGTACACTCATTACACTTAACTACAAAACCAGTCCATTCTTAAAGTAAGTAATAGGTATGGAAATTAATAGCTCCTGCTCCCTTCGTAAAATGGTTGGTAATTATCGTTGTCGGGTGTTTTAATGACAATAGTTGTCGAACGACTAACCTTAAACGACTAAAGGTGCCACTGTTTGTCGTGTGCCCAAACACCTGCAGTTTTTTATAAACCATTGTCGTTACACCTGACAGAGTCCCACATCGTGTGTGTTTTAAAAATAGGGTTTGTGTACGATGACATGATAGATTCTTTTAAAAATATGGAAGTACTTTAATATTAATAAATAAATAAATATCTTGTACAATTCACACAGCGCCATCTAGCCCCAAACTAAGCAAAGCTTGTACTATAGGAACTAAATAGCTGATATTATTACTTGTATACTTTTTTTTTGTAAATAAATGCAAATTATACATAGAAAACACCCAGACTCAACACAAATATTTGAAAATTTTACTTAACAAATATTTGTGTCCGGTGGGGATCGAACCGACGACCCTCGGCGTAGAAGGCAGGGGTACTTTCCGCTACGGCATCGGGACAGTCAGTACAGTTCAGTCACGCGCAGAATATTCGACGCTGTTAAAATCTCATACAATCTATAGCCTGACTGAACCTCGACTTCTTTTTAACTAAGGTGGATCGCATACTTAACGCACGACGGAGCGCTAAAATACCGCAGCGGTCTGTCAGATCCATACTATAAATATCAATCCCCATACTAAACGCTGTCGACGCTATCGCAGTGTCGGCCGTCGAGTGCGGTTTTAGTATGGGGAGTGACGTTTCTAGTATGATCTAACAGACCGCTGCGATATTTTAGCGCTCCGTCGTGCGTTAAGGTGTGCGATGCGCCTAAGATGCACTTCATTTAATTTGTTACGAGTTGCAATTCGGGAGAAAGTTTAGCAGTATAGGTATTCATAGTGAAGTGAGAATTCCTCAAACACAAAAATGTATCAATAGACCCTAATCGTAATCATGCAAGCCATGGGCAATAATAGGCATCTATTGGCATAGTTACTAATAATACATACATACATATATCACGCCTTTATCCCTTGCGGGGTAGGCAGAGCGTTAACGGCCGAAAGAATACGGCCGATATTGCCACGGCTGACATTTTTAGGATTGTTTTCCAAGGTTGTTTCAGAAAACATGTGTATCACTATGGTGACAGGTTGTTAGCCTGTCGCCTAAAAATTGTGATACACCAATACCCTCTTGTCCCTTAGTCGCCTCTTACGACACCCGCGGAAAGGATGTGGGGTGATACCACTCTAAGCCGGCATCACACGGCATACCTTTCTAATGCACAAAAATATATCAATCGTCGTACTTGTGCAGGCCATGAGCATCTATAGACATATAATAATTATACATACGTACATCTGTCTATTGCACTAACATTAGATAGGGTATAATGTTAGTTTGTAACATATGTGTTTGCAGCCGCGTTATTGACAGTTGGATCGCGTGCGGCGACGTGACATGCGTCATAATGACCGCGCTCAGTGTGCACGATACTTTATTTACTAACACGATTGCAGTTAAGGGGCTGAGTAGAGCTAAAAGCTACTTTTATAAGTGATTTCTACCCTAGATAAAATGCAGAAAAACTGACGAAAAAAAAAAGGTAATAATCTTCAGGATATTTGCTGTAGTGCTATTGTTTCCAAAACATGATATTAGTAATTTAGCTTGATAGAAAAACATCGTAAAGTTACTTCTAAAAATCTATTATATCGCAAACTGTACGAACAAAACCCACGCAATAATTAAGTGTTTATTATCAGAATGAGCGCCTTACAATACTCTATCGACATATTGTTTTTGATTTTCAAATTACTTATTTTAGACCGAGTTATCATCGAAAATACGAAAATATCATTGAACCGGCAAGATTCCGTCCCGTTCGCACGCGCGCAGTTTGACATTTGTCAGAAAGGGACCGGTTTTTAGCTCTTGTCAGCCCCTTAACGGATAATATTTTGAATACGAGAATCAATTCACACCGGAATTCTAGTCGGATGTTTTCATACAAATATATTCCCCTGTTTTCATACATACATACATACATATATCACGCCTTTATCCCTTGCGGGGTAGACAGAGCGATAACGGCCGAAAGAATACGGTCGCTATCGCGACGGCTGACATTTCCAGGATTGTTTTCCAATGTTGTTTCAGAAAATATGTGTATATGGCCCCTGTTTTCTTGCCCCTGTATTAGTAGGAGTAATATATTTTTTATTATTGTGTACTGAATATGACAGTTCTTCTTTTCGTGTGGGACACCGAGTCGTTCAACGACCTAATGAACCCTAGTGTTAGAATTTTTCA
Organism: Keiferia lycopersicella; assembly: GCA_029255805.1. NCBI lineage: Eukaryota > Metazoa > Arthropoda > Insecta > Lepidoptera > Gelechiidae > Keiferia > Keiferia lycopersicella. The sequence goes on along the minus strand of JARACZ010000011.1, from coordinate 13,557,365 downwards.
ACCGCCTTCTATAAGTAGCCGGCTTCTGACATGGTTGTGAAACGACTGCTGTCTAAGTCATAGACAGCAACCGGGACCTACGGCTTAACGTGCCATCCGAAACACGGAACTATCTTACTTACAGACCATTCGGGTGGTTCAGCCCGCAATGTCCTAAACAGACTGTGAACAAATTCACAAAGTGATAAATATCAACTTTGTGAGTGACCCACCGAGAATCGAAACAGGAACCGTCTGCGTCTCTGCGTCAAAGGCAGTCGCACTACCATTGCGCCACATTGGTCGTCAGTGGTTTTAGTGATGTGAATATAACTAAGTAGGTACGTTACTTTAATTCATTGTACCCGTTTTAGCAGAATAACTGTTGCGCAACGTTTCTCTCACTATCTTTAGTTTAGATTACAATGCAAATTATTACGGCGAAGGGAAAAACGGTTAATAGACCGAGACGTTATGAAATGAGAGAGTTTTCTTTTTATAGATCGTTCGGCTTTTTGAAGCAATCCAAGATGAATTAGGTATTACTTTGAGACGTCAAAGGTCATGTAAGAATTATATAATTTTACCTTATTCGTTGGTATTTCAAGTAACTACTATATTTGGGTAGGAACGTCTAAATAAAGAACTGTACTTGACTGTACTCTAATCTGCGAGATATCAATCTCTTGAATGTTTTGATTCTCCTATAATCTAAGAAGCTACAGTCCATCTTAAGCTTATTTGTACTTATTCTAGGTCCTACTTAAACACACACACACACGCACACACACACACACACACACACACACACACACACACACACACACACACACACACACAGACACAGACCAGCCTTTAGCATTCCAGGCGTAGGTCATTCATGTGTAGGTATTCTTTTATTTTTGCTATATCACCCTAAACTGTACCACTGCTGGGCAAGGGCCTGTGGCACTAGCGTGCCACCACATACAAATTAAAGACGATCTTGATGATGAGGTATTTTATTACGGGAAAAGAAACCCTTGTGGGTTCTTTCTAACTTCTGTAAATCCGTTGTAATTTCACCTGTGCACTTTGTTACATATGGAGCACTAATCACACGCAGATAATCAATATCAGATCGATCAATAACTAATCACATGCAGATATAATAATAATATGTTTGTTTTGGTCTTCGTTGTTTGCTGATTTTATCGCGACTGGGTCAAAAAGTCAGAGAAATGTGTGACGATATTCCAATTTCCAATTTGAAATGGTTCGTCAAAGGACAGGTGGTTTATGAAGGATGTAGACGCAGAGGTTCTACTCTGCTACAGGCCTCCCCATTCCTTTCTAGACTAAGCGGTCCACGGTTGTTTGACACCAGTTCGGGTCGAAGTCGACCAGCTCATCCCGCCACCTTTTCCTCGGTCTCCAACAAAAAATGCAAAATATAAAACAGTAGTTCCAAAAACCAACAGAAATCTGGAATTCAAAACACGCGGATTCATCAGAAATTGCAGATTAGCTCAGAGACGGTACTGTAATAGTTCGCGGTTGAGTAACAGAGAAACGAAACCAAATACCAGTGTTGCCAGATAGCATAGAATATAATAGGCTCAGAATATATTCTTCTAACCAGTGCAGGTCTCCTCCAACGATCTCCACATTCGACGGTCAAGGGCTTGTCTATTCCAGATCTTCCCACTGACCTGGACAATATTTACTGTCCATCTTGTCGGCTGTCTTTCTCTCGGTTTCCAATCTAACACTTTTCTTCCCCATCTGTCATTAGATATCAGCCCTCCGGCATATGTGTCCCGCCCACTTCCAACCCGTTATCACTTTTTTCTCCTAAGTATGTATAAAGAATAGTCGATGGAATGTCAATAAAATTTGCACAAAACCATATGGATTTTCTCATGAGAGATCTATGATATGCAATGGATTTGGGATCATGATGATAATAAACGAAACCAACCCCATTTTAATTACCTTTGAATGATTGAATTTGGCTGCCATCAATATTTTATCGCGGCGCAAAATTCCGCAACTTAGAACATGCTAGGGAATCGCACACTTACCTTAAATATCGCAGCTGACAGTCAGATCCGTACTACAAACGTCAATCTTTATACTAAAACCATACTCGACGGACGACGCTGTACAGATATTATACTGCTGAATATCTGGATTCTGGCAACATTGTACGAGATCCAAACAAAACCAATGCAATTACGCTAAGTTGTTTTGAGTTATTACCACACTGCGCTCGGTCACGCCGCTCGTGGCACGGCACTATGAGAAGCGAATCATTTGCTTGCCTGTGGAGACAATCCTGGCTGAATATTATTTACATTTGAACCTTAGTTTCTTCTTGTTGAAGAGGTTAGATGGCAGTCGCTCCGTGTAAGAACTTGGTGGTCAAATCCCCTAGGTTAGGTAGCCGATCCTGACGGAGAACGGGATAAGGCAACGAGAATGATGAAGAGTTTCTTCCGGTTTCAGTGATGACAATAAACAATAACTGAATCGCTGGAATATTCTGGATAACGTTTAACTCTCTACCAAATAATCAAAAAGTAAGGCGCGTTAACCTTCATACAAAACATATAGGTAATCTGATTGCACCGAAGGATATCGCAAGATTCTACAACTCGTTGGACGACTAGGTGACGAAAAGAAGCCGAAAAATAAATACAAAAGACAACCTGTGAACGCCACAATTTAATGCAGAGACCACAAATTCACGTGATTCAAGATATCTCTGTCTTGGTACTGCTGTGTTGATGTTACGTTCTTCCTACCGGATTCTTGAAAGACTCAGTTTCCCCCACTAAAAGAAGAACAAGTGCATCTTATTGTGACGCGGCAACGTACCACGAGTGGTCTCACATTGCATTTCTCGTGTTACAAACAAACAGTGTGGTCCGATGGTCGATAGGACCTGATACCGTATGCATTGCTAGTTACCTAGTTACTTGACACATCTTCTGTAGGTACATCACATAAGGTGTAAAAATATAAGCTGCAAATATTTTAAAGGATGAAGCAGCCCATGAAACTGAACAACTTTCCCCAAGAAACATAGGTTGAAATGTGAGTTTTTTTTGACCTCTTACAAATTGACTTCGTCGGTTAGAAATTTTTAATGGGCTGTCCAAAATATTTTTTCGTATTTCGACCTATGTTCCTTGGAGAAAGTTGTTCAGTTTCATGGGTGGGTTTACCCTATAAAATATATGCAGCAATTTTTTTTCACCCTGTATTCGTTCGTATGTAATCGTTTATACGCGTTTATATCAAAGAAATAGGACACTGCTGGAAATGTTGACACAGTAATAATTGCATCATTTAGTTGGTAGTAAAATATCGTATTATCCACCTACTTACTTTCCCAAAACCGTGAAAATAAGTACACAAACTCACGTTTCCAACATTGAAAAATTGTATCAACATACTAATTCCTTTTTAGATTAAAAGCTTCCCGGAATTTCAGTGGGAAAATAAATTTTATAAGCGATTTTTCATCACACCTCTGGAAATAAATTAGCCATCTAAAATTTCCATCCCACGAGCTAAATAATTTACGGCCACGAAAATGTCCACGGTAAATCTCACCTATTTCGTAATATTTTCTTTACTTCTTTAACTCTATTTGCCTCCTACGCTACGTGGACTTTCTCTACCGACCTACGTTTATTTTTTTGGGGTTTAAAAGCTGTGCTTGAGTATTATATGTTACAGCTTTTTATTATTAGGTAGCCTACTTAACTACCTCATGGTTACCATGTTCTTGCCCTCATTCTAAATTATTTGGTGACTGAAATACCTATACACAATTAAAATACTTTGGACCCACCGTAAGCGCATAAGCATAAACATGCATGTTCCTGTGTCTAATTTCAACTTCACCTGTATAGCGTGCGGAAAGTTATGCCGTTCCCGCATCGGCGTATAGCCACAAAAAGTCTTGCCTCAGACATTGATTAAATCATCTGTCACAGACGTATGATGCAGACGGCCAATGGTGACCGTGATGAGTTTATCAGGAAAAATGGGTTGGTTTGGGTTTCCTGTCAAGTAGTCATAGAATAATTCAAAAACATTTGCATCATGCTCTATAGTGTCGTTCACCGAGTCGGTGTCTCGCACACAACATGACAAAAAAAAAACATACATACACAAATCACGCCTTTATCTCTTGCGGGGTAGGCAGAGCGTTATCGCCACGTCTGACAAGTATTGAGGGCCCCTTCAGATGATTCGTGTATCACTGTAGTGACAGGTTGTCAGCCTGTCGCCTGAAGTTGTAATACGTGGTAATACACATGAAACCCTCGAGTCCCTTAGGTGCCTCTTACAACACGGAAAGAATTGGGGTGATGCTATTTTATGCTGGCATCACATGGCAAAAAAAAACATGAAAAAAAGAACATAAAAGCGTGTGAATAAGTAATTAAATTTACATAAACGAATTCAAGATCCTCATATGACCGGCCGTGACCGTCACCAACCCATGGGTATTATAAAATATCAATAACACGATACTAAACAGCCAAATTACATCATTATCTTCATACAAATAGCCTAAACACATCTTTAGCGTGCAAAAAAGGTTTGAGTATTACCCGAAGGTTGCGATTTGGTGTAAGATTAAGACCAAAAGTTGATTACAAAATTATTATTGCTTCATTACATCATTTTCCTTGCCTTATCCTTATTGACGCAGCGCCAATGTAGTGTCTCTCTGAGTGCGGTTTTAGTTGGGCGAGCGACGTTTCTATTATGGATCTGACAGACCGCTGCAATATTTTAGCGCTTCGTCATGGCTTTAGTCTGCGATCTGCCTTTAACCCAAAAGCGGAGCAATCCCTAAAACTTGAATGTTTACATTGTAAACTCCAAATTGTAAACAAATTCTAACACTTGCCTGACCCAAATAATTATTCACGAAATCAGCCTGAATATTTTGGCCCCCGTTTGAAATTCTAAAATGGAATTTCATATCTAAGAGAAATCAGGCTAGCATTTAATTCCTATCAATATTTTGTGCCCTTCAATTTGGCTTACAATCAGTAAGGCTGTAGATTACTTTGACGACGTAATTACCAATTTCCTTTAGGAAAATAATGTTCAGAATTACATTTCAAAATTGTTTGTTCGTTATGATTTGTAGGAAATGTTTTTGTAAATTGTAAATTATGCTGGTGGTCTTGTAGCCAAAACATCAATAAAAAAAAATACTTATAAAATAAGAGCTTTATGTAGGTATTTATTTATTTATTTAACCATTTATTGTACACAATAAAACACAAAGGACATAACATTAAGAACAATACACAACAGGTCAGCTTATTTCTAAAAAGAAATCTCTTCCAGCAGACCTAGGGTACCTATTGTACAGTCCACAATCAAAAGAATTTTCAAAATACCATAGATAGCGTGGTTGGAAAATTTACGCTTTTTACTAATATATTCTTTTTGCACAGAATAATAAATTCAAATATTTTAGCGATCCAATATTTCATTCGGCCAGACCTCGTTTTAGACGAAAATAAAATATGAGCGTAAAATCTTTTTTTTTTTACTATAAAACGTAATTGATGATAGAAAGCATACGCATTTTAATAGATTTTTAGTGTATTTTTCCATATTTTTCTTAACTAGGCAGGTACTTCTACTTCGGGAGGTCCAAAAAATTTTTCTTTGCGGGGTAGGCAGAGCGTTAACGGCCACAAGAATACGGTCGCTATCGCCACGTCTGACATTTTTTTGAGGATTGTTTTCCAAGGCTGTTCCAGAAAACATGTGTATCACTATAGTGACAGGTTGTCAGCCTGTCGCCTAAAAATTGTAATACACCAATACTCTCGAGTCCCTTAGTCGGCTCTTACGACACCCGCGGGAAGGATGTGGGGTGATGCTATTCTAAGCCGGCACCGCACGGCAACCTGATTTACCCCTTAAAATATCTTACATATTTTTAATAATAATGTCAAATCACATTCCCCACTTGTTTTTGTTCTACCGACGGAAGCAAGAATGCGTATTATTATAAAAAGCCGTTATTCATAAACCACGGGACACGCATTGTTCCCGCGGCCACCGGAAGTGCGGTGGGTGGCTGCGCGGGATTCGGTGACGTCAGATATCCGTTATGGCGGCCGCCCCGCTTCCGGTCTGCAGCGAACTTAATCGCGGGAAATAAATTGATTGACCCGTTGTGATGGGTGAACGTTTTATCATAATTAAAGATGTTTTCCTTTTTTTTGGATTATGAACCGACTTCAAAAAAGTGGGAGGCAATTTAGCAGTACGTACAAGTGCACATGATCGTAAATAGTAGGAAATGCTTTGCCAATCACAAGCGTAGTCGACAAGTCAGAGAATCAATACGGAAGTGGGTTGTTTTGTTGTCCAGGAAATCAACTTCCGGTTCATAGTGGGGGATGCAAGTATTCACTTGTTCCATAGTGCATAGTTTTACCCGACTGCCTCAGAAAGAGAGTTATGTTTTTGGAAAGTATATATGAATGTATGTGAAAAAAAAAATCCTCGGGCTACAGCTAAACTTCTTGGCACATGTTGGCATGTGAAGTGTTGTAATTTTTAATTTTATTATCCCACTCGTGCCGCGTTTGACTTGGAAGATAAAATTGTTATGAAAAGTGATAATTGTGTGAAAATTCTTAATGACTAATTAATTTATTCAGTGACAGTATTGTGATGTAACTTAATGACATTCTAAAAGCATTCATTGTGAATCTACTTGAAAATAAATGATTGAAATCATGAAAAATCTTGAAAGCTTGTTACATTCATCTCAGGCGCGCAATGACACTGGCTATATTTCCTCGAATCTCTACTAAAATTGAAACGCAAAATTGGTAATTATCGTAGTCGGTTTTTTGTTGTATAATAATTATGCTTGCTAACAATATTCGGTCACGCTAAAATTTCTCGCAAATGGCCAAAATTTGTATGCATTTTGTGATATTTACTTATTAGGACAGTGCATCTCAGTAGTATGTTGTGACGTCATAAAGTTACACTAGACTAGGTGCTACATAGTTACTACTATTTAGATAATGTAATGTAGTATGCAGTGTCCTTGTTCTGCCCTATCTTTGTTTAATGGTCACGTATATTGTTGCAATGTTACAGAAATTCTTGTTATGAAAATGTGGCCTTAAAACAGAATCTATTTATTACCTGGCTGCCTCACAGTTTTCGAGATTTTGAGGCTAAGGTTTCATTAAGGTCTGGGTTTATTTTGTCGCATCCATGCACAAATCACAAATCACGCCTTTATCCCTTGCGGGGTAGGCAGAGCGTTAACGATCGCAAAATTACGGTCGTTATCGCCACGTCTGACAAGTATTGAGGGCCTTTTCAGATGAATCGTGTATCACTGTAGTGACAGGTTGTCAGCCTGTCGCCTAAAATTGTAACACACATGAAACCCTCGAGTCCCTTAGTTGCCTTTTACAACACCCGCGGGAAGAAATGGGGTGATGCTATTCTAAGCCGGCATCACACGGCAATATCCATCGCATATCCATCGTATATATATTTCGCATCCATGTCATATGCATACTATTAAGGAATTTCATTCCCCATATTAAAAACTATTATCCGTCGCATGTCCAACGCAGACTGCGTTATTTGACAGACGGATTGATTACGTTTGCTTTTGACCGTAGAATGTAAGTGGAAAACCAAATTATTTTTCACCATCTGCAACCCAAGTGTACATACATACATACATATATCACGCCTTTATCCCTTGCGGGGTAGGCAGAGCGTTAACAGCCGTAAGAATACGGTCGCCATCGCCACGTCTGACATTTTTGAGTATTGTTTTCTAAGGTTGTTTCGGAAAACATGTGTATCACTATAGTGACAGGTTGTCAGCCTGTCGCCTAAAAATTGTAATACACCAATACTCTCGAGTCCCTTAGTCGCCTCTTACGACACCCACGGGAAGGATGTGGGGTGATGCTATTCTAAGCCGGCATCACACGGCATTACCATACAAGTGTACATTTTACCATATTGAAGTATCGTTAGATTCGTCTCAGCAGCGCAAGTAACACTGGCTGTTATATGAAAATTAAGTACGTAAATTTGAAATGGCGGATTCAAAACGCTAAATATAACGTTGAGATTACGGTACTCGGGTTTTTATTTTGAATAATTATTTTATTTTATTTTATTTTATTTATTTTATTTTATTCAGGTTATCAACAGCTCATTTCCATAATAGTAGGTAACTTAAGATATGTGACAACTTTGTGGAGCAAATAACAGATAACCCCGGGGTAACCAGAGGCAAAGTAATTCTAAATAGTGAATCTAAGTAGGTACAGTATAAACTTTAACATAGTTATTGAAATTAACAATCGTGTTAACCACTAGTGAATTTTTATAAGATCGAAAGGCAACTGTAAAACTTAAAAATAAGAAATAAGAAATGCTACGAAGGTATTTCTTTTGAATGTTTGTTTGTCTGTTGTGTGCTAAAATGATTAATAATTAAAGGAAATCATGCAATTTTATCAATAGCCTACAGCCTGTCAACCAGTCATTGATGTGGTGTGTCTAAAAAACGAAAGCTTGTAATGAGTATGAAGCGATGCAAAACAAGTCCAACTAGTGTATAGGTACCTTGTGCTTGCTCATCAGAACACCGAATTGCCATCGCCAGAAAATAAATGTAAAAAAAGAAAACCAGCAAGATTGTTAAACGGTAGGTGCCATCAGTAGCACAGCCCATACCTCTAAGGGATCAACCCGTATAATAGTTTCTTGTAAACTATGTGAGAAACCAACACAAGTCGGTCCTCCCATAGGCAGGCCGGCGCGCCTTTGACAGCACACATAAAATTTGATTTTAAACTATGATTATGATATGATTATTTCTCATTTGTTGCATTTCACTATACGTACCTGAGCTATATCATTGTTGGCTTGAATACAACTTAAAAAATATCCTAGACAATTCACACAGCGCCCAAACTAAGCAAAGCTTGTACTATGGGAACTGATAGCTAATATTAATACCTAGTTACATATGTACTATCTGACTTATTTTTAGATAGAATCTGCACTTTACCGTGCTAGTTACAAAAAGCTGTGTAGTATCTATGGAGCGATGATGGTATTACGCCATGACGCGTGGCGCCTGCGCAGTTGCGAAACTATGCATTCCAATCCGAGCACACCGCTTTGTTTGATAAGGGCACATTGTTTGTTGTTAGAAGTCCGCGGTAAGAGATCGTCTTCGTGCTTCGGAGTGCACGTTAAGCCATTAGCCCTGTTCAAATGTAGAATTAATGATAAATTACTGTCGAAATTCGTCTCTGTCTGTAGGCCTCTGACAACCTACATACGTACTATAAGGCGGTTCTTACACTTCGGGCGTGTCTACGTCTGGACTATATCAGCGCACACCCTTAGGCGGGTCGCACACTTCACGCACGATGCAGCGCTAAAACATCGCAGCGGTCCGTTGTTGTTCAGTTTCATAGACTGGTTCATCCCTTGAAAGGTACGTAGGTAGAACTTTTACTAACCTCCTGTATATATATATACCTACATATTGCATTGCTCCATGATGGCAAGATTTTCGCGTCCTAAGATTTGCACAGAATCTACAATCTTGCAAATGCATTCCGACTTGGCCAATCTGGCCGAGACAGACCAAAACCAATGGTGCAAATCTGCTCTACCCACTACATATTCATCACGAACTCGTACATACAACGTGAGGGAGTCTGCAGACGACCGACTTTTGACTATGCGACTTTTTGACGGACGACGAAAATAGAACGTTTGATAGGTAGCATAATTCATTATAGAACAAAATTTATAATAAATACAGCAGTAGAAAGCACAAACAACAGAAACAGTACAACAAGGTGGCCTTAATGCTAATGCTTAGTAGCTTTGTCTTAAAATACATAGGTTTACAATATATAATTTATTGTACACATACATACACAAATCACGCCTTTATCCCTTGCGGGGTAGGCAGAGCGTTAACGATCGCAAAATTACGGTCGTTATCGCCTCGTCTGACAAGAATTGACTTTCAGGTGATTCGTGTCACTGTAGTGACAGGTTGTCAGCCACGTGAAACCCTTAATATAATTTATTGTAACGTAGACAATTGAACTAAAAGATATTATAATACACACCTACCTGAGTAATGCATAATGGTTGTAAAAAATTAAGGCATCTAGTTTTAGGATATGAAAAAAAATGCGACGATATGCCTCTCTTTCCGTTCTCTCTCTCTTCTCTTTCTCTCTCTTTTTGTGTACGACACCGGGTCGTCCAGCGACCCAATAAACCCTGCTTTTCTATAGTTAAGAGAACACAATTACCTAGGCTGTTAAAACAAGAGTGGGAGAAGGTTGACAGAGGAAGGTGATTGCCGTGTGATGCCGGCTTAGAATAGCATCACCCGTACCACATACTTCCCGCGGGTGTCGTAAGAGGCGACTAGGGGACTCGGGATTATTAGTGTATTACAATTTTTAGGCGACAGGCTGACAACCTGTCACTATAGTGATACACATGTTTTCTGAAACAATCTTGGAAAACAATCCTTAAAAATGTCAGACGTGGCGATAGCGACCGTATTCTCGCGGCTGTTAACGCTCTGCCTACCCCGCAAGGGATAAAGGCGTGATATATGTATGTATGTATAAGAAGGTTGACAGAGGAAGATGATTGTCGTCCTACGAAAAGACCGACGTTATTTCGGTCCAATGAAAATCATGTCCGACAGTTGGTCAGACTGTCAGAACTCTCGTCTGCAACTATCCTTATACAGATACATATTCATCGCACATACAAACACACAAACATTGGTAAGATTGTAATACGGATTAACATAACTTTAGCTACGTGTCGGGTCTACCATTGAACTAAGTTCGCAACTTTGTTGGAAAAGCAACTTGGATCTAGCGAGTACCATTTAATTTATAGTCTATTAGTGGGCACCCGCGGCTCTGCCCGAATGGAAGTGCCTAATTTTATGAAAATTTGTTCAGTAGTCTTAGCGTGAAGGAGTCATCAATGTCATTATCATTGGCCACATACATCTATGACATACATACATATATACATCACGCCTTTATCCCTTGCGGGGTAAGCAGAGCGATAACAGCCGTAAGAATATATCGGTCGCTATCGCCACGTCTGACATTTTAAGGATTGTTTTCCAAGGTTGTTTTAGAAAACATGTGTATCACTATAGTGACAGGTTGTCAGCCTGTCGCCTAAAAATTGTAATACACTAATACTCTCGAGTCCCTTAGTCGCCTCTTACGACACCCTCGAGAAGGATGTGGGGTGATGCTATTCTAAGCCGGCATCACACGGCTCTGTCTGACACCTATGACAGACGATATAATCAGGGTCTGACGCAAAACTTTCGTGGCTATATATGCCGATGCGAGAGCGGCATAACTTTCCGCACACTCTACAGGTGAAGGTGAAATTAGAGACATTCAAACAAACACAGAAAATTTTGCATTTATGATATTAGTAGGATAAGTACATTCACGTCTCGCCATCTCTCGCCTCCTCATCATACCTATTGCGAGCCTAAGTGCATTCACGAATCAGGATGTTTTGTAATGTAATGATGTAGGTTACTCATGGACATCAATTAACATGCTCTCCGAAGCACGCAACCGTCTTTTTTTTGTAATTCAGGCATTAAAAGGAAAAGAAACCTAAACTGGTTTTCTTTAAAAAATTGTATGAAAACCAGTTCATGTTGGTCTCTTCAAGTGACTGACATTGCTACTATAGTACTTATCCTCTGCTTATAGGATCAGGATACGTCAAAACGTGTAGAATTCGATATAAGTTGGGATCAAAGCTTGCCTCAAATCCTAAAATGTGGTGAACAAAGAAAACGCAAGAAACCGCCTAATACTGTATACGGACTACATTACGACTGCCGGGGCAAATAAGATCCTTAAGCCGTGATGGTTGGTTAGTTAGACTTTGAGGAACTTAGACGGAGCACTGAAAAATATTATTATATCAGCCTAAACAGTCCCACTGTTGGGCAAAGACCTCTCCTTTCTATTTCCAGACTTCTTAGACTTGTTTTTTCGTCAGGGACACCTAGTCATCCAACAACCCAACACATATTAAAAAATAACCTTAGCTGCACTTGTTTGATTATGTTCAGATAAAAACAGTTGTATAAAAATCTGCTTTCTTCTTTTCGTGTGGGACACCGAGTCATCCAACGACCCGATGAACCCTAGTGTCAGAATTTTTCAACCGCCTACTACAAGTAGCAGGCTTCTGACATGGTTGTGTAACGACCGCCGTCTAAGTGATCATAGACAGCAACCGGGACCTACGGCTTAACGTGTCATCCGAAACACGGAACCATCTTACTTACGGACAATCGGGTGGTTCAGCCCGCAATGTCCTAACCAGACTGGAAACACATTCACAAAGTGATAAATATCAACTTTGTGAGTGACCCACCGAGAATCGAACCCGGAACCTTCTGCGTCAGAGGCAGTCGCACTACCACTGCGCCACATCGGTCGTCAAAAAAATCTGCTTTATGCATTACCTTACCTATATCTTTAAAAATTATTTTAATTACGAAAAAAATACTTTTCGTTATGAAATGAAATAATTTTTCTTGCAGTGTACTAAAACTAAAAAGTATAAATTTTACTTCATTGGTATTATCTTATGCCAACAAATAATTCAAAAAAACCAAAATAAAAACAAAAAAAAAATAAAAACCAAATATCACACTGGCCAGACGAGAAGAGAGAGACTTTCTGTGGAGAGACTCATTTGAAGAATTTATGAGTGGAAGTGTAGATAAAATAGTGTGTGAGTAGGCATTAGATTAGAATGATCGTGTCAAACTATTGGCAGGTATACTATGCTTTGTCTGATTTTTTAACCTTGTTGTACAAAGTAACTCTTGCTATTCCTCATATTTTGGTTCCGTACCCTCTAACTTTTACCCGCTCTATCCTATGATATTGCAGTAATCTCTCTCTGTATGTGGATCACAACCGGATGGAACCGGATTTATCGGCGTATTAGAGCACACTTGGATTTATGGCGGCGGATATTCGGTTCCTTGGTACTGGCCATTCATAACACCAAGCTGGCCAGTCATACACTCTCTGTGTTCTTATTTCAAATCACGTGAAAGAAGAAAATGTAGAGAGTTGTTCGCGGCTAGTTACTATTTAGTGTTCTAATTTCAAATTGCTTCAATCTTACAAAAATATGACTTTCTTGGAATATTTTAACATTTTCAACAAAGAAATGAACTGGCTGGTTACCTTTTATCGGCTGAAAAAAGTTCAAATGGAGACATTTTCAAAATTGTTGACTAAGATAGTAGGTATAACTTCCAAGAAACAAAGCTAAAATAAGAATCAAATCGCAGGGATTGCTACTTCGAACAATAGAAATGTTGACATCTTTCTATGTAGTAGCTAAGTACTGCGATATTGCTTTCTCGATCCGGTTTAGAAAGTTTGTTTCATATAGGTTTATGCCAGCTATGCCACATATTGCCACCAACTGCCGTGCCAAGATGGCGCCGTGTGCCAAAAGCGGGAATCCATTGAACTGTCAACTTCTTCGTTCTTTGAGTTACGGTTGTCTCATTTTGTGGGTGTGAGATTAGCAATAATACTATCAAAATGTAATAACTTTGGGCACTGCCCTAGTGTACATTTGAGGGATCATTACGTATTGGTTTGTCTTATAAGTACTTAAGTAAAGTAAGTGTTGGTTTATCATGTAAGTAGGTATACGTATAGTAAACCAGATTATGTTGATCCTTAGGCGGATCTTACACTTGAAGCATGACGGACCGCAAAAATATCGCAGCGGTCTGTCAGACCAATACTAGAAACGTCACTCGCCATACTAAAACCGCACTCGAAGGAAGACACTGCGATAGCGCTGTGATGACAGTGGTTGAGTGGTTGTAGTATGAGGAGTAACGTTTCTAGTATGGATCTGACAGAACGCTGCGTTATTTTAGCGCCCCGTCGTGCGTTAAGTGTGCGATCCGCCAGTTACCACCGTGCAACTAACATGACCCGTAATCCTCACTTAGACATTACACACACACACACATGCACACACACACCTTCAGATGATTCGTGTATCACTGTAGTGACAGGTTGTCAGCCTGTCGCCTAAAGTTGTAGTACGTGGTACCCGTGGTTTCATATTACCGTGGTTGTAATATGAAACCCTCGAGTCCCTTAGTTGCCTCTTACAACACCCGCGGGAAGAATTGGGGTGATGTTATTTTATGCCGGCATCACACGGCATTAGGCACATCACCTAGACATTCATACGTACTAATTTGGCGAGTAAGCATACTATAGGCGCCAAAGAAAGTGTGACTGAATTAATACCGAGTTCATTGACACCAATTTCGTAAGTTATTGTCTCTCTAGGGAGGGAAAGCTGTTATAATGCATTGTTATTAAATATTAAGTACAATTGTACTGCTTAGCTATGCTTTTACGGCATTCTTAATAGTATGCTACAATGTGATTGACATGTTCAGGGTGAAATGACAGGTAACATGTCATGTTTTCTATCCAGGGTACAAATGCATGTTTTGAATGACTTTATTCAATGTGCCGTGTGATGCCGGCTTAGAATAGCATCACCCCACACCCTTCCCGCGGGTGTCGTAAGAGGCGACTAAGGGACTCTAGGGTATTGGTGTATTACAATTTTTAGGCGACAGGCTGACAACCTGTCACTATAGTGATATACATGCTTTCTGAAACAATCCTCAAAAATGTCAGACGTGGCGATAGCGACAGTATTCTTACGGCTATGCTATGCTACGCTATGCCTACCCCGCAAGGGATAAAGGCGTGATGTATTATGTATGTATGTATGTATGTAGTCTTGTGTCAACAGTTCTAACCTAATAGTAGACGACGTTCGTCAACCCACTGGATAGAGGAACAGGGAAAAATCTTGCAACACATAACCCTTCATCTGAGGCAGTCGGGTATAAAGACACATTTTACGAGTATGCGAGTTTGAACTGAATTCCTGAAGTGTCTTTGAGTTCACATTCTTCTCGCAATTTATTAAGACAGGATGGCCTGGTTTCATTTTACTTATCGGAGAAAATACCAAATAATATGTATCTTCTTTCAAAGTCGTCGTATTGTAACGTTATTTAATAAATGAAGTCATGCTAATAATTTAATTATATACCCATACTTTATTTAAAGAAAAAAAAAGGTCAGGCGCTGTAAGTAGTAGTATACAGGGTGTAAGAGACGGTGTAACGAAAACTTCGCAGGCGTGAATTAGCTTTGCTAGAACAAGTTTTTCTATGGGGGATATGTTGGGAAACGAAAAAATCGCGCCTTTAAAATATCTGTAATTAACTAAATGTAACCCTATAATTATTATGCTATGCATTTGCTGAAAATAGCCTTAACACCCTGTATTATGAAGCTCTCTCGAGTCTATGGGCCTACTAATGACTAAGACAACGGCTCACGGTACTTGTCTGGTCCTCCCGGAGGCATCTCAACTGTAGGACCCTCCGGCAGGTCGAGAGTCTTGTGTCGCGTCTGTTCTTATCTTTGTGAGGAGATGCAGTGAACATATTGTCTATAGACAAACCTACAGTCCAGCAAAAAAGAGTAGACAAGAAATGAGGGCGCCACTTTCTTCGCAATCTGTCAAATCTGACAAAATATGGCAACAATTTTTCATACAAAATTTTTAGTCTTATTTTATTTCATTTGTACTCTTTTTTGCTGCACTGTAGGTATGTTTAGCTTTGGTTTGTCTTGAAGTGGATTCCGCTTCCGTATAGCTCTTTTGCGAAATTTCGGAAATTTTGAATAAGTGCCTCGTATTATGAAGCTCCCTCGAGTCTATTGGCCTACTAATGACTCAGACAACGGCTCACGGTACTTGTCTGGTCCTCCCGGAGGCATCTCAACTGTAGGACCCTCCGGCAGGTCGAGAGTCTTGTGTCGCGTCTGTTCTTATCTTTGTGAGGAGATGCAGTGAACATATTGTCTATAGACAAACCTACAGTCCAGCAAAAAAGAGTAGACAAGAAATGAGGGCGCCACTTTCTTCGCAATCTGTCAAATCTGACAAAATATGGCAACAATTTTTCATACAAAATTTTTAGTCTTATTTTATTTCATTTGTACTCTTTTTTGCTGCACTGTAGGTATGTTTAGCTTTGGTTTGTCTTGAAGTGGATTCCGCTTCCGTATAGCACTTTTGCGAAATTTCGGAAATTTTGAATAAGTGCCTCGTATTATGAAGCTCCCTCGAGTCTATTGGCCTACTAATGACTCAGACAACGGCTCACGGTACTTGTCTGGTCCTCCCGGAGGCATCTCAACTGTAGGGCCCTCGGGCAGGTCGAGAGTCTTGTGTCGCTTCTGTTCTTAGCTTTGTGAGAAGATGCAGTGAACATATTGTCTATAGACAAACCTACAGTCCAGCAAAAAAGAGTAGACAAGAAATGAGGGCGCCACTTTCTTCGCAATCTGTCAAATCTGACAAAATATGGCAACAATTTTTCATACAAAATTTTTAGTCTTATTTTATTTCATTTGTACTCTTTTTTGCTGCACTGTAGGTATGTTTAGCTTTGGTTTGTCTAGAAGTGGATTCCGCTTCCGTATAGCTCTTTTGCGAAATTCGGAAATTTTGAATAAGTACCTCGTATTATGAAGCTCCCTCGAGTCTATTGGCCTACTAATGACTAAGACAACGGCTCACGGTACGTCTGGCCCTCCCGGAGGCATCTCAACTGTAGGGCCCTCGGGCAGGTCGAGAGTCTTGTGTCGCTTCTGTTCTTAGCTTTGTGAGAAGATGCAGTGAACATATTGTCTATAGACAAACCTACAGTCCAGCAAAAAAGAGTAGACAAGAAATGAGGGCGCCACTTTCTTCGCAATCTGTCAAATCTGACAAAATATGGCAACAATTTTTCATACAAAATTTTTAGTCTTATTTTATTTCATTTGTACTCTTTTTTGCTGCACTGTAGGTATGTTTAGCTTTGGTTTGTCTAGAAGTGGATTCCGCTTCCGTATAGCTCTTTTGCGAAATTTCGGAAATTTTGAATAAGTGCCTCGTATTATGAAGCTCCCTCGAGTCTATTGGCCTACTAATGACTAAGACAACGGCTCACGGTACGTCTGGCCCTCCCGGAGGCATCTCAACTGTAGGGCCCTCCGGCAGGTCGAGAGTCTTGTGTCGCTTCTGTTCTTAGCTTTATGTAGTAAAGATCCTATGTCTGTCTGTCTATAGAGCTGTTGGTTTTAGATTCAAAACACATCAATGAAAATCTAGTAGTTAATTAATACACTGAAACGTCCCTTAAGCTTTAAGAGCCTGTATTATGACGTTTGCCGTGTGATGCCGGCTTAGAATAGCATCACCCCACATCCTTCCCGTGGGTGGCGTAAGAGGCGACTAAGGGACTCGAGAGTATTGGTGTATTGCAATTTTTAGGCGACAGGCTGACAACCTGTCACTATAGTGATACACATGTTTTCTGAAACTACCTTGGAAAAAAATCCTCTAAAATGTCAGACGTGGCGATAGCGACCGTATTCTCACGGCCGTTAACGCTCTGCCTACCCCGCAAGGGATAAAGGCGTGATATATGTATGTATGTATGTATGTATTATGACGTTATATCGATTCTATTGGTATATAAAGTGTCCATAGTTCAGATAAATCCAAAAGAAGGCCTGCTTTCCGCAAAACCCTGTATTATGAAGCTCTCTCAAGTCTATTGGCCTACTTATGACTAAGACAACGGCTCATGGTACTTGTCTGGTCCTCCCGGAGGCATCTCAACTGTAGGGCCCTCGGGGAGGTCGAGAGTCTTGTGTCGCTTCTGTTCTTATCTTTGTGAGGAGATGCAGTGAACATATTGTCTATAGACAAACCTACAGTCCAGCAAAAAAGAGTAGACAAGAAATGAGGGCGCCACTTTCTTCGCAATCTGTCAAATCTGACAAAATATGGCAACAATTTTTCATACAAAATTTTTAGTCTTATTTTATTTCATTTGTACTCTTTTTTGCTGCACTGTAGGTATGTTTAGCTTTGGTTTGTCTAGAAGTGGATTCCGCTTCCGTATAGCTCTTTTGCGAAATTTCGGAAATTTTGAATAAGTGCCTCGTATTATGAAGCTCCCTCGAGTCTATTGGCCTACTAATGACTAAGACAACGGCTCACGGTACTTGTCTGGTCCTCCCGGAGGCATCTCAACTGTAGGGCCCTCGGGGAGGTCGAGAGTCTTGTGTCGCTTCTGTTCTTAGCTTTGTGAGAAGATGCAGTGGGCATATTATGTAGGAAAACCTAGGTATAGGTATGTTTAGCTAGCCATTGTTTATGTAGAGTCTGATTCTATTCTAGAGAACGATGATATCACAGAATTTCCTATGACTTTCCGCGCATATTACCGTATTTCATCCCTACAATTTAAAATTCCATAACTGAATTACGCACTCAAATGTATTACTTTCGGCCTTTATCACACATTACGCCCGTTAGTGCATAACATGCAGTTTTTTTTGTTTTGGCTCTATGTTTTTGGAGCATCTATTCGTATTTTTATTCAAAATATCGTTTTAAAATGTGGCTCATTTGAGCTACCAGTCATTTAATTTTGACACACACACACACACATATATCACGACTTTATCCCTTGCGGGGTAGGCAGAGCGTTAACGGCCGTAAGAATACGGTCGCTATCGCCACGTCTGACATTTTTGAGGATTGTTTTCTAAAGTTGTTCCAGAAAACATGTGTATCACTATAGTGACGGGTTGTCAGCCTGTCGCCTAACAATTGTAATACACCAATACCCTCGAGTCCCTTAGTCGCCTCTTACGACACCCGCGGTAAGGATGTGGGGTGATGCTATTCTAAGCCGGCATCACACGGCAAATTAATTAATTAATTTTGACACCATCGAAAATAGCGAGATATGACGTCATCACTCAGTATTTAGATAACATCGTTTTAAAAAGTACTTCATATGCCAGTCATCATGTCAGAACGCACTACGCACAGAGATGCTTTATCGTTCCCAAGTTCCTATGTAGAGTATGTAGTGGAACAAAGGCCCGCCTGTGATTCGAAGCACCGCAATCAACATTCTGCTCCGCATTGATCACGTTCCGGCCAATCAGACTACGCGGAATTATTCAAATATCGAACATAATCTACAGCATTGTCAAGCAAGCTTTGCGATTTTACTTATGCTTGTTCTGAATGTAGTAGGTAATGAAAAGCAATAAGCTTTTAAAAAGAGAATCGACTTCAAAGGACGTATAAAAGTGCGAACGTCTTTTGTCGTTGAATATGATTAAAACCTTTTTCGTAAGTCTGACAAAATCGGTTCAGCCAACCACGAGATATTTGCGGACAAACATACGTACATGCACTCATACAAACAAACATACAGGTTAAACTGAGAGCCTACTTTATTTGAATTCTGTTAAAAACTGGCTGCCATTTTGAAAAACAACACTCTTAACCTAGTTAGGTTAAGAAATTAGCGGAAATTTGCCGTCACTTTCCCTCAAATAGGTTAAGAAAAGGATAAAAGATTTTTTAAGTCCTTCCATTTCGTTACTTTTTATTGCGGATTTAACCTTGTAAGGGATCTATTCTAGTCAACTCTGGAGAAACTCTGATACGTATCTCAAGTTCTCGACAAAGTTACAGAGTATACTCCTTACCTACTAGGAGGTAAGATAAAGTTGTTAAAACGAACTCATTAGTCTAGTTGGTTTAGCTATCTGGCTGCTCCACTTTGGTAATGCATTCAACGCATGTCATTAGGATTCGCTTTACCCTAGGAACTTTAGTTTGACGTTTATAGTATGTATTTTTAAATTCAAATCTGTAATATCTAGATATGTTATCAGTATTATTTAGTAACTGGCGGCCTGCCCCAGCGGCTGCGCCTGCTGCAACTCATTTTGCCGTGGGAATAAGGATTTATCCCGGCTAATATTATACACAAGAACCTTCCTCTTGAATCTATCTATAATTTATTTAAAAAACTTGCATCAAAATTCGTTGTATAGTTTTAAAGATTTAAGCAAACATACATACAGACAGAAAGACGCCAAAAGCGACTTTGCTTTGGACTATGTAGTGATACACAGAATACTCTCCGAATCCCTTTCCCTTCCCTTTAATTCCTTGAAATGCCTTCCCCTAAAAATATACCCTATACATACATACATACATACATATAATCACGCCTCTTTCCCGGAGGGGTAGGCAGAGACTACATCCTTCCACTTGCTACGATCCTGACACACCTCTTTCGCTTCCTCAACATTCATCAGTCTTTTCATACAAGCTCGTCGGTTTAAGGTGCTCTTTACCTGACCTTTCTTTACCCTATACACTATCAGAAAACTTAATTAGGTACTCCCCAAATCAATTTATTGTAGTGATCCTTGAGTACAAATCTTCTGTTCATCTTTTTACAAGAGAATAATTTACAGGCAAGGAAATGTCTAATGCCTGAAATGATTCTAGGGTTATGTAAAAGCTACTTTTATCACAGGGCCATTTGCAAAATTACTACACATGAACAGCCGATTATATAACAGATTTTTTCGTGATTTCAAAGATGTCCTCATAGAAAAAGTGTGTAAAAAAAATAACCGCAAATATTTTTAGGGTTGAACCAGCCCATGAAACTGAACAACTTTCCCAAAGGAACATAGGTCCAAATATGAAAGAAATTTTTGGACCTCCCATACAAAATGTTGCAGCCGAGCGAGTCAACTGTACGGGAGGTCCAAATTTTTTTTACATTTCGACCTATGTTCCTTTGGGAAGGTTGTTCAGTTTCTTGGGCTGGTTCACCCTTAAAATATTTGCAGGTAATATTTTTACACCTTATATAAAGTACCAGACCACCATGTCAATTTGTGTGGGAGGTCAAATTTTTTTTTTCGATCCATGTTTCTTGGGGAAAGTTGTTCAATTTGTTGTTTGTTCAATGTTCAAGTTGTTCAATGGGCCGGTTCGCCTTTTAAAATATTTGCAGCAATTTTTTTTACATCCTGTACTTATCTAATGAAAATTTCTCTTTTTCACAGGTACGGACAACTTATACAATCGCCGATATCTATACAAATTAATATAGTATCGAGACGTGAGTAGCATAGTAGATAGTAGTATAGATAGATACTATTGCCATCGATCGGAATGTCACGTTAGATCGTGACTAGCCGATTTGGTTACTATAGGAAAGTTATTACAGTCAACTACACTATTAACTTACCAAAATAAACTTTGAGACAAGGGAAAAAAGTTCAAAATTGTGCAACTTTGTCTGTAAAGGATTGTATTATTTAGATGTGGGCGTAGTAAGACCATGTTGTCATAATAAGTGTAACAAAGATTTACAGTGAGAGATATGATGATTATGATAATTGTTTATGTACGATTGTCAAAGTCTATACACTAGCAGATTGATTAGTAGGTACATTTACTACAGCTTCAAAAGTTGTATACCTAAAGTAAGGCTGTTCAAAACGTCATATAATATACGTAGCTATGGTTCCATATTTGACTGCCATACAAATCCATGTCAAACGCATACAAAACGACATGTTAATAAAAAAATATAGACCTTATGTTATGATATAATTGCATTACCATGATTTTGACAGCTGTCAATCATGGCCACTTCGAACGGATTTCAAACTTAAGCTAACCTTACATTTGTATTTCATCTATACCTACTTATAAACAGTATAATATAATATAAGTATACGCGGTAACACTTATGGAATAAAACGGCGTTCCTACGGTAAAACACTGTTTAGTGTCGTTTGATTTTAGCCATTCATGCCTTTTCTAAGCGACTTTCAGTTTGTTCGCCGAAGATTAAGGACGTCACAATTTTCAACATTCGATTCAAATCTTATTCACCCAGAACGTAGACTTCTCTTTGTATTTAAATCTGCGATACAGAGAGTGGCTGGCGGCAAGTACATATACTTGTATCAATAGGCAAAACCTACCTCTATACAAAGAGGCCATCCTAAAATTGTCTTTCATAGTATCAACATGAAAAACCAGTTCGACTTGGTCCCTTAAATAAGTAATACAAGCTGTTATGTACACACCTCCACCTACGATTTGTTACAACGTGTACTACTTACTGGTACAACGTGTACCAAACACCTCATAGCTGTGATTCAGAGAGCAATAAACTTTAGATTGTGTCTGACTCACGTGGTACGAGTACTTCGATTTGCGTATTACAGCGTTTAGAAGTTTAGATTAGGTAGGAACGTTTTCCACTTTTACTTCTACAGCCACAACAGTCCAATGCTGGACATGAGCCTTCACCAAACTGGAGGTTGAACATAAGATATTGAACCAAATATAGCATAAGATAAAAGCTGAAAGGTTCTCTTTGAACCCTGTTGCCCTGGTGATGGTATAATAAGCCGGTAACACACGACTATTTTAGGATTGCAAAATTACTTGGGTACTTCGAAGAGTATCATACCTGTGCGGTACCGGCTCCTAATAGCATCACCCCAAACTCCCGTGGGTGTCGTTAAAGTCGAGTAAGGGATAAATAATTTATCCAGAAAACAGGCAGCAGCGTTTCCTGTGCATGTAACATCTTACACTGCGCTCGCCAATTCGCCTGCCAAGCGTGGTTAGAATAGCAATACCCCCCAATAGGGGTAGGCCCTTGTCCAGCAGTAGACTGTCGTGGCTCTTAAGGTTAAGGTATCGTTGCAATTCGTACAGGACCAACACTCTTCAACTCCTTGGCATGGAGCTGTCCTCTGACCTCAACTTCGGCACCACCATCGAGTCCAAGGCTCAAATTGCAGCTAGAAAGTTGGGCGTCCTGAATAAAGTTAAGCGGTACTTCACGCCTGAACAGCTTCTAACTCTTTATAAAGCTCAAGTGCGATCTTGCATGGAGTACTGCTGCCACCTTTGGGATGGCTCGGCGAAATACCAACTTGCTGCACTGGATTCGGTGGAACGCAGAGCCAAGAGATTAATAGGCGATAAAAAACTGGTGGCGACCAAGCTTCACAGCCTGGCTCACCGCCGCAAGGTTGCTTGCCTATCGGTCTTCTATAGATTGTACTTCGGAGAGTGTGCGCGTGAGCTGCACGAGCTCATACCACCGTCTCCTTTCTTCCATCGGACATCCAGACGCACGGCCGGCTATCATCCGTTCTTAGTTGAAATACCCACATTACGCACTAAGCGCTTCAAAACATCTTTCATTATGCGCACGGCTAAAGAATGGAATTCCCTGCCTGCGTCTGTATTTCCGAGTGCATATAACCTGAATCTCTTTAAGTCTAGAGTGAATAGGCATCTTCTGGGCAAGCTCGCTCCACCGTAGACCCCATCTCTGCTCTAGGGTAAGATTGGGGTCAAGAGTAAGCCCATCAAAGATAAAAAAAAAAAAAAAAAAAAAAAGGACCTTAAGTCTCCTAAATGAAAAATCGTTTCAGTTGGATGTCAATTGGATTTCAGTTGGAAGAATTCGATCATTTCGTAGTCTGCTAACAGCTTCAAGTATAGAAAATCACAATGGCAATGCAATGACAGTTGAGTTTCGATGACGTTACAATGACGAAAAAATAGTAGACTTGGGGCCCAGACTAAAGTATAGCCGTCCAAAAAGGCCATATTTGACATCTGTTAAAAGCATGGTATAAACATAAGGTCTATTTAAGGTTTTTTTTGTCGACATGTCATTTAGTATGAGTTTGATAGTTGTCAAATATGGCCTATTCGAACGGATCGGAAATAATATTAAGGGTTACCTACCTTTTTAAGCATCGACAGGGTTAAATACGCAACAGGGTTTTTCAGTTTTTCAGGTCATTCAATGACACGCGATAAATAGCAGTGGCAATTCAATAACCATAAAACTTTCGCGTTGTGTTGTGGACTGGCAAATGAGACACTTTTTTAAAACGATATGAATCAGAATTTTGTATAAAAAAATAGCTATGTGTGACGACATAAATTGTTATTTTGGATGGTGTTAGAACTTAACTTTTATGTAATTTTTCTGTTTATTAATTCAAACTTTTTGAAAAATGATGAATGAAGTCCGTAGTATTTTTGTACAATGGTTTTAAGCGTCCAACTTTTATATTTTATTAATGACCCAGTCCACAACCGAATTCAATAACCATATAACATTCGCGTTATTCTGCTAGCTAGTCGTTGTCGTAGAGTCATCAAGTCGTTGGGCGGGCGGCGTCGTTTGTACGCGGCGTCGAGCGCGATATTGCAGCCGTTTAGATGGATCCCTCCCATCTTGGATCCGATATGTTCCCAGTCGACAAAGAGTTAGAGAATAAGAAACTATCCTTTTTACGAATATACTTTTTTACTGATTTAATGGCTTACATACAAAAATCAGCAGCACCTGGAGCTCTATTTCTGAATAAAGCGAAGTTCCGTACCGTTCGAAAATCTGCCGTCTACGATGTTTTGAAATAGTAGAAAGCTGTATTGCCATTTTACTAAAATATCGGACACGTTTCCGTTTTACGCAAAAATATAAGGCACCGACCCACTGACATTCCTAACAAAGTTCATTGATTTAAAAACCCGTAATCTCCGACAGTGAAACGAAACGTGATCTGTCTGGCTGTAAGATTTCAATACTTATTTACTTGTGTCTTTCGCCAACAAAAGGCAAAAACGACACCTAAACATGCATGTTCCAGTCTATAATACCACCTTCACTTGTAGAGCGGAAAGTCATGCCGCTCCCGCATTGGCTTATATAGCCACGAAAAGTCTTGCCTCAGACACTGATTAAATCGTCTGTCACAGACGTGTGAGGCCAATGATGATGAAAACTCAAGTAAATACATGGCGAAGTACCAAAACGACTACGATAACAAATGTAGACATGAAAGTGACACGCGCAGAATGTCGCTTCCAGCCTTGACTTTATCGCACGCTCGCGACGGCCTACGGACGTGTGATAAGAGCCACTGTTCACTCCATGCTCTTTCCGACCCGATAACTTAATTGTTCGTGTTTTTCCTTCGAAACGTCTTTCGTTTTAACCGATTTTGAATATGGGCGAGGTTCTGCGTTCGATTTATATCAGCGTCTCTATGGAAATCATTAGTGGTATTATTTAAATTATACCTTCGTAGGTAAATCATGAAGTATTAGTAGAAGACTGTTGCGGAATTCTGACACTAGGGTTCATTGGGTCGTTGGACAACTCGGTGTCCCGGCCGAAAAGAGAAAGATGGAGTAAATAAGTTTCGTTGCACTAAATATGCAATTTCCATGATAGGCAACATCATTGTTGATCTTGATGTCATCTCAGTACTTTATATTTGTCTGCTGTAGATGTATAGAGAAAAATGGTAAAGAGAAAATTTCGCATGAACATTGTTTCTAAATATCACATTTAAGTACGAGGAAATTTTCAAAAGCCCTAATAATTATCGTCTCTTTCAAACTCAGTGTGAGAGTCGTACAAGTATAAAGTCGGTTGACGTGTTTTAGACAATATTTTTCACGATATTTAGACAACAGCTTTATTGTTTTTGATCCTCGTTTACTTAAATAGTGATGTCTATCTTGAAGTCTTCAATAGAACCTTTGAGTGCTTTCGTTTATCTATTTAGGCTGTATGCGATGGACGTTGGATGTATGGAGAGGAATTCTTTTGCCGGAAAAGAAGTGCTATTTGAAAAGAAAAGTCTTTGTCTTTCGTCTGGAATAGTCTAGATTAAATTGCCCTCTGCTTTGTGAAAATATTTTTGTCGAGTGTTTATTCTTTTCGCATTTATTCTTCGCTTCGACGTCACATTATTCACAATTCGCTAGTTTCCCGGGTCATTAAAAAATATAACAGTTGTACACTTAAAACTATTGTCCAAAAATGCTACGGACTTCATTCATAATTTTTGGAAATATTCAAAGTTTGAAATAATAAACAGAAAAATAATATAAAAGTAAGTGTTTCGATGCCATCCAAATACTTACGGCGTGACGTCATACTTCTAGTTCTGCAAACAAAATATCGTTTTAGATAGTTTTAAAAAGTAACTCATTTGATCTGTCAGGAAACAAGCCTATTGAAGGAAAAACCTGAACTCCCTTGTTCCATGATCATGGCTCATTTAAGGGCAGATCAGACCACCTGGGTATGCAGCTCGTATACGTGATCACGCGCGTACCGGTTGTAGTGTATGGAACTGTATGAGAGACAGCACACTGCTTGTGTTGCGTAGATCACGCAAGCAGTGTCTCTGCCCGCACGCATACGAGCTGCATACGCAGGCAAGGCTCCGCTCTTAAACTGGGCAAAATATCAGAAAATGGAAATAAAATAGTGTATCGCCGTTAGAACCGCGTTTTAATTTTTCAGTTAAAGACCGACGCCTCTAAGATTCGCATCAGCAGCAGTCCATCTGGGTGCAATTTGATAGAATCTTGATTCCTTTATTCCATAGAAATATACACAAATAATGCCTATATACCTTCCGGGGTAGGCAGAGTGTTAACAATCGTAAAATTACGGTCAAGTATTGAGGACCCTTTTCGATGATACATGTATCACTGTAGTGACAGGTTGTCAGCCTGTCGCCTAAAATTGTAATACATATGAAATCCTCGAATCACTTAGTTACCTTTTACAACACCCATGGGAAGAAATGGGGTGATGCTATTCTAAGCCGGCATCACACAGCACAATTGATTCCTTCATTCTACAGATATACCTACTCACAAGAAGGTTCCTAGTAAATCCTCGGTACTTACCACAACAAGGCTTTACCCCTCTGCCCTTGAGTGCGCGCCGACGCGGGTATGCGCCCGGCGGCCTTGCGCCCGCGCAGGGTTCAGCGTGCGTGTGCCTTTTGTATTTTGTAGTCAGAGTTTTTAGCGTGAGATAAAAAAAATATGATGTATATTTTTATGTAAGGTCACGCACTTATCGATAAAATATCGCAGCGGTTTGTCACATCTACACTAGAAACGTCACTCCCCTTACTAAAACCGTACTTGACGGACGAAGCTGCGCTAGCGCTGCGATATTTTATCGCTCCGTTGTGCGTTAAGTGTGCTATCCGCCTAAGAGTGAAAACTTATTATTACGTTTTGAGCAATAGTGCTTATATGTAATATTAGCGGCGGCCATTACTAGCAGTGGGCAGATTTGGATTTTTTATTTATATTTCCGGAATGTAGCTGTGGAATGGGATTTTATACATCTGTTTATTTAGTTTCCAGTAGATAGCGCTCGTGCGAATGATGGAAAAGCTAAGCAGTGATTTCCCGTAGACAGGGTAATGGTTTGATTTTAATTGGCCACTGAACAATCTAGTTAGAACAAGTGTGATATCAGCTCAAAAAATCCTCATTAAGGGGCTGACAAGAGCTAAAAACCGGTCCCTTTCTGACAAATGTCAAACTGCGCGCGTGCGAACGGGACGGAATCTTGCCGATTCAATGATATTTTCGTATTTTCGATGATAACTCGATCTAAAATAAGTAATTTAATAATCAAAAACAATATGTCGATAGAGTATTGTAAGGCGCTCATTCTGATAATAAACACTTAATTATTGCGTGGGTTTTGTTCGTACAGTTTGCGATATAATAGATTTTTAGAAGTAACTTTACGATGTTTTTCTATCAAGCTAAATTACTAATATCATGTTTTGGAAACAATTGCACTACAGCAAATATCCTGAAGATTATTACCTTTTTTTTTCGTCAGTTTTTCTGCATTTTATCTAGGGTAGAAATCACTTATAAAAGTAGCTTTTAGCTCTACTCAGCCCCTTAAGTATGTCATGGCACAGTCTTGCCGTATTATGGAGGCAGCCTAGAATAGCATTGCATTATTTCCACCCGTATTATTTATGTCGTTAAAGGCAGCTAGGTGAGGGAATAATCCGGGGTATGTGGCCTTTCCTGTGAACATCTTGCAATGCGCTCACCTATTTGCCTTGTGAATGCCAAATCCTCCATTGCACTCACCTATGCACAAAAAAAAACAAATTCGTTGAAAAATTCTGACACTAGGGTTCACTGGGTCGTTGGATGACTCGGTGTCACCCATAAAAAGAGAGACCAAAACCATGATTGTATAAATCATCATTTTTACCTTGCCAACCCTAGGTTTGTTGTCTGTTTTCGCGGCGCAGGGGCAAGGCAAGACCACGGCAAGACGGATCGAAACCAGTTCCATAGCACAGATACGCCGGAAGCATTTCTCTCGCATGCTGGGCCTGCAAAGAACTATGCGTACGTACCTAGTTATCTAGATAGAGATCTAGATAGTGGATTGTATAGAGGTACTTTTACGGTAGAGTTTGTGGCGTTACAACGATAGAGTGGGGTAGGTAGGTATCGAACAAAGTCAAAGTCGAAAGTTGGCATGATCGCCACATCTGACAAATATTGAGGGCCTTCATCAGCGGCATCAAACGGCGATGTTTCAGTGGTGTAGACTGTAGGTAAATTGCTAAGTAAACCATTTGGACGTTGGATAGGTACTATTCTTATAATTGACTTCTCTCGCATGCTGGGCCTGCAAAGAACTATGCTTACGTATCTAGTTATCTAGATACAGATCTAGATAGTGGATTGTATAGAGGTACTTTTGCGGTAGAGTTTGTGGCGTAACAAGGATAAGTGCACGAATAGGAGAGTTGAGTAACTAACGTGCGTTTTTTTTCCCAATGTCTGGTTGGATTTCTTTTATCCTATTCTGATTGGTCAATGATTTTAGGTATTATGGTACTGGCTTAGAATGACATATTCTGGGACTTTATTTATGCTATTCTTACTTATAATATTAGAATTTCTAGGCCAGTACACAAACATAGGTAGGTAACTTCAATACAGTAAAATTTCCAAATTAGCACATTTTATGTAGCCTTTTTTCAGATCACTAAATACTGAATGTCGTGGCGTAACTACCCCAATCCAAAAGTTTCCGCCATTCTACTTTCAGCACCGTTGCAACAGTTTTGTTTGCTCGCCTCACTTGCCTCACTCGCCTTGCTCGCCTGGCTCGCCCTGCCCAGACTAGCGCAGTATTTATACAGCTTAAACACACTGATTGAGATTTTGCAATATCCAGAGTGAGATTGAAAACATTTACTGAATTCGCAAGTATCAGAAGTTAGTTTCAAAACGGGATGGGATTTGTTTTATTTACCGTTTGTAAACAGTATCGGGACATGCACATATTTGCAGTAATAAATGCTTTTCAAACTATCATTTTAAGTGCAAGTTTTAAGAGAGAGAGGTTATCAGTTCGACCTGTTAGGAAATACAGGATGTAAGGGACTGTCATCCCATGTGGTGATCAGACCACGGGGTAAATGATGAGCAACAAGGAAAATATCGACCTCGTTAGGTCGCTTTTTCTTTCTTGAGGAACACAGAGGTAGTCCAGCAACCCGATGACACGGTTGTGTCACGATCACGACCGTCGTCTTAGTTATCAGGGACAGCAACTGAGACTGACGAATTAACGTGCCCTCCGAAGCATGGAACAATCTTTCTTTCGGACAAGTACCACCTACTTGTACTTGTACAGCCAGCAACCTTGTTCATGTTCGTATCCAAGAGTTAAGTATATAACAAGAAATGTAATTAATAACTTAGTGTAGTATCTTCAGAACACAAAAACTGATCGGAAAAGTTAGTAGAAAAGTCTTGATCTGACATTCTATTGTATTACCGCGGCTTATACCACTGATATCCATATAATGCAAGGGAATTAAAAACAATACTTCATCAGAACAGCTACTTTTTTGCTTGCAATCGTTTTAAATTTTATTGCGTGATTGTGGTATCAATCGCATTATTTGCAATGTTCTGAACCATTATCAGTCTCCTTGCCTTATCCAGTTCTCTGTCGGGGTTGGCTACCTAACCTAGGTGATTTGACGTGGCACCAAGATTTTACACAGAGCGACTGCCATCTGATCTCTGCAACCTAGGTTAAGTCATATTCAAATATCATCTAAATTCATGTTTTATTTGAATGTGGGTTTCTTCATCACGTTGTTTATCCTTTACTGTAAGAGCAGTCGGTAAATATACGTAAGTAAAAACACATTGGTACATGGCGGGGATCGAACTCGGGTCTCACGATTGTAAGACCGACATCCTAACCATTTGGACGAATTTTGGGCCTCGCACACAGACATTGATTTCAAACCATGTCTCTAGAAAAAAGATGTTTATAAACATTTAGGTCGTGCACTTTAGCAAATACCTACTTACATCAATCCGACAAAAATGCAGTTAAAAATATTCGCTATGACAACAATGTGGGTTTATTGCTGCAAAGATTTTATATAATGTTGAGTGAAATGTAATTCTCGTGTTTATAGAGTTTTGACTCCACAAAGTAAACGATCGGTCGTTACGAGCGTACAATAGTTACAATATCACGTGGTATTTTATTTCTTTTGTGAGTAAAATACACACACATCTACACGTACAGTTAACAGTTATTGAAATGTAGTATCGCAAATCCTGTGTAGACCAAACGTGTATTTTTTTCCTATGACTAACATAGTTTATGTTGGGCTGTAAGTAAATACTCAGCTTTCTCCGTATAATACTTCAATTATGAAGTTAGACAAACATTTTAAACTTCACAAGTTATTTGCACAATAGAAAAAAGGAGCGGACTAGGCTCGTTATCTAACTACAGGTAATATTCTTACTACATTGCGTAGCCTATTAATTTTCTTGACACTTTGCTACTAGCTAGTCTAGCTGCTACCCTTGATACGCCGAAGTATTAGGAAAGTTTTTACAAAAAGCGGTCAAGATGCCTTTTAAAAGGCCTAATACTTCAAACTGAAAAAATAAGTCGACATAAACAAAAGATAAACCTATTCATGTATAAAAAACTAGATTACATTTTCACGTAATTATTGCACAACTTTATAATGGTACGGACTTAAGCTCGTACCATTATATGGATGAAAGCCATTTTAAAGGCCCCATGACCCTAAGGAGGCTACGCAATGTACATAGAATTTTACCTGATAACTTGTAGCCTGTAGTTTTATAATAGTGGCCGCTGGTTTTTGCCCTGATTTGCGGCAAACAGCGGTTGACGAGCGCGTCACCCCTTACCAGTCGCCTTATAAGGATAGTCGTCTAGCGTCAGAACATTGAACTAGGAGTGGAACTGGTATGTATGTACACATTGCTTCGAATGGTAGGCACGTAGTAAGGCTACAATATAAGGTGTAAAAATATTAGCTGCAAATATTTTAAGGGGTGAATCAGCCCATGAAGCTGAACAACTTTCCCCAAAAAACATAGGTCAAAATGAGAATATTTTTTGGCCCTCCCATACAAATTGAGTTTGTCTGTCGGTAATTTTATATTTGGAAGGGGTCGGGTGCGGGTAGTTTGCTTACTTATATCTCGAAAATGATGCAAGGTAAAAAAATGCATTACTAAACAATGAAAGCTTATAAAATTCGCTATGTTTTTTGTCTTGACAGTTTTTAGCTATTCCCAATCTTTGTCGAGCTATGTTTCTATGTCGATCTCTTTTGGCCATTTCCTTTACATTGTCAAACTCTCTCTCTCAATTTCTACTTCTTCTTCGTTTCAGAAATAAGATTCAGTATCTATACTTCCATCTCGACCAGCGGCTTTTTTATATCGTTTTCATTGAGTTATGAATCTGAGTCGAAGGCAGCATATTTATGCCGTGGTATTCTCTTAAGCCACTTCTACTGTTCTCACTTCTACTAAAGGTCTTCTAACATAGTCTTCACACGGTAAATCTCCCCCCCCACTGCTAGTACAAGTTAACGCTAGAGGCTAACTAAGAGCCTGTTTATACAAACTTAAGGCAGTTTCCACACATGCTTCTCGAAGTTGCGGTATTTGCCAGTACGAACTGCCGAATGAATGTAGAAGAAGCGAAAGAAGTATGCCAGGATCGTAGCAAGTGGAAGTGAATAATCTCTGCCTACCCCAAAGGGAAAGAGGCGTGATTTATATATGTGTGTAACTGGCAAACGAAGGAGTTGTTTAACATCCAGTTAAAAGCACGCATGATGCTGTAACACTGTGTTGGGCTGTCATTTGCCAAATATCAGTCAAAAGTCTATCTGTCAGGGACACCGCTAACTTCTTCTAAAATAAAGTCAGTGATTCAAGAGTAAGATTTACTTGTTGAAAACGGAATCTTTTCATGGAAAAACTTTTAGCACGGGGTGCTGGGTGCCATACATACATACATAATATATCACGCCTTTATCCCTTACGGGGTAGGCACAGTGTTAACGGTATTAAAAAATGCGGTTGCTGTCGCCGCGTCTGACAAATTAAAGGGCTGTTTGGGATAATTTGTGTATCACTATAGTGACAGGTTGTCAGCCTGTCGCCTAAAAGTTGTAATACACCTGAAAACCTCAAGTCCCTCAGTCGCTTCTTACTAAACCCACGGGTAGGAAATGGGGTGATGCTATTCTAAGCCGGCATCACACCGAAAACCATAGGATGCTATATAAACTGTCGAATACCGCAACACCATACAGCACGTGTGAGAACCCCACTGCCTGTTTATCCCTAATCAATTGACCATTCCCCTTACATCGACAGCTATAAATATTGAACAAGCACTTTGAATGGAATAAGAAGAATTTTAATGTGATTTAAGTTAACGAGCTTGATGGGGAAAAGCATGGAAGTAAAGAAATGTGGATTCTATAGAACAACTCAGTTGCACAGGGATCAATCTTTTTTCTCGTGTGGGACACAGAGTCTTCCAACGACATAATGAATCCTAGTGTCAGAATTTTTCAACCACCTTCTACAAGTAGCAGGCTAACGAGTAACGACCGCCGTCTAAGTAATCAATAGATAGCACCGGGACCTACGGCATAACGTGCAATCCGAAACACGGAACCATCTTTCTTATGGACAATTTACTAGACTAATACTATCAGACTATTGCTACTTTACTAACCAGACTGAGAATAAAGTGACTTTACTACGTGACCCACCGGGAATCGAGCCTGTAACCTTCTGCGTCAAAGGCCGTTTTTTTTTTGTTGGACTCTACGTTTTCAGCCCCGGAGCCATCAAAACTACGCCTGTCGGCTTGGTGCTCACCCGGAACTATTTGATTGGTTCTTCAAACAACCAGCCCAATCACACCCTTGGGGCGAGACTAGGCTTAGGAGTTGTTCTGGGAAGAACTGATCGGACTGAATCAAAAGCAGTCGCACTACCATTGCGCCACATCGCTCGTCAATCTATGAGATGTAATTAATCAAGTGCTAATATTCCTAAGGTCTAGCCCATGACAGTGAATAAATAACGTTCCTCGTAATATGAGAAAACATTGGATCACCCGTACAAAATGTACTAGCTGACCAAGTCAGTTTGTATGGGAGCTCCAATTTTTCATATCTCGGCCTATATCCCTTGGTAAAGTTTTTCAATTTCACGAGTAAAATCTGACCCTGAAAATATTTGCACTAAGTTAATAATAACTTATAACAATGACAATAATACATTAGTTCTCCTATCGTACCCTTTCAGTTCGGTGTGAAATAATTCAGGGATCCGCAGGTTGAACAAAAACCCATGATTTATTCACAGAATACAATCACCTCGCCTTTTACTTTTGTGTGGTTAGGTACTGATAGGACTGGAAAGCTATTTGTTAGGAGGATAAGTATACTTAGATATCTACATCGTGAAGATTTTTATGGGCGTGAAAACGTTGCAAATATTAATATGACAAAAGTGTGATTTGTGTTTGTGTATACGTAGGATAAAGGTCATGTTGGAACTTGACACTCACACACACACACATATAACGCCGTAAAAATACGACACGTATGGCAAATATTTTAAGGCCCCTTTCAGACGGTTCCTGTATGACTGTAGAGAGAGGTTGTCAGCCTGTCGCCTAAAGTTGTGATATACATGAAACCGTCGAGTCCCTTAGCCGCCTCTTGCGACACCCGCGGCAGAGAAATGGGGCGATGCTATTCTAAGCAGGGATCACACGGCTTATCCGTACGTATCCATGTAAAGTGTGCAACGTTGTATAGGCGATCCATTTTTTTCATACGAGTATTTCGGCTTAAGTATGTTTCTTGGGCAAATAGGAGCTAAGAAGAATTTAAAGAAATAATGAAAAAAAGTGGCTTTACTTTAGGCAGCATTATCGTGTGAAATATAATGCCTTGCACTGTGATTGCCATTCTGCTAATAATACAAAGTAAATAACTGGTTACAAACAAAGGTGTCGATGTATTTTGGTACAAAGAAAAAGAATTTTGTATTTTTCCGCCCAATCGAAGTTTGCCAATCAGTGGGTGAAGGAGCGTTTACACGAGTTATAATGACAGTGTATATTTTTGTTTTCGTAAAAAAAAACATATTATGTACCTAAGGTTAAACAAATAAATATGTCATGGTTTATTTTACTCATAAGACTGAACAACTCTTGTCTGAAATGCGCCTTTATCAAATACTCGTACTTACCTCCTGCACAAATTATTATCAAAAAGCGAAATTTTCGTCACTTATCTCTATTTTACATTGGTTCTGTAATTTACACTTTGTGTTGTTATTTCTTGATGGACCTAGTGAACACAATAACGTATATTTGGATCTACTCATCGTATGGTGTAATAAATGAGTTTTTAAATTATATTTAATGAAATAAAAATGCCAATGTCAACATTATTATTAAAAACTTTTTCACTAATTCCATACAATTTTACATATTCTTTTAAAGAAATAAATATTGAATGATACGTGTGCAAAAGACCATACGACAATGTTTTACTAGTTTTTACATTGTATTGGACGTTTACTGGAGTAGACACAGTAATTATAGTGATCGCTTCGAGTACTCGCGTCAAGTCACGCGTTTATTGACATCAGCTGGCTTTTAGCATGACAAGCTTGACAGATTGGCCGGTCTTGTTTCAATCGCCAGTAGTAGAGCTAAATTACATTGTTGACTTGTTAGGCTAAACTTGTTTCAAGTTAAACTGATAGTTTATCTAGATTATTGGTCCAGATCAGGTTTGAATTGACGAAGTGATTTGTGTTATTTATTGGGGCCTTTACAAGTGTAATTGTTGGTTTGTTTGTCACTGCGTTGTATGTTTTTTTGGATTGAACAGCATTACGAATACCTATCAACATTAGTAAATATTATAGTAAATATTGAATAACGTATTCAATTGAAGTTTCATTGTTTAACGTTTTTCTGTAATCAAATGAGTTACTCCAACTTTTTATGATAATGCTGTGTTTTAGAATATATTTTTTAGATGAAACAGGCCCGCATTTTTCTACTATCTCAGCTGGTGGCAAGTAACGATGCAGACGATGATGGAGAATGCTTGCCTATATAATGCCTATTCACTCTTCCATTGGAAAGACCCAAGTTGTAACGTTCCGGAAACAGATCCGCCGGGTAAAAGGTACTCCAAACGAGACACGTAACAATAAAATTTAGTATGATTGGTGTTTTAGTAACTTATGGAATTAGTGTTTGATTTTTTAAATTATTACACTGTCTTCTTGAATGTCTGTACTGTCTCGATGCGTAAGTAGTGCAAACGAGGCTTCTACTTCGTTTCGTTCAGCGATAGATTGTTCGAGGCCCTTACTCGCCCCAGGGAGCGTCGATGACGTTCGAACGCCTCTTTCTATTACTCGAATTACGCGGTGAGAAATACATTTCATCGTATCATTCGTCTGTGGTAGTTTACTGTCTGGGGAGTGGCGGGATTAGGGTGAAAATAGGTACGAAGGTAGTTCTTCTTTGTAAAAATTAAGACAGATTCCAACTGGCGACATTTGCTGTAGCGTCACGTTTCTGATAAATATTACTTACCACAGTGCTTTCCTTACCTTCAGCCACAATACTTCACTGCTGCACCTGGGATGCTGCTACTACTTAGAGCTTGCCGCGACAAACTAATAATTTTCATCAAATACTTTATAATTTTAAAACTACCTACATGAATGTAACAGTAAAAACCTGCAATTGGCTTTTTGTTATCAAAAACAACTGATTTCTGATTTTCAAATAAATAAAATAAAATAGTCAAATATTCTTGACTTTCAAACTAATAGTTGTTTGAGATTGAGTTGTTTTAAGTCTTTGAATTATGGTTAAGAAGTACCTTAATATTGTAGTGTTGTGTAAAATCTAAAAATATATTGTGGGTCAATTTTAATCAGTTTTTCTTGCACCTTCTAAGCAAAACCAGTAACGGTTGAACTCTAGGGTAGGTTATGGCAAGTTGATGTGCTATACTACCTACCTGCAGAAGCGAGGTACATTTTTCCACGGCATAGCAGCTAGCCCGGGGTAGGTCTAAGAATGTCGCCGAGCAGGCCCAAGCTTCATAAATATGGAGTTGGTGATTAAACTGAGTTGCGCTGCGAGACTAGCGCCACATCACGAAAAAAAAACTGTTCGTGCACACGAAATTGCGCCACTTTAAAAAAACTCCGGTTCATGCATAACTCAGCAAAGCCGCGTTCTATCAGAATCTCACTTTCCCATATTTATGGTATTTATAATCTCAGGGAAAGAAATAGCTTTATTGTAGTTTGAATTTAATATACTGTGAAAAGTGCAAGAAAAGGCTTTGTTGTTGCCTGTATATTGCCTTAAAATTGTAACAAATAGAGGTTAGATAGAGTGTGCTGTTTCAAGTGGGGTTTTTATTATTATTACGATAATAATCACGAATTTTTATAAGAAGTAGGTACATGCAAAATTGTGAGCTTACGATTTTCGCCATTATTTTGCTCTTGGGCTGCCTGCGTTAAAAAATACTGTAAGTTTTCTTAATAGTACCAGGAAATATTGTAAAATTTGATATTCTACAATCAAGACATTCTTATACATGTAAGTAGGTAGTTGCTTAGTCAGTCAGTCTGTACTAAGAGAAAATATTTATCTCCACAAAGTAGCGCTAGTTTCCAGGCACAGTTCAACTTAAGCGGCGTATCCGAGTGGTTTTTGTACGTATCCCCCCTCTCCCCCCTTTAGGAGAATGGGACAAGTGATAACAGGAAATGATACGAAGATAATAGTGGTGACGACCGATGTGGCGCAGTGGTAGTGCGACTGCCTTTGACGCAGACGGTCCCGGGTTCGATTCTCGGTGGGTCACTCACAAAGTTGATATTTATCACTTTGTGAATTTGTTCCCAGTCTGGTTAGGACATTGCGGGCTGAACCACCCGATTGTCCGTAAGTAAGATGGTTCCGTGTTTCGGATAGCACGTTAAGCCGTAGGTCCCGGTTGCTGTCTATGATCACTTAGACGGCGGTCGTTACACAACCATGTCAGAAGCCTGCTACTTGTAGAAGGCGGTTGAAAAATTCTGACACTAGGGTTCATCGGGTCGTTGAACGCCACACGAAAAGAAGAATAGTGGTAGACTTTCTCTTCGCATTTCAATGATAAAAGTAATGATAGCTTACTTTTGACTAGTGGCCCGCCCATAGGTTCAACAGGTTTGTACCCGTGTGATGCTGGCTTAGCATCACCCTGTGTCGTAAAAATCGACTATGGGATATATCCAGGGAATGGGAAACAGTGATTTTTATGAATATCTTGCACTATGCTTGCTAATCTACTGGCCAAATGTGGTGAGAACTTCAATAATATATATATAATAATACATACATATACATACATATATCACGCCTTATCCCTTACGGGGTATATATATATATATTTCTCTCCTCTAGGTCTGCTGTAAGAAATCTATTTTTTAGAGATAAGCAGTGCCTGTTGTGTCCATTTTATTCATGTTTTATCCTGTAAAATTTCTTGTGTACAATAAATGGTAAATAATTAATAAATAATATAGGTACTCCTATTATCTTAGTGGGGCTCATGTCCAGCAGTGGACTGTTGTGGCTATTTTATAGTACCATAGCTGTTGTGTCTTCATAGAGTAGGGACGATATGATGTTCTGCTGTTATGATCTATCCGAGAGATGTAAGAGGCGTGAGACATGAGACAGCGCGACGTTTCCATTATACATACAGGGTGTAAGGGGAAGGTGTAACGAAAACTTTGCAGGCGTGTTCAGACCATGAAACTGAACAACTTTTTATATGGGGGCTATGTTGGGAAACCAAAAAATATTTTTTTGACCTTCCATACCAAAAATTCCCGATCAGCTGAGTGACTTTGTACGGGAACTCGAAAAAATTTTTTCGTTTCCCAACTAGCCCCCATAGAAAATGTTGTTCAGTTTCATGGTCTGATCACGCCTGTAAAGTTTTCGTTACACCGTCCCTCACACCCTGTATAAATGTATGAAACAGAAGAGACACCATCTACACGTGAGACCCGTCGAATACACTCACGTCTAACGTTTGTAGCGCCTTACGTATTGGGTTATTGTCGTGCGTGAGTTTATCAACTATTTTTTATTTATCAACTATTTTTTTATGCCGTGTGATGCCGGCTTAGAATAGCATCACCCCACATCCTTCCCGTGGGTGTCGTAAGAGGCGACTAAGGGACTCGAGAGTATTGGTGTATTACAATTTTTAGGCGACAGGCTGATACACATGTTTTCCGAAACAACCTTAGAAAACAATACTCAAAAATGTCAGACGTGGCGATAGCGACCGTATTCTTACGGCTGTTAACGCTCTGCCTACCCCGCAAGGGATAAAGGCGTGATATATGTATGTATGTATGTATGTATGTATTTATCAACTAGCGGCGCACCCAGCGGTTTAACCTGCTGTAACTCATTTTCCCGCGGGAATAAGTTGTTTTCCCGGCAAATGTTATACTTTCCTTTTCAATCACTCTATCTATTAAAACCTGCATATCCGTTGACTAGTTTTAAAAATCTAAGCATACATATATACATACATTATATAATACGGGACAGACGCGGGAAGCTACTTTATACAAATTAAATTAGTGAAGACTTCTGTCTCTTTGTCATTATTCTCTTAACTTGATCCATAGCCTTTAAGGCACCTTTTAGCATCAAATCATAGATCCCTCGAGCTATACATGGGCGTTCCAAAGACCATTGCTCAGCCATCTACTACTTAGCGGTTAACTTAATCACGCCTCTGCACCGATCGGGGGCAATTGTGGTCTTTAATACGAAATTACACCTTTGCTAAGATGGGAATCACACTTGAGTTGACATGACGTCGTTTGCTGCGTGTATTTGGCGCGTCCGTAACGCATGTGTCTGTCAAATGTAACAGAGTTTCAAATTCTTAATTTTATAAAAGAACGTTGGCGCATTTTTCGATGCGTCTGTCAAACAACGCAGACTTATGCGTTGCTCATGCATCTACGCCCTTTCTTACAATAGGGATTTTGCCTCCGACCAACGCATGCGTTACGGATGCGCCAAAAATGCGCATCAACGGACGTCAAGTAAGGAAACCGTCTTAGTCACGCCTCTATACCGATCAGAGGCAAATTGTGGTCTTTAACACGAAATTACACATTTACTACACTTCTGTGCAAGATGTTCTAGTTTTTGCCGTAGTCTACCCGTATGTCTGGATTGCAGTAAAATATTTCCTGTGGTGGTTTTGAGCCTACTAGTTTTACTTAAGGGTATGTTTTTCTAATGTAATATGTGATTCAGTTCACTGACCTTACATAAATCCTGTTTCTTTTTTTTCTGTCGTGTGAGACACCGAGTCGTCTAAGGACCGGAAGAATCCTGTTGGTAGACAGTCTTATTGACAAATACTTATTTAGATGTTGTTTTACATTTTTTCCCACGAATTTTTAAGTTACAATAAATTAATCTCAAAAGGATATCAAACGTATATTTGTTTACTAGTAGGAAGTAGCAAAATGGCTAAGCAATGGAATGCCAAACGCGCAATATTTCAAGTTACATTCCGTATGGGAGGTTCAAATATTTTTTTCATATTTCGACGAAAGTTGATCAGGTTTATGGAGCGGTTCGCCCTTTAGAGCGTTTCTCCACTTATCCGGTCCGGCTGCCGGATGTTGGAAGTAGCCTTCCGTCAATATTCGAATGCCGGATAACGCTTTTCGACCTATCCGGTAAAATACGGACAGTAGAATGACGTCATGGTAGAGTTCGAAGAGTACCTTTTATATGAATACTTTTTGTATATCTGCCACTTCGGACCGTCAGAATCCAAATTTAGGTTTGGAAAATTCCCGGATCGATAAATGCCGGATGCCGGAAGAGTGGAAAAGCATGCATAGTAGTGCAAAGGTTT
Organism: Keiferia lycopersicella; assembly: GCA_029255805.1. Taxonomy (NCBI): domain Eukaryota; kingdom Metazoa; phylum Arthropoda; class Insecta; order Lepidoptera; family Gelechiidae; genus Keiferia; species Keiferia lycopersicella. Next base: position 13,517,037 of record JARACZ010000011.1, on the reverse strand, counting down.
CTAAACCGGATCGGACGGATTGACGGACCGGCAATTGACGGATGCCGGATAAGTGGAGAAAGGCCCTTAAGATACTCGAATTTTTATGGTTTTTTATATTCTTTGGCTACATTCACCAGTTAATGTTCATGTAAATGCAAATTAACAAGTAGTTCCAGCTTGAAATGCTGATGACTGATAATTATCTGATAAAGCTTGCGTAAGGAAATGTCTTCGTTCTAATTGCGAGCTATTTCCTTCGTACAGATCTAATCAGTCAGTTGAAACCGCTATGGGGCGATTAGTTCCCGTTTGTTACTTTTAAAACTTTTTCTTGCTTACTATAAAATTGCCACATGATTTGAATTTTTTTCTTGCTTACTATAAAGTGATGACGGCTTAGAATAGTTTTTTCTTTCCCGTGGTTGTCGTAGAAGCCGAATAACGGACTCGAGGGTTTCATGTGTATTGCAATTTTAGGCGACGGGCTGACAACCTGTCACTATAGTGGTACACGACTTATTTGAAACGAACCTCAAATATTACCAGACGTGGCGATAAAGGCGTGATTTGTGAATGCGTGTGTACTATAAAATTTTTACTATCTTGGTCTAGTTCCGAAAATAAATTAAAATACCGTATGACGACCATAACTGGTGAGCCAAGTTTGAACTAAACCAATAAAGTTATAATTTTATATTTTAGCCACCTCACCACCGTACTTGATTACCTACCGAATCTTTACCTTAATTTTGGGTTATTGCACACACCTCTTATTCTCTTGCAGTGTAGGCAGAGCGTTGAAGACTACGATGTCAATCAATACAAGTCTACGTTGTTTATAACTACTCCAGAAAGATATCCACGAACTTCTGTTTCAAAACTCTCAAACCTGCATCCCTTAGCGACCGGGTTTCCGTGACCCATGGCACGTGGTCCAATCTGGAAATTTGAACGTCTGCGGCATTGGCTGAGGTCCAAATTGCGGTAGTACGAGGAAGCTTGTTGTGTGGGGTGCCAGAATTAACTTGCATATGCATAATATGTTTTTTAGGCCTGTTACTAGTAGAAGAACACTAGGGATTATAGGATCGTCGTTGGACGAGTTAGTGAAGTGACTCACACGAAAAAAGATATGTTTTTTTTTTAATGAAGGTAGGTACTGTGTAAGGTAGGTAATGTAGGTATGCCGTGTGATGCCAGCTTAGAATAGCATCACCCCATATCCTACCCGCGGGTGTCGTAAGAGGCGACTAAGGGACTCTAGAGTATTGGTGTATTGCAATTTTTAGGCGACAGGCTGACAACCTGTCACTATAGTGATACACATGTTTTCTGCAACCACCTAGGAAAACAATACTCAAAAATGTCAGACGTGGCGATAGCGACCGTATTCTTGCGGCTGTTAACGCTCTGCCTACCCCGCAAGGGATAAAGGCGTGATATATGTATGTATGTATGTAGGTAGGTACTCCTTGTACACCGCGTTTCGGAGAAAGTGCATCAAATTGGACACGTTGCATCATCAATAGAAATAAATTATCACGATCATAAATATGATGATAATCCCAAAATTTCACAAGTAAAGCCTGCTTTATATACCTGCCCGTGTGTCCAATTAAATCAAGCTTTTTCGTGAAAATTCATGATTCAAGAAATTCCATGCTTTTTTATACCTCCAATATTAATTTCTATAAAAACGATATATTATAGTCATGCAGATATTGAACTATTTCTCTTCAGTTTCTTAGGTACGTATGTGTAAGCGACTCAGTTTGTCTGGCAACTGGCGATCTGATCTGGCAATCTGAGGCGGGGGTGTGCCTGGCCTGGCTTACTCACCGAATAAACGCCTGTCAAACTATTAGGTCAACTGAAATCCCGAGCAAATTGAATGCCAGAACGTCCAGTGGATTCTCTGGTATTGTTTACTAGTATTGAAGGTACTTTCAGAAGCACTTCGAATTCCAGGAAAGGCAGAAAATTTGAAAGATACTAAAACGAAAGCAAAATCTAATTACCAGCGGCCTACTTTTTCCGTCGCAGGAAATCGTTTCTGTAATCTTCTATTTATCATGTGGGACACCGAGACGTCCAACGAGCTGATGAACCCTGTCGTCAGAGTTCTTCAGCCGCAAAAAAGCAGGCCTCCGACATAGTTGTGTAACGACCGTTTTCTAAGTAACCATAGACAGCAACCGAGACTGACAGTTTTACTGGGAAAAGAAGAAGACTCTACCTGAAACATTATGAAAAATGACAGTTTTAAGCGGAAAATATTCTCCTTTCGGTTGGTTCGGGCCCAATTTATTATCATTGGTACTATTCGATTATTCGATACCATAACTACGTACCAACTAATCCAACTTTATCTCCACCCCGCAGTGTATCGTCGACATAGAACTAATAACGACTTCGATTAGCCGGGGGAGCGCGGGTGGTCCTGATTGGACAACATTCCTCTAAATCAGTAGGTACGATATCTCTACCTATGGTACCGCTCTAATCTTAGTTTTAGCTTTTATAAGAATAATGATAATAGGCTCTGCCCATAGTTACATTTCTATACCTGAGTTTCGATAGATACAAATATTATACCTAAAAATTATGCGTTTCTATGACATATTGTGAAGCAATTTCCATTCTATTTCTGCTAATGTTTCAACTTCTTGAAAATTACACCGACGATATCATAGCTCTTAAAAATGATGATGATAACACGTTGACTGCGAAAAATGCTTTAGCTGACGAAAAACCAAAAAAGTCAGCGAAACAAAGTACAGGTCAGAGCAAAACACTGTCTAAGATAGATAGAATCGTGAAGACATTAATAACAGATAATGAAGCCAAAATGCAGCTATATCGAAAGAAAGCGGATCATGCGTTTTTCGTGGCTTCGTTTTGTTTCATCTTGCTTTGAGATAGAAGTTACTATTCATAACCCATATTAATAATGGTGTATCGTCACCATAGAATGGCTTCGATTAGCTGGATCATCCCGGGTGGTCTGATTGGACAGCATTCCACTAAACATTGCGCACTCGGGCAGAAAATTAATTTGGACGCGGTTTGGGTGCGAAACCGGTACTTAGTTGATCAGGAAATTAAATGAGAAGTAAAAATTTCACTAAAAATTGGCTAGAAAAGTCCCATTTGAATCCCGAATTTTTAAAACACGGTCCGCGTAAGATAAACAATTTGCAAAATTAACAATCCCAGGTAGGGTGAAATGATATGAAATATGTTTATTGCATTGAATAGGGTTACAATAAAGGTGTTTTTTATAATTTACCAAGTCCATACCGGATTTGAACCTGCGACTTTCGCGATTAAATATATGAATATGAATATGATATGTACACCTACATACTCATTACTATTGATACAACCTAGCGACGTCTTTTCATCTGGGCAGCCGCGGCTCAATCGTTTCCTGCGAATCCTTGCTTATTGCAGTACTATTGGCGCAGGTTCAAATCCTGCCAGCGATACAATGCAAGTTTTGTTAAAAATGTCACTACATTTCGCCATTTTTCTCTTCATTTGGCGGCTTACACTTTGCCTACTTCGCAAGGCGTAGTATTATTAGAACATAAGGTATTGAAAGCCTAAAATATAGCGGCAGGTACACAAAGCCTCAGGTGTCCTAAGCCATTAGTCACTTTTACTCCCTAGGGTCTCAACGTAATTGATACTTGACTAAAGTAACTACCAATTTTAGGTCTTAACATCTAACATTAATTGACGCCTAAGGGGCTAAAAGCCTTTAGGTAATACTAAAAAGGTAACTAGATAAGTGTTTTGAGTTTGTGCTTGAAGTAACTATATTGTTCATTTAGTAGTCGAATATATTTACTAGAAAGAAACGAATTAAATTCGACACAATGAGTACGACATCGTACTGAACAATTTTCCGTATGGGACTTTGCTGAAATAGCTAATAGTGATCAGTTTAACCTTGAACTCAAAAACTCTTTTTCCTTTTTAGAAATTAAAGAAGATACCGATGATGTACAACAACAATTAGATACAATAGAAAACAGTATCAGAAAAGCAAGTAACAAAATAAAACAAAAGAAAATAAAAAACAGTAAACTATCTAACGAGACCTTAAAACTTATTAGTGACAGAGAAAACTTCAGAAACAACATAACAAAGGAAGATTTTAGAAATTTAGATAAGAAAGTCAAGCGTAACATAAGAACAGACCTAAGAAATCATAACCAAAAATTGATTCAAATAACACTGGAACAAAATAAGTCTCTTAGAGCAGCCAAGCAAGGGATAGGAAAAGGGAAAAGCTGGATAACTTGTCTAAAAGATAGTTCAGGAATTAAACAAGGAGATAGGAAAAAGATCTTAAATATTAGCACCACATTTTATAAGAATCTATACTCTGACCCTAACGCCAATTTAGATATCACACCATACCAATTTGACGACAGTATCCCCCTTATTTCATACGATGAGGTGTATCAAACACTCAAACGAATGAAATATTCCAAGAGCCCAGGAGCAGATGGAGTTACAGTAGATGCTTTGAAAGTCGGAAAACCTATTCTAATACCTTATATCACAAATTTATTTAACAGCATTTTAAAAACAGGAAAATTACCAAAAATGTTTTGCCACTCCAACATTGTTCTCTTACATAAAAAAGGAGACAAATCCGATATTAATAACTACCGTCCAATAAGCCTCATTTCACACTTGTATAAAACATTTATAAAAATAATAGAGCGTCGTATTTCAGGCCAGCTAGATAAACATCAACCTCCCGAGCAAGCCGGTTTTAGACCTGGCCTCTCCACGACAGACCACTTACACGCACTTAACCAAATTATAGAGAAACATCATGAGTATAACCTACCACTCTACCTAGCATTCGTAGACTATTCGAAGGCATTCGATAGTCTTCGCCACACATCGCTTTTCGAAGGTTTGAAAAACCAGGGTATTAATGAAACATATATTCAACTTTTAAAAAATATTTATACAAGTAGTTCTGCATCAATTAAATTAGAGACCATAGGTCCATCTTTTCAAATACAAAAAGGGGTCAAGCAGGGCGATCCGCTTTCCCCAAAACTGTTCAACAGTGCCCTCGAGGAAATTTTTAGGAGGCTAGCGGATGACTGGGAAGGACGCGGCATTTCTATTGGCACAAGCAAACTCACTAACCTCCGCTTTGCCGACGACATCGTCCTGTTCGCTTCATCAGCTTCTGAGATACAGAATATGCTTCAAGACCTGAGCACTGCGAGTTTTGAGTCGGGACTGAAGATGAATATGTCAAAGACTATGCTCATGACAAATAGCCGCGAAACCAGGGTGACAGTGGATGGCGGAAGAATGACATATGTCCATGAATACATATATCTTGGCCAAATAGTCTCTTTCCAGGCACGACAAGACAAAGAAGTTGCGAGACGCACTGAAAATGCCTGGAGGAGCTATTGGTCAATGAAAAACTACATGAAAGGCGATTTACCAATATCCCTAAAGCGCAAAATCATGGACATGTGCATTCTTCCGATACTCACTTATGGGGCACAGTCATGGTCTTTGACAAAAGCTCAAAAGTCCCGACTCAAAGTTTGCCAGCGAGCAATGGAGCGCAGTATGCTAGGTCTGAAACTGGTAGATAGAGTCAGAAATACTATACTGCGTTCCAAGACTCAAATCGCTGATGTAGCCCATACAGCCGCAAAGCTTAAGTGGGATTGGGCCGGTCATGTCTGCCGCATGCCAAACAATTTATGGGCTTATTCCACCACCAACTGGAAGCCAAGAACCGACAGACGTCGTCGCGGGCGGCCCAGACGCAGATGGCGAGACGAACTGGACGGGTTTTCTACAAATTGGCATGAAGAGGCACAGGATCGAGATCAGTGGAAAAAAGGGAGGGAGGCCTTTGCCCAGCAGTGGGATCCCGATGGCTAGATAAGACTTTGCTGAAAAACGAAAAAAAATCGACGACCTAAAATCACATTTCAGGTTTCTATCGATTTCCAGTATTGGTCTTATACAGAAAAAAAATCAGTACCCCTTAGACCAGATGCCCTTATAAATGTGTTCAATTTAATTTATTTCCTCCGAAACACTGTGTCACTTTAGTGACATACAATTTCAGGGACTCTCTATGTGTAAATTACTACATTAAGGTCATCTTAAGAAGCTTGTCAAATCAAGCTTATAACGATGGCATTACTTTAATGAAAGAATATCACAGTATCAGTATGCTTATGATGCGCACCGCGACATAAACTTTCTCTTCATCTATGGGGGATCGCACACTTGACGCACGACGGAGCGCAAAAATATCGCAGCGGTCTGCCAGATCCGTACTAGAAATGTCAATCCCCATACTAAAACCGCTCAACCGCTGTCATCGCAGCGCTATCGCAGTGTCGACTTTCGAGTGCGGTTTTAGTATAGGGAGTGACAATTCTAGTATGGATCTGACAGACCGCTGCGATATTTTTGCGCTCCATCGTGCGTCAAGTGTGCGATCCGCCTTTGTCTCAAAATCTTCACTTGTTTTGATGAAACCTATACGATTTGATATTCGATTTGAGATCAATCTCTCTCTATGGGACGCATCATAAGCCTATATATATAGAATTATCCCTGTAAAGTTTATGGCCTCTGAGCAATTGCTACGACATGAAGTCCATTTTCCTTTGTTTACAAGGCAAGTGGACCTAATGTCATAGCATTTGCACCAAGGTCACAAATTTCACAGAGATCAACCTATATTTATTTTACAGACTATACATACATGCACATGACTTTCAAGCATAACATTCAAGGTCTAAGAATGTCGGTTGTGACTCTCAACAATGTTAAACATGGAGTAAGTTGTACGGTTAGATAGTTTATGCCTATGTCAAGTATGCGAACGATGTAGGACTTTTAATGTTTCCTTAGAAAATGTAACTTAGACTTTTTCTTCCTGAGATCTTTAAAACCATTTAAAGAGAGTCTTAATTACAGATATTTAAAAAAAATAATAAATAAAAATAAAAATAAAATAAAAATCATTTATTTCAGACCTGACGATCCATAAATTTTTAGTGACAAACAAACAAATTTTTAATGAAATGTGTTAGTACATACACTTAAAGTTAAATTGTTCCAGTGTCTAAGAGTGCGACCTTCGCATATCCTACTGGCTATGACAGACAGGACACCGTTGCCGCTGCCACGAACCCTTTGCAGCGCTGCAGCACACCGCTTGCGAATCGTGGCATTGAAGCCATCCACGTGTGCATCCGCAAACATGCCAGAAGCGCTGCAGAAGCGCGGCAGCCCCAACAGCGTCCTGAATGCATTGTTATATTGTAAGAGTCTTAATCGATTTTTGCCGATAAGTAGTCCACAGGCTGCAGGTATACAGTGATGTGCAGTATGCTCTAAATAAAGTAATTTTGACTTGTGCTGTGCATCGCCTGAAACTGTGGGCTATCATATTGGCTCTTACAGCAAGTGCCCTGCGCTCTCTTTCGATATCTTCATCATCTTGCAAACTCTCCGTTACTATGTGTCCTAAATATTTAAACGAATAAACCCTCTTCAGCGGAAGGCCGTTTAATGCTATAACAGGTACATCAGAGGGACATTTAGTTCCAGCCTTAAAAATCATAAATTCACTTTTGCAAGTATTATATTTCAGCCCATGTCTTTCAGCGTACCTCTCACAAACAAAAAGTAATTTCCTTAGCCCACCGGCTGTTGGGCTCAACAATGCCATATCGTCCGCATAACTAATATTATTTATACAAGTCCCATCAATATGGCAGCCAACACGAGCACTGTTGAGCTCACCAATCAGATCATTTATATAAATATTAAAAAGAGTAGGTGATGTCAATCCACCCTGCCTTACCCCACATGACAAACCATAAGTTTCAGAGAACGCATTGCCCCATTTCAACACGTTAGTTTGACTGGAATACCAATGTTTCAGTAGTCCAGTCAACTCACGCGGAAAATCACATTGATCTAACTTGTCCCAAAGCAAATCATATTGAACCAGATCGAAAGCCTTCGAAAGATCAAGAAAACAGGCGTATATTGGAGTCTTCCTGGAAGTATAGTAGTCTACAGTGTGCTTAAGGCAAAAGACTGCACTTTCTGTTGACAGACCCGATCTAAATCCAAACTGATTATCATATAACTTTACATATTTATTTAATTCGTGGTTAATCAAGCTATCAAGTACCTTAGCAATAACTGTAGCAAGAAATATAGGTCTATAGTTTTGTTTAGATGAAATATCACCAGCTTTACTCTTGATAATAGGTACCACTACAGTTTTAGTAAGTCCCTTAGGCAGATATGAGTGACTTATACAAAAAGAAAATAACATAGCCAAAACCCTGGGCAAGTGTGGCCCGGCATGTTGCAGGTGTTCGATGCTCAGCCCATCCCAGCCCCATAAAAATGTTAATCATATAAAAAAGGTATCGATTCTCATAATTGCTTTTAGCGAAAATAGTTAGGTAATTTTTTTCTTTTTTTTTTCTTTACGAAAACTACGGAAGAAACTTTCCAAGATCAAAATTAAAAATCATCTCCCGTACAAAAAAAAGTTTGTTTTTATCCTTTGACTTATGTTTTTTGGGGAAGTTGTTCAGTCTACTGTGTGTTGCCGACTTGGAATAGCATCACCCCATTTCTTACCTGCGGGTGTCGTAAGAGGCGGCTAAGGGACCCGAGGTTTCCATGTGTATTGCAACTTTAGGCGACAGGCTGATAACCTGTCACTATAGTGATACACGAATCATCTGAAAGGGCCCTCAGTATTTCCCATTTGAAGTGGCGATGGCGGCCGTGGGCGCTCTGCCTACCCCGGAGGGGATACAGGCGTGATATGTGTATGTATATTCAGTCTGACCAGTTAAGTCTAGCCATTTTGGAAAACTCAGTCGGTCGGTACCACCCTGTGTAACTTATTCCAAACTTGAGTTATCGAATAGCCTATCGCCACAACGGATCCTTACGTAACGTAATGCGGTCACGCCGGGCATCGAAGTCGTGACCGGCGTTGGCGGAAAGTGGTAGCCACGACACGACCGTCCACGCCTAATTGGCGGGGGAAAGTTTAAAAGTGCTTCCGTGGTATAGTGGTTTGAGCGTTGGTCTCTACATCCGCGGATCGCATGTTCAATTCCCGGAGAGGCACCCACAAAGTTTATATTTTATTACTTTGTGAATTTGTTCCCAGTTTAGTTTTTACATTGCAAGGTGAACCACCTGATTGTCTGAAGTAAAAATGATTCCGTGCTTCGGAGAGTACGTTTAGCCTTAGGTCAGCGTAGCTATGTAAAATACTGTGGTCGTTACACAACTATGTCGGAGATACTAGTATCAAAAGACGGGTTAAGAATTAACCCCCAATATGGCACTTTCTATGTAAGAGAAGCATAAAAGAGAATAATACATGGCGCGGTTTAGGAGCTCGGTGTTAATCTTTTTTGTTCATACTGACGCTCCAATCAAAGTCATAATCATAACACTAGGTATAGCAATACCCAGTATCCCGTTGCGCGCCACCTACATTTTCTTAAAGTAACGTGGCACTTGACGTATTCTTCAGAACAAATATATATACCTACGTAAGTGATCTGTGGCCCTAGAAAGTCCCTAATTGCTACCAACTGCTTTCTTAGCTTGAATGAAATTCAGTTAAACTCAACAAAGCATGTTATTTACCATCTAACTTCTCATACGAAACTATGCAACTGTCACAAATTGTGCCTCGTTAAAATGTATGCAAAGCGAAACAGTCTACAAATGTACTAGATAACATGAATGTAATATTCCTGCAACTCTGACATTTTCATATAGAGTTATTTTTCAGTCAGTGCACAAACTTTGTAGGGTGTTTCTACTCATGATTCTGAACAACTTTTACTATGGAGCCACCGGCAAGAAATGTTTTGGGTGTTTTGTTCCATACATTTTGCCGAATTTTTTTTTGCGTTTCGCTGGTCGCCCCATAGGAAAAGTTGTTCAGTATCATGAGTAGAACATACATACATACATACATATATCACGCCTTTATCCCTTGCGGGGTAGGCAGAGCGAAAGTGGCCGTAAGAATACAGCCACTATCGCCACGTCTGACATTTTTGAGGATTGTTTTCCAAAGTTGTTTCAGAAAACATGTATATTAGTGACAGGTTGTCAGCCTGTCGCCTAAAAATTGTAATACACCAATTCTCTCGAGTCCCTTAGTCGCCTCTTACGACACCCGCAGGAAGGATGTGGGGTGATGCTATTCTAAGCCGGCATCACACGACACCATGAGTAGAAACACCCTACAAAGTATGTGTGCTGACTAAAAAATAACCCTGTATGTATACTTAGTTGTAGAACAAGCAACTTCTTTCTTACAAACAAAGTTTCGTGACATAATGTTCCACCCGTCAAGCGACGGATTTATGATTTACTTTCTGCGTACTCAGATCAGAGAGAAAGTAAGAGGGAGTTTACAGGTCATTAAATGACATTGCAAACTATGGTCAAACGAAAGCGACCGCCTGCAAACACAGAAATGAATTATTGTTATATTTTTCGCATTGTTTTTAACATTCTACGCTTTTGTGATTTTAACGATACACAGTTTAGTGTTGGACATGACACCTGAAATGTTTTGCTAGTTTATAACTTTTATTAAAAGTTCTTCGATTCTATCTCGATAAAATGAAAAACTACCAGATTTTAATTTAAGACGCAACCCAAACGTTTATAAAAAAAAAATATTATTAAATACTGGGGCAAGCAAGACAAGAGGTAAAACTGGAAAGTTTTTTGGCATCCCTCAGATTCGGATTCGTTTGTGCCTTCATTTAGCTCCGTCTCCTTTATCTTTAACCTAGGTCTGTGGTTAACTGTATAAAACAGCCTGTGGGAATCCAAAGTTTACTTTGAAATATGGAGCTTAAAGTCTAAAGTCGTAAATGCGAGATATCCGTTATGCGATAAAATTTGCGCGGTTTCACGTACTACGGCGGTTTTGCGGTTGAAGAACGCTAAAACGCGATATTTCAAATTCCATTTTGTCATTTTGCGATGAACACGCCTTAATCGGGGAACGTTGAAAGAGCAGACTTTCAAATTCCTAGACATTCTAGGTCGCGACAGCCGCAATTTTATGCGGGATCGTATGCCGGGGTATTTATGGAAAAAAAGTATAAGACAGCGAAAGCTGCTGGCGTCTCAGCTTAGGTGATGAAAGGTCCATATTTATAAATCGCAATCAATTCTTGAAGTCGACTGGCGGAAACCTTTAATAGATGATGATGCCGATAATCCTTTCCTTAAAAATCGGATCTGGAAAACTACCGGAAAATCTAGGCAGTGTCATTCGAGTAAGTAATATTATATTCTTCTGTGCTCGCGCTATGGAGACGAATCTCTTGATGTCTCATATAATTCCAGCATCCGGACGAAGCCGTTTGGGCTAAAGTCCGTGAAAAATAATTTACTTCACTGTATACCTTTGTTTGTTGAAAAAAATACTTACAAATAAAAAAATAAGAAACACTCAACACTTTTCTCATCAGTTCTAGAGCTGACTAATCCATCTTACTACGTCTTATGGACTTCACATGTTTCGCCTAAGACAAGACTTGAACATCATAATGATTGATCTCGACTAAGCACTGGATCATGAACGTATTTTTCTAGAAAATAATAATAGGTGGACCTGAAACTCCATGATACCTTTTAGATATTTATAGGTATATATAGGTACTTCTATCGTTATATACGACTTATCTGCAACGGCATGCAAACTTATGTCAGACGTGACAATAACGACCGTAATTATACGGTCGTTAATTATACGTTCGTTAACGCTCTGCCTACCCCGCCAACGCCTATGTAGATTATTTATTTCTTAAAAAGTAGTAGTTAATATTACAATTTTATGTGCAAAATTTATGTGAATTAAACTTGTTCAGTTTTGTTGGCTAATACAACAGAGTTTCAATATAAGTTGAGTATAATGTAGCGTGAACAACGACGTTCAAGTATATACTTGGTAGTTTGTAGCTTTTTTACCTTTTACTTTAGCTGCCGTTTAAAAAGTCCACTTTCAGATAAAAAGAACCTACATTTTATCTAGCAAACGTTTTAAAATTGAGCTTGAACCGGACAACTTGATAAGTGCAAGAGACAAGAACTTATTGGACTTAAACGATATTTTCCGAGTGGACTTAGCCAATAAACTTCGTCTAGAACTACTGGCGAGAGGGATAAAGAATCATTTTTAGGTACTTAGAACTTCTTCTGTACAGTTCAGGTTAAAAGTATTCACGATAAAATGTTTCTTTCTTGATACAAATATACACAAATAGCATCTTTATCCCCCACGGGGTAGCCAGAGCCTTAACGCACGGTCGTTGTCGCCATGTCTGACAACATTCGAGTGTCGTTTCAGATATGTCGTGTATCATTTTATTAACAGATTGTCAGCTTGTCGCTTAAAATTGCAATACACTTAAAAGTCTCGAGTCCTTCAGTCGCCTCTTATATTATTATGACATCCGCAAGAAAGAAATGTGGTGACGCTATTTTAAGCCGGCATCACTCTGAATCTTTCTTGATTCTGACAAGATTTTTCAAATTAAGGAGCTCGTATTCTGAATGGTTGTCAACAGTCTGTAGTTAAATGCGAAGTAGAAGCACTTAACTGCAAATCCAACATGTTGAGGAATGTCGACAAGTAAGCTAATGTTGTCAAAACACTACAAAAAGCGCGCGCACCAAATCTGATTGCGACGAGTTTTTATGACTTCATTCTAGTTTTTCTTAAATTCTTTAAAAACGCTCCCATGCCCTGAGGTTTTACTTGATGTTGAGAGCTCAGCCTCAAACCACTAGACCACAGCGACAGGCAAACTATAAATTAACGAACTTGTATACGGTAACGCATAAAGTTTCCATATCAGCATAAACCATAATGCATTAACAATGATCCCACTGCTGGGGCCTTAATTAAAAGCGTCGAAAATTGTGGAATTTTGGCTAATAATTAATTTGGAGGCGCAGGGGGTCTAGTGTTGTACCTAGTAGGTAGGTCTTTGGCTTCTCTATGGATATGTAGACGTATCGCCCAAAGATAGGTGATACGATTTCTATGGTTTATTGGTCACAAACAGCGACTGTGAAGCCCAATCTGTACCCATGGCGTGTTTGACTCATGCCCCCTATTTCCTGACTCTTGCTACCGGCTGACCTCGATCGATATGCTTCAAATATTGCGTCTATAGCGCACTCAACTATGAGTGCGGTGTATTCATATCGGTGTATGACTATCTATATAAGAATCAGAGTTGTGTGATTGTGAGACGTCATTAGTACTGCCTGACATCAATATCACTCTTGAATTCGATCTCAGAGTTGAGTGCGGTTTATTAAGGGCCTAGGATTTTGGCACTGTCATCGTAAGTAACTGTCACGATTGTAGATTTGCCCCCCAAATCAGGGTATTCTTGGTATTGATAACAAACCAATAGCTTTGATTTCGTCCTCAGACTGATTTCGTTCAACTACGCAATGCAAGGAGAGTGCCGACTCTCATACAGTCGTATACATTGCAACTACGGAATGCAATTTCGCCAAGATTTCAGCCTAGCCGAGATCTCGAGAGACCAAAAAGACAAAACGAGATCTCGGCGAGACGAGATTGCAATCCCTAATACAACGAATGTACGCATACGAGCTGCATATGCTGGCGGTGAGCCTAGTCTTTTACTTTATCGATATCGATGGTCTTCTTTCATTACTGCACTTCACTATTGGTACTGCAAGCCGTGATGCAAACGACTACAATATAATTTGTCACTGAACAATATGGGGACATGATTTAATGCTAGAAGCTAATCATAAAGTTGTTTGGAGTTTCATTGTGGTATTGGACAATGGGGAGGTGTTTTGTGAGTGTTAATGAGCTCTATAGAGATGACTTATATGATACCACCATGTAGGTATAAAGATAAAGATATTTTATTCACAAGCATACACGGTACAATATATCAGATGTAGCAAAATTAACTGTAAATATTTTAAGTGGGAACCAGTCTATCAAACTGAACAACTTATCAAACGTAGGTCGAAGTATGGAAAAAAATTAGAACCTCCCACGCAAACTGACTCTAGGTACACTTTGTATGGGAGATCCAAAACTTTTTCCCATATTTGGATCCCTGTTGCTTCGAGAAGGTTGTTCAGCTTCATGCTCTGATTGATCTCTTAAAATATTTCCAGTTGATTTTTTAAGATTCTGTTGTTTTTTTTTTACACCTACCTAGTACCTACCACTTAAACAGAGGTTTTTAGAAAGTTACCTAATGGTATTTATAGGTATATTGAATTAATATTTATTCCTTTCAGAGACGTGTCATAACCTCTTGAATAGAACCGAAATTCAATTTTCAATCGTTCCAATTATTTCTTCATTCAACGCCAAAGCCTTTAGTGACGTCATCGGCGTAAACATTTTAAAATCGCTACCCGGAATCGGTCTGGCAATACTTTTCTGCCGTTTATACAAATTTTGGCTAAAATGAAAACAGCTTTGCCATTTCACTTCTCAGAAAGGGGTTACTTATTTTGGGATTCATAACATTTCTAGTGAAAACATCAAATTCAATGACGCAATATATCAGAAATAGGCTTTGGAAGTGGTTTAATCTGAATTTTATAGCTTGAAAGTTACTTGACGTAGTCGTGGTCAAATCTCTGACGTGGCAAGCTTCTCAAATATTATAGCCACTGGGCCACGTTTGACGAAGGTCTCTTTTACACTCAACTTCCAATGCAGTGCAAAAATATCGCAGCGGTCTGTCAAATCCATATTAGAAACCTCACTCTCCATACAAAAACCGCTCTCCACGGTTGTCCCAACGCACAACCGCGGCGCTGCGTTAGCGCTGCGCTAGTGCTGCGTCGTGCCAAACGACGTCATTTTGCCTGACATTTTGATCGTGCGTCGTGCGCTGTCACTGCGTTTGTTCAGCGTTATTTTAGCGTGCGTCGCTGCGCTGCGTTGGACGTTGAGTGTGTAAGAGTCCAGTTGAGTTCAATTTCAGAAAAATAGTGAATAACTATGAATGGTTGTCAGCCTGTCGACTGAAAATGACACATAAAACCCCTACCGAGTTTATTACCATCACTAGTAGTTGAAGTTCTGTATTGCTAATTCGCCTCGACTCTCTGCCTCGCTAGCTTTCCACACGAGGATATCCTTTGTTTTTCAGCCCAATCAACTGCACTTGTCAAATGCTTCGCATGTGAGATTTTAAGTCACTGGCTTAAAAATACCTTTGAAAAAAAAGCTTGTTTGCGCTTTTTACCCAATTCTTTCTGTAGTTGATGGAAATAGGTTACTTCTTTTATGCTACTTTCTTCTTTTGC
This sequence comes from Keiferia lycopersicella, assembly GCA_029255805.1. Taxonomy (NCBI): domain Eukaryota; kingdom Metazoa; phylum Arthropoda; class Insecta; order Lepidoptera; family Gelechiidae; genus Keiferia; species Keiferia lycopersicella. The sequence continues at coordinate 13,501,629 of JARACZ010000011.1, read as the reverse complement.
AAATGGGGATGTTTCTATCCGTCTGTATCTGACAGATCTCGAGCTAGTTTATGAAGTCATACCAGATGGCGTTGCGTTAGGTTGAAATTTTCACATAAATGAGTTACCTTTATTGATACTCAACTAAACAAAACACATTTAATTGGAAAGAAACTTTTTCAATTTAGCTGAGCGCCATCTATTTACATTTGAACACAGGCTAGGAAAATTCCCCTTGCTTTACAAAAACTATTTCCGAACTGTATTCGAATGCAACTATTCTTGACCCATTTTCAGTTGTAATTTGACAGCCAAAAGCGGGTTTTTATCGTGTTAGGACGCGCCAGTGCGCACGAGTGGACGGCGGGCGTCTTTCCGGACGATTGGCTCGAATGGGTGATGTGATGAATACGAAAGCTGGACGTACAAAGCAGTGGAATGTAAAACAAGCGATGTATTCGATAATTTACATTGTGTCAACTTCAGGTACAAAATGAATGAAGGTCTGAAGTTAGCATTCGCAGCCTCCCGTACATCCGTGATTTAGTGGCAAAATATTCACTCTATTGTACTCGATTATATTTTAGAACTCTAGGGACTAATAATGCATTGAAACTAGAACATTGTAAAATAATAAAACTGCATCCATGGGGACTAAGGGTGTGAATCTCTTATTATGCGAAGTGTTTCAGCAAAATTTTATGATGTGATTTTGTATATTAATATAAGTGAACTTACCTGGGCCAAATTAAAGACGTTCTGAATAAAGATCCAGCCGAGAGTAGGAACCCTAAACTGCCGAGTGTGCATGAAAATACGAGATTGATGAATGTAGAAGAAGCGAAAGAAATATGCTAGGATGCCGTAGCAATTGGAAGGATATCTCTGCCTACCCCTGCGAAGAAGGGGTGTGATTTATGTATTGTCTATTAACGATATTTACTTGTTGTTACAGAGACGGGGAGCACGGATAAGAGCAATGGTATGAAGGAGCCGGGATCACCTGAGGAATTGGTAAGCTGATATAAATTCCCTTTTTACTATTCAATTCTTCTTCATAGCGTGTCGTGGCGAATTAAATTTTGATCGGCCAAAAGTTTGCCACACGGCGTTTGGAGTGGCTGCACAGAGATCTTCTAGCGTACAGGTGTCGGGGCACGCTGGGCAGAAACATAAAATTGTTATTGTTACTATGACTAATTCACTTATTCAGTGACCGTATTGTAATTTAACTCTATGACATTCTAAAAGCATTCATTGTGAATCTACTTGGAAATAAACGATTGAATCTTGAATCTTGCAGTTAAGGGTGTGAGACATGCTTTGACTGGTCTGTTGGTTTTTAGCTAATTACTCGTACCACAAAAGACGGAAACAAAATTAGGAAGAAAATTTCACTAAATGCCCATCCGTAATGTACGTGTCTGTCAGATGTCAAAAAACGCAAGCTCATGCGTCGCTTCTGCGTCAGTCTTCGTAGGTTTTTAGTAAGGCGAATTCATCGTTACATCTGACTAGCTTGTTGCAACTAAACTAATCAGCATTTTAGATGTTTCTGCACTTTATTTTACGTGCAGACAGCCTCTTCTTTCTTCTTTTCGCCTATAAATGTTCCACAGTTTAAGCGAATTTTGTGTCGAAACCTTCAAATAAAACGTCCACAAAGAAGGTCTTGAATATCGCCCGGTTTCTAGAATTTGCGAAATATCAATCCAATTGGTAATAGTAGAGTGATGAGATAGTAGAAATGTCGTTAGGGAGAATAATATTCAGGGTTCTAGTTTTTATAATTCTATTTACTTTTATAATAATTTTATTAGGTACTTTTATAAAATAAAGAGTAGTTTTTTTCATAATAACAAAACCGATATGGAATGCTTTTCAGCATTCAATAGCATAGCTAAACTATCCTTTAACTAACGATTAATGTAACTTAGGGCTATGAATATAGCAGGAAATCGCTTTATTCGCTCATGGTCAAAGAGTGCAAATTCTATTATAATTTACGTTGTAGTGTTGTGTTCAAACAAAACTACATAAGAGAGGCACAAAAATACACAAAGTGCAAAAACGGACGCAAAAATTGTTTGTTAGTGGGACCTACAAGCAGAAACAACGCCATTTTCCATATTCTAAGGGCAGCTATTAAAATAGGAAAACACTTACTTGTTCCATCTATTACCAAGCTCTTCAACATGGTCTTAAAGGAAAGAAAAGTTCCCTTAGCATGGACTGAATCAAGAGTAACCCTTTTGTATAAAAAAGGAGACCCGACAGATGTCGCTAATTATCGACCTATAAGTCTTCTACCAACCTTATACAAATTGTTTGCTTCAATAATAGAGAGAAGACTAGAGCCCTTTATAGATAAGAAACAACCAATAGAACAAGCTGGTTTTCGAAAGGGATACTCGACGACTGATCATATTCACACAATAGAGCAAATTATAGAAAAATACGTAGAGTTTAGAAGGCCTTTGTATCTTTGCTTTGTGGACTACATGAAAGCATTCGATACAATATCGCACGAAAGCATATGGGAAGCACTGAAAGATCAAAATATACCTGAAACCTACATAGATATCCTTAAATATATATATAAACACAGTACTAGCAGAGTGAAGCTCGATCAAGTAGGCCCTGAAATACAAATACGCAGAGGGGTAAAACAAGGAGACCCGATATCGCCAAAGATTTTCATTGCAATATTAGAACACATATTCAAAGACCTAAACTGGACAGAAAAGGGTATACCTATAAACGGTACATTTCTTAGTCATCTTAGATTTGCTGACGATATCATCGTAGTATCTGAAAACCCAGAACAACTGCAATGCATGGTCAGCCAACTCTATGAAGCTAGTAAAAAAGTGGGTCTAGAATTAAACGCATCGAAAACTAAAGTCATGTCGAACAGAGAACAAATACCAATTATAGTCGGTGGCAACCCGTTAGATTATGTGGAGGAATATATTTACCTTGGCAAACAAATATCTTTCAAAAACACAAGAAACCTTGATGAAGTGAGCCGACGTGTAACACTTGCAAGGAAAAAGTTTTGGAGTTGTAAGGAAACACTGAAATCCAACTTACCACTCAAGATAAAAAAGAAGGTACTAGATTCCTGTATCCTTCCTACTCTTACATACGGTTGCCAAACCTGGATCTACAATAATAAAATAAGGAACAAAATTCAAGTTTGTCAGAGGTCTATGGAAAGGAGCATTTTGAACATCAAGTTGAAAGACAAAAAACGAAATACACATATAAGAAAGAAAACAAAAGTTCTCGATGCTCTACATCAAGCCAAGAAACTAAAGTGGAAGTGGGCAGGGCACCTCGCTCGTGCACAAGACCAGCGATGGACCTACAAAGTTACCAAATGGCACGGACCACTGGGTACCCGACGGCAAGGAAGACCACAAGAGAGATGGGCTGACGGAATTATGTCTATAGCCGGAAAAGGATGGATGGAAAAGGCAAAAGATCGCACAAACTGGAACAGCCTGGAGGAGGCCTATACCCTGAAAAGGGGTTCATAATTAGCAGTCAACCAACTAAATAATCGAATAATACTATGCATGTAGTTTAATTTATTTTAATTTGTATTTTAATTTCAAAAAATTAAGTTATTTCAATTTTTTAATGTATGATTTATCTAATTATGAAATAAATGGCTTTATTATTATTATTATTTAAGGGCAGCTGTCGTCAAAGGCCGCGCAAAAGGCCTCTTATATCATTTGTGGACGTGTCCCGAATCTGAACAGTTTTCGGTCGCCTGCCAGTGAGAATAGAATTTGTCGCCTTCTTATCGTGAAGCCGTAAGATCGCTGACTGATTCGAGACTTAGGCAAGGTTAAGGGCAACGACATGAGTTTGAGATGTACAATAAATAGTTCAGCTTAAATTAAAGTAAATCCAGTGGGCCGCCCAGCGGCTGCGCCCGCTGTAACTCATTTTCCCGTGGGTATAAGATGTTTTCCCGGCTAGTATCATACTTAAAACCTTCCTCTTGAATCACTCTATCTATGCATCAAAATCGGTTGTGCAGTTTTAAAGATTTAAGCAAACATACATACAGACGCGAAAAGCGACTTTGCTATAGACTATGTAGTGATAAAAATGTTATTATCATCAACAAATAAATTCGTTGTAAACATAGAGCTAACAAAACTCTCTGTATATAGAGTTGAGCAGATATCTCTGCACCCCACATAATATGAGGCCTAAGACACATAGAAATATCTATTTACAGCTTTTTTTTTATCATGTACAACAACTACACCTGTTTGAAAAAATAAAGATTTTATATATGACTATGCGCAAGTAGAATAAATTCTTATCATCTGCTCTCGGTTCAGACTTTCTCTTTAAATAATTTTCGTATTTATACTACTAACCCTGACCGCTTAAATTATTACTACAACATGTTCTGACTTTAATCCATACACCGCGTTATTTATGACGGATAAATATTATTGTTCGTAATCCATCGGTTGCCTTACTAGCTAATTTACGTTTTTGTTATACAGATAAGTTTAAGTAGGAATATCATACACATGCCTTTATCCCTTTTAAAGATTATTAATAAATGTAATATACAGTCTCCGTCCGTATCTAACCATTTTGATATGGCATAAAAGGCGAGTTATTTTAGTTACTTGCCTACCCTTTTTCCCCGTGTGAATCTTTTCGTGGCGCGGTCTTTGCAGTATGACGTACCAACATAAAGTTATGTCAAAAAAAATTATCTCACTAATATTACAAAACACGAAACATCAAAATATATTACGAAACACAAAGCTGTTACCAAAGATTGTCAAAGATCAGTGAAATTCTAAATGGTGCATCAACAAGGAACCGAATACAGGGTGACCCAAAAAGCTTAAATCTTGAAACTCTTTGACCGAATTCGTAACTTATTTTCCGCATTAACGAACTGAAAAATAAACAAGTTTCTTTTCTGTTGATATTTTCTATAGATACCTGAGCAGTATTCACGCGATTCATGGACAGTGTTATTTTGATTGGTACTATTTTTCAGTCGATTGAGTTTCGCTACCCTAGTCTAAAATTAAAAACAATTTGTAAATATGAAGGTCCAGGCTACCTTACCTTAACAGCCACAACAGTCCACTGTTGGTCATAGGTTTCCCTCTATCGGGGGGTATTGGCATAGTAATTACGCTTGGCAGGCTGATTGGCGAGCGTAAAGTAAGACATTAAGAATCTATAAGGAGTAAAATATTAGCTGCAAAAAAATTGGACCTCCCATACAAATAGCAGCCGAGCGAGTCAACTGTATGGAAGGTCCAATATTTTTTTTTAAATATTTGGACCTATATTCATTGGGGAAAGTTGTTCAGCTTCATGAGCTGGTGCACTCCTTAAAATATTTGCAGCTAATATTTTTACACCCTGTATGTCATGATTCGTATAAAATTTGGTCGTTGGCCGGTCGCCAAAACTTCTTCGACTCGAAATAGAAGAACAAAGTGTTACGAGTATTCGATTCGATATAGCAACTGTCGCCGTGTTGTAGACTGAGAACAGTGACAAGCATTTTGTAACGGTTCCGATTGTGGTACAAATTGGGAACACTTTGGAGGAATTCTTGTTTCGATGAATACAAAAGTGAAAGGACATTTTTGTGATTCTTGGAACGTTCATTTACTCATCAAACACGAGTAAAGGGTGGAATATTACCATTATATAGCTGATTTGATTAGATAGTGTCGCGACCAGCGTAACTTGACATCAATACTCCAAACACGCACGTACGGTCGCGTACTGACGGTTACGCTGGTCGTGACATAATGTAAGCGAATGAAGTATACTGAACAGTCAGGATGTACTGATCCAAAGGGAGGAAAGACCATTTTCCTCCCTTTTCAGGAAAGAAGATTTTGGCCTCCCATACATATTTTCTTGATTGACACGTTGAATGGGAGGTCATCTTTTTTTTACATTTTTACCATGTTGCTTGGGGTAAGCTCCTTATCACCAACCTATCATTAACGGTGCTGGTCATTAGTAAAATTTCACCCTATATTCTAAGTTTAAATGGATGACATTTTGTGGTTTAATAGACATAATTCGATATTCACGCGAACGCGGCTAATCCGACTGCTCTCCGCTTTAGATGCAAATTGTGATTCTAATTTCAGTTTCACGCATCAAACTTAATTCGCGTTAATATTGTAGACGCGTGTTTCGCGCTTAGCTCATATAAGTGTCTGATATTAGGAAAATTTTGTACTTTGGAGTTAAGCGTAAATATTTTTAGGGTCTACTTGTCAAACTAAACAACTTTCTCCAAAGGTCGACACTTTAGTGCCCTCGACAAGCCAAATAGCCGCCTGCCAAAGGTATGGCAAGACCCCATTAATAGGCCCACGTCCAGCAGTGGATGTTAAAGTTAGATATCAATAAAATAAAAGTTCCAGAACTACGAAAAATGTTAGGATTCGATAAAATCTTGTTCAAAAACCAGGCCGGCAGCACACATTGGGGCTAAAAAAACCGGAAACGTGTCCGTGTCGTCTGTCAATCACAGGATTCGACCCTATCCGCACTCGTGTGCTTCGAACTTGCTCTTTTCTTTCTGCTAAGCCATTATAATTTTTGTTACGTGTGTGCTATGTGATGCCGGTTTAGAATAGAATCACCACATTTCTTACCCTTGGGTGTCGTAAGAGGCGACTGAGGGACTTTAGGGTTTCAGGTGTATTTCAACTTTTAGACGACAGGCTGGCAACCTGTCACTGATACACGAATTATCTCAAACGGCCTTCAATATTTGTCAGACGTGGCGATAGTGACCACATTTTTACAGCCGTTAACGGTCTGCCTACCCCGCAAGGGATAGAGGCGTGATATGTGTATGTGTCATGAGTTCTGCGAGAACAGGAGTTCTGAATGTGATCTCTGATGCCAACTAAGAATATCATCACCCCATTCGAGGATTCGAGGGTCTTAAATGCTTCACAACTTTAGGCGACAGGCTGACAGAAATGATACACAAATCATCGGAAAGGACCCTTAATATAGTCAGACGTGGCTATAGCGACCGTATTTTTACCCCACAAGTGATAATTGTGTAGGTATTTATTATTTAAGCTTGTAAATACTGAAGTCAGAGAATCTAAATATTATGTCTAGGATATGTTGGATATGATAAGGGCACGTGTGATTGGATTAAATCCAAATAGAGGTCCTGATATTAACTACCTATTTTGACTTTCTGTTTCATCATGACGTATAAAATAACACCGTAGGATGCGGCGCTACACAAGTTGAAAGCACATAAGTGAATATAAGCTCTGGCGAGGCCGCTGGTACCGCAACCATTCTTATTGACAGCTTTTCTGTGAGCCTACATCGCAAACATAGAGAAATCAGATTTTCAACTAGCATCGAACCAGTATTTCCATTTCTATACGTATTTCTTTTAAAATGGGAAAGGCGAAAACAGTTTTAGTCACAGACAAAATGAATTTTTAAAAAGTGAAAAGGTAAATGGTTCAGTTCTGCCTAGTTTTCTTACTATTGTATAAAATATATTGGCTGTAAGCTTTCCTGTGAAATAAAAAATAAAAATATTAGTTGTGTCAACAACGTTGTCAAGTTCCATTAGCTTTGTTTGTGAAGTTTTAAGCAATCAACAGTTCGCTGACCTGTTAAAAACACAATAACTAACCGTTAACATATTCCTCATCTCATCAATTCTTCGATTGTTAGAATAAAAAAAACACGATGTAGGTGTCAAAATTGTCTCGTTTTCATTCATAACGGTGTTCCGGACAGGTTTTCACTTAAACGAACACCACACCTGACGTCCGTTTTGGTGTAAAAGAGACAGCTATTTTGCATCTACAGAGATACAAAAATATTGCGTTGCTCCTCCGTTAATGTTGGTTTATAGTAAGTATGGGAAGTTCTAAATTGGCTTACATATACGATTGCACGCGTTATGTAAGTTCAATTTAAACTGAGTATATCTCTCTTATCATTACCATTTCTAAAAACTTTGCTAATAACGTTCATCGGGTCTTTCGTCGACTGTCCCTTACACGTAAAGAAGATTAGATACCATTCGTCATATTTGCAGCTAAAACACCTAGTATCTTCATTGCCGTGTTCTGCCGTGCCGTTTCTTCCCGTGGGTGTTGTAAAAGGCAACTAAGAGACTCATGGGTTTAGTGTGTATTACAATTTTAGGCGACAGGCTGACAACCTGTCACTACAGTAATAAATGTATCAGCGAAAAAGGCCCTCAATACTTGTCAGACGTGGCGATAACGACCGTAATTTTCCGATTGTTGATGCTCTGTCTTCTTCGGAAGGGATAAAGGCGTGATTTGTGCGTGTGTGTGTATGTGTGTGTATGTGTGTGTGTGTGTGTATCTTCATCAATATGCGTACATAGGTGCAATCAGAGAGCTATTCCCATTGGCCGAGAGTTATTGGACGAATATCGCCTGTGGCTTTTCTGTAACTAGATTGTTAGCCTATGAATATTTCTACTCCTAGGCATTGCTTGGTTACGGTTTAACTTATGTTATAGCTTAGAATAACATTATCCCATTTCTATTCGTGAGTGTAAAAGGCGACTAAGAGACGAATCCAGGAAATAGTCAGCAGCGTTCCCTGAATTACAATATCTTGCACTGCGCCCGCCTATCCGCCTGCCAAGCGTGTTAAGTATTGACAAATACCCGCCGATAGGGGAGTCCAAAGTACAGCGGGGTGATGTAGCTGTTGTGGCTTATTAAACTATTTGAGCGCTTTAATGTTGTTGTTTTTTTGGTTCTATGTACGTAGATCCATCTCCAGGATTACGATATTGTCGTTTTACTATTTGTTTTCCTATTTTCTATTTTGTTGACTAACTACAAAGAAAACTATGAACATAAGACGTCGAAAATGTTATCATCGGCCGAAAAATTGTTGACTTTATGAAAATCCATATTATCACATTTCCCTGTTTGGCACTTGGATAGTTAGTTATTTTCTTATAGTTTCCCCAAAACCCATACCATAAAGACACTCAATCTCTATCAAATCTTCCGTATCTAGTTACGCACATCTTGGACGATTCATCATAATCACAGGCAGTAGCCACTAGGTTACTAGAGCAGATTTTTTCCGGATATTTTGGGTAGACGTATGGTCCTCCAGCCCCCATCAATCGCCGATCGCTGCCCTTCATAAATATGTACCGGACTTGGGATGGGAGTGTCGTTTTTATGAGCACAACGCCAGAGACGATGCAAGGGAGGCCCTTATAGTGGGCCCCTGCGTTCACGAAGCTTTTATTTGAAAGAAAGTCAAATATTTTTGACACTTGTTATTTTTACGACAATAAAAACATATCTATCAAGTAAAAAAATACAGTCTTAAAAACTAAACATTGGAGATCAATCATCACAGCATTTGAGAGCGTTTAAGTATCTATTTTCAAGTATTCTACACTCCCATCGGAATGCAGTTAGAATTCAGTGCCATGTTGGAGCCATTTTTCAATGACATATAAATTTTCTTTACCAATAATATGAATAATAAATACGCAGTCCAATGATTTCTGTGGTCCTTTGATTATACTAGTGTAATAAGATATAGGCCCCCATCAGATATGTCTCACCATGCAAATCAGGTCTTTGTTCTGGCTTAGATACTGAAGCAAATTCATGTCAAACAAATAATCAACTTTCATTACGGTCCCAAAAATATTCCCTGACTCCGTCCCTGCCAGTACACACTGTCCACGTTTTTATGAGACTAAAAGAACCTCACAGATGATCGATGGTCGCTATGGAGGGTTTATTGATTCAGTAGCTGTGAGTGTTATGAGCTAACCCGGTCAATCGCCGTTTTATTTGTGGCTTTTAGACTCCCGGTTTATGAGCGTTCAACAGATGAGTGAATGAATGAATGGCTGAGTGGTTCAGAGGATTTCTGTGAAAGGTTGTAAACGGGAGTTCATGTAGATTTTATGGAATAGATTGAATTGCATTCTGTATTTGACTCAGAAAGAAATTTTGTTGTTTTGTTGACTGAAAATGTGTATGTACCATTGCGTCTGCAGTGCTCATAAAAGTTTTGAGGTGGCGAATCGCTGAAGTAGGCTAAACACGCAAGTAGGCGGAAAGGTTGGTGAAAGGACGAAGTTCGCAAACCACTGACAGACCAAATATTTTGATATTTGAAACGAACTTTCTTCTTTGTCGTATCCTCATGGCTGAGAGACGTGACTTTTCTGGGCTATATTCGTCACCAGCTTTCTCCAAACTTCACGGTCTTGAGCCATGTGTATAGCCGCTTGTAAGGTGGTGTGTGTGGCTTCTTGTACTGTGTGACTTACTTACCTTAATAAATCAGGTAAGAAGTTTAATACTGGTAGAACGAGTTTACTGTCTTGTTTGTATTCATGAAGCACAAAATAAATGAAAAAAATCTTACCATATAAATCCTAGCACCACTTTTAAAATTGCTGTCACGCAGACATTGTTCTAGAAAGAAGTGGCAATTTTCATATTTCAAAAAACTTTGTGGCTACTTTCAAACAAAATGGCGGTTATTTTCATGTTTTGCGCTCCTCGATTTTCACATAGTGTTTTATTACCGGCTACAAGCGAGCTCTGGTGCGGACAGGCAATTCCGGTGAACAAAACTTGCAAAGATTTCACTGAAATTGTTTTGTTCTTGTTTTATTAAATGTTAGAGGTGTTTTCAGGGATCGATGTCGCGATGTGGTAGTCGGATTCTCTACGTCATGGGTTTGATTTCCAGTCAAAAAAGATAAATGAATGATGCAGCGACTGTTTTCAATATGTTAAAGCACGTTAATGTCTTAGTGAGTGCTTTGATTGCATAAGTGTTTTTAGAGATGTTCCTACTTTTATTCAATGTTTGGCGGATCGCACACTTAACGCACAACGGGCGCGCATAGACCGCTGCGATCGCCCTCCCTCAAATGTCGCTGTACTGCCCTGCTACCGTTATAGTATAGGTAACTTATTTTTATAGGTTTTTCTAGTAAAATGTTCATGCAAATTGTAAAAACTGTTATTTACCCTATGGCCTACTTATTCAAAAGTTACAGTGAACTAAAAAAGACTATTACAAAGGAAGAGAAAAATATGGCGTGCGAAAGTGTTTAAGTGCGTGCGGCCCCAAGTTGCGTGTTGACTGCGGGCTGAATGAGCGTCAGGCAATCCTCATTTCTAATCGCTACTGTCTGGAAGCTGAGAATTATTACGTGCAACGGGAAAAAGTCATGCTGTGTCCTTTGAGGGGTAGGTAAAGGCTCAACATCTAGTTCACCGTCTGGGAAATTAAATTAGATAATTTATCATCAGCTAGTGTTTATGGCATACATATGCCGCAAAATATCTTTAAAAATAACATAGAGAACCAATAATCCAGGCGGTATTGCTGACGATATACCTAGTTACCTCCTTGTAATATGTATTACTTGTAAGCCTGTTAAGATAACCGTTTTAAAGGGTACATATTTAATTCGTTACAAGGAAAATCATGACAGTTTTTTTCATTGGTTTTGAAATCTTTTGTGGGTAAGTTAGTTCTCTTCAAAACACAACAGGAAAAATCTTTAGGTAGCTATATATCTTTCCCGTGCTTGTAAGTTCCCGAGCCCATGACTCATATTCTGTGGGTTCGCATTCAAATTCGGCTACCTACTGATTGGAGCAAGCACGCGACCCAGGCATTAGCTACCGACAGCGATCAAACCTTTAGCAATTCGCCAATTATTTATAACTGCTGTGGAGAAATCAATAAAAAAATACAAGAGCTTCGGCAGATTTTAGCAAAGTCAAAATTTTTGTATCCACAGTTCCCAAATTGAAAATCGTTTCAGTTTGATGTTGATTGGATCTCAGTTAGATGATTGTAGTAGTTTGACGTGTACTTCAAAATGGCAATGGAAGTTGAGTTTCAATGGCGTTACAATGACGAAAAAATAGCAGACTTGGGGCCTTGGCAATTATTATCCACCGAACTACTATAACAGCCACAACAGTACTACTGGACATTGGCCTCCCTCTTTAGGATAAGGAGTTGGGAGATGAGGATGGTATTCATTTGTTGGATTCATCCCTTATGTCGACTTTTACGACACCCTCACCCCGAGTAGAAGTGGGGTCATACTATTTTACGGCATCACACGGTAAATCATACTAACCAAAATCAAAATTCGAACTTCTATCGTGTCGACTAAAATTTACTCAGTCTATAATGCGTGCCATAATGTCGTCAACGTAAGCTTCATCAGATTATCTTTACGTGTGATTAATACCTTGTGTATGGAATTATCCTCTTTACTGGCTAAGTGGGTTAGCGTAGGCGCTTTCAGTTCATGTATTGGATTTATATTGGCTGTCTACATTATGTTGACGATATTGTAATTATTTGTGATGTTACAAAAGGTGACACAAAATTGAAGGAAAATGTAGTTTTGGGGTTGTTGGGAGTCGTTTGATGCAGTCTGCCAAAAATAATTGTCTTTGGAGACCTATGCCTGTTCACCAAAAGTAGCCTTCGGAAGGTACTTACTTAACTTAACTTGGAGGCCTATAACTCCTTTCTGCCGTGAAAATTGTTGATGATAAATGTAACCGACTTAAAATTGACATTTATTCATCATTCATACCAAAAACGGCACTAAATATCGACAATGGTCGGTGGTCGTATTTTTGAAACAAGTCGTTAGTTTGACAATGTGGGCGAAAACGTTTCGGTGCAAAAATAGAGCCAGTGTTTCTGCCATAGACAACAGGAATTTTTCACATCCAAACATGCGATGGCCAGATAGCGAAAAATGCGGAACCGAATATTTTTCTTCCGCATTGCATAGCAGATGTAAAAGTTAGGCGAATCCCAAGTAACGCACGACGCGCTGCGCATTTTTAGCGTATCCGCAACGCAGGCGTCTGTCAGATGTAAGAAAATTTCCAGTTCCCCATTCTATAAACTGACGTTAACGATGCGCTATTGGATGTAGTTACGTTGTTGCATAGATGAAACCGTTGACGCAATTTCATGCAGTGGACCTGCGCCAACGTCAGTTTTTAGTATGGGGAAATTGAAATTTGACATCTGACATCTTGACATCTGACATATGCATACGCTAGGGATATGCTAAATGCGCATCGTTGTGCGATAGATGTAAGATTTGCCTAAAAGTTACCGTGCTACAGAAACGTCTAGATGGTAAAAAGTAATAGATACTCCGTTTGCAAAGTCATAAGATTAGGAAATTTTTCTAGCCCATTTTCAAGTGTATATAGAGGGCGCTCAACTAAAAAAACAAAGTTTTTTTCCAAGAAAATGTATTTTGTCTAGTCGAGTATCATTTCAACCTAACGCAACGCTATCTGGTGTGACGTCATAAACTAGCTCGAGATCTGTCAGATACAGACAGATATAAAAGTTCCTTTTAGAATCGAAGTTAAGAAGAGTTTAATACCTTACCTGCTTAAAGAAAGTCTCAGAAAAGTATAATATACAAAGAATCAACGAACTGTGAATTTTACGACTGTAATCATGTATTTTACAGTTGAATGATTCCTGTTTACTGCTTATCTATAAGAGGTACTAATAAAATTTTATGAAGGTCCCGTCGTAAATTTAAATTATAGCGTGACATAGTATTTTTATTGTGGTTAGGCATATGCAGCAATCTTTCTTCTACGGGTGGATCGCGCACTTGACGCACGACGGATCGCTAAAATATTGCAGCGGTCGGTCAGAGCCATACTAGAAATGTCAATCCCCATGCTTAAACCGCTCAACCGCTGTCAACGCAGAGCTATCGCAGTGTCGTCCGTCAAGTGCGGTTTTAGTATAGGGAGTGACCTTTCTAGTATGGATCTGACAGACCGCTGCGATATTTTAGCGCTCCGTCGTGTGTTAACTGTGCGAGCCGCAGGTAAGACGCGACGGCCGCCACACCCATCTTTTCTGTGTCTAAAACTCTTTATATGTCTGTTATAGATAATGTTTTGTCTTGTTTTTGAAATATACAAAAGCTTTTAATGATAAAATTGCTCATACCGATCTTCTTTTACCTATACTTGCCTATTTCGACCCGAACTATTCGCAAGCAGCCATTGATCGCAAATTCTGGAAAGATTTGCCCAGCAGTGGGACATTCTAGGCTAATACAATGGGCATGATGACTGGCAGGCAAATGAGCTACTTTTTAAAACGATATTACGTATGAAAATACGAAGAGATGACGTCATGCCTCTCTAGCTTGGCTGGCGTCAAAACACACTTTTATATTATTTTTCTGTTTATTTCAGAACAACTTTTGTATTTTATTAATGACCCAGTTATTTAGCGAATACTTGCCTATACTATTTAGTACGGCAGGTACTAAATAGAATAGAACATCATTGCGTAAAAAATGCGTAAGGATTAAACTTTACCAGCATAGAATGTTGTAAACCACAATTTATGCTCATCAGATATCATGCCGTGTGATGCCGGCTTAGAATAGCATCACCCCACATCCTTCCCGTGGGTGTCGTAAGAGGCGACTAAGGGACTCGAGAGTATTGGTGTATTACAATTTTTAGGCGACAGGCTGACAACCTGTCACTATAGTGATACACATGTTTTCCGAAACAACCTTAGAAAACAATACTCAAAAATGTCAGACGTGGCGATAGCGACCGTATTCTTACGGCTGTTAACGCTCTGCCTACCCCGCAAGGGATAAAGGCGTGATATATGTATGTATGTAGATATCAGAAAATGAAGCAGATGCGCACTACTCCATTCCTCCAGAGAAATCAAGTGTAGTGAAGTTCTTACTGCGTTCATAGCCGGAGGAGAAATGATTAAATATAATAATAATAATAATAAATATCTTGAACAATTCACACAGCGCCATCTAGCCCCAAACTAAGCAAAGCTTGTACTATGGGAACTAGATAGCTGATACTAATACATTTACACTTTTTTTTCTAAATAAATACATATTATACATAGAAAACACCCAGACTAAACACAAATATTTGAAAATTGACTTAACAAATATTTGTGTCCGGTGGGGATCGAACCCACGACCCTCGGCGTAGAAGGCAGGCATACTATCCGCTACGCCATCGGGACAGGCGAAATGAGTTGCAGTTAGTGCTTTCTTCCTGGAATACTTAGATAATACAGGGTCTCAAAATGTTTAACACGTCATTTTACTACCTACTTGATTTTTTAAATAGAAATGTTTCCTAAGATTCTTTTGATTACTCCCGGAATTCGCTCGAAAGTCACAGACCAATTCACAGTATGTTACTCTTTAGGTAATATTCAGGGTGTAAAAAACCGTGTACCTAAGACTTTGTACCTACTCATGATTCTAACCATAAAACTGAATCATAAAGCTTTTCAGTTCAAGAGGATTTTTTTTTCGATTTTTCATAAGAAATACACACTTGTCCAGGTGACTGACTTTTGGGAAAGTTGTCGGGTTTCATAAACAGATCGTGACTGCAAAGATTTTTAACAAACTTTTGCAAACCGTCCCGTACACCCGGTATAGTTTGCTTGTTTTATTGAAAACAGATGTGCGAATTTGACCTCGCACTGCACAATGTTTCTTTGCTACTGACTTTTATGTTTTCGTATTTTTCAACATACCTACCAACATTCTGATTTTTTTACCGAATACGAAAGTTTCAGTTCTACAATATTTTCAAGCTCGCCACCTGTATATTTGGTCTGTAAGTGTTTCGCGAGTTTTTTACCGATTTTGAAAGTTATGCCGTGTGATGCCGGCTTAGAATAGCATCACCCCACATCCTTCCCGCGGGTGTCGTAAGAGGCGACTAAGGGACTCGAGAGTATTGGTGTATTACAAGTTTTAGGCGACAGGCTGACAACCTGTCACTATAGTAATACACATGTTTTCTGAAACTACCTTGGAAAACAATCCTCAAAAATGTCAGACGTGGCGATAGTGGCTGTATGCTTACGGCCGCTATCGCTCTGCCTACCCCGCAAGGGATAAAGGCGTGATATATGTATGTATGTATGTATGTATGTATTGAAAGTTATGTTCTTGAAAGAGTTTGCAGGTATGGCTAAGGTGATCTAATCATCATCATCATCATCATCATCATCATCATCATCATCATCATCCTCCTTGCCTTATCCCATTCTCTATCGGGGTTGGCTACCTAGCCTAGGGGATTTGACATGTAACCAAGTGTAAATCTAATGTCACCGATAATTTAGACGAATGTCACACTTGACGACCGTTAGTGCGAAAGAGATGAGAGAAAAGTATTGTATCTACCATAATAAGTGTAACGAAAAGAGAAGAGTTTAACAGACGCAGATGCCAACGCCAGTTTTTACGTTGCTCGTGTGTCATGTCCTTGCATCTGACAGACGTATACTTTCTAAAAAAACAGAACATCAGACTTGAGATTGTTTCTAGATGTTCCATGGTTACCATGTCAGGATCTGTTGATGGGGTTCTGGAGACCCTTTCCGGACTAATGGCTCCACCGGCAATCTCTCTTCAAGGACTATAGGCATTTTAAAGTTTTTACATACATACATACATATATATATATCACGCCTTTATCCCTTGCGGGGTAGGCAGAACGTTAACAGCCGTAAGAATACGGTCGCTAACGCCACGTCTGACATTTTTGAGGATTGTTTACCAAGGTTGTTTCGGAAAACATGTGTATCACTATAGTGACAGGTTGTCAGCCTGTCGCCTAAAAATTGTAATTCACCAATACTCTCGAGTCCCTTAGTCGCCTCTTACGACACCCACGGGAAGGATGTTGGGTAATGCTATTCTAAGCCGGCATCACACGGCATTTAAACGCACGGCATCATTTTAAAGTTTTTAGATAACAAAATAGAAGTTTTATATTATCATACCTACATAATGACTGCACTGCGGAGTAATGTATTTTGAGCAACTTTGTTTTTTATTTTACGATGTTTGGTAAATAAATAAGAATGTGATTTGCATTTTGGCAGCGGATCAAAAGTCTAACTGCAGACGGGGCAAGGCCGTGGCCACACGGTAAAATCGCAAACCTAATAAAATTGTTCTAGAATCTCTGTACACTCATACCAAGCTATTATGGCTTGCGAGGTAGGCAGAGCAAAGCGGTATAAAACAATCGTTATCATTAAGTTTAGCAAACATTTTAGAGTACCTTGTCGAATGGGACATTTATATTCCCTTCCGGTAAAAGTTTTTTTTACTGTGCGCAGAACTTAACATGATCCCAGAACTAGAGACATTTTTGAAGTAAATAACGATAAATTAGTTCCAAACCAATTTTATAATATCTTTTAAAACAAAAATGTCAAATTTTTTTTTGCTTGTCGATTATTTCGGCGGCGTTAAATTAAATTCGAGCAATACTCCGCTAAACACAGTGTCATCATTAATTTTCATATTATTATTATTCTACCACAGTCTGTTCGCCTCCTGTGATCTCACCAATTACGGGAAATTTGGTCACCAAACGCCGGTCCAATAAACATATCCCGTTTTCCCGTTTCGACCACGTCCTGGTATCCACCGTAAATGCAAACTCAACTATAGACCACAAATACCTATGTGGTTTTGGAAAGCATGGAGATGTGTAAATCATGCTACAACACAGAACACTCATTCTGGCCTATGTCTTACGTCTGTTCGGATTGCGTTGCGGTTTTAATGGCATATATACCAAAGCTTTGGTAGCGATCCTACCTGGAAAAAACTAATTCTAAAATCGGTTCTGTGCTACGTTATATTTTCCGTGCCATAGTCTCCTTTGGGTGTTGTTTTAGATACATAATCTGACCCAGTAACCAGAAACAACAAAGACTGACGACTAGTCGTGTTTCGACTGACGCGTCCCGCCATCCCGACCCAGACAGTCCCGATGTCAACACAATTTCCACGTGAAAATGTACGCAATGTTATTAAACCCACTTCATTTCAAATTTAGAATTCAGTCGCGATCTGAGCTGCGCACGCGTCGCGTCGCGCGCCGAATGAATCTTTGGATTCGTTTATTTTATCCGTTTTCGTGTATTTTGGTTAAACTTTTGTGAAAGAAGCATAAAATAGTGTTGGGTTCTGATAGCTTTTGAAGTTTCTAGGTAGTTTTGTGCTAAACGTTAAACAACAAATATTCAATTGTTTAAAAACATTCTATACTCAATTATACGTGTTTTAAAATTATTCCATTAATGATATCGGTTCCTGATTTGGGCTACAGTTACCGCCCTAGTTACTTTAACCCTAGGGAGGTAACTGTAGCCCAAATAGAGCAAAAGATTCGATTAACCACTATTCCCAAACCGTCATTTAGTCACCAGCTTATACTATCATCTAATATTTTCAGGTAGAATAAACCTGTGTTTTCGAACGGTTTGTTAACGGTGGAATATCAGATCTTGGGCCTAACTTACCACCCTAGGGATAAAATAACCCGCAGTGATGGTATCAATGTTTTTCTGCCTTTCGTTTATAAAGTTTTCGTACCTATGAAAACTCCGTGACTTAGTTTTCCGCAGGCAAATTCCAACCTTTATAATAAGCTACGCCTATTAATCAATGTATGAAAATTGCCTAGCAAACTAATTTCAATCGGTAAAGTTGCAAACTTCATCAAAGGGTTACCTATATATTACAATGTTTGTTTAACCTGCGGTTAACACACTTTACGGAGGGATATGAAAGTTTTAGTTGATAGACCTGTTACGTTCTACGTGATACATAAAAGTAAATGGATAAAATAGGTCATTTGTATACATTTTACTCAACAGTTTTGACTGAAAACTAGTCTACTTTTTACTTGTTACGAGGTCGAGTTACTTTTTTTTCGGTAGTGTTGAGAAACTTCATCTCTTTTATCCCTTACGTATTTTTGGTACCTTAGGATGTGGGATATTAGTTGTTCAGTTTCACGAGTATGAATTCAAAATGACCATATTCAGTATAAGTATTTTATCAGTAAAAACATATATGTACTTATTTTGGTATATATAGATTGTACGTGGATTGGTTATTGTTTAACACGAAGATTATTGTTGTATTCTCGTGAATTCAATAGACCTGTGTTTATTGGATAAACAAGTCGGACACAATATGTATAGATAAACGTGTTGACAAGCATTGTATTGTATTGTACTTATATAGTCAATAGATTTTGATGTTTTAATACTCTTACAAGAGATGATTTATTTGTTGCTGCGAATACTTTGCGCGTTATTTTCTTTATCGTCATCAACAGACACTAAATCCGCTGATTACCCCATTTATCTCTTACCGCCACCGTCCATTAACAATGGTTGTTTTAAAAAATAGCATCTCTTCATTTCTTTTTCGCGGGTGTCGTAAGAGGCGATAAGAGGGTTTCAAGTTATACACGACAATAGCTGAAACTCCCCTCAATTTTTGTTAGATGTGGCGATAGCGACATTATTTTTACGGCCGTTAAAAATCTGCCTTCTCCGCAAAGAATAAGGTGTGAGCAGCTGGGGCAATGAGAGAGATGAGAAATGAGCTGAGTAAAATGAGATTTTGCAATGAACGATATTAAAAAAGCATAGTATCAGTATTAATTCATCATCTATCAACTCGTATCACTTTGCCACTGACTTTATTTTCATCTATTCTTCCCAATTTTTCAAATTCTTTCAACCACCATCTTTACCTTAACACATAACACGTTGAAGATCACTTGAGATAAAGATGCTATACACCTGAGTCATGTTGCCATTCCTCGCACGGCGTAAGTAGACTGGATGCCCACTTGATGGAATACCAAATAGTCTGGTGCTATTTAAAGTACCAGTGCCTGTTGCCAGATGTATGAGTTTAATCTGATTTCTATATATTTTTGTCCTCAGTTTCAATTGTCCTATTTTTCAATGCTTAGGAACTTTTGTTTTCCCTGTGTTGTACGTAATACCTCATCATCATCACATCAGCCTAGGGGCATACCACTTCAGAACGTAGGCCTCCCCCGTAATACCTACATGGTTATAAATAATAATTATACTTTTTTAAAGTTGCTAGATGAATTGTATTTTAATATTTTGATCACGATGGACGGCAGTAGCAGTTTCCAAAATGCGTTGTAATAGTAGATTACGTACTTAGGTATGTAAGCTATCAATAACAACCGAGGTATTTTAACGCCCGAGCGGAGCGAGGGCGGTACCTTTCCGAGGTTGTTATTGATGTTACATCCGTGGTACGTATACTGCTTTACATATCGAATAAAAAGTGAGTAAAATAAAGCGATAAATACAAAAAAAAACGATCAATAAATGATGATTGTATAGTCTGGTATTCAAATTGTACCACTAAACTTTTTTCTATGATTGAAAAATATTGAAATAATATGAAAGAAAAGTATCCTAACAAAGTAGACATTTTTCTGATCGTAGGGATATTAGTAATTTTTACTTTTGTTATTGTAATATTGAGTAATAATTCGACAAACTCATTTATTGAGGTTATAAAAATACAGATTAAAAATATAAATCCTGCGTTCAAGCAACACAATTCGTAGCGGCCAGTTCGAAATTTAAAATTGTGTACAACTAATTGACGCAACTCCTATTAAAAAAAGAAGAAATTTATTTTAACTTTTTAATTGCCGCGATTCTATTGGTTCTTTTTCTAGTTCCATATTTAAAATTACTTACAGGCTTAGTTTTAAAACCTCGCCTGTAAGTTGAACTTACAGGTCGTGTTTTTTGTCAGTAATGACCTACTTTCAGAGCATGAGATATGTAAAGGTAATTTGTTTTAAAATACTTAAGCCCTATACAACGGGAGTCTAAAATGTTAACGAATATCGACTACAGTTTTTCCAAGGCCCTGTGTAGAAATAAAAAATAAATTTCAATTCTGTTTGTAGAGTAAGCAACGGCGTAGCACAAAAATCAAGCCTGAAAAGTTTTCGTTAGATCATTCCTTACACAAGTTTTCGGTCGACCGACCCGTACATTGTTTTGTCCCTTTCCCTTTGACAATAATCACAGAACTATACATTAGTTGTCTATCATATCTGGCAACACTGGTGTTCCTAGACATCCCTGCACTTGCGCGGTGAAGAGCAACGACCGAACGTTTCGTGGCGTGACATTTGCATTCTTGTTTGTTGTGTCTGCTTGCACTTTGCTATTGTAATTAGGTTGAAAATTGAATTTCACATACCTTCCCATCGCTTACTTCATTTGCTGTCGATAGACATAGGTGTTAGAGTTTTCAGCCGCTTTTTCTTATATCGTGTAGGACACCCAGTTGATGAACAACCCGATGAAAATTTTTTCAGCCGCTTCTGACGTATTGTAAGCCAGTAAATTAATGGTTGTATGTCGACTGGCGTCTAAGTAATCGCAGACGGCAACCAAAATAAATTGATTTTGATGAGCAGCATACATATGAACTACGTGATGAGCTTAAGCGGTCAACTTAAACTGGACTTTCACATAGTTTATAAAAAACACCAGTATAATGTTGACCCAGTATAGGGTAGGTTACGGCCGCCAAAATAATTATTTACACCATTCAGGGTCATTGAGGGTCATTACAGAACTAAGAATAAGAAGACTGTATCATACTAGTGACAGGTTGTTAGCCTTTCGATACACATGAACTCTTACGATGGTCATGGGAAATATCTTCTTCTTCCATGGGGTGATGCTATTCCAAGTCGGCATCACATGGCAAATTGATGGGTTGTTGCTTATTGATGTGATGCCGGCTTAGAATAGCATCACCCTATTTCTTCCCGCAGGTGTCGTAAGGCGACTAATAAACTCGAGGGTTTCATGTGCATTACAACATTTAGGCGACAGGCTAACAACCTGTCACTACAGTGATACACGAATCATCTGAAAGAGCCCTCAATACTTCTCAGACGTGCCAATAACGACCGTAATTTTACGATCGATAACTGCCTACCCCGCGAGGAATAAAGGCGTGATATCTGTATGTATGTATGCTTATTGTACACCCTGTACAAATGACGGCCAATGACCGAACTCGGTGGCGTGACATTTGCGTTTTGGTCTGACATTTCGTTGTTGTGTCTGTTACGGGCTGATTTATTTTCAAACTTCGCATTGTAACCGGAGATTGTACAGCAGTTCTTTTCGTGGCGACGACGCCATTTTGAAAACGATTTTTTTGTGAACATTGCGATGTTTTACAAATAATCTTTTACCCATAGTTTATAAAATATAGCTATAGCTTGACCATATAGATTAGATAAATCAACAAACAAATCTGACAGATAACGCTTAACTTTTTTTTTTTAACTTAGCCTATTCGATGTCCCACTGCAGGACAAACGCTTAACTAAGGCAACAATTTTTCATACAAAATTTTTAGTTCCATTTTATTTAATTTTACTCTTTCTGGCCATACCCGTGCGTGACGTTAAAGCTAAATTTTATAAACTATAACTGACTCAAAAGATTACTGACTTTTAAGCAAAAGTAGATACAATACCTACAATAATAATTTGCTTTTATTTACAAATTATTCGACATAACAAATCCATTTAGGAACTTCTATAGCAAATTTTCTACACTCGAGAGCGATGAATTAGGGTCATGGGAAAAATAGCAAATAT
Organism: Keiferia lycopersicella; assembly: GCA_029255805.1. Classification (NCBI taxonomy): domain Eukaryota; kingdom Metazoa; phylum Arthropoda; class Insecta; order Lepidoptera; family Gelechiidae; genus Keiferia; species Keiferia lycopersicella. The sequence goes on along the minus strand of JARACZ010000011.1, from coordinate 13,479,001 downwards.
CTCGAAAACTAAGAATGCTAGATTAATGAAATAAATTGCATTAAGTAGACAATTTAATGCTCCTTAAATGGCTTAAAAAAATTTCTTAGTTAATTTAAGGATATGCCATAAAACAATACAAACTGAAAAAGGGAGACATTCGGAGATGTAACTACGAGACTACTTCAATCGTTTATGCTTTTATTTCTAATCTGTTGTTTAAGTGAGTATGTAAACCATGTTAATAATGTTTAATATTTCGTATTCAAGCTGTATGAATGTCATTTACACCTGGATATTGCACCAGATAACTCACAATGCTGGAAACCGGCTGGGGTCAGGTTTATACTAGCAGGACTGTCAGTATACCGTTTCCAACAGTCTAAAATGCTCTCGGATGTTATGAAGAAACCTGCTGTAACCTATGCAAACCAAGAACAGGCAGAAACATTTGGACCACAGAAAGAAAATATCGATACTTGTAGAAAACTATGCGTCGTTGTCGCTTTCTTGTAGGATTTGAACCCATTTATCAGTTAGAACGGCTTAAGGGAAGTAAACCAAATTCATGGAAAAGAAAGTCGACAACTTGTTGAAGGTAACCTGAAACCACTTAGCCCTGCAAACATCCCTACTGCTGCCAAGCTGGAATTTCAAGGAAATTTGATAAAATTCCCAAAACCCTTAAAATTGAAGTACACCGTTTCGGCACTAGTCATATCCTCTACGAATAAAAATTTGTGCTCTACAAGCACGATAGAAGACCTTAAGTGTATTTGTATAGGTTTTAATTCGTTTAAGAGTATTAAATGTGACCAAACGGTGTACTCCAATTTAAGTGGTTTTGGGCATATTATCAAAATGCTTTGAAATGCCAGCTTGGCTCCAGTTGGGATGTTTGCAGGTCTACGTGGTTTCAGGTTACCTTCAACAAATTGTCGTCTTCCTTTTCCATGAATTTGGCTAACATCCTCCAAGCAGTTCTAATGGTAAAGGTGATAAATTGGTAAATCCTGTAAGAAAGCGACAACGACGCATAGTTTTCTACAAGTATCGATTTTTTCTTATTGTGATCCACCTGGTTCTGCCTGCTCTTAGTCTGCATAGTTTACAGCTAGTTTCCTCATAACACCCGAGATCATTTTGGACTGCTGGAAACGGTATACTGACTGTCCTGGTAGTATTAACCTGATCCCAGCCGGTTTCCAGCATTGTGAGTATTCTGGTGCAATATCCAGGTGTAAATGACATTCATACAGCTTGAATACGAAATATTTAACATTATTAACATGGTTTACATACTCACTTAAACAACAGATTAGAAATAAAAGCATAAACGATTGAAATAGCCTTGTAGTTACATCTTCGAATGTCTCCTTTTTTCAGTTTGTATTGTTTTATGGCATATCCTTAAATTAACTAAGAAATTTTATTTCAGCCATTTAAGGAGCATTAAATTGTCTACTTAATGCAATTTATTTCATTAATCTAGCGTTCTTAGTTTCCGAGATATTCGCTATTTTTCTCATGACCCTAATTTATCGCTCTCGAGTGTAGATATTTTTTAAAAATATACTGAAAAACACTAGATTTCGATTTCTTAATAAGGTAGCTTGAGATTCTGATATTAATACTTTGTCTCTCGTACATACTACAGACTACTGTTACAACATAAAAATACCGAAACATTTACAAAACTCAATTTTCCTCATAAATTTTTCAAAGTACTCTAACCGTGATAAAATTTTAATTGCAGGCATTTTTAATAGGCGTAGCAGTTTAAATTAAACCCTGCACTAAAGGGTAAATTAGAGGTACGAGACCCCTCCGGACCCTTGTCACTCTCGTTTCAACACCTGCTCCCGACCGGCTGTCAGAATTTGATGCTTCAAAAACGTCAAAACATCTCAGGTGCTTCCTGCAGATATCAAATTTTGGAACGAAAATGAAATATAAAATTGCAAAAAAAATGAGTAGGGTGATTCTAGCCGTAAAACTGTAGCGACTCAAAGAATACAAAACCATGAGTCAACTTTATACAATACCTACATACTGACTCATCAACTAAAAGAACACTAAAATTTTTGAATTGCGGTATCGCTTAATAATCTTTCGGTATATGCATTATTCTTTGAATATTACGGTTTATTTTCAATTTTTTCTTTAAGTCGCAAAATAACAATACAACAATAAATATGAACGCCGTATATAACTGATGCTGCACGTTATTACATTAATACAGGCAATCACAATGAAGTGACTGAAAGCTAACACCACATACGCCCACTAGTTATCAGATGCGCACGCGCACCATTCGCGCTCTGTGCGTCAAGAGACATAGATAATTTTTAGTCAGTACCAAACTTTGCGTGATTTTACTTTTTTGAACAACTTTTGCTATGACATCAGCTCCAAAAAAGACTACATGCAGTTCTCCCAAAAATTAATAACTTCAAAAAATAAATAGATTTGTCCCAAAAATTTATTAGATTTGTCCCAAAAATTAAATAGATTTTAATTTCGTATTGCTTATACTAGTACTATTATTTATTCTGTGCCTTATACTGAAAGTTGTTCATGATTATGAGTGGTACTAGTCAGTAAAGTTAACGGATTCATTCAAAAGTTCCAGTGAAAAAGTAAGCATAAAAACAAAGCTAAAAGTGAAGTGTCTGGATTATAAAACAAAGTTTGTAAGAAACAGTTTGGGTAACTAGTGACAATGGAGTATGGAAGGCTCAAAAGTGGCTTAAGGTGGAGCGCCTTCATTTCCGCATCTTCAAGAACCGGCACATCACGCAGCCCTTCCATCATCATACAAGACGCCTTCGACGAAGACCACTACCCGGAAAACGATAACTATCTTATAACTTTTCCGGACAGCGACACAGACTCCGCTTACGAGCAGGACAACCTGCCCAAACTTAGCTATCGAGAAAACCCTCTTTTCATCCCTCCGGAAGTTTTTAAAGGCCAGATAAGTTGCAGAGATGAAGTAATGAAGAGTAAGGCGAACAAGTTTGGGGATTATAAGTTCTGTGAGGCTGTTAACGACTTTGATATCGAGTTGGAGGGGGATGAAGCGGTGCCTATAGTGTACCTGTCGACTACGAGGGCGGCCAAGTTGGAACGATCTTTCAGACTCGCCGGATATAAAAAGGTATCTATTATTTATTAATATTTTTCTTATTATTATTAATGATTGCTACTATTTTTTCTCTAAAACGAACTTACGTATAGCAGTTATCGGAATTGTCATTCACTTCTATCTTCCATTTGTATATGACCGTTGATAGTACAAAATCCATACGTTGAAGTTTTTTTGAATCTTTCTAATGCGGTGGTATCGAACGAACGACCGATTTTCCCGAAAACACTGCATGTTGAACAACTTTCCCCAAGGTACTACTAAAGTACTAGACTAAAATAATAACAGAACCAAAATAATGATATCTGACTTCCTTTTATTCCAACCCAGAAAATTCAGTCAGCTGATTATTTTGACCTTTGGTTTTTGGGGAAAGTTGTTGAGCTATTCGGGTTGAGTTTACGGTTTCCAGTTATTTAGGGCACCCTGAGTCTGCTACTCGTAATCTACTAAAAGCATAAAAGGGCACCATCAAAGATTTAATTATTAACTCTTTTCCTTCCGACTTTCCTTTCTTGGATGAATGAAAGTTTTTGACAGTTAATTAACAAATAACCGCCTATTTCTTGTTTCTTTGGTCTCTAACCGTGCGAAGCGAATTGGGCTAAATTTAGATTTGATTCCTCTGAAGTTCAGGCCAGCGGACGAAGTAAATTTGATGGCTTATTTGGTTTGATCAAAGTTTGCTATAAAAATTTAAAGTGGTTGACCCGTAAAAATTTAATATTATGAGAGTAAATCTATGTTAATGGCAGTCGGTGTCATTATTTTTTTAATGTATGCGTGCTATGTTAAAATGTATGTGTACCTTTGCAATTCACGCAAGTCTTGGTCTGCGCACAAAAGTTTTACTAATAGAATGATACTATCATAACGATCCCTAAATATGAGGCAAAGAGATAATTTAAACTTGCTTACCTATTTCGTCGCTATTTCTTTTATGCACCCATTATTAATTTATATCCATGATCGTTTATTCAATATTTTGAAAACCAATCGGGGACAATCCAGCAATTTCAAACAATATCCTCAGCAACGACGATTTGAAGTTGGACATTCGTCTGCGCCGCTGTCGATTTCAAATCGTTTTTAATTAGTACGACTGTGGACTATTTAATACTGTGGTGTTGCCAGTACCAGCGGTAATTACTCCCCGTTATATCCTGTGCCAGTCGCATTCGACGTGCCAAACTTTGGGCTGTCAAAGATTGATGAAGCAAAATGAACGGAGAGCGAAATCAGTTTGACACTGGCGAAAACGCAATGAAATCGTCACTATTATAAATAAAAAAATTAATATGCCGTGTGTATGAGGTATTCTTAACACCAATCTATTACTCATTTTTTCACGAGTGTTGTAAAAAACTGTTCAACCCTCCATGACAAAATGGTCTCGCAACGCAGCAAACTGCCGGAAATGGAGAGATATTGCCAGAAGAGCAGTTCAGGATCAGAAGACTGATTCTTCTTCTGCTTCTTTCGTGTCGAAGACTCTAATATACTTTGACCAAAGACTAATGACATCGAAACATGCATACCTTCTACCTCGTACGCCATTGGAGCAACCACGACCACTCTGCCAAGAGTGTACGACTGAGAAGAGGACTTATAGTACATTACAACAATCTTGAATCATTGTATCTATTGAAAAAACTGCATCAAATTCCGTTGTGTAGTTTTTAGGATATAAGCATACATGCGGGAAGTGACTTTGCTTTATACTATGTAGTGAATTGCCCTTACTCGTTGTTTTATACCTCCACGTTTCTCTAACTGCATGTTCTCTATCTAAACTCGAGTTCATGACACACGCCTCAGCGACCAGCCCCGAATTGGGCGCTTTCAGGCATTTACACACATACCACACAATATAGCGGTATTTGACAGCCAGCAAATACAAGCCTATATAGCAGACATTGTCGTGTGTGTGGCTTCATACTCTCTTCGTCAGTTACACCCTGAGGTAAAACAATACTCGTAAAATCATGCAACACGTATGGGAACCTAAAAATGGAGAGCTTAGGGGCCGTTTGCACACATGTCAAACATCGTAATGCGGTTTCATAAAACCCCTTTTGTCAGTTACCAACACCCAGTTTTTTTTTTGTTTCGCATTTTTACTGTATAAGTTTAATGGATACAATCAATTCCTTGGTATGTGTTTTATCACTACATAGTATAAAGCAAAGTCGCTTTTCGCGTCTGTCTGTATGTATGTTTGCTTAAATCTTCAAAATTACACAACAGATTTTGATGGAGGTTTTTTTCATATATAGAGTGACTGAAGAGAAATGTTTTTATGTATAACACTTGCCGGGAAAACATCTGATTCCCACGGGAAAATAAGTTACAGCGGGCGCAGTCTCTCGGCGGGCCGCTAGTAAAAAGTAAAGCGTAGCGATATATATGTCGGCGAAGACCACTGGCGGAATAGAAACTCCTCGGCGGTATAGCCATTGCCTTTCCCGTACGGAAAACAAATGAAAGTAGATTTATAAGAACTGTCAAAGTGGTAGCGTCTTTGTGAAATGTATCGAGTCGAATAAGTGAGGATATTTGGAGGATATTACGAAATAATGTGATAATAATACTGTAACAAATACGAAAAGACAATACAAGAAGATAGTTGAACAATTCCGTCGTTTTTCTAACAAGATCCCCGCAAAATACGGCGAATCCTGACTGAACGTCTATATATATATCTAGGAAAATCACGCAGCACATGTGGAAACCCCTAAAATGGGGTGCTTTAGAGTCCGGTCAAACAGAAATGTAATTAAACTACTCCAACAGCGTGAACATTAGTGGAAATCCATTAGGCCATTACCGTACGTGTTTTCCGATGCACTAACAGGATATTACGGGTTTAGCGCCGTTAGTCTGTTTTTGCTTGCTGCACCTAGGATAGCATTAATAGTATTGTAACATATACTAGAACTATAGAATGGTATAAATAGAATAGAACTATATAATAAAAGATAGTTATTGACACTGGTAGTAGAAATATAAAATTTGAAATGATCCTCAAATGTTCGTCAGACGTGGCGATAGCGACCATATTTTTATGACCATTAATGCTTGCCTTACCCGCAAGGGATGATGGTGTGATTTGTGTTTGTATTTACCATACATGCTGCACCATTTTCGCATTTAAATAGCCAACCTACGAAACAGTTTTGACAATTTTCAACTTTGTGCAGCGTAGTATGCAAATACGGTCGTGACGAGTGCTGTAGTGAAGTAGGGTTCCTACTCGTAGTTCGTACGGTTCGCTCCAACAACTGAGGCGTCCAATTATACGGTTGTGCAACCCCCTTTTGTCTCGGCGTCGACAAAAATGCTGCTATAGCGGCCTCTGGGCTGCCAGATAGGTACTTTGATATAATTTGTATTTGAAAATAAATTTAATGTTTAAAAATATTTTTCATTGTGTTTTACACGTTACAACACGAATAATTTTAATATAATTTTGTGGCATTCCCTGTGAATACACCATTTTATACTGCGCTCGCTTATTCTTTCAACCCCAATATTTATGATTTATTTTCTTTATTTTCAGGTAAATATCAAAGCTGTTTCAGTCGGTAATCCGGTTAAAATTGTAATAGAAAAATATCATCCATGTAAGTACTTACTAACAACGTACCTAAGTTCAAATATCTGACCCGCAAACTGTTCCAATCTAACTAAATTGGGCTAATAGTTATAGATAGCAGCACTTGTCTGAACAAGGTGACGCTGTTGCTATTTTTGTAGATTGACGGATTGTCTGTCAAGTGTTCTGTCAGTAACGTTTATCTATGGGAAATCGCTGTAGAGTTTTTATACAGAATAATGAACAGTACTAGCGGATTTTTAAAGAAAAGCTATCATTTGCAGCCTGCGCAACCTACTAGGAACAAAACCCGATATAAAATTTCCCAGTTTATGCAGTTTTAAGCATGTCTGGCAGCCCAGCCTGTTAGTCTGCATATTGTGTTCACAGCACTTGAAAAGACTCGCTATTGTAGGTGTTCAGTGCTTTGCAAATAGGCGTCAATTTAAGTTTATGAACACAGCTCGCTTGTTAGGAGGCTAATTCATTACTCACAATGTTTTATTTCATTTTTATTCAGTTTTTTCTTGACGTTAGCTGTGCAATATGAAGGATAATATCGTTCTATTAGATGTATGGCTCACGAAAAGCGAGAGGGATTGCCAAATGTCTGACTTTCCCGAAAAAGTTAAGCTGAACAACCCTCCAAACCAATAAACGTAGGAGTGGGACAAAATTTACCCTTACCTTAGAAAATTACTCAGTCAGCTGACTTTGTATAGGATGTTTCATGTTGTCTACTTCATCAACTGTGTATCTTACACGATAAAAGAAATATAGGATCTTTTTATGTCGACTTTTGACCCATATTTTGGAAATTTGTCCAGACAACGGGCTGGAGTTGATTTTTTGGAAAATTTTAATTATATTTATTCCACAAGTTGAGCCTTGGCTCAAAAACGTCCTCTCGACTTTCCATTGCATTTTATACTCAAAAGCGAGCGAGTATTGCATAAAAGCATTCCTATAAAAAGCTCCGAGGACGAAATTAAGTTAAACTTTGTCGCACACTGAACTTCCAAATTGATATGAAATACCGTTTCTCCGAAGTTCTGGAGTATGCCAAGTATTTTAATATGATACTGAGCCTAAGTGGATCGCACACACACCAGATGACATTGCGGTTTTTGCACATAGAAATCACAAAATGTGCAAGCCGCGTTTTTGCCGCAGTGTGCGTCATGAGATCTGTTTTTATTTTTGATATAAGTACCTATTATTCTCATAAATGAAAATAAGAAATAGAAAAGAAAATAAGCGGGGCACTTCGAAACGAGCATCAAGAGGTTGAAAATTTTACAAAAGTCAGTCGAAGAGCCGTTACCCCTTTGGCATAGTAGTGGGACGGTATCCCATTGTGTTCCGGATTCAAGCCCCGGCCTGTGTGATATTTTTTCAATTATTGATTTTATAAACTCTTTCGTCAAATAACTGTATCCGAAAAAACCTTGGAAAACTATGCGGCATGTGTGTGAACCGCCTTATGGAAACTTTACCTGATTTATTGGCCAAGTAACTTTTGGTTATTTCGTTATTTATTAGGAATTTTGAATTTCGAACGCGGTTTCGTTATCAGCTTTATTACGCCGAAACTTACTTACAAAACTTTTCAAAAAAACCTCTAAGAGAAAATTTAAAAATACACAACACATTATTTTTAAGATAACACTGGGTATGATTGGAAAGTTACACATCCTTTTGATCAATGATGTATACGTTTATGTTATATATATTTTTTGTAATGACAGCAAGACTAGTCCGAACTAGATGGCGCTCTTGGCGTTTTTCTGATTAAGGTATCAAGTTTATGTCATGAAAACGTTGGAAGTGGAAGACCTACGAACGTACCTAGAATCGGGGACGTTTTAAAGAAAGGTCAGGTCAAAAGTACCCTAAGCAAACAAGCATATATGAAAAGGCTGATAAATTTTGAGGAAGCGAAAGAGGTATGTCAGGATCGTAGCAAGTGAAAGGATATAGTCTCTGCCTACCTCTCTGGTAAAGAGGCGTCATTATATGTATGTTGTTTACAACAAAAAAGGTAAGATGTATTTTTGCTTGTCTTGGCGCGGCTATAGCCGTTCCACACCTAATAACTTATGTATGTGTAAGCAAACGTGCGGCTCGAGCAGTCGCACTCGTACGTTGTGGTTTACACGGTTAAGACAGCTTCTGAACAGTACACGAAAATAGCAGTAGCTGGAGTATCGCCTCTCGAATGAGCCATATTTGACAGCTGTCAAAATCATGTTAGTGCTATGACGTAAGGTAAGGTATATGTTTTTTTGTTGGCTTGTCTTCCAGTATGGGCTAGACAACTGCCAGTATTGGCTTATTCGAGCGGCGATATTTTACGTATTATAAGAAAAAATCTAATTAGGTGGGAGCCCCACATCAGACGTCCATTCGTGTAAGAGAGATAGCTATATTGCATCTATCATAATAGTGTAACAGAGACGCAAATTTTTGCCTTTCATCGTTCGGGTTTTGTAGGGAATTTGAAATTTTCTTGCATTTGACAGACGTATGCGGTAGGGATGCGCTAAAAAAGCGTATCATCTGACGTCAAATGAGGTAACTGCCGAAAAGGAAAAGCTACGTAGACTCTGCTTTTCCCAATGTATGTTTTCTTGGATATGTTTAGGACTATGTCAATTCAAGAATGTTGTTTTACGGAATTTTTCCAATCATTTAGTCTTCCTTATCTCGTTTGATAACTGGCTTTTTCATTGCAGTAAGGGACTATTAGTAGACATACTATGCAAGAACCAGTAAGGTAGAAATTAGTCTAAAAATGTAAGGTTGGAGTGCTGGCAATAATAGGACAGTACGGAACTCAGACTCTACCGGGTACATTTATTTAAATTACATTTTCATGATCTCTCCTTACTGCCATTTGATTTCTACTGTGTCTTCGCAGAAATTGAATTCATTCGCTATTTCCTTACTTACACTTGTGCCGTTTCTGTGCTCGTATTTTCTCCTCTAGTGGGAAAATGGCAGGAATATTTTCTGAGGCAGTTTTTGATTTAAAATGAAATTGTGCTTTTGACTTAGAAATACCTTGCTGCATTTATTTGCCCACCACATCATTCTCGTTGTCTTATCCTGTTCTCTGTCGGGAGCTACCTAACCTAGGGGATTTGACGTGGAACCAAGTTTTTACACAGAGTGACTGCCAACTGACCTCTGTAACCCGGAGGCTAAACTGGCCCGAATCCTAGGTTGCGTCCCATTAAAATATCATCTGAATTAAAAAAAAAATGTGAGTGTCCAAACAGACTAAAACATGTCGACTGCTCTTATGGTGAAGTAAAAACATAAGTCCATAAGGGCAGTCATGTTTTATAACCTGTTGTAGGTTAAAAAAGGAACAAAGTTTTCTTAATTTTCTTAACTTACTTACATCACATGATATTTGGAGAAAAAGTGTTTTTAGCTCAAATATTGTCATGTCGGGAATCCCAAATGTGTTTTAAAATTAAAACTGTCACAGAATCTTCTGAAGAGGAATACCTACTCCCAGAATAAATACTTCGTGGCCTGGTTTATTTTCCATCGGAAGTATCCATTTCCAGCTGTCAGTCGCACCAGCGACAATGTGCACCAGCGACGTTCTTTGGTGAGGCACAATACCATGCTGTTTGCCCTTTTCACAGTGATAGCTACGACCGATGTGGCGCAGTGGTAGTGCGACTGCCTTTGACGCAGGAGGTTCCGGGTTCGATTCTCGTTGGGACACTCACAAAGTTGATATTTATCATTACTGGCTGAACCACGCGATTGTCCGTAAGAAAGGCTCCGTGTTTCAGATGGCACGTTAAGCCGTAGGTCCCGGTTGCTGTCTATGATTAATTTGACGCCGATCGTTACACAACCATGTCGGAAGCTTGCCACTTGTAGAAGACGTTTGAAAAATTCTGACACTGGTTCATTAGACGACCCGATTTGACACGAAAAGAGACAGTGACATTATTCCGACAGGAAGATGTGCTGGATTAAAAAAAAAAAAAAAAATATTGTCTTTGGATCTGTTCGTCGTTCTTTTGTGATCCCAATAATATATGTCAAAGTCATCTCCGAAACTTGATACTGGCGAAATCATAACGAAAACGCCTTAAAACAAGAAATTGAATTGAATTCTCAACACTTTTGTGTCAAAACCATAGATGAAATTGAAATTTAATCTCTAACTTCATTATTGTCATCAGCCTGCCCTTGTCCCAATGTATTTAGGTTCGGTGCAACATGTCTTTTTCTCCCATTCATCTCTATCACCAGTCAAATCCTCATTTACGCCTTTTTTGTTCATATCGTCTTTTTCACAACCCATCCAAACTTTTTTTGGCCTCTCTTTCTGCATTCATCCACATTTATGTTCATTACTTTTTCTAGCGAATGCTTCTAATTCCTCCTTAGAACATTATTATTATCATCAATCCCTTTATCCCTTTACATATACATTATTCTTACATTCTTAACACACTTAAACTACACAAAAGTTGTGCTGCACATTCCTCTTACATGTCATGTCCAATTGCATTGCATTGTTATTGAATCTCTCGCTTGTTATGATAAAATTCATACGATTTGACTACACGTCTGAAGTCTTCTCTTTACGAGGCTCATCATTATCTCAAGCTAATCTTTATTTGTTTGAAATATGATAATTTAAGCGTACAATAATTTGGTGTTGTATTTTGACTTCAAAGTTGTGCCGTTTCGCGTCACCGCGATTCAATTTTCCTCAGGCGAAGTAATTTTCTGTGAGTTAGAATAAACGCAGCTGAGTAAGGTTAGATGTGGATTTTGGAAAGCGCGTAGAATCCGTGATTCGTTTTCAATCACATTTTTGACCCTGATGACTTTCATTTGACTCTTGACCCCGGTTGCTTAGCGCTGATATATGTTATATAAGATGTAAAAATATAAGCTGCAAATACTTTAAGGGGTGAACCAGCCCATGAAACTGGACAAGTTTCCCCAAGGAACATATGTCGAAAGATTTAAAAAAAATTTTGGACCTCCCATACAAAGCTATCGACTGACCTAGTCAATTTGTATGGAAGGTCCAAAAATTTTCTCATATTTCTATCTATGTGCCTTGGCGAAAGTTGTTCAGTTTCATGGGGGTGGTTGACCCCTTACAATATTTGCATCTAAATTTTTTACATCCTGCATATCATTTTCTATATCGTTGTCACGCAAATTTCTCTGTCTTTTCAAAGCCGCTATGATCCCGAGCCAGACGTTTTCTAGACTAACTAATACCAAAATAACTGGGCATTTCGGGAACTTTGACGATACGTTTTTTTTTATTTCCCCGACTTTGGCTTTGGCACACTCATTGATCACAATGATGAATACCGTCACCAGACATAAAATGACACGTTTGTTTCTCAAGGCAAAATGAGTTCACGCGAGTTCAAACAAAATTATGTTTTCTTTGGTTCTTTATTCGAGTCGCAGATTGCGGTTTTGTATATTTTGCGCGTTTTGCCGAGTTTTGTATGTTAGCGCTTTTGCTCTGATTCAGTTCAAGGCTTAGAGCAGCAACATTTTTCGAACAGAACCCAGAGAAAATTTAATGAAGCAAGCAAAACTGATGCAATCAGATTTTACAGCGCGTAAAACACAAAATACTGGAGCTTGTTTGCTGACACGTTGACACATGCACATGACATACACGTCATTTTACATGTCAATCATGTAAACCTGAAAATTTACAACACGCCATTTAGAGACCAGCCTTTTGTTCTACAAAATTAGTGTTTTATAATAGGTATGGCAAAGCTCATCATAAAATTGGCAATTTGAAGTTACGATATAATACGTAGGAGGCATCGATTTCCGGCACACGTATCAATGTATTCGTTACAAGTTTTTCTGTTTTTGTTTGTTTAAGGCTTTTGAACGCACACGGTCTGTTAGTAACGAGTTTCTGGAGCCGTCAATCTGATGGTTGGTAGTTTGAAATAATTATTTTGTCCTCTCTCTCTTTTCGTGTAGGACACCGAGTCGTCCAATGTCCTCAATATCTACAGTTATTGTTTGATTTTGGCTTTTGGTGGATACGCACACGGTCTGATTGCGATGAGTTTTGTAGCCTTCAGTCTCATGGTTAGTAGTCTTCCCTTTGAATTACGTCCTTGCTCTTGGTAGTTGTTTGCCCCTTTGATATAAACAAGAAAAGACTAACTTTAGGACGAACTTGGAAAAAGTTTGGGTTGTTAGAAGTTTGTTTTCATCTGATCAAGTAACAAAAGCAACTTAAATTCGAACTACCTAACTCACGTACAGTCCGAAAAGTTAAAAAAACAGTCAATGAAAACCAGAATGTTTGTAGCTTTGTGATGATGATGATGATGTAGCTTTGTAGATAAGTAACAAATGGTGTAACGACACTACTGGAGCGCAAAATGACAATGTAGCAAAATGTCACTGTCACAAAATAAATAACATCAATTTCAATCTAAATTTTATTTTTATTCTTATTTGAATGAGCACTTATTTCGTCTATTTCAAATTGGCGAATCAGGTAGATAAGTAAATGCGTGAATAAAAATTACAGCCTAAAGGTCAAAACCCCTTCTATTAACATTCACATATTTTTTGCTGAGCTTAGCGAGTCATAAACATAATATTAAGCTAATCTTCCTTTCATTTATTACCAACGTCAGCTCTTTCATGGATTAAACATTGGTTTTCAGCTTAAAATCAACTCCAAATATTTTACGGAGTGAACCAGTCCATGAATCTGAACAACTTTTCCCAAGGAATATAGGTCGCATTATGAAAAAAAAAATTGGAACTCCCATAGAAAGTAACCAATTTATAGGTATATATGTTACAGTCAAAACTCATTGACGGTCAAAACCACTTTTGACTGCTCAAATCAGTCAATATTGGTTTTGACCGATGTCGTCAGTCAAAACCAGTTTTGACTGATTTTGGCAGTCAAAAGTGGTTTTGACCAACGCTCTTGGTCAAAAGTAGTTTTGACTGACTTAAAGTTCAGACTATTGGTCAAAACTCATAAATAGTGTTGTTTGTTCGGTATTTCCTTTAGAAATACGGTTGAGGGGGCGTCGGGTCTACTCCAGGGTCTTGCGTCCCGAGGGCGCGCGGATTAGGCTTTAGCACAGCTACCTACTTACGTCTGTGATGCCGCTAATAGGCCGTCAGCACGCTCGCGCGCCGCGAACACGGATGTTCGGCCGTTCGAACCCCGCCGCCGCCCTTGAGCCGAAGAGGACCGTGTCACCTTTGGCTCCACCTACGTTGGGATCCCAACCGAACCTGGGCCCCAAGCCTCCATCACCCGTCGCAGCAGCGATAACCGCTGCTTTCGCCGGTGCTCCCCACTAACGACGCTGCCTTCGCTCTCGCCGTCTCCACAACCACAGCGTGAGCCGAGTAAGAGGCAGCAGGCACTATTAAACTATTATTAGAAGTGCACCGCCGCACGGCACACAGTCCTGGACGCACTCAGGGAGAGTGTTGCAGCCGTGCAGGCGGGAGCGCTGACGCCCCAGCGCGCGAAAAAGCGCGTGTATGGATATGGGGGGGATCTTCCTTCTCCACCTCACCAACCCTGCGGAGGACCCGCACGGTTCCGGCTACGAGGGTCACGCCGCCGCTGTCCATGCCATTGCTGGACAGCCGGTCGCCGTCGACGTCGAGCTTCGCTGCACCATCAGTATTACCGCTCAGTATTACTCCTACGCGTCTGCGCTGACGAAGCCTCCGTCGCCAAAACCGCGCGTCACCCGCCCGATACCGTCCTTGCTCATTCAGGACGTGGGCAAGAAGACGACACCTCCACCCACGCCTACGCCTATGAAGCTGACGGGGTGCATGAAAAGGCCGCCACCGATAGTGGTCGATCTGCCTTTCGAATGGGGCCACCACTTCGGCAAGCTGAGACAAGAACTCGGCCATACGCCAAACGTGCGCCCTATGGACCCACAGGGTTTCGATTCCTGGCGAAAAGCGATCAGGAATTCTGTGTGTACCAGCGCTACCTAACCGCGCTGGAGGGCTCCGGACCCGAAATATCCTGGTTCGCTTTCGCACCCCCGAAGGAGCGGCCATTGAAGGTCGCTATTAGAGGCCTCCCCGTGAACAGTGACACGGAGGACATCAAGAAAAAGCTGACCACCCTAGGCTACGAGGTGGACTACGTGCGCTCCATCAAGGCTCGCAGAAGATGCCCAGGGTGCATCCACTTCGCACAGCTCATCCGCACGCCAAACCTCACCCCAGGCATCTACAACATCACAAAGCTGATGAAAATGCCGGCGTGAAGATCGAGGGATGGCGTGGCAAGAGAGACACTCCACAATGCTATCGCTGCCAGCAGTTCAGGCACAGCAGTAGGCACTCCCACCGCAAGTTGACATGTGTCGCCTGCGGCGGTAATCACGTCGCCTGGGACTGCAAGCACCCCCGTAAGTAGCCGGCCACCCGCGCAAACTGTGGAGGAGCGCACCCGGCCATCTACCTCGACTGCCCCGTACTGCGCCGTGAAGTACGGAACAGAAGAGCGGGCACAGCGCCCCTAACGAAGCCCGTCGAACCGAAGAGGACGGAAGCGGCACCACAGGGAGAGACCAACGCGGCAGGATCTCTCATGGCGGCCCCCAACGCCCCCGACGGAACGACGAAGAAGCGGAAGCCGAGGAGGCGGAGGAGTTAGCATCGCCTCCGCCCCCTCTGGACGTGGAAGAGCCGGGCCAGCCACGTCATGAGCCACCCACGTGTCTGCTGGGAGTGGTCGGCGCCCCTTTGGGTAAACCTCAGGGGGAGAAGCCGAAGCCCCAACTGGCCCCGAGACAACAGACGAGACTATTTATGAGTTTTAACCGAAAGTCTGAACTTTAAGTCAGTTAAAACTACTTTTGACCGAGAGCGTTGGTCAAAACCACTTTTGACTGCCAAAATCAGTCAAAACTGGTTTTGACTAACGACATCGGTCAAAACCAATATTGACTGATTTGAGCAGTCAAAAGTGGTTTTGACCGGCTATGAGTTTTGACTGTAACATATATATTTATGGTGTATATATGTACGTATATAAATATAGGTACTATTATGTAATAATTATGTAGAGTAGGTATATTAGTATGTTGTACACGTCAACTGCCTCACTTCATGCCATCTCACTACCCTAGGTCTGCTGGAAGAGATTTCTTTTTAGAAATAATTTGATCTGTTGTGTATTGTTCTTAATGTTATGTCCTTTGTGTTATATTGTGTACAATAAATGGTTAAATAAATAAATAGATAAATACAATCTACGGAGTCAGTTTGTATGGGTAGTCAGAGTCCGAATTCTTTTTTCTACATACATAAATATATCACGCCTTTCTATTTTATGTTATTTGGGGAAAGTTGTTCAATTTCATAGACCGATGGTTCACTGGCAGTTAGCCTAAATCAGTTTTAAGGACTGGTTCTATTATTTTGTGGTTTTTGAGTATTTTCTTTACAATTACGCATATTTTTTAAATGAAGAGCGATTAGGACACATTATTCTTTACCTCAAGAAACTTCACATTTCCATTCTTTAAAATAGATTTTATAAAACGCTGCGTCAACAGATATTGAGCCATTTCTAGTATGGATCTGACAGACCGCTGCGATGTTTTAGCGCTCCGTCGTGCGTTAAATGTGCGATCCGCGAAGGGTTGTTGGTTAAATAGAAAGGCTTGAATTACATGGCTTGTTTGTTTTCAACAAAGTGCCCAGTGGTACGGGAAACGTCTGTTATGAGGAATAAGCTATTTGATATTTACAAGAAAAAGATTAACTCTGCAAAACTTCCACTTATTAAAGGGATCAGGTTAAACTAGTTTTTTATACAGCTACTGAGAGAAACCAATATAGTTTGATCTCTTGAATGTGCTAAATGTGTGTAATGTGTGTAAAGGATCAACTTAAATTGGTTTTTCATATAGTTACTGAAAGAAACCAGTATAACTTTAGTACACACATCTAAATAAGG
The DNA here is from genome assembly GCA_029255805.1 of Keiferia lycopersicella. NCBI lineage: Eukaryota > Metazoa > Arthropoda > Insecta > Lepidoptera > Gelechiidae > Keiferia > Keiferia lycopersicella. The sequence continues at coordinate 13,462,273 of JARACZ010000011.1, read as the reverse complement.
ACTGACTGAACCAGGCTAGCCGTTGCGAATAAATCGGATTTATCTCCTATCGAATTACGCTGGAAATAGGCTAACTCCAGACTTAGTCTACACGTTGCTTACTATATTTAGTACTTAGTTTATTTTAAGCTATTGTAAGGGCATAGTTGTATTGCGGAACTTTGAATTAATCCATTCCCTTTCGATTTTCGTTCTGCACTCTCCTTTCTGCTAAATCTGGGCCCTAAGTCTGCTAAATAAAAACCATTTCAGTTACATGTCGATTGGATCTCAGTTGGATCATTTTGTTAGTTTCGTAGTCTGTTAAGAGTTTGAAGTATAGAAAAATCATAATGGCAATGGAATGACAGTTGAGTTTCGATGGCGTTACAATGACAAAAAATAGCAGACTTGGGGCCTTGGTAAATGACGCAAATAGATATGTTTTTTAGTATAGACCTTTTATCTCACGAGCGCGGGTTAGCCATACTTGTGTGTGTTATCTTTTTCTCTTTTGCGTTTTGGACACCGAGTCATCCAACGAAAAGAGACACAGATAACACACACAAGTATGGCTAATCCGCGCTCGTGAAGCAAAAAGACTGGCACCATTTTTTTCTTCATCATGATTTTATCTTTCTGTGACTACCATTTAAGCTGAGATGATGAGTTGCGTAGTACCGTGTACAATTTTTTTTCCTGACACATCTGTAAAAGCTTATGATCATAGCCATAACCAGCTACCCCTTTCTACAATTTCAATGAAATTTTACCGGCAGTTTTGTCAGCTATAAAACGGCACCTTAATTAAAATGGCCCTGCCATGCATGCATTTTGCGCACCCCAATCCCACCTTCACGGTTGGATAAGCAGTGAACATCGGGTGAAAATACATTTTTTTCCAAACTTCTCGCTTTTATTTTATTTCTTGTATTGTTTTTCGACACTTCTGATCTTTAAAGAACTGTAGGAGTTTTGAATTATTCAGGTTACTCTATTCAATCAATACATATTAGGAGGACTGATGGATGATGACGACCCAGTGACGACGGAGGAGGGAAGAGGGTCGATACTAGCGTTGCCGCTCGATAGTGGACTATCGATAGACAATCGATAGTCTATCGATAGTTTTTCGATAGTAAGAACTATCGATAGTTTTTCGATAGTAAGAACTATCGATTTTTAATTTAATTTTAATTTTTATCGATTGTTCAGAATGAGGAAATACCTACTATCGGTCAGCTTCGATAGTATCGATACTATCGATAGTATCGAAGCTGACAATCGAAAAAACAATCGATAGTATCGAAGCTGACAATCGAAAAAACAATCGATAGTATCGATAGTATCGATAGTATCGATAGTTTTGGTCTATCGATAGTCGGCCGATGAGCGATAGTATCGTTCAGTCAGGTATGGATTATTTTACATACATATAATTATCATGACTTTATCTCTTGGGGGGTAGACAGAGCGTTCACAGTCGTAAAATTACTCAGTAAAGCGACAGTAATCATTACTGTCGCTTGCTATCGCCACGTTGGGACACTGAGGGCCGTTTCAGTATATATTATAAATATTCTAAATATATATTCTAAATACAATTGCTCATGCCCTAAGCTACCCTAGCTAAGTTAAAATAATAATAATAAAAAATTAATAGCCGAAAATGGCTATGCTGAAATAAACATTAAATACAATATAATATATATACAGTAGATAATTCTACCTGTTTCGTCATTTAAAGTCAACTTTATACATTTAAAACTACTCCCATGGAGATTTATCCTGCATATAATCAGATATTTCATAATAGCCTTTCTTGTACAATTTTTGTTTTATTACTTTATGGCGGGTGACAGGATGAATCCAGGTGGTGTCGGGAAAAGGGTAGCCTGGCCGGGTGTTGTGGCCAGGGGACCGACGGGTCCACCTGGATTAGATTGGAAGTTGTATATATGCGTTGCGCGGTGAACACTTCGATATCGCGTTTCAGGCCCATTGTTCTGTCACGTGGCGCCATGTCTCCGATATGTTGAGAACTCCTGTTGCGTCTTGTATGCATGTGAACCAATTGACTTGACATGACAGGTGATGCGTAGGTATCTATTGTGATACATCACGTGATGCGTCGGTTTCATTCTCCTGTCATATCCATACTATTTTTTCCCGCACGCACGCAGACGCAGGCGCACGCATCTAGTGTGCAAATGCCTTTAAAACTATAGGTGTATTTTTATGTATCTAATTGTATAACTAATTCATTCATTGCTAAATACTATGGCTAAATGAATTTACTTTAATTATTAAAATTTAAAAAATCTTTTGAAATAATCCATATACAATAATTAACCCATTAGCCGTGGGATGCCGGCTAAGAATAGCATCATCCTATTTCTTTCCCATGGGTTTCATGTGTATTGCAATTTTAGGCGACAGGCTGACAACCTGTCACTTTAGTGATACGCGAATTACTGAAACGGCCCTCAGACGCGGCGATAGCAAGCGACAGCAATGATTACTGTCGCTTTACTGAGTAATTTTACGACCGTGAACGCTCTCTCTACCCCACAAGAGATAAAGTCATGATAATCATATGTATGTAAAATAAATAATCCATACCTGACTGAACGATACTATCGCTCATCGGCCGACTATCGATAGACCAAAACTATCGATACTATCGATACTATCGATTGTTTTTTCGATTGTCAGCTTCGATACTATCGATACTATCGATACTATCGATACTATCGATTGTTTTTTCGATTGTCAGCTTCGATACTATCGATAGTATCGATACTATCGAAGCTGACCGATAGTATTGCCTCATTCTGAACAATCGATAGTATCGATAGTATCGATAGTATCGATAGTATCGATAGTATCGATACTATTGATTGGCCTATCCATTGTATAGGGGTTTCGATAGTTTTACTATCGATAGTTCGGCAACGCTAGTCGCTACCCACCTGGTTGGGAGTTGTGACCAGGGGACCGACTGGTCCTACCGGATATACTTACGAGGTTGTATTTATAGCGATTGGCGAAAACACTTCGATACCGCGTTTCAGGACTTGTATGTGGAGGCCTGGAGCGCATGCGCGCCGCCACGTATAAAACGAAATCGTTAAGACGTACATTAAGTTCTGCATGTGTAATCTCCCTCTCTCTCTCTCTCTCTCGCACACACTTTCCGTGTGGGACACCGAGTCGTCCAACGTTACTTTTATCTTAACTTGCCAGTGTCTTCAATGCCTGGTACACCAATCAAATCCAGTCAAATCTTAGATACCGGCGATACCAATTCCAGTTACAGTTAACAGTTCTAAAGGTCTTGGAGTCGAAGCTAGGAACCTTTGAGAAAGTGTCGACTACAGACTAATTTAGTCTCAAGCCAGTCAACCAAACAGCTATCTAACAAACGTCGGAGTAGCGTCGATTCTGGTTGTAACGTTACTTTCCTCATACACAAAATAACTCTAAAATAATACAGAAGCCTCAAAGCGTCCAAAATATAAGGTAAAACAAAAAAATACTTCTAATATTAGAGCTACAACCCCTACTTCAAATATTTTAAAGATCTTTGGAGCTACAACTCCTTCAGATATTTCAGTCAATAAAAAGAAACATTTTTTTTAAATAATAGCTCAAAATTAAAAAAAAACCAATTGATTTAATATTTTTATAGCCACAACGTGCTTTTGGTATCCTACAACTAAGACATCGTCGTCTTCTGTTTGTTACTGCGTGTCATTCAGCCTCAATAATCACAATGATCTAGATATATCAGGATCAGGAACACTTTTTTTACGTGGCCTGTCCAAAGTCCTACTGCAAAATAAAAAAAAGCCATCTTTGTCTTTCGCGCGATCCGTTTTGGTCTTCGGTTTCTCCAGCAGCAAATTTGTCTAACTCTCTCTCTCTCTTATCGTGTTCGACACCGAGACCAACGACCCAATGAACCCTGGTGTCAGACTTATCTAACAGGAAATCCTTTAGAGATTATATCAAAAATTCCACGTCAGCCAGAATCAACGCCGATGTCTCTGATACTTGCGAAATGCAGTCTCAAATTGTATTGTCGCGTAGTCAGAACTTGGGCACCAATTTGAATGGAGTTAGGTTCAATTAACGGTTTCCTGAGCTTTGTCATGGCATCGTGACTTTGGGAACTGGTAACGAGATGTCTTCATCTTGGGGTTTCCATTCATGTTGGTGTATGAACTCAGCTACTGAACCGAGAAAGACGCTATCTCTATATGTTAGGCGGATCGCACACTTAACGCGCGACGGAGCGCTAAAATATCGCAGCGGTTTGTCAGATCCATACTACTAAAAACGTCACTCCTTATACTAAAACCGCACTTGACGGATGACGCTGCGTAGCGCTGCGTCGATAGCGGTTGAGTGGTTTTAGTATAGGGAGTGACGTTTTTAGTAGTATGGATCTGACAGACCGCTGCAATATTTTAGCGCTCCGTCGTGCGTTAAGTGAGCGATCCGCTTAAGACTGAGACGTGGGGTGTGAAACATCGCGACGACGCTCGAAATTCTTTCCGTATAATTATGTGAAAAAGAAGAAATGCCGTCTACACCCGTAAGATGGTGTCTCATCCATCATCAATGGAGACTTTTCTATCTGACCGTATCTTACAGATATCAGCTGATCTTGCATTGGGTTAAAACTTTGACATTTGCGTTATATTGATACAACCTTTCAACTAGACATATATTTCCTTGCAAAGAAACTTTTTCAGTTTAGCTCAGCGTTGTCAAATTGGAAATTGGCTAGAAAGGTTCCCATTAAAGACCGTCTCTCGTTTACGTCTTAGGTCTCACGTGTGTACATAGCGCTTATGGTTATTATCTCACGTGACGCACAATGTTGCGATATTTGACAGCATATCTGATAAATAAGTATACTCTTTCCAACTTAGTTTTTACCCAGGTATTTCTGAAAAATGTAATATGTAGTAAATTCACGTTTTTAAGGTATTAGGTTGTAAATACCTATTATTTTAAATTGGCTATAATATCTGATTTGGCCAAAATGTTCTTTTCACAAGATCTTGTTTACTTCCTTTGATGGTTGGCTGTCTTATCAAACCCAACAAAGCAGGACTCGAGTTGAGATCAAAGTTTGGGAATCACTTAATAAACAACAGATACAAACTGGACCAGTGTTGCCACACCCAAAATACTCATTTTGAGATTAAGGGCACGAAATTAAAATAATAACTTTTTTAATAAAAAGAGAGTAGACTTCAACGGACGTAAAAAGCGAACCTCTATTTTTTTGTAGGTTGATATGCCTTAAACCTTCTCCTAAGTCTGACAAATACTTTTCTGAAAACCACATAAAAATCGGTTCATTCAAACGCGAGATAATCGCGGACAAACATACGGACATACGATCGAACTGAGAACCTCCGTTTTTTTAAAGTCAGTTAAAAATTGTCTGTGTTGGGTAAAAGGATGCGTTTTATACGGAATTCTAGTAAAGCAGGGGTATTAAATGACTTATTGATGGCTAAAAGTGTAGGTACGTCAAATGTGAACAAGGGTAGGGTAGAACAAGGTATCGCTATTGCCCTAACTCAACTTGCCTCACCTGCCCCACCTTGTTCCACCATGCCCTACCTAACACTAAACATCGCCGGTGAGAGTGGAACATGGTATGGCAAGAGGGTGAGGCAATGGCTATGCCGCACCTGGAAAAACTTGCCCCAATCTGACCAGGAACACGGACACCGAAAATAACGGCAACACACGAAAATGTACCCTCTACTGGCAACACTGAACTGAAAACTTCACCCAAGGATCAAACGCGGGACTGCTCATCGCTTCACTACAAAGTTTTGCACAAAGGGAACTTCATTATTTTGACTGCCAGTTACTTAGAAGGAAAAAGCGTAAAAAAAGGACCACCTGTGGGCTCATTGTCTAATTTTCATCAACATCAGCTTCATTTTGACAATGGACGCCGATAGCGACGCCATTTTGAAATTTTTTTGACAGTTGACGCCCATTGTGAGACTATTCCTAAAATCACAATCGAATTTGTCATCAGTATCGAAACCGTAAATCATGTCAACATCCACCTCGCCTTTTGGGTCGTAACCCGTGAAGCAATTATAATTACTTTCCTACATACATACATACATACATAAATAGCTACCTATGACAAGAGGCTAGCTACCTAGCTACTACTCTCGAAAAATAAAACACTTCTTCAGCGGGTAAAAACATTACAATTTCGGACCGCTGCTGGTTGAACCCCTTTACATCTTGCTTAAACAAACTTACTGTCCCGTGAACAACAAGCACAAGTAGGGTCCTACCTATATTGGCTCCTGTTATAAACTGTGTGACTAACCACTTTAAATTGACTCCTGACAAAAGACGCTCATTGAAGACCATGTTTTTACTTTTACTGACAGCCAATTAGAAGAATAATTAGAAAGCGTCTAAGGATAAAAGATAGATTGCGAAGTACACCCGCGTTTCGACCCCACTAATTAATTTTTACTCATTTTCAAGTCGTTTATTCTACGTCCCTTTTCAACCGACTTCAAAAAAGAAGGAGGTTCTGAAATTGTCGAAGACTTTTTTAAGTTAATATTTTAACTTTATTACTGTGTTTCTTAGACATACGTCCGATTAATATAATAAATATAGACAAATGCTTCTTGAAGCATGTAGGCATACTTCTCTTCGCAGGTGCTCCTGTCTGCTAAATAAAAATTCCAGTTGGATGTCGATTGGATCTCAGTTGGATGATATTGGTAGTTTCGTAGCCTGTAAACAGTTAGAAGTATAGAAAATCACAATGGCAATTGAATGACAGTGGAGTTTCAATGACGTTACAATGATAAAAAATATCAGACTTGGGGCGCCGTGGGATAGTTGTATAACTTTCAGCGGCATGATCTCGTTTCTGACCTCATTTTGACAGTTGACGCCAATAGGAACGCCATTTTGACACAATTTTAACAATTGATTCCAAATAATACCATTGTTAAGACATTACAATTTTCCCAATCAATACCGTTCGGTTTTGTCATTAGTATCGGTACGAAACCGATGAAAATTAGAAAATTCTGTATCATAGGTACAATTTGCAGTCGGTTCCAAAGCTTTTTTTTTACATACAATAGGTATTATTATTTTTCAAGTCGTTTATTTAACGTCCCTCTCTTGCCATTCTTAAATTACGGAGTCAATTCATCTTTTGTCTCGTTAGGTTTTTGAAATACATCGAAATAATAATTTCGTGTTTTTTTGCAGGTACGTTAAATCTTGAGTTTTTTTGCTGACAGATGGTTCACTTAGTAAGTACAAAAATATTAGTGTCTACCTTAGAGCATACAAGTCCGAGTCTATAGGTTGTACGCAAGAAGCTTATACTTCTTGGTGGTACAGTTCGACGTCGTCGCTAAGTCATCTATGACGTGTAAAATATATAGTTGTTGTAATATAATATAAATATATATGTGGTTGCAAATATTTTAAGGGGTGAATCAGCCATTGAAACTGAACAACATTCGCCAAGGAGCATAGATCGAAAAACGACAAGAAATTTGCACCCAAACTTTGATTTGGTCGGCCGGCACATTTTGTTTGGGAGGCAATTTTTTTTTCATATTTTGACCTTGGTTCATTGGGGAAAGTAGTTCAGTTTCATAGACTGGTTCACTCCTTAAAATATTTGCAGTTGATTTTTTTACATTCTGGTTAACAAAAACACATCAATAGTTATACTAAGTATGAGGATAAGGGTAACATAGTTTGGTACCTAAAATACATGGTTTTAAAGTGTATATGTTATTAAATAAAAACGTCTAAAGAAAGTTTCTCAAAATATGAAACACGCTCAGTGTTTATTAAACGCTACATGTGTTTTATGTAAAGTTTAATTACAGATGTGTTTAATGAATTGAAGTTTCTCGGCGATAATGTAAGTTGGAGTTTGATAATAAGTTCACCCCGCCTCCTTCCCGTGGGTGTCGTAAGAGGCGACTAAGGGACTCAAGAGTATTGGTGTATTACAATTTTTAGGCGACAGGCTGACAACCTGTCACTATAGTAATACACATGTTTCCTGAAACAACCTTGGAAAACAATCCTCAAAATGTCAGACGTGGCGATAGTGGCTGTATTCTTACGGCCACTATCGCTCTGCCTACCCCACAAGGGATAAAGGCGTGATATATGTATGTATGTATGTATGAGTTTGATAATGAACAGACTATGTACTTAATGAGCCTATTACTTGAAAGCAGCTAGGGTTGTCAAACGCTATTAGCAAATACTGGGTCACTTTTTAGCCAGTAGGTAACATACTTTGTAGGGTGTTTCTCTTCATGATTCTGAACAACTTTTACTATGGGACCACCTTCGAAGTCGCAAAAAAATATTGGGTGTTCCATACATTTTTGTCGAGTAGGTATGAATTTTTCTATAGAACACCCAATTTTTTTTTTGCGATTGCACAGGTGGCCCCATAGTAAAAGTTGTTCAGAATTATGAGTAGGAACACCCTATAAAGTCTGTGTACTGGCTAAGGAATAACCGTGTATACACACTTGCATTATTTTGTAGGCTACGATTAAGCCGCATAAGCGCAGATGGAAGAGGCGTCGCTAGTACTATTAGCGAAAATAGCAGGTTCAAATCCTGCATGGGGTGGAAATTTTTTCCCAAAATAATTTCTTTCGTAAAAAATACTAACTTCTTCTTGGTCAAGCAGTCCAAGTTTTGTATGACGATGCGGAGGCACCTGGTTTGATTTGATTCTTAGGAGGGAAGACCTCAAAAGTGACAACAGGATTTACTAAGTCGTTCATCGACTTGATGTCCCATATTCTATCGGGGGGCATTGCCATGCTCACTACGCTTGGCAGGCGGGATGGCGAACGCAGTGCAAGATATTTAATTTACAAGGAACGCTGTTGCCCATTACTAAGATAATTAGTCGCTTTTATGACACTTGCGCGTTGGGTGATGCTATTCTAAGCCGGCATCATACAGCAACTTTTACTGAAATAACAAAATATGTTCACACCTGCATATAGCACAGCCCTGGAGAGCAAGTTTTAATTGAAATAAAGTAGACAACTTGATACTTGGAACTTGTATGCGGTGTGGTGTGTCAGGCATCTTGCTTCTACACTATACTTCATTCGCCTACATAGTGGCACGACCAGCGTAACTCTCAGTACGCCCCCGTACGTGCGTGTATCGAGCATGAAGGTCAAGTTACGCTGGTCGCGACACTATCTGGGCGAATGAAGTGTACGCTAACACGGTTACCGAACTGTGAATTATCAAGCAGACGAGTCGACCTATTTTGTGATTCAATATGTAAATAGATAAAGAATTTCAGCAAATAAAATATGCTGTACAATATAAAAATAAAAACATGACCTAAATCAGTCAACGAAATTGATCAGCTTTTGGGAACATAACACGAAGGTATTGTAAATAACCTCCCTAGACAAGGCAATAAAGGCAGATGCACTGTCTATTTAAGAGATTAATAGAGGTCCAATTAGATTGTCTTAGAAAGTGCATACATACATACATACATACATATATCACGCCTTTGTCCCTTGCGGGGTAGGCAGAGCGTTAACAGTCGTAAGAATACGGCCGCTATCGCCACGTCTGACATTTTTGAGAATTGTTTTCCAAGGATGTTTGAGAAAACATGTGTATCACTATAGTGACAGGTTGTCAGCCTGTCGCCTAAAAATTGTAATACACCAATACTCTCGAGTCCCTTAGTCGCCTCTTACGACACCCACGGGAAGGATGTGGGGTGATGCTATTCTAAGCCGGCATCACACGGCAAAGAAAGAAAGTAGTGCCATTAAAGTAGGTACATAAGGTACTAAGGTAATGAAAAATTTACGTACCTAAGCTATTTTCACCTAGTTCTAAGTTTTTCAGATATAAATGGAAGTTACTGCGTATTTGAACTATAGAGTCGTAAACAGGACAACTTGTTTTACAACTTTTAGATGACGTCGCGTGAAAACGTAGCCTTTTAAGCTTTCCATGCATTTCCTCTCCTGTCGTAAAAACTACAAAGCCCGACCCCCGACACTTCACACAAAATCCGGGTACTATTTTCATGTAAATTGATGAAAAGTGAAGGTCTTTAAACACACTAGGGTCTATTTTGGAGCATAAATTGCAGCTGTCGACTGGAATATCAAGTGGGGACGTCAATAGTGCCGATATTTTGGACAATAGACGACAAGGATCAAAATATACGTGTGTACCGAAAAAATTGCAGCCTATAAAACTCTATCGAAATGTTTTTTCTGTAGTTTGCAAAGTACATTTTGAGGGTAAAGTTTTACGGACAGAACAAGGCTTTTTTACATAACTTCAGTATATCTACTCACATAGCCTCATTCAAGATTACCAAAATAAAGACCCAAGTTAATATATAGGAGTCGCTATAACCTGCAGTGTGGAGGACATTATGACGATGATGGTGATATCTACTAGGTTAACATAAGTTCTTAAAGAGTAACCAGCATTTTGTTCACTCTTTAAATACAGGATGTAAATAAAATTGCTATATTTTAAAGGGTGAACAAGCCTATGAAACTTAACAACTTTCCCCAAGAAACACAGGTCGAAATAGGAAAAAAAATTGTGGGCCTCCCATACAAAATGTACCGGCCTTACGAGTCAATTTGTATGGGGGGCCCAAAACTTTTTTTCATATTTCGACGTTTTCTCAAGCAGAGAAAACGGACCCCTCTCTTTATAAATGGAGCCAGACAACATCTCTGTTGCCTGGCGCCATCTGGCGTTAAGTTACTGCACCGCCGCCATCGTATCGTTTGTTTGTCACAAACTTGTTTTTCGAATTCATCCAAGCCTTGGGTATTGCTAGGATAAATAGATAGAATTCAAGAAACTTGGTGAAAAAACAATAAAATACGAAAAACACATTTTGGTCACAAGACTTGAACCTAGACTCTTTCGTTCTCGAGCCTTACCGCTAAACCACTGCGCCACCGAGCTCTTGCTAAGACTGGCGAAAATTCCCTTCTAGTTCATATTGTGCATGACGTCACAGTAATCTTTCTTGATGTGTCGAACTCTTTCTAAGTAATTATATGAGGGTAGGCAAAATTTATAAAATGTTAAACTTAATTTCTGGTGTTTCGCTTTGTTCACAAACTAGCTTCGTTACCTACCGCTTACGTGTGCATTCTGTTTCGGATAGTTTTTGGATTATAAATTAACAACCTATGGCTCGATTATCGGTTTTTTTGAAAGCTAAGATTATTGTGCTTTTAGAACATAATCGAGGCATTAAGAGTATTGCTCGAGAACAGGGAGTGGCGGTAAGTTTTGCTTCTATTTTTATAAGCGATACTTATATTTTAATTCGTTTGATAATAGGGTTGGGATTAGTTCACGGAATAAATTGCTTTTATTTTTACAGAGAAACACAGTTCGTCGATGGATAAAAAGATACCAGGAAACTGGTGATGTAAAATGTGAAAGACAGGGTCCGCGACCAGTGGCTTATACTGATGAAACGTATCGTCACCGTGAAATTGTAAGACTCCATACCAATGAGTCCTTCAAGACCACGAGATCAACTGCACAGTTGTTTGGGATTTCGTTGGATACAGTGCGGAGACATTTACATGCGGCGGGGATCCATAATTACAGACCAGCTAAAAAAATTTAACTTACCGAGGCTCACCGTCAAGCTAGAGTAAGATTCGCCAGGGAGTATTTGAATTTCGATTGGAAGAATAATATACTAGTAATATTTACCGACGAAAAATGTTTTAAATCGGACAAAGATGGACGAAAGATACTGTGGAGAAGACGAGGACAGCGTTATAATCCACAAAATGTTTTACTATATATTTTTTTTTTAATTTTTACTTGAGACGTAAAATTGTTATCTTGGATAACATGTTTGTTCTCTCGTAAAAAGTCATAGACAAGTGATTGGAAATTACAATCTGTATAATGAATAACGATGTATTTTAATTTAGAATTATTGTAAATATGTAAACTGAAACTTGTTTTTGAATAAAGTTACTAATCAGTCTTTTTTGTTTTTCTACCATTTTCTATCAATGTTATTTAATGTGACCTTGATATGCAAAACAATTTTATTAAAGCGCAAACAAAATTAGAATCAAAAATATGTGACAAAAAAAGGCACAAAAGTAGGGGTTCGAACCAGTAACATCATTCACGAGCACCCATTTCTTAACCACCAGGCTATATGTCTGTCACATGATTTGTGTGAAATACTCAAAGTGTTTTCGCAATATGAAGATAAAAATATGAAGGAAACTGACGCAGATGGCGCTGCTAGTCACGACTTTGACTAAAAGCATCAATAGAATGTCGCTGTACGGTCGCATGCAGAGAAAACGGACCCCCCCCAGTGACGACATCTATGGCAACATGTAGGAAACATCACAACACGAGCAGTGAGTGGTGATTGGTCGATAATGTCACAATGTCTAAGTTCAGCGACATTCTATTGGTGCTTTTAGTCAAAGTCGTGACTAGCAGCGCCATCTGCGTCAGTTTCCTTCATATTTTTATCTTCATATTGCGAAAACACTTTGAGTATTTCACACAAATCATGTGACAGACAGATAGCCTAGTGGTTAAGAAATGGGTGCTCGTGAATGATGTTACTGGTTCGAATCCCTACTTCTGTGCCTTTTTTTTATGTCACATATTTTTGATTTTAATTCTGTTTGCGTTTTAATAAAATTATTTTGAATATCAAGGTCACATTAAATAACATTGATAGAAAATGGTAGAAAAACAAAAAAGACTGATTAGTAACTTTATTCAAAAACAAGTTTCAGTTTACATATTTACGATAATTCTAAATTAAAATACATCGTTATTTATTATACAGATTGTAATATTTCCAATCACTTGTCTATGACTTTTTACGAGAGAACAAACATGTTATCCAAGATAACAATTTTACGTCTCAAGTAAAAATTAAAAAAACACAAAAATCCGTGGAGCCAAATGATTTTTTAAAGCACCGCATTTAGTTACGGAGGGGGTAACCGTCCATTACAATGACGTCCTGTAATCGGCTAGGCATACTATCTAATAAATTAGAACAGATATTGCTACGCCGCATTAACTCCCAGGTCCTTTTAACTTCTTGTTGCAAACTTTCAACGTTTCTTATTTCACTGGTATCCCAGTTCAAAACCATTTGGCCCCATAGATTTTCTATAGGATTTAGATCCGGACTTTTAGCAGGCCAATTTATGGTAGTTATATCATTTTGTGATGACAGCCACTCTATAACAATTCCCGAGCGATGTATCGAGCAATTATCTTGCACAAAATAAATTTGCCCTTCTGGATATATTGCACGAACTGATGGCAACATGACGTCCCTTAATATTTGTAAATACAGTTGAGCTGTCATGCGGCCGCCAACTTCAGTCAACTCTCCAGGTATAATGGACATCCAACCCCAATAACCTGGAAATAAAAATAATTAAATATAATAACTTGCCAAAATAACAAGTTCAAACCTATACTTGTGTAAGATAACTAAAAAAAGTTTATTTTTAAATATTATGTAACTAAAATACCTTAATTACTTAAATAAATTCTGCTACTACTGAAATAATGAATTATTAAAACAAAAATGAATAAATTATGGATAAATATGCTCACCTAAGGATATTCTGCCACTGGTTCTTAGCGGCAAAACATTTTGTGGATTATAACGCTGTCCTCGTCTTCTCCACAGTATCTTTCGTCCATCTTTGTCCGATTTAAAACATTTTTCGTCGGTAAATATTACTATATTATTCTTCCAATCGAAATTCAAATACTCCCTGGCGAATCTTACTCTAGCTTGACGGTGAGCCTCGGTAAGTTTAATTTTTTTAGCTGGTCTGTAATTATGGATCCCCGCAGCATGTAAATGTCTCCGCACTGTATCCAACGAAATCCCAAACAACTGTGCAGTTGATCTCGTGGTCTTGAAGGACTCATTGGTATGGAGTCTTACAATTTCACGGTGACGATACGTTTCATCAGTATAAGCCACTGGTCGCGGACCCTGTCTTTCACATTTTACATCACCAGTTTCCTGGTATCTTTTTATCCATCGACGAACTGTGTTTCTCTGTAAAAATAAAAGCAATTTATTCCGTGAACTAATCCCAACCCTATTATCAAACGAATTAAAATATAAGTATCGCTTACAAAAATAGTAGCAAAACTTACCGCTACTCCCAGTTCTCGAGCAATACTCTTAATGCCTCGATTTTGTTCAAAAAGCACAATAATCTTAGCTTTCAAAAAAACCGATAATCGAGCCATAGTTGTTAGTTTATAATCCGAAAACTATCCGAAACAGAATGCACACGTAAGCGGTAGCGAAGCTAGCTTGTGAACAAAGCGAAACACCAGAAATTAAGTTTAACATTTTATAAATTTTGCCTACCCTCATATAATTACTAAGAGTTCGACACATCCAGAAAGATTACTGTGACGTCATGCACAATATGAAGTAGAAGGGAATTTTCGCCACTATTAGCAAGAGCTCGGTGGCGCAGTGGTTTAGCGGTAAGGCTCGAGAACGAAAGAGTCTAGGTTCAAATCTTGTGACCAAAATGTGTTTTTCGTATTTTATTGTTTTTTCACCAAGTTTCTTGAATTCTATCTATTTATCCTAGCAATACCCAAGGCTTGGATGAATTCGAAAAACAAGTTTGTGACAAACAAACGATACGATGGCGGCGGTGCAGTAACTTAACGCCAGATGGCGCCAGGCAACAGAGATGTTGTCTGGCTCCATTTGTAAAGAGAGGGGTCCGTTTTCTCTGCTTGAGACTGTACTTAGACATTGTGACATTATCGACCAATCACCACTCACTGCTCGTGTTGTGATGTTTCCTACATGTTGCCATAGATGTCGTCACTGGGGGGGGTCCGTTTTCTCTGCTTGCGACCGTACCTTGGGGTAAGTTGTTCAGTTTCATGGGCTGATTCACCCCTTAAAATATTTGCAGCTAATATTTTTACACCTTATATTGTCACTATGTGAAATTATCCAAGACTGAAAATAGATTGTGCCAATTGGAGGCATACTCCTGGGGGAAACAATGGAAGACTGCTTGTCTTTCAAAAGATGTATTAGGAGTATTGTTTCAATTGGAATCCAAATATTTGCACGTCTATTAGTCTCGTTTTGCGAGGCGTTATTTTATTACCCAGGGACGTAAAGTATTTCCCTATCGAAATTACTTGCGTAAAAGTAGGTTATTTACACAATAGCACACTAAATCTCATATAATTCCGCGATTACTGTATTACATTACATACTAACTCTACACATAGCACGCCTTTATTTCTTGCTGGCGAATAGACCATAAACAGCGTAAAAGTACGGTCACTATCATCAAGTCTGACAAAATATAAAAGGACCGTTACCATTACAGTGCTAGGTTGTCTATCTGTCGCCTAAAATACACAGCGAACTCAAGATTTCCTTAGTCACCTCTTACTACACCCTCAAGAAAGAAATTAAGTTTCGCTATTCTAAGCCGGCACCGCATGGTATTTATGTATTTATTCTAGGCCGGTAGCACATGCCGTGTGATGCCGGCTTAGAATAGCATCACCCCAAATCCTTCCCGCGGGTGTCGTAAGAGGCGACTAAGGGACTCGAAAGTATTGGTGTATTACAATTTTTAGGCGACAGGCTGACAACCAGTACACAACCAGTACGACAGTGACAACTACTCTCAAAAATGTCAGACGTGGCGATAGTGACCGTATTCTT
Source organism: Keiferia lycopersicella (assembly GCA_029255805.1). Classification (NCBI taxonomy): domain Eukaryota; kingdom Metazoa; phylum Arthropoda; class Insecta; order Lepidoptera; family Gelechiidae; genus Keiferia; species Keiferia lycopersicella. The sequence continues at coordinate 13,446,456 of JARACZ010000011.1, read as the reverse complement.
ACGGCCGTTAACGCTCTGCCTACCCCGCAAGGGAAAAAGGCGTGATAAATGTATGTACGGTAGCACACGGCATAGTGCTTACTTACTATACCAATACAGAGAGAGCACTAGAAAATAAAGGTTGCATGCAAAATATATCTGGTGTGCTCTTGGAACTCTCGTTCGTATATTTTCGATATTTGCACAAGTTTCCATTTTGTTTGTCTTTTTCTACAATCAACAACGTTCTTGTCACTATGTATATATTGTTTTCTCGTTTCTTTGGAAAATTGTTTTGAGCAAAATAGTTCCTAAATTGGTTTGTTTGAAGACTTTCACAATTTAATAGTGATCAGCTTTTGACATTTTTCGCTCGAAAGTATTGCAGAATTTGACAGTTATGGCTAACGACAGCCGCGCGGCAGTGCGTCGCTATATGACGTGATTTGACATCGCGAGTATTGACCACTTTTGAGGATTAATCTTTTTCAGATCACAATGTAAAGTTATTTTATTCTGAAACGAAAGTATTCAAACAGAAAATGTTCACTTCTTTTTACAAAAGAAACTTACGAAACAACTTCAGCCGTCAAACTTTCCGTGCTTTATAAATCACATAACATTTTTGTGCGCTAAATCAGAAGGCGTCAGTGAAGTTATTTCTGTTGCAAAATAACACAATGGCCCTTTTGAGGGCTTCATAACGACTAGGAAACTTTGGCATGTAAATTGTGATTCTATAAGTACTCACGTTGTTAGTAGTATGTATCTATATACAGACATATACAATAAGTGCCTTGAAAAGAGGTTCAAACTAAGATTTCGATAATGATGATTTATCCTGTACTACCTATATACTACAGACGCTTACAGAACTATTGTTGTGAACCTCTTTGGTATTCTTTTTTATTTGCCTTACCTTTTCTGCAGTGTCAGTGTAAAGTCCAGTGTAAACAGGAGTAAAGTCCAATACTTTTAGAGATTATTTTCATTGAGTAAGAATTATGAAAATTTGAGGCGAGATCGGTACAAATATAATTTATTATAGTAAAAAATTTGAACTACCTAATTGTCCGAGTTACATAGGTAAGTCGATTTAGTATAAAAGGAGAGACCTTATTAAAAATCCAGTTGGTCTGAGAGCTGCCGGACCTGTCTGAGCTAAGTGACGCTGTCAACATTTTTGCAGATTTGTCAAATTAAGTCAAGTTGCGTAAAAAAATATGCATATAACCTGAATCTCTTTAAGTCTAGAGTGAATAGGCATCTTCTGGGCAAGCTCGCTCCACCGTAGATCCCATCTCTGCTCTAGGGTAAGATTGGGGTCAAGAGTAAGCCCATCATAGATAAAAAAATAATAATAATATCGTCTTCGGATCTGTTCGTCGTTTTTCTGTGATCTCAATAATATATGTCGAAGTCATCGCCGAAACTTGATACTGGCGAAATCATAATGAAAACGCCATAAAACAAGAAATTGAATTGACTCTTATCTATAATAATATCAATGATCTACGAGAAATCGCTGCTGAGTTTCTAAAAAAAGGTTTTTTGGTAACCAGCACGATCTACTAAACAAATATATGTAAAAATCCAAATTTTACGACGTAAAATCAGGTAATAAGTAGAATTTTACAAATTCTATTCTAATTCTACATAACGGTCAACATAATTATTTTGGTAGAGGACTTCTGGGAATAGCATCTCTATATTGAGAAAGATTAAAATTAATGTATTTTGGTACATTTTAGAAATAGGCCTACGTTTCCATTAGAATTTTAACAGGATTACCATTTGAGAGCCCTATTATTCCCATAACGGTTATTTCCGTCCAAGTGGCCTATTTTATGCCATTTCATTTTAAGGATCGTTTTCGAAATAGAATCTTATTTGCTCACTAAGTCTTAGCAAAACATTTCGAAATGGAGAGGATTCCTCTTGCTCAATAATTACGAGCTATTTATAGAAAACATTTGCAAATTACTCAATATTCTAAAATCAATCAATATCCAAGCATTTGAAGTGCACAGTTGCCTTATAGCATCTTTTCCATGCAACGCAACTGTGGTTTTGCACCAAATTCGTCCAACTGCTGCCCAATAATTCTCCAATAGATGATATTTGAATGTTACTTAACCGAGGATTCGGGCCAGGTCAGCCTTCGGGTTGCAGAGGTCAGATGGCAGTAGCTCTGTGAAAAACTTGGTTCAACGTCAAATCCCATCGGTCAGGAGCCGACCCCGACAGTGAAACGGGATAAGGCAAGGAGAATGATGATGATGAAGTGTGGCCCGTTGATAACTGTATTTACTAGAAACATTTAGAAATCAAACGATTCTGCTGATTAGCGGCTTACGTAGACGATATCGTGGTTTATAATGTCATCTGCATAAGCCGCAAAACGCAGGTGGCATCCAATCCGACCGCGAATAGATTGATGTCAAACAAACAGACGTAAGCCGATACGTAACGTCCTTATTGGAGAAAATGTTTGCAAATATGTATACGTAATGTATGTTTTACTAAAAACCAGAATACATATCTGAATTATGATCTTTCATAGGTTTGCGGATTATAGCTACAGCAGAGATATCGTCGAGTTGGTGCGCTTACTAATAAAAATCATACATACACACACACACACACACATATAGTATAGATCTATAGTTTGCGGGGTAGGCAGAGCGTTGACGGTCTTAAAAATAGTCACGTCTGACAAATATTTGAGAGCCGTTTCAGGATAATCACATATGTATAATTATAGTGACAGGTAGTCAGCCTGTCACCTAAAGTTATAATACATTGGAAAACCTCTAATTACTTAGCCACCGCAGTTACGATACGCGGAAAGAATGGGATCACACGGAAAATAAAAATCCTAAAAGATAATGAAATAGTCCAAGAGGTTTTAGATATGAGTACGCACGTATAAGGTATCCAAAATCTATCTAGTTTAAAATCTCGGCTTAAAAAAATTTTTGGTTTAAGAAAATAATAAAATCATACTGAAAACCGTCGGCGGTCGTTACACAACCAAGCCAGCTACTTGTAGGTGGTGGTTGAAAAATTCTGACACTACGGTTCATTGGACGATTCAGTGTCCCACACGAAAAAAAGAAAGACAAAATAAGTAACTAACAATATCAATTTGTGCAACATTCTTTATTTCATCGAGTCTTTCGATAATTGAATGGATTGTGTCAGGCTTCTCGAACTACTTTAATTAAAAGTTTCCGCGTCACGGCAACAAAAATGACATCTGTTTGCTCCATTCCGATCGCTGAACGGAAAACATTTTAAATGTGAAAAAGAAAATAATATCTTTGGACGAGAGACGTATTTTTAAATTTATGAAGATTTTTGCACTCACTTATATTTTACGCTCGTATATACGCTACTTTCCTGACAGGTCAACTGAGCTACTTTTTAAAACGATCTAAAACGATATTTTGTATGAAAAACTGAAAGTGTGACATCATAGTGCACTAGTTTTGATGGCGTCAAAACACTTCCTTTTGTATTATTTTTATATTTATTAATTCAAACTTTAACTTTGAATATTTTGAAAAACTATGAATGTAGTCTGTAGTATTTTGAGACAATAGTTTGAAGCGTACAAGTTTTGTATTTTACTAATGAACCAGGAAACTAGCGTTAACTGTTTTAAACATTTTGCGTATTTCTGACGTTTTTATATTTTTCTACCAAACAAAACCTTCTTACTTACTATATACTTAAATAAACTTACTTTTACTTTTCTACTTGATAAATAAATCCAAAGATCTTCTACTTATCCTGAAAATGGTATAGTCATGTTTTGTTTTCTTTATAAGGATTTGCGTTGTCTTCTCCGAACGTACGCGACTTTGGGAAATAATATATCACACTCAGCTTAAGACTACTTTAAGACCCGGTATAAGAAGATATATTAGAGTAATTCCCGAGTAAACACTTTTCGTTTTAACGGATTTTATGCTTAAAGCATACATATAGTATGTTATGTTACATGAAATTTTTGTGAGGCAGGATTCAAACTTGGGAAAGTGAGAACCGATGGACATTTGAGTAAACGGATTCACGAGGAGGGGCCATGTCTCAGCAAGCATAGCGTTGGACGCCCTCCGGACAGGACCGATGACTTAAAGAAGGCGGCTGTGAGTGGATGAGGGAGATCACGCGCTATGGCGTACCCTGGGCGAGGCCTAAGTTCAGTAGTGGACTCCTATAGGCTGTTGAATGATGGTATCTTACTCGTATTTGAACATTTGTACGCTTGCCGAGGAGTGGCTTATACTTACTCGAGAGCCATCGCAGTCCACCGTTCATATTGTTCTTTAATGTTGCACTTTCAGACTACAATTGTTACTTTTATGGAAAATACCATTGCGGTATATGGCACATCTACTGTCTTGCCCCCGTGCCCAACTACCTGCACACGCGAGGACCTCTACAAAGCAACGGACAACGCTGTGCGTGTAGCTGAGTATTGGTCCAAATATATTCAAGCCGCGCCAGAATCGATTCGCCAAGAATAAGAATGGAAAATTACCAATGTAAAAATTACGTAAACTTTATTTCAGTATTGTAATATTGAAGACACTGCTATAAATACAGTTTGAAATATAATTAGCAGAAATAAGTCATCCAAATAACATTTCTCACTCAGAGCATCAGCAAATAATTACAAGTCTCGGTAAATACGTAGCAAATATTAACCGAAGACCAAACTGCCTACTAGATGGCATAGTAAAACTTAACGTCCTGTTAGGTACATACCTTGTTTAAGAGCAATAAAATATTAGATTTTTTACTATAATCAGTGCTATAAATAAGATAAGATAAGATGATCGCGGTTTTCGGTCAGTCAGTGGCGGTAAAACGAAAACTTTGCAGGCGTGATCAGACCATGACACCGTACAACTTTTACTATGGAGGCTATGGTGGGAAACGAAAAATTTGTTTCGAGTTCCCATACAATGTCAGTCAGCTGATCAGGAATTTGTATGGGAGGTCGAAAAAATTTTCATGTTTACCGACATAGTCCCTATACAAAAAAGTTGTTCAGTGTCATGGTCTAAGCACTCCTGCAAAGTTTTCGTTTCACCGTCCCTTAGACCCCGTAAAGGACGAAACGACTACTGGCCAATCAGCTGGCTACACGTCTTTCTCCCTGACCCTTGCACCACAGCTTATTGACAGAATTGTATGCCTCAAGACATTGGTACATTAGGAAGTGTCGTGACAGTGGGCTGGACTAAACAGAACCGCCGGACGGTGGAGTAATCGAGTTCTCGAGTGGAAAGCACGCCTTGGCAAAGTTAAACTGATGACTGAAAGAAGGCAACTGGTCGTGAGTGGAAGGTGAAAACGAAGGATTGTGGCGTAAAACGTTTCAGTAGCCTTATGCTTAGAAGTGGACTGTTTTAAGCTGATGTTAGGCGTCTAGTAGGCTGTGTAGTTGGTATCAACTGAGTTCCCTAATTTGTCTTGATCAAATAAGACTCGTTTGGTTATTGCGCTGCATCCACGTAATCAGGGCTCAAAGCTTTGGGGGTTAATCAGCAAAATCCATGAGAAGCATGTCTTGATGATACCTAGTAGTATCTACTGGTATTTGGATAAGAAGATGTGTCAAGATGTCTCGCTACCTATTTAATGATGTTGTAACAAATCTTAAGAAGTAAGGGCCTTTCCACAGAGAAAAAATTATATTCTTGTCGCTCGGGCGGCCGCATGATGACTAGTCTGGTCTATGGGCCTTTCACACGCATGGCAATATTCTCCGTTGTTTATCGAGATTTTGACGCCAAGAGTTTACGAAACCGCAAATGAAAACCGGATATAATCGCCTATATCGCCGCAACAAAATACGTTTGTCACTATTTGTAATTTGTATAGTGTTTCATTAGCGTACCGTTGGTCGCCCTCCGGCCAGATGGACCGATGACTTAAAGAGAGCAGCTGGTAGCGACTGGATGGCGAAAGCGGGAGATCATGACTTGTGGCGTATCTTTGGGGAGATCTACGTCCAGAAGTGGACTGCTATAGGCTGATGTGATGATAGTGTCTTGAACGCAACTTCGTCCAATGCGTGTGCTATACACCTAAGTAAAAAATAAAGGCCCTTTAGACACAGATGAATTGTCACTCTCATGATCATGAGCAAAATGACCTCCTGGCTTTACTTCTTATGCCGGGACGGGTCATTATCTTAATGAAACATTGTGAGACGGTCCATTCATGCGAGACTGTCTAACAAAAGCCTTAAGAATGGGATGACCAGGTTTTCGGTTCTCTTACATTTCTATTGAGAACCATAGAGAACAGAAGGGAAAATATGATAGGCCACTTAATACAATACGACAGTTTACTAGAGATGATTATGGAAGAAAAAGTAGAAGGAAAAAGAGGTAGAGGACGTCCTAGGAGAAACGACTTTTAACAGCTGAAAGAGAACGTGAATGTTGTGTCGTATCAAGAGGTGAAGTCATTGGTGGAAAAAGAACCGAATAGCAGTTGCTCCAACGACAAGAGCATAGCTCTAAAATGAAGAACAGTATTAACGACTCTCAACTAAGCTACCTATTCAATTATCACTCCACTATGACTCGTAATTTAAGAGGAAAAAATTATCGCGTTAACTATGGCGTTCAAACCGTTATTCAAATCTATAAGCTAGATTTAGCCAATAAGTATAAAAGTACCTTACTTTTAAAACTTTTTGTATCAAACGTTCTTTGTCTTAAAGGTAAGATAATTGGGTTACTATAATAAAAAAGGTGAGACAAAAACAGAAAGAGTCGTCGTCGTCTCAGCCGATAGACGTCCACTGCAGGACATAGGCCTCCCCCAAGGATCTCCACGATGATCGGTCCAGCGCCACCCGCATCCAGCGGCTTCCCGCGACCTTCACCAGATCGTCGGTCCACCTTGTGGGAGGCCTACCTACGCTGCGTCTACCGGTCCGTGGCCGCCACTCGAGAACTTTCCGGCCCCAGCGGCCATCGGTCCTACGAGCAATATGCCCCGCCCACTGCCACTTAAGTTGCGCAATCCTTCGAGCTATGTCGGTGACTTTGGTTCTTCTCCGGATTTCCTCATTTCTGATTCGATCGCGGAGAGAAACTCCGAGCATAGCCCTTTCCATTGCCCTTTGAGTGACCTTGAGCCTTCTTATGAGGCCCATAAAGATAAGAGATAAGATTCAGAAAGAGTACAACAAGATAAAAATTGTATTCGATAGTTGGCGTTGCTGATGGAGCGACCTTCTTTAGAAATTCTCAAATCCAAAGTATCTAGGAACCAGAAATCTCTTATGAACCAGTAATTTCTATGGCAAGCAATTGGTAGGCTCTGTCCTGCATTACGGAGAAGCATGGTCACCGCACCTAAGAATAACAAATGTCGGAGCGTTCTTCAAACAGTCAGATTCGCGCATCTATTTCTGAAGAAAAATGCGTTCCATTCAGGGACTTGTGAAGGGCAAAGATCAATGGATCCTTATTTACAACGAAAGGATCTAGCGAAAGTTACCGCTTGTGCTTTTGTTCCTGTGTAGGTATAAAAGCTGTGAGATGTAGGGAAAGTTCTATAGTCTGTAAGTTTAGGTACTTATCTTTTTGTAAACACACATTTCAATGTCAGTTTTGTATTAAACTGACATTTCTGAAGTGTCACTTTCATACAAAGTGTGTTTACAAAAAGATAAGTACCTAAACTTACAGACTATAGAAGTTTCATTAGGAGAAAATTAAGGCGAGCGTTTTTGCAAGAATAAGGTGCGAAATCGTGAATCGCGAGTGGTTAAGACACCGGTCTTACAATCGTGAGACTCGAGTTCGGTCCCGCCATGTACCAATGTGGTTTTACTCACGTACATTTACCGACTGCTCTTAGGTTCGGTGAAGGAAAAACATCGTGATGAAATCCACATTCAAATAAAATTAAAATTCAGATGATATTTGCAGGTTAGCCTTCCGGTTGCAGAGGTCAGATGGCAGTCGCTCTGAGTAAAAATTTGGTTCCACGTCAAATCCCCTAGGTTAGGTAGCCGACCCCGACAAAGAAACGAGATAAGGCAAGGAGAATGATGAAAGTTGAGCGATCACCAGGAAGTCAGAACTAGACAGCAAATAAGCTGGTATTTATTGCAGAATGTATTAGATGCTTCGAGCATGAAGATTAGATGCTTGACGTCTATTAAAATGTCATTAAAATACCATTTTGGCTGCCTATCAAACCCCATAGTTAGTTCACTATAGCTTAGGACATTAGTAAAGTAGAAGGTTAAAAGCGATAATGTCTAATAAGCTTTAAAAATTTTGAAGGTAGTTTAGCCTGCAGTTTTCTTTTCAAGTGGGAAATCAAGTCCTCCAACGACCCGGTATACCTAGGTGCCAGAGTTATTCAACCGTTAACTACAAGAATCAATCCTTTTGATGGTTGTGTAACGACCGCTGTAATCATAGACAGCAACCGGGACTGTCAGCTTAACGTGCCATCCAAAGTACGGAACCATCTTTGTTACGGACTATCAGGTGGTTCAGCCTGCAATGTCCTAACTAGACAAGGCCACGACTGGATTAAGGCGGATTGGTGAGCGCAGTGCAAGGTGTTGTTTAAGTTCTCACGGAACGCTGCTGTCCAGTCCTTCAGAACACCCAGAGGTAGATACGGGGTGATGCTATTCTAAACCAGTACCACGCGGCAAGCGGCTGCAATAGTAAAGTAAATACTATACAACCATGAATGAAATAACATACAAACCAGTTTATACAAAGCCGACGACTGAGGAAGTATAAATTAGGGATGAGGCGTGAAATTCCGGAGCCCTTCAATCCGTACAAAGGCGTGTATGACGGTATTAACATTCCTGCTATCCAAATGGACAGGCCACTGAGAGAAAAAGATGGTAGAAGTGCCATGGAATTTAATGCCTATTTTAAGGTTGCTTGATATCTCTCGCTATGAAAGAAGAAGGTGGTAGAAGTGCCATGGAATGTAATGCCTTTTTTTTAAAGGTAGCTTTATATCAATAAAGAATTTTGTTACGTTATGTCACGCTATCTATCGAAGAAAGTAGATAGGATTCGGTGCATAATATTTTTTAAACAAGGTTCTTAGCATCATCAGCTTTTATGTGATATCTAAGACTGCGCTCGCAAATTTGTCTGCCAAACGTGGTGAGTATGGCAATTCCCAAGTAATTCTCCCAGATAGGGGGGAGGCCCATGTCCAGGAGTATATCGTCGTGGCTGTTAAGGTTAATCCAAAGTTATCCAAAGCGTCTATTCAAATAGCAGCCTTATTTTATAGGTTTCATTACGTCACATTTCATCAGTTTTTGCAGTCCTTGCTAGAAGTCAACCTCTCCCAACGTAAGCCACAAGGCATGATCTCCCGTTTTTTGTCATTCAGTCGCAATCAGCCGCTCTCTTGAAATCGGTCCATCTACCTGCAGGCGTCGAACGCTACGCTTTCTGAGGCGTAGTACCACTAAACCCTTTCTTTAAACATTTCCTTATTGTAACCTTCGCCGAACTAACTATCAATCTTTCATTTCCCGATGTCTTTCCTCTGCCATTTCTATCTTCGATGATGTGTTTTGACTTCTGTGCTCAACAGACAAAATGTTGCCTTTGTCGTTGGTCCTAACATTTCCTTGTGTTACAACTTATAAGCTTAATGGTTACATATAACGACTACTAGTAAGTATTATAGCTAATAGGTTAGTAAGTATCTGTTTTTTCTGAACTTTTGAACAACATTTGAAAGAGGTGTAAATTCATATTTCAGGCGTAGAATGGCCACTGTTGAAGAAAAATCTTTAAATAAATAGTATAATTTGCAAAATGAATTATTTTACCCATACTAGATATAACAAATCAAATGCAAATATGTACCTATAATAAGGACGACTACTCCATGAAACTGAACAACTTCTCCCGAGGATCATAGCGAAATATTAATAGACTCCTATGACATTAATAAATATTTGTATGGGAAGTCTTATTACTTTTTTTTCGATTCGACCTATGTATCTTGTGGAAAGTTGTTCAGCAAAATATTTGCCTTTGGTGTGGGCCACACTCTGTATACCTACAAGATTCGATGTAACTTAAGACTCAAGCCTAAGAAGAGAAAAAAACCTATTTCGAAATAGCAATCTGTTTAACGCAGTCTCTTCCTTCTTCCCAATAGAAATCTATTACAAGGGCTATACACGTCTAAGTGTCGCCACCATTATCGATAGTCCTTTAAGTGCCCCAAACGGCTCCCCATAAATGTCGTTGATAACGGAAATTGCGTCGGCACCCTCGCATTCTTCGGATTTCTCAGCCTTGGATAAGATTTTTTTATCTTTCAACATGCTTTTTATTCGCTCTGAAAAAAAACGCGCTTTTGATACATTATACTAATGTAAAAAGCAACGATATAATTTTTTACTAATAGCGTTTAAAAAGGCTGTTAAGCATAAACAAAATACGCTTTGAATTTCTTACGTTCACACCTATAAGTTCGAATTTTGAATAGTTAAAAAATAATAAATAAAAAATAATGTTCCATAAATGTCAAACACGCTGTCCTAGTGGCCAGTAATAACGGCTTTATAAAACCATAATCTGGCCGCAAATGCCAACCGAATTCCTTTTCCAAATTATGTTATTTTTTGTTCGAAATCACTGGCCATCAGTAAGGCGGACTTGTTTAGTTTTTACAAATGAGACCGGCCGCAAAAAATAGGGTAAACGCAACACTCGTGGGTCACGTGGGTGTGGCGGGGATAGTGTGAGATCTCGCGTTGTGTTTCAACAAAAAATAACAAATCGAATGTTTCTGGAAGCTTCCGAGTTTGGCTATTCATTTCGTTGTTTTGTTGGTTTGTTTGGTTTCGATAATCATGTTTAAGTTTACTACTCGATATTGAATCAACAGATGGATTATCTGTTGATTAACTAAATATCCACTATTTGGTAAAACGATAGAAGAAATTGATCCTTGTTAAGTACTTTAAATTGCACCTAATTGGAACTTCTATTAACTAATATATGTTTATTTTTGCTGACGTTATTGCAGTCACAGAGTAGTCGCTTCCATTCGAGTTTTAAATCAAAAGACGTGATAATGAGTAAAATATCAGAAGGGGACTCTTACCGCGATATAGCATCTTGTAGGAATAGTCCGATAGTTCGTAATATTTTTGTCATTATATGCGAAATCGAAAATCTAAAACAGTATAAAAGACGTGATAGCTACAGGATCATACACGATGGATCAAAACTTCTAACGTCTTACGCTCGCAGCGCCCCCTTTGCGTCCTCTCAGCAATGTTTACAAGTCATTAGACGAGCTACAAGACAGCTCTGATCTCATCCTTTTGATGCCGCCGGCTTATGTTCGCGCACCCTAAAATGTTCGATGTACAATGCTGCTAATTTTTTTACTCTCTCTCTCTTTTCGTGTGGGACACCGAGTTGTCCAACGATCCGATGAACCCTAGTGTCAGAATTTTTCAACCGCCTTCTACAAGTAGCAGGCTTCTGACATGGTTGAGTAACGACCACCGTTTAAGTGATCATAGACAGCAACCGAGACCTACGGCTTAACGTGCCATTCGAAACACGGAACCATTTTACTTACGGACAATCGGGTCGTTCAGCCCGCAATGTCCTAACCAGACTGGGAAAAAAATTACAAAGTGACTCACCGAAAATCGAACCCGGGACCTTCTGCGTCAAAGGCAGTCGTACAACCACTCTGCCACATCGGTCGTCAAACTCTTTTTACTGGAATTTATCATCATCATATTAGCCATAGGACGTCCACTGCTGAACATAGATCTCCCCTAAATATTTCCACCTTGTCCGATTAGAAGCGGCCTACATCCAGCATTGCCCGCGGATTGACCAGATCGTCTGTCCATCTCGTGTGGGCCATCCTACGCCTGCCGGGATGAGGTCTCCACTCAAGAACTCTTCTGCTCCACCGGTTATCGGTCCTTCGAGCAATGTGGCCTTTGCCCATTCCCACTTTAGCTTACTGACTCTGTTAGCTATGTCGCTTACCTTGGTTCGTCTACGGATCTCCTCGTTTCTGATTCTACATACATACATACATACGTATATCGCGCCGTTATCCCTTACGGGGTAGGCAGAGCGCTAACGGCCGCAAAAATACGGTCGATGTCGCCACGTCTGACAAATATAGAGGGCCGTTTGAAATAATTTTGTGTATCACTATAGTTACAAGTTGTAAGCCTCTAAGAGTTGTAATACACCTGAAACACTCAAGTCCCTCAGTCGCCTCTTACGATACCCACGGGTAGGAAATGGGGTGATGCTCTTCTAAGCCGGTATCACACGGCATTGAATCACATCTGACTCAATCACGTAGAGAAAGCCGAGCCCAGCGTGAAACTTGAAATTATCGTCTTAGTAAAAGTAGCAATGTATGTTCGAATAAATTTAAAATTTTGGCTGATGCTAATGCGTTTTACCTCCAAACGCGTCCTAAGCGGCCTTCACATATGTTTTCTGGTTGAATAAATAACGTCATATCACGGTAAGATGTTTGCATTAGTGATTTAGCTCTTTCTTACACTTAGCAATGATAGTAATGGGGACATGTAAAAAGAAAATTTCGTCTGTCTTTTAAAGAAACTTTTAAAATACAACCGATTGACTCATTTAAGTTTTTCAGTACATTCACAACCTCAACTAGGCCACTGCTGGACGTGAGCCTTCCCTCTATTTATGTTTGCCATACTTACCACGCTTGGCACGCGGATTGGGGAATGTTCAGTGCTGTACAATATTCATAAGGAACGATCACTCAGTGGCTCATAAATCCGTGACAGAAGATTCAATCAGTGTCTGAGGCAAGAGCACAGACATCGCGTTGCCTGGGAAACAATTACGGAAAACGCAGGGTTGCCTGCTTGTTGTACCTGCGCCACCCTCTCGGCCTACCTGGCTTATTCTACAGGAACGTTGAGTCGGTACGTGCGGAGCCAGGTCCTCTGCAGGAGTCTACCGCACGATATACCTCTGTCACACGCGCCTGACGGACACCTTAACAACGTCTGATAAAGAATGACTATTCAATTTTATTGATCTAACAAGTATCGCGACATTTTACGTCTTATTCCAAAATTATTGGCGTAACGCGGATCTGTTTTGTGGCTTGCAGGTCTTACGCTGGACAGAACTGCTTGGGCTGATAGCCAGTTGTCCTTCTCCAAGACTGTTCTTGGGTCTGCTTAACCCCTCGGTCGCCTCTTAAGACCATAGGGGTCATGGGTAAAGAGGGGGTGATGATATTCTACTCTGCCGACATCACAAAGCTCACAATACTTACGAATTCATAACCAGAACCACAAGTTTCTTAAAATGATATTTTTAATAACTAATCTCCAATCTACTCGGCATACGTACACCTTTAATAATGTTTTTATTAAGCTTAATTCTGGGATCCAATCCAATATGGTATGGTTTTCAAACCAAACAGATTTACCGCAAAAGCCGGACCGGACATCCGATAATTTCGGGAAAGTCTCTTCGTAATGGAATTAATTTGAATTTAAATATAGAATAAGCTTAATAAAGTAAAATCAGGTCTCGATTTGCGTCTTTATAATATTATGTTTCGGTATTATTGAATGAATATGTAAATTATGTAAGCTTAAACCATCATAGCAAATTATTGTGTTTGAAAATATTTTTGATTTTTTCTTTATTTTTGGGGAAGTATGGGGATGGGGAGGACTTTATAATTTTATCAGCCCAGCACTGGGACAGTATGGGCTGATAAAATTATATATATAATTATGTACTGTAATAAAACAGCCGTACGTACATTGACATGAAAAAAGCTTTCGAGTAGGCTGACTACTAACATCATAGATGGCGCTGCCCACCCTCACCTCTACAGAAATACGTTTGATATCCGTCCAACAATTACATTTATTTTTATACATGTCCTCCTTTAGATTCTGTTTTTTAAAAAAAAAACGTAAAATGGTTAAAATCTTTTAAAGTGAAGTCTTTGCAGGCAACAAAATTAATTAACAATATTTGTTGGAAACAGAAGTTGATCAACAACAAAACGAAGCGGTTAAAGGGTTGCCAGTACGACCCGGGAAGCAGTTGAAAGTTTTACAAGTTTTGAGGGCAAATTGAACCGGCTCTTGAAGGAAACCAAAAATGGCTGATTGAAACTGAGAAAGAAAAGGAAACAATACGCAAACAATATAGCTCAAAACTTTATGAAGCTAATCAGCCCACAGAGTTCAATAGGATTTTTTTTTATTTTATAAAATTAATATTATAGTTGCTGGATTTGCCGTGTGATGCCGGCTTTGCCGTGTGATACCGGCTTTGCCGTGTGATGCCGGCTTAGAATAGCATCACCCCACATCCTTCCCGCGGGTGTCGTAAGAGGCGACTAAGGGACTTGAGGGTATTGGTGTATTACAATTTTTAGGCGACAGGCTGACAACCTGTCACTATAGTGATACACATGTTTTCTAAAACAACCTTGGAAAACAATCCTCAAAAATGTCAGACGTGGCGATAGCGACCGTATTCTTACGGCCGTTAACGGTCTGCCTACCCCGCAAGGGATAAAGGCGTGATATATGTATGTATGTAGTAGCTGGATAGATGGCGCTGTGCTTGGTATGTTACCGCAAAGAATGGAACGTAATATTTATTTTTTTGTTTTTTTGAAACTTCGACTCAAACTCATTTGGAACGAAAATGTCAGTGCGTGTCAGCTTGTCAGTCAGTGTTGCAATGTTTCTTTTTAATCTTTTGGCTTTGGAATCTCGTAAGATAATCAGATTAACGGCATCTATCGAATTCTTGGAATACTAGTTTTCTTTAATGCTCAAAAAGAAAACCTCCTATTCTAATCTACATACATACAAACATACATACATATATCACGCCTTTATCCCTTGCGGGGTAGGCAGAGCGTTAACAGTCGTAAGAATACGGCCGCTATCGCCACGTCTGACATTTTTGAGAATTGTTTTCGAAGGATGTTTGAGAAAACATGTGTATCACTATAGTGACAGGTTGTCAGCCTGTCGCCTAAAAATTGTAATACACGAACACTCTCGAGTCCCTTAGTCGCCTCTTACGACACCCGCGGGAAGGATGTGGGGTGATGCTATTCTAAGCCGGCATCACACGGCAAATCTAATCTAAGCTGATTAAATTGTACATCAGCATCATCAGTGGATGATGCTGACATGGATATCATAACTCACGCGAGTGTAGCGATTTCTGCACTTTTTTTAAAACATGCGTGTTTTGTTATGGCAAAATAATATTCTTCTCAACAAAATCCAAGCTACAGCTCATTCATTGAACAAGCAGTAGCTGGCAGGAAGCCAGAATGCCAGCTTAATATCCTATCTGCAT
This sequence comes from Keiferia lycopersicella, assembly GCA_029255805.1. Lineage (NCBI taxonomy): Eukaryota > Metazoa > Arthropoda > Insecta > Lepidoptera > Gelechiidae > Keiferia > Keiferia lycopersicella. The sequence continues at coordinate 13,431,052 of JARACZ010000011.1, read as the reverse complement.
TACATACCACTTCGGTCTGCATTACTACAACGCTAATATACTGCAAATCTCAGTTAAGCTAGGTTTTGCGTGCTTTTCTAGAATTCTTATTTAACTGTTTATTGCACACGAGATAAAACACAGGACAATCACATTTAGATAAAGAACACAACAGGTACTACTTATTTCTAAAAAGAAATCTCTTCCAGCAGATTAAATCTCTTCTTAATGCGTATGGTTTCCGATACAATGGCAAATTTTTTATAGTTTATACCAGATGGCGTTGTGGCTGAAACTTCGACATATTTTGAGTCAGATTGATACTCAACTAGATAAACTTAGAAAAAACATTTTTTTGTTTCGATCAGCGCCATCGTAGATTCGGTAGAAAATTCCCATTAGCTTGGAAATTTGTGTCTAGTATGCGACATCCCATGGCGACGTCTAAAATATTTCTCAGGCTGAAAAATCACCTTTGATTCTCATTTCTGATTCTGATGTTTCGTTCCCCAGGAAAAGTATTTTCGTTTCATGAGTTGGTTGGTCTCTTTAATTTTATTTATTCTATAAGTACTTAACCATTGTGTTCCGTTGCCGTCCATCATAGAATAACTTAACCGCTAGCTTTGCCAGTAAAATAATAAAATAAATAAATAAATAAATATCGTGGACAATTCACACAGCTCCATCTAGCCCCAAACTAAGCAAAGCTTGTACTATGGGAACTAGATAGCTGATACTAATACATATATACTTTTTTTGTAAATAAATACATATTATACATAGAAAACACCCAGACTAAACACAAATATTTGAAAATTAACTTAACAAATATTTGTGTCCGGTGGGGATCGAACCCACGACCCTCGGCGTAGAAGGCAGGCATACTATCCGCTACGCCATCGGGACAGCCAGTAGTTTCCTGCAACATACAACTTGATTTCGCAAGTAATTACACTCCACCCAACCATACAAACTACACAACCACTAAAACAGTTACAATCTACAAAATGTCCGGTTCAGACATTAGCACAATGGGGTTTGCTACTATCACTAGCACCTTACTTTCTATAGAGATCATCCTATACTGGTTTATTATAGTAAATGTATGAGAAACTAAAACAAGTTGGTTCCTTATGGGGCAACTCGGCTGATACCAGGAGAGCAGAAGTTACTGAAGTAATAAGGTAGCTGACGTAAGGGACACCTATGGGCCTAATCTAAGTAACTTACAGACATTATCTGGTATATTCGTAGGATCAAATGTAGGTACGAGTACTAGGGGAACAGAATAGATATACTTAATATATAGCTTAATGTATAGCTTCTTAAGTGGTATTATTCTGGATATCGGGTTACGCGATATCAGGTTTTTTGTGTTTGTGATATTAGATATCGAAGGTGTTTGTAGTCCTTATTTAAAGAAGTAGTAAGTACATGAATGTTCTTATATATTTATTTATTTAACCGTTTATTGTACACAAAGGACATAACATTGAGAACAATACACAACAAGTCAGCTTATTTAGTTCATCATCGTCATCTCATCTCATCACCAACAAAAAATTACCGTTTTTTACTCGATTGACTGAGAAGACTTATGTTTTTCGAGAGTATTTGGACAAGTAAAGTAGCTTTTTTTTACGGGCTACAGCCCAAACGGATAAGCAGATATTGGTGTCGATAGATTTAAAAAAAAGAGAGAAACCGTAGTCAAGATTATTTTTTAAAACTACTCTTGCTTAGACTAAGATTGATAGCTTAAATGGATAACAAAGTGCTATTTTTACTAGTAAAACCGACTTTAAATAAAATAGATTAAGTTTGGTATCAACAACATAACATTTGAATTGGTAAAGAAAAAGAAAAGCTCATACACTCACCTCTAGATTCAAGTCGTAACTAAATCGAGATTCAGCAAATAGGTTCTCCGTGCCCTTCGAGACACCGAGACCTTTGGAATGGTTGGCTCCCCCGGCTGCTTTTATCTCGCAATCTTGTTCGTGACAAACTTAATTATATTAAACTACCTACCTGAAGGAATTCTGTAATATTTCTACGACAGACGTGATAATAATTTCACGTTGGAATGTTTTAATATTCAGAATTAATTCTCTTTTAAGCTCTACTTCCTTCTCTAAATATTTCTTAAAAAATTTCAATAAATTTATGACTTTTCTTTTGTTTACAGGTAAATATCGAGGCTATTTCGAACTGGTACCTATGTTCATTACCGAAAATATCATCCACGTAAGTACGCTATACGACGACCCATTTAAAAGATAATGACTCAATCGAACGTAACATTTGGAACGTAATGATTTCAAAATGAAATTGGAAACACATTACCATAAATACTGGGACGAAATTCGACCTTGCTTCGCGACACACGAAAATATCGATCACACACAAAAAATGAAATTTACGACAGGTGCAAATATAGGGATGCCTCAGATACCACACGATACCTATAAGGCTGCATTTTTTTTTGCTTTCGTCTAAAAACGCCGACCAGCTTCATAATAACATACTTTATGCACCGATAAAGCCCTTATCCGCAAGCACCCTTTTCTCAATAGCATTCTTGGCGAAGATACAATGTCTGGACCGGACAAAGCATTGCCGACCTTGTCTTTTGATCGAGACGGTTGCGAATCCCTTTTCAGAATGCCAAGTGGCTGATTTACGATCAGGTGTGGATCGGTACTCCATTCAAAGCTTGCACAAAGTGGGACACATTGCGAGGATTTAGCGAAGGAATCAGCTGACCATTTGGTTCGCAAACATTCGCTCTTCTTGTCTTCGAAAATAATTTATGGTCTGTATCGATAGTTAATACTGTTTATTAATAATTTTGAAAGCATTTTGGAAGACACTTCAACTGTGCTTTGGTGCTTTGCCTTTGGAATTTGAAGAGTCCTCACGATTTTTATAATCAGCAGCAAGGTCTCGATCGAAATAAGTAGGTACAACCCTGAAGTAGTACGTAATTGGTGAACATCTAATTATAAAAAACTAAGTCGTCAGCGAATTGAACTCCTCCTTTTTGAAGTCAGTGAATAGCTGTCATAATTTGTTATCACAACTACGTTTTGTGTATCTTATAACTTCCAAACAAATACCGCAAATTTTTCAACTAGGTACGAAGAAATGAAAACTTCCTCTCTGGTCGATTCAGCGTCGTATGAATTCAGATTTGTGTGTGAGGTGGCAACTCGTGGCGAGGCACTGAATATCGAGAGAAATTCTCAGTTCACTTCAAATGCGAGGATACGTTGCATCTCAAAAGCAATTGGAATAAATGTGTCAGTGAATATATTTTCGCCGAAGATATTGGATTTATTCTGTTCGAGGTCAGTAGAATCAATTTTCTCTTCAGTATGTCTATTGAGCAAACTTTTAATGAGTTTTACTTTTCCTCTTTTGTATACATAAATGTTTTTGATATTCCTCTAAAGAAAAATACAGACAATCTTTTTTTGAATAAAGGGAAAGCTAATTTGTAAAAGCAATATCTTGTTCCTAAAAACGAAACCATGATTAAAAACCCACATAATCTGGACCACAATCCCGTCTGAGCTAAAAATAAAGCATCCCAAATGGGTACACGTTGCGACACAAAATAAAACTTTCTATTTCCAACAAAAAGAAACCCACCAAATTGAATGTTGAAAAATTTGTGCCAAAGTTCTACTGAATAAAGATTTTTATGAAATCTCGGGTAAGTAAACTGGTAGCGATTGATTAAAAAGCTGCGGCAAACGGAACAAGTCGTCGAAATACAGACGGCTATGACAACGTGGAACAATTCTCACGTAGCTTTTTTGCTTTTGATATGTGCATTTTTAGTGAAGAGGGTCGGGAACAGGGTGCACGCTAGGCGCTAGGCAGTAGGCTGTAAGGGTAGTGGTATCAGTTGCTCCCTGCCCTCCGTAGGGGAAAGTTGTGTCGCTCCGGAGCGATGCCGAAACGCGGCCTAAACATATCCCGGTGAATCGAAGTGAAGTTCGTTGTAATTTATACAGTTTATTATCAGGATTATGCGTGAGTCCTTCAACGGCTGGAAACCTTTGATAATTTATTAATTCTGTGTTTTTTGGATTGGTAAATCCTTGATGGACTTTTAAGGTGGTTCTTCGAAAGTTTTTTAACGAGCGTTTTTCACTAGCATAACTTTTCACTGAACCTATTTTATTTCGATAATTTAATTGCAAATTTATTATAGTCAAGCGTTGTGCTTTACTAATTTGAAATTACTTTTAGCCTCTTAAAGCAACAGAATAGACGACTTTTATGTTTCTATTGCTTAACAAACATCCTGCGGTCCCAAGACGCTACAGAAACGTAGTTCATGTAAACAAAATCTCATTCTCAAGTTATGAAAATTGAAATATTGTGTTCCTCGAGGAATAAAAGTGGTCTCCACTCGAGTTGTGTCTCACGGCGTTCTTGTAATGGTTTTATCTGTACCCATGTGTATCCACTTGAAGTGGTTTTTTTTCTCTTTAGGCCTTTTTTTCTAGAGATTGTTCGTTTCTAACCACAATCGGCTTTTGTTGAGAGGTTGTTTTGTGACTTTGAGACCTCCGTCAAGTTTTGTGAAAGAATTTTTGTTTATATTTTGCTTTTGCTCCACTTCGTGCGTAATGTAGATTTGGGTAGGTAAGTATTATTGTGGGATTATTTTTGTCATCCAGTTTGTATGTAGGTTCCATTGTATTGTAATTTTCAGACTTATTTCAGAACAATACAATACAAGTACTTACATCATTTCAAGCTTAAAAAATTACCACTTTAGGAAAGCCCATAAAATCTTGCATTGCCCTAAACTTTTTAAAAACTATTTCTTTACCTATCGAACGATCGTGGAAGGCTTTTTAGAAACGATAGGTAAGTTCAATACAAAACCTATAAGTTATTATAGATACAAATACATACATCGTATGGAAATGTATTAGCATACGTTTGCTAGAAAGAAGGCTTATAAATAGGCAAACATATCGATTGGCCTAACAGTTGCTATTTCCCACGGCAATCGTGTAATTTCTTATTTTCTTGTTTCTATTTTCTTGTTCTACTTTTTGCCGAGGGCTTGTTTTGTTCCTGTGTTTGTTTCCACCAGTTCACCGGTTCATTACGTACAAACTTTTTGCAGTTTTTTTTATTGTAGTTGTGATTCTGACGAGGATTTCATTCTTTCATGGTCTGGTGGCTAGGACCTTTCACGGACCTTGAGTTTTTTAATCTGAGTAAAATATTGCTACTTACTTGAAAAACCTTACTTAGGTGGCTTGGAATAGCATCACCCTAATTCTACCCGTGGGTGTCGTAAATATCGACTAAAGGATAACCATCATGGGAATGGGTAGCAGCGTTCCTTGTGAATGCAACATCTTACACTGCGCTAGCCAATCCGCCTGCAAAGCGTGGTGGGTATTACAACCCCCCGGAAGGAGGAGGCCTATGTCCATCAGTGGACTGTTAAGGAAAGCTAAGAACTTGAAAAACTCATTTTGGTGTTCTTAGTTAGGTAAGGTCAGGGCTTTTGAGCCGTTCGTTGGCTTGGTATCCCATACGACATAATGCAATGTCAATGATAGTGTAGTTCATTAATTATATTACCTTCTGCTGTTGATAAAAGTCCTTATCGTTAAATAAGAATATAAAGTTTTAGATAAAAAGTAATTACAAATTACAAACTTGCAACATTTATTCCAATTTCACCCTTGGAAAACACGTTTTGTAAGTATTTAGTATTATGGTACCAAACATTTTTAATTTGCAGTGTTTTTCATAGGTTAAGCATTATTAATAACTAGAGATTATTACCCCAGAAATTTTCAAATGTGATGTTTGTCGCTAACATTGCAAACCATCATGCTAATTGTTTGTGGTCACATACGCATACAAATATACACACACAACACACAATCGATCAGTTTGTGTTTGTATCTGATCGCCTAGGGGATTTCGATTACACTCAGTACAGTCGGCCGACCATTGGTTACTTGAAAATGGAAAACTTTCTAGTCAATATTCTAGACAGCCATATTCAAGCTCACGTAGTATAGAGCTAAACTTAAAAAGTTTCTTTCCAAGAAAATGCATTCAATCTAGTGGAGTATCTCTATGTAATTATGTAAAAAGGGGCGAGAACTATTGAAACATGACAAAGTAGGTAAGTTCTTATCAGGCTTTACTTCGGACAGATAAGTATGGGTTCTTATGTGTTTATCTTGAGCTATAGTTTCACACATAATTTATATGCCCATTATAATTTTTTGCCTTTGGATAAGACTCGGTGTCTCACACGACGAGAAAGAGAGCTTAAGGTAAAAATACTTACGGAGTCTTTGAAATGGTTTTAAAATATTGACTGAGGGTTTTATAGATCGTTGGTGATTGTTAACTTTAGTATCTAACTACATAAACTATGTTCTACTATTATACCCTTAAGCAATGTAAAAACTAATTAATAAAAAATGAAACAGTTTTGTTTTTATGTGGTTTTCTGTACATCTGACCGCAGATTAGTGGCATCACTCGAATGTTACCCAAATTCCGTCGCGTCGATACGCGAAATAAAGGTTGTATTCTCATTCTAACACATTATCTAAATAACATTTGTATACTTACAGGGTACGTGACGGTGCGTACTAAGGTAACATAAAAAACTATTTTTGCTGCCTTTGCTTTTTTAAACACGTATCCAGACGAGACAAACGAAACGCAAAAGCACTGCCTTCTGGAATTTATTCTTCGCATTTTTGAACTTGGCCTTTCTCACATCTAACGTACAACGCAGCACTAAAATGTCGCATTTGTAACGCAGCGGATTACGATTCTGTCAGATCAGATCCATACTAGAAACGTCAATCCCATACTAAAACCGCTGTTGACCCAGGTCCAACGCACGAAGCCGTGCTAGCGCCGCTCGATGTACTAGATTGATCATTTGATAATAATATGAATTTTGAATAGTAGTCCTATTAATTACATACACAAATTCAAATTCATAGCTCTGATGCTTTAGATTTTATGGATATCTAAAATTCTCTGATAAGTTGATCCCTAAAATGGGCAGTATGAGGCGCTTCCTACTGTGCCTAAATTAATAAATCGTCCAATTAATTCAAAAAGGTAATTGTTTAAACTACCTTCATCCTCATCAATAAATACAATAATCCTTTTGGGGATTGGTTGGATCCAAACTCTGATTTTCTAATCATATTCCCCTTGGGTAAAGATACCTGACCGACCATTTAATGATAGGTATTTTAAACAATATTCGTATTAAAATAAGGCGTAAAATTCCAAAATTACAACTAGAATATAACTTTCTCTGTAATTTTCAGCCAGTATTGATCAAAGGAAATAAAGTCTCGCTCATAAAAGAAGAAAAGAAATTATATTCAAACATTTCGCTTAAAATATTGATACTAAAGTATTTTTATACTAAACTCTTAATTTTTTTTTTCAATTGTGTTCCTCGGGGAAAAGTTGGTGACTGTCTGGAGGATTTCACGATAAAATGTTTTCAATTGTTTGTTACTCGTATTTTTTTCTGCTTTATAGCCTAGTAAACCTACTATTACGAGATTGGTCAAGGTAATCGTAGTCACACGCGATCATTCGTTCCCATTCCATTTCAACTACGATCAATACTAGGTACTACTAGAACACATGCCACTACCGCCATTACAGCCACAGCAGTCCACTGTTGGACATAGGTGCGTCCTCCTGGATATAATATGGTATGGCGTATGAAAACGGGCTTAGGATAGCATCATTCCATTCTTACACGCTGAAAGGAAATTAAGGATAGAATCCAAGGAATGCACAGGAGCGTTCCTTGTGAATGAAAAATCCTTTTACTGCACTCGCCAATACAGCAGCCAAGCGTGGAATGGCAAATATCCACCAATAGAGGGAGATCTATGTTCAGCTGTGTACTGTCGTGGTTGTTTTAGTAGATAGTAGTGTACGGTACACTACCAATACACATATCACGCCTTTATCCCTTGAGGGGTAGGCAGAGCCGGCCGGATTAACGGCCATGAAAATGCGGCCCTTATCGCCACGTCTGAGAAATATTGGAGCCCTTTCAGATTATTCATATCTATGTATATGTATGATAGTAGTGTACCTGATTCCGTGGTTTATAGGTCTCAAGTTCGATTCTTGAAATTGCAATATAGGACACGGTAAAAATTTGGCCTCGATCATTACTGAACATACATACATAAAGACGATTATTATTAGTATTAAAAGACCAATCATATGTAATCTCCTTAAATTGCTATATTTTCCTCTTAAAATCGCACGTTTAATAAATTTACGAGATTGGATTTTCGTAAAATTCAACAAATTGCTTCAGTAATTACTTGTTTACGTTTTGCGTGCTTCGTTTCGCATATTTCGGGATGATGACAGACGATGCAACCGAGTAAGATTAATGCGCGGAAATTCAGCACTTTTTGCGGAGTGACGCTGTCATTGTAGAGATAAGCACGGTAAAGCGCAAAAGTGTTAAACTGAGAATCAGCAGAAAAGTTTAATTTTTAGTATAAATTCAGTTGTTTTGAGGTTTTTTTGGTCTGATAGCAACTCTTGTCTGAAGTAGGTGACGCTGTTGACATTTTGGCAAATTGAGGGATCACTATAGAGCTTTAAAAAAAATCATGCACAGCCAACGAACAAAAAAAAAACCTCGTGATAGATTTTTGTTGTGTCGGTAGCGAAAACTAAACAGTATTCTTTTATATCGAACGGACAGAAGATCGAACCGAAAAATGACCCGAAAATCAACAAGATGCTTCTGGGCCTAGGACCAAAATTTAACTTAACATAAGTACTTTACCTTCGTAGCAATGATAAAATTGACACAATTTTAGATCCTTTTTGACATTGACAGGCTTAGGGGGCATGTCGCCCGCAAAATATCTGGGCCGTGGGCGAGTTGACTTTTCTTGAAAAATTCGTGGTTATCTGGCCCGAATGCTTTTTTAATATTGGGCCAGATAACTACAAATAAAACTTATAGTGGTTATTTGGTCCAAAAAATATATATTGCAACTTTAATTACAATAGTGCAGCCATTGGTAGGAAAGTTTAAAGTAATTTTAAAAAGAAAAAAATGTTAAACAATAAATTGTAAAATATTACATAATTCGGAGTATGCGCGGTGTGCCAACTTGCACCTTTTGCCGACCGGCGCGATTCGCCAACTCGCTCTGTGCCTACTCGCGCGTTTAGCTTACTGCAGTGATTCGCCACCTACGCGTTTAGCCGAAAATTGCCTGCACCATATTTTCTGACTCTACTATCGCTTACAAATCTAATGGACTGGTGCACGCGATTTTGGACCTTATTGACAGTTTTCAGAATGCCCTGGATTTTGGAAATTCTTGCACAAATATGTTAACACGGCCCTTTGTACAAAAATTTTACAAATGTCAATAAGGTCGAAAATTGCTTGCACCATATTTTCTGACTCTACTATCGCTTACAAATGTAATGAAGTGATGCACGCGATTTTCGACCTTATTGATATTTCTCAAAAGGGTCGTATTAACATATTTGTGCAAGAATTTCCAACATAAATGCATTTTTAGTTTGACAGCTGTCATTCGAAATGTAGAGCTTGTCAAAACAACAACATCCTCAAAGAAACTGATAGTGTAGCGCACATAGTTTCCGACATAAATGCATTTTCATTTTCTTTCAAATATTCCAAAATGCAGATAAATACGGGTGAAATCATAGGTCATATTTATCATGGTCACACTTAGTCTGATTTTAAAATAAAAAGGTTTAAAGATTTTGTACTTAAATGTACACAATAGCTGAAGTTTACCAATCGCGCAGGTCGGATCGCTGCACTAAGCTAAACGTGCGAGTAGGCACAGTGCGAGTTGGCGAATCGCGCCGGTCGGCGAAAGGCGCAAATTGGCACACTGCTGCCAGACCCAATTTTGGAGGTTCGCGTACATACTGGTCAATTGATTTCTGTAAAAGGATGGTCTCGGGTATTTGTGACCCAGAGTTTTCATTATGATTTCGCCAGTATCAAGTTTCGGCGATGACTTTGACATATTAAAAAAGCATTCGGGCCAGATAACCACAAATTTTTCAAGAAAAGTCAACTCGCCCACGGCCCAGATTTTTTGCGGGCGACATGCCTCCTAAGACGTGTCGTAAAATTACACACCGACCGTCGTTCCGACGGCTTAACGTGCCCATCGAAGCACGAAACAATAAATTAAAAAAATATTTTTTAGTTTCTAATAAGTACTATTGCTTGCATACAATTTATCACCTTCAGTCTATAATTATAATTCTATAATACTGATTTACAGCTTCATATTTGCTAATCTGTATTTAATATTGTCACTTTTCATTACACGGTTGGAATTAACTAATCCGATCGCTACTTGAAGGATGGTTTTCACACTTACCGCTCCGTTGTGCGCTATTTTAGCGTATCCGTACAGCACTTATCTATCAGATGCATACTATAAACGTAAAACGCATGCCCGACGCAGGTCCAACGCAAACACTAACGAATCCTTCTGTCAAAAAACGCAGGTGTCTGCGTTGGACATCCGTCGTGCTTCCGTTTTTAGAATGAGTAATGACGGTTTTAGTATTCATCTGACAGACGGATGCGCTACAATAGCGCACAACGGAGCGTTAAGTGTGAGAACCACCAAAGGTGCTTTTACTGGTAGTAGGTACTGGACTCCAGTGAGGCATGATTGCAATTTATTGCTACAGGCACTTGACTGGTAACCGTCCCAGACCTAGATTGTGGGTGTCAGTGTACTTTGGTCATACTTGCATTTTGCCATTAAGAGTTAGGTTATATTATAGAGTCTGTTAAAAATAGGGAGTTTTCTTTTGTTTTAAATTGTTATTCTAGTTACTAGATAGATAGCATTGTGCTTGGTATGTTACCTTAAAGAACGGAACGTTGCATTAATTTTTTGTTTTTTGAAACTTTGACTCGAAATCATTTAAAACGAAAGTGTCAGTGCCAGACTGTCAGTCAGTGTCGCAATGTTTATTTTTCAGTCTTTTGGCTTTGGAATCTAGTAACATAGTCAGTTCAACGCCGTCTACCGAGTTCTTAGATTTTTTTTTATTCTCGGAAAGAAAACCTCCTATTGCTGCAATTATTTTAAGGGTTAAATCAGCCCGTGAAACTAAACAACTTTTCCCAAGGAACAAACGTCGAAAAAGAATTTGGACCTCCCATACAATATTACCCGTCAACTACGATAATGCGTTGCCAACCAATATGCTGCCCCTAACATTTAAAAATATATAGATATGATACGAGTAACCACAATGAACTATTTTCTTTTAATACAACATTCTGTAAATAAGAGGAGCATCACCCCACATCCTTCCCGCGGGTGTCGTAAGAAGCGACTAAGGGACTCGAAAATGTATTACAATTGATGTATTACAATTTTTAGGCACCAGGCTGACAACCTGTCGCTATATTGTTCACATGTTTTCTGAAACCTTGGAAAACAATCCTTAAAAATGTCAGACGTGGCGATAGCGACCATATTTTTACGGCCGTTGACTGCCTTACTGCCTACCCGGCAAGGGAAAAAGGCATGATACATATATGTATGTATTTATTCTAGACCAATCCAATACCCACCTGGAACTATACTGGAGTATTGTCAATGCATAAACATTTTTTCCCCTTTTTGTGCCTACGTTTTCCTACAAATAAACAAATATGTAGGCTCGAAAATGTTTTAGATATATTTCCCTATGGCTTTCCGTGAAAACAATAAGTGTGGGTGGGTAAAACGAATGACATACTTCGCAGAATTCCTGGGTTTATGGAAAAATACGCGACAGTTTTTAGTTTATTTAAAGTAAGACCCAGGATAATCGTGATAAACGATATACAGGGTGTAAAAAAATTGCTGCTAATATTTTAAGGGGTGAACCAGCCCATGAAACTGAACTACTTTCCCTAAGGAACATAGGTCGAAATATGAAAAAAAAATTTGGACCTCCTATAGCCTCCCATACAAAGTTAGCAAGCGACCCGAACAGCTTTTTTCCGTTCAACCTGTTCAAATATGAGATTTTTTTACCTCCCATACAAATTGACTTGGTCGGTCGGTAGTTTTGTATGGGAGGTCAAAATTTTCTTTTCATATTTCGACCTATGTTTCTTGAGGAAAGTTGTTCAGTTTCATGGGCTTGTTCACCCCTTTAAAGGAAGTTAGTTTCCTAACACCCTGTATATTTAATACGCTCTGGCTGGGATCCTTTTAAATCACCCTTTTAGGCCCATTTGTTCCGTCAACGGGTAAAACCTATATTTCAAGGTCAGATGATGAGATATGGTGGTTACTCCCCTTGAATGTTAATGAAACCACGAAGGTTACCAAAACAGGGTTATGAAGTAAATTGACCTTGGTAGAGCCAAGTGTTAGTAATAGGGTAGTTTAGCTTTTTAGGCAGGTTATGTGTAAAAATATATTAAATCTGAAACTAAAAAAACTTGCTGAACCACTTTGATGAACCTCACAAACCAAATCACTTACTCTAAAGAACAATGGTAAGAATGGGTAGAACGGATAAAGAAACGATTAGCAAAAGGCGGCCGTTTGTCATGCTTTCTCTCTTCCACTGAGTCTCTTTATACCAGGCGTTCATACTTTCTCCCTCACACTTAGGTAACCGCCGCCATTTACAGATCGCTTCTTTATCTGTACGGGTTCTACATACAATATCCGGCCCGGTCAAAATATTTGGGAGGATGAAATATGACTGAGCAGTGAGGTTACAAAAGTTATGATGATTATTATCTGTTTATGAATACTGTAAACCATGGCTTAGAATAGAATTACCGCATTTCTTTCCAGCGAGTGTCGTAAAAAGCGATTAAGTTAAGAGACTCAAGGGTTTCATGTGTATTTCAACTTTAGTCTTAGAACCTGGCACTACAGTACACGAATCATCTGAAAGGGCCCTCATTATTAGTCAGACGTGGCGATAGCGAGCGTATTTACCGCCGTTAACGCTCTGCCTACCCCGCACGGGAAAAAGGCGTGATATGGGTATGTAGGTGTGTAAAAGGATTCTTGGCATAAAAGTTCCAAGTAATGTTTTACTTCTAAAAGCTCAAAGGAAAAGCTCATTGTTGGCTCTAATTACAGCTTTGACTGACATTAAATTTATAGAATTAAACTCTAACTTCACTTCTCTCATGCAGGTTCAGGTTCAAAAGTTTCAAAATGTTAAATAAGGTGATAATGATGAAAAATCAAAATGTACTTGTTTTGAAGTGTATGTTAGTTACCAGGAAAAGGTTTTACCAATTTTAATTATATTGTCGCCCGTTTTTCCGCCCGTATTCTTATCTTAGAAAATAATGTTCATTAATAAATAAATAAATATTAATAATAATGGAAGGGTCGATATTGAGTAATCCTATAATTAACAATTAAATATAACCTTTTTATCATCAACAGCTACAAAACAACGTGTAAGTATACTTAGTCTAACTTTTGATTAGTCTTTTAGGAATAATATTTTTTCTTCTCTCTCTCTCTTTTCGTATGGGACACTGAGTCGTCTAACGATCCGATGAACCCTAGTGTTAGATTTTTCAACCGCCTTCTACAAATGGCAGGCTTCTGACATGGTTGTGTAATGACCGCCGTCTAAGTGATCATAGACAGCAACCAGGAAACGAAGCGAATCACAGAACCATCTTACTTACGTACAATCGGGTGGTCAATTTTTCCTTCTAACTTTATACTTTCATTAGCAAAACAGAATAGATCGCAGTAACTTACGTTAACATTATTAAAATTCTTGTCCGAGTTTCGGCTTGTTCCTTGGGACCTCCTAACTTTACTTTCCTTAGTAAATTACTCGTGAGAAAATTCTTTGGGAAATTTCTAAAGAGGAGTAAATTATGTGTTGCTTTTTTGTGAACGTGATTTATGATAGGAATGACTATCTGTACCCTCATCATTATGATCATCAGTTTACATGCACCATCGAGTGCAGATTTATTGATAAAAATGGATCTCAGTCGGATCGCACACTTATGGCACAATTGAGCGCTAAAATATCGCAGCGGTCTGTCAAAACCATACTAGAAATGGCAATATCCATACTAAAACCGCTTAACCGCTATCGACGCAGCGCTAGCAAATCGTCACTATTTTGATAATTTACTGATTATTTGATTAAATGACTAGGGGTTGTTACAGTGAGCAGCTTTATTTTTTACTTAATAATTCAAATAATGTTTACACCTGTTTTTTTATTGCCGCCAAGTGAGTAGAATTCGTTTTCATTAGGTCGTTGGACGACTCGATGTCCCACATGAAAAAAAAGTGATAAGTCAAAATTTTACGTCCTCAAAACCTTCTAAAAGCAATAGAACGGAAGTGCTGCAATTTATATCAAAACGACTCAAAGTTCTCTACGAATTCCCTATCCGACATTTCCCTAAAGGAAGAAATAGAAAATGGAACCTATTTAACATAAAGGGCGTGAAAGCCCGTATATTTCAGGTGACAAGTGGGGAACGCGACTCAACACTTGGTGATAGAATTCGATTCGTACCTACAACAGCCCTATTTTCACCTCGTGATATCGAAGTCAAATTCGGAGTAGATGTTTTTGTGATGCGAGTAACACAGGCTTGGGCGCGGTACTATCTTTGGCTTTTCTTACGAACTGTATGAAAAACTAATTTAAATTGATCACTTAGAGTAAGGAGTTACACTGGCCGCACACGTCCGTGACAGACGATTCAATCAGTGTCTGAGGCAAGAGCTGTGCTCACATTGATGTAAATTAATCATTAAAGGGGTAGGTCAATGTGCAGATGATGACATATACGTTGTAAAAATATTATCTGCAAATATTTAAGGGGTGAATCAGCCAATGAAACTGAATATCTTTCCCCAAGAAACATGGGTCGAAACATAAAAAAAATTTTTGGACCTCCTTTACGAATTGACTTGCTTGGTTGATAATTTTGTAAGTTAGTATTTTCCTAACACCCTGTCGTTACTCTGCGTTTACTCATTAATCAAGTTCCAAAATAATATTATATGAAAGACAAGGAATACTATCAAAGGTGTAGACAAGATGTGTCTACAGAATCCGCCTTCCTCAAAACGACTGACAGCGAAGTTAAATTAAACTTTCCTTTCAAAATTACCTTTTAATGGACCCTTTTATTCCCTATTAGTAATTAACCAGTCAATTAAATTGTTTTATGAACCCATTACAGTTCATCGGTTGTTGGTATACTGAGAGGAAAAAGGGGTTGAAACTTGAAAACTTTCTTGTTAGCGAGGAAGTCAGTTCTCAAGAGTTTTCAAGACAACATGAGAAATTGCGCGTAAATCTTTTATTAGCAAAAAATATAATATATTTTATTGTTTTTGTGAAACTGTAGGATTGAAAATGCATTTGAAACTATCGACTTACTGATGATACAATCGTCATCATCGTTTTCCTCGCCTTATCCCGTTCTCTGTCGGGGTCTCCTACCTGACCTAGGTGATTTGAAGTGGAACCAAGTTTTTTCACAAAGCGACTGCAATACTTATATAAGCGTTATTTTTGAAGTGTGGTTATTACAAAGTGTGGTAATTACAAAGTTATATTTTGCATGTGAAATACGTCATTTTGAATTTTCGAAGATACCTTTTATTTAATTTATATTGAAAAACTTTCACAATTTTCTGTGACGCTGTAAATTCTAACCAGGAAAAGTCTAGCCTCATACGAGGCAGAAATTACTTAAACAAAGTTCACCCCTGGCTAGTGATGGGCCGCGGGAACATTTCCGTTCCCGGAAACTTCCCAATGGAAATGTTCCCGGCAATATTCCCACGTGCCCGGGAACGTTCCCAGTTACTGGGAACAATAACATTTTGATATAAGTTTAGTTTTCTTGAAGTTTAAGGCATATTTTAGGTTTCTTTATCATAAGGTAACCTTATTTATGTACCTTTCAAATGATTATATATTACAAATAAATAAATCTTTAAACTTTAATTATTTTCATTTCTATGTAAATCGAAAGTATATTGATTTAGAACATCAAGTGAATCCATCACCTATAAAACTTTAAATTACTACTTACTGCCTAAAATAACTAGGTAAATGAAATATATTTTATACCTATCCGTAATATATTCGGCAGTTTAGTCTGAGAAGACAACTCTGCTATATTGTTTAGCCTGGAGCTTATCTTGGTCGGCGTGACAAAAAAAACTAAACAATGGGTAACTCCAGAATTGTATTTTTTTATCATTGTATCTAGCCTGCCTGGCGGCCATTTAAAACTGTGTCAGTTTCGTTGCAACCTTCGTCCAGTTAACAACTGAAATTCAAAATGAAGCCTAAAAACAAAGTGTATAGTCACTTCGACGAAACTGTTGTTAATGAAAAGACAATATTCAAGTGTTCATTTTGCAACAAAACATACACATGTCGAAATGTGTCAAAATTTGCTCGCCATTTGGCAAATAAGTGTGATAAGTGTCCTGAGAACGTTAAAAATAACTTTAAAAAGAATCAATGACTGAAATGAATGAAGTAAGTGGTACCTGGACGACGGCACGATTGGTGGGTGGTGCACCAGATGTCGTATGTCGCGATATAAGTACGCTCATTCCAAAACTGGCGAAGATTGATTTGATCTTCAACCGCGACAAATGCGAGCTATATCCGTGCGGCGATGTCTTCAGTTGTTGCATAGCTCAATTCCAGCTTATTCTTCCGGGAGTGAAAATCCTTAATAGAGTCATTTGAGCTGCTGGGGGCGCCGATCTTCAGGGATGCAGTAGAGGCTAGTTTGGCTGCACAGCGTGAGATGCTTCTAAGTGTTCGAGAGCACCTGCAGCAACTGCCGGCCCGTGTCGCCCTCACTCTCTTCCGCAGCTGTCTCTCAGTACCCAAGCTCATGTACCTCTTGAAATTGTCTCCGACGTGGCTTTTTCCAGATGAAATTTCTCGGTTGGATCAAGACATTAAAGTCACGTTGGAGATGATCCTCAATGTACAGTTAGAGGAGACGCAGTGGCTGCAAGCGTCGTTGCCGATCCGACATGGAGATTTGGGCGTGAGGTGTGTGCAGGACACGAACGTTTCGACTTTCTTGGCCTCTTCCCACGGAATAGTCACTCGTCACTAATATACTCAAAATACATGGTGACAGTCTTAACATTCCATTTGTGGGGGAGGCTTTGAGTGCTTGGGACTTGGTTTGACCTGATGCGGATCGCCCAACTAAACCAGACGTGCAGCGACAATGGGATGAGCAGCTGTGTAAGGCCAGAGCGATGGAATTGCTTGAGGCGTCATCAGGATTGGGCTCTGCTCGCCTTGAGGCGGCTCTTAGACCAGAGTCAGGGGCTTGGCTTTACGCCCTCCCGTCACCCCACATGAGTACGGCGCTTGATAATGACTCTCTCAGGGTGGCTGTAGCACTGAGGCTTGGATGCAAGGTTTGTGAGCCGCATGTTTGTGGCGTAAAGGTGGACGCCAGGGGTCACCACGGCTTGAGCTGTGCCAAATCAGCTGGTCTTTTTCCTCCGCACCACATGCTCAATGAGATTATCCGCCGTGCCCTGGTGTCCGCTGGTGTACCCTGCGTTCTAGAGCCTCCCGGTTTAAGCCGCGATGACGGTAAGAGACCGGATGGGCTCACAATGGTCCCGTGAGAGAAAGGGCTCTCTTTGGTGTGGGACGCGGCGTGTGTAAGCACGTTCGCGGCATCTCATCTCCCACGCACAATTCGAGCTCCGGGTACAACTGCGGAATCCGCAGCAGCTCAGAAGCATCAAAGATATGCTTCACTGAGGAGTGCCTACCACTTTGTACCCTTTGCGGTGGAGGTGAGCGGGTCATCGTGTGCAGAGGCAAAGGACTTTGTCCATAGGTTGGGACAGCGCCTAAGAAACCAGCGTTCAGATTCCCGTGCCGAATGGTACTTGGTGCAGCGCATATCACTGGCAATACAGCGCGGAAACGCAACCAGCGTTACGGACACATTAGTTCCGGGTACCATTCGGGGCTGCCTTTTTACCTGAGGCTAAAGGGCTTTGAAAGCACTTCCAAACAAACAATAATTCGTATGATAGCTGGCTGTCAAGTGTTACCATTTCGAGAAATAAGCTTCAAAACGTTACAACTGTTTTATATGAAAAACTTCTTTGCTTATGACTTTCAATTAACGCCAACCCATTAAACGTGTAAAGTACTTCCATACAAACAATATTTTGTATGACTGCTTAGCTGTCAAGTGTAACCAGTACGAGATATACGCTTCAAAACATTACAACTGTTTTATATGAAAAACCTCTTTTTTTAACTGTCAACGAAAAACACCCTATTAGTTGTGTAGAGTACTTCCAAACAAACAATATTTTGTATGATAGATCAACTGTCAAGTGTAACCATTACGAGATATACGCTTCAAAACATTACGACTGTTTTATTTGAAAAACTTCTTTTTTTAAACTGTCAACGGACAATACCCTATTAGCTGTGTAGAGTGCTTCTATACAAACAATATTTTGTATGACAGCTCAACTGTCAAGTGTTACCATTACGAGATATACCTACGCTTTAAAATATATTCCATATAAAACCGTCGTGACATTTTGAAGCGTTATATCTCGTAATGGTTACACTTGACAGGTGAGCTCTCTTACAAAATATTGTTTGTATGAATGTACTCTGATGATGATGATGATGATGATCTCTCCGACCGATTTCGGCCATGGCGACCACTTTGACTCCTAATCAGATCGGCGCTGATGCGCCCGGAGATGGCTATTGTAGCCAATTTGGCAGTAAACTCCCGTGCACAGAGTGGACACGTGAGTTTGCCATTTACATAATTATAGTTAATGGCGACGGGTGGACGGGCCTTCAGCTCATCGCGCTTAGCGTCGAGGTCTGCTTTACGCTGTTCCTCAAACTCGCGGACTTGCCTCTTAACCATCCCGCGCCATTCGGGACGCTGTGCTGCCAGACCCTCTCATTGAGTGGGCTCAATGTTGCATCTTTTCATGTGTCGTTTCTGAACATCTTTATATCTGAGGAGTTGTCCGCCATGCTTTCGCTTGCCCTCCTCTAGCTCAGAATAAAAGATGCGCTTCGCCACTCTCTCCTCCGACATCCGGGATACATGACCGCACCACCGTAGCTGACGACGCATTAGATAGGCCTCAATGCCACCAACATTGGCTCGTCTCAGGACTTCGGTATTGCGCACTCGGTCGGACCATCTGATCTTCATGATGGTGCGAAGGCATTTTAGGTGGAAGCGATCCAGAGTGCGTATGTGGTGACGATACACACACCAAGTCTCGGAGGAGAATAGAAGGTTTGGCAGCACAATCGCCATATATACAGAGATTTTTGTGGCTAGCTTTAGGTCGTGCGAGCAGAAAACCTTGGAACACAACTTCCCAAATGCTGCAGCTGCAGCACTGATTCTGCTGTTGATCTCAGCATCAAGGTTACACTTAGATGTTATAGTGTTCCCCAGATAACGAAACTTATCAACCTGTTTCAGCATATCCTCACCAAGCATAATCGCCAGTGTCTCGCGACCATGCGAGTCTAAGGACATCACTTCCGTCTTTTTCACACTGATCTTCAGGCCGAATTTACAGCATGCTTGGTGAAAAACGGACATTAGCTGTTGCAGGCCGTCTGGGGATTCTGCAAGAAAGCACAAGTCATCAGCATACATGATCTCAGTAATCAATGCATACGAGACTTTAGTGCGCGCCTTAAGTCTAGCCAGGTTAAAAAGACTGCCATCTGTGCGGAAACGGATGCGGACTCCTTGGGAAACAGTATTTAGGACTTCTTTGACTACAACTGCAAAGTACAAGGCGAACAGTGTGGGCGCTAGAACACACCCTTGTTTCACCCCACAGGTGACGGGGAAGAAATCAGACTGTTCACCGTCTACAGAGACGCAGCACTGCATGTCGTCATGCAGGAGTCTTAGGAGTCGCACATACTTTTCTGTGCACCCTAACTTTCCTAGCACCATCCAGAGAGCTTCGCGAGGCACACTGTCGAATGCTTTCTCTAAATCAACAAAGCAGAGGTACAACTGGCGACCTTGTTCTCTACTTTTTTCTTGTAGTTGACGCACCGAGAAAATAGCTTCACATGTACCTCGGTCAGGTCGGAAGCCGAACTGGGTTTCGGGCAGAATTTTTTCCGACAAATCTTTGAGGCGGTTCAGTAAAACTCTGGCAAAGACTTTTCCAGGGACTGACAGCAATGAAATACCGCGATAAGAGTTACAGTCAGAACGGTCACCCTTGTTCTTGTAGAGGGCACAAATGCGAGACACTTTGAAGTCCTCAGGGACCCTCTCCTCTTCGCACATTCGAACGAAAAGTTTCCATACCGACGTGTGCAACTCCGTACCACCATATTTAAGTAGTTCACCGGGTATACGGTCAATGCCAACCGCCCGGTTATTATGCTGCTGTCTGATGGCAGTAACAACCTCGTCGCATGACAGGGGCTCGTCCAGCTCCGTGGCTAACGGGAGTTGAGGCATTAAACTGATATGATGCAGATCAGCTGATCGATCTACGTTGAGCAAGTTGTGAAAATGCTCAGCCCAACGTTTAAGTACATCCTCCTTGCTGGTCAGGAGGTGCATACCGTCTAAAGACCTTAAAGGTACTTTTGCACGGTAGGAAGCACCAATCAGCTTACGCACTTCACAGTAAAACTCACCAAGCTGGTTTGTATCGGCGAGCCACTGCATTTGACAAGCCTTGTCCTGCCACCACTTGTCTTTTATTTGTCGAGACAGCCTGCGTAACTCTTGGTCACTTTCTTTGACCACCGCAACACTTCCACCTCTTCGATTATGCTGTCGCAGGAGCTGTCGATGTTTGTCGAATGCTGCTTTAAGAGCCTCGCTATTGTCATCGAACCAGTCTTCACTACGTCGGTCTTTCGTACCCAAAGTAGCAGAAGCGGCTTCTATGAGATGACATGACAAAGCTCCCCAAGCAGCACTGACATCACCGGTCTCAGTTATTGGCGACGGCTTTTCAGATAAGGCTTCAGCATATTTCACCCTAACCTCGCGATCTTTCAGCCTATCCACGTTTAAAAACGCAGGCTTCTTCACTGTGGATCTGTGAGGTCGACGGAGGCGGAGTCGTAGCTTAGTGACAATTAGTCGATGGTCAGTCCAACAGTGAGCACCACGCATGACGCGGGTGACTTGAACTTGACCGATGTCTCGTTGCCGTATAATAGCAAAGTCGATCAAATGCCAGTGTTTGGAACGCGGGTGCATCCACGTTGTCTTGTGCTTAGCGGCAAGTCTGAACATAGTGTTCGATATCGCTAGATCGTACTGAGCACAAAGACCGAGCAGCAACAGACCATTGCTGTTCATGTTGCCAACTCCATGTCGTCCCAGAACTCCAGGCCAAGCCTCGTAGTCCCGTCCAACCCTGGCATTGAAATCGCCTAGCAACAAGATCTGCTCTCTGGCGTTTATGCTATCAAGGCATTGAGTTAGCTCCTCGTAAAACTTGTCCTTAATATCATCAGACTTGTCTAACGTTGGAGCATAGACACTGATGACATTAAGGTAATTGTACTCTACACAACTAAATAATCGTTGACAATTTAAAAAAAGAAGTTTTTCGTATAAAACTGTCGTAGTGTTTTAAAGCGTATATCTCGTAATGATTACACTTGACAGCTGAGCTGTCACACAAAATATTGTTTGTATGGAAGTACTCTACACATTTATCAAGACGGCGTTTATTGACAATAAAAAAAATGTTTCAAATGAAAGGCACCAATTTTACTCATTGCCCTTTAGCCATCTTGTTTATTTATTTTGACTAAATTGTATTTTGACATGGTTTATTTATGAAATAATTTATTTTCTTTATTATACATTATACTCTTATTAATTGTTTAATAATAATTTTTATTTTATGTTGTTTCGCCGACACGTTCCCAGCGATTGGGAATGTTCCCGGGCACCGGAAAGTTTCCTTTGGGAATATTTCCACTTGGGGAATATTCCCGGGAACCGCCCATCAATACCCCTGGCTGATTGTCATGTTAGAGCTGCTTAGGGTTGTCACAAGACTTTAATTGCGACAGTAATGACGTCCTCAATGATGTAATTCAAGTTTTAAAGTGTTTCTTAACGAGTTTAACGTAAACTTGCTGTGCTTTATGTTAGGAATATAATTTAAGTTTGTCAGTGTACCTATTATTCTTTAAATTCTTTATTTTCTTAACACTATGCTGTCACCAGCAGCTAGGATTCTATTATTTTGTGCCAGAAAACAATATTTTGTTATGATTTTTCAACCAGTAACGTAAATGTGAAAACTGGTAGACAAGTTCAATATAATTATAGAACAATTATTTTAAATTCATTCATTCATGTTCTACAGGCAACACATACACACACACACGCACATAATATCACGTCTTTATCCCTTGCGAAATAGGCAAACTGTTGATATCTACAGTGGACATTCTATCACATGTCTAGGTCAACTCGTCGTTCAATATTGCTTGAAATTTGTCCCATGTTTCTTGGGAAAATTTCATCGACCCTTGAAATACTCCCACTCAACCTTCACCTATTTTCAGCACATAAAAACTGTCTTGGCACAACCCTACCATTCCCCAGGGCTAGAGTAAACTTTAGCAGAGCCTCTCTCGACAGTCGCAGGCACGACCCGCTAATATCCCACAGGTTACACTTTACACTACAATCATATATGTACACACACACACACACACACACACACACACACACACATTAACATACACTCACACAGATATACAGAAAGTAAAAAAAATGCTGCAAATATGTGAAACTAAATGAAACTGAACAACTTTCCAAGGAACATAGGTTGAAATATGAATTGGTCGGATGGTAATTTTGTATGGGAGGTACAAATTTTTTTTTTCATATTTTGACCTGTTTCTTGGGGAAAGTTGTTCAGTTTCATGGGCTAGTTTACCCTTTAAAATATTTGCAACTAATATTTTTACTCCTTATATACTTACATCACGCCTTTTTTTCTTGTGGGGAGAGCCTCCTACAGAGCGTAACAGGTCCAGACAACGGTCGCTACGTCGCCACCGCCACGAGTGTCAAATTTTAAATTAATGTACTGACATACAGATATCACGCTTTTATCTCTTGCGGGTAGGCAGAGCGTTAACGGCCGAAAAAATACAGTCGCTACCGCCATTTTTTTGTAGCACACACTAAAACCACCGCTGCTTCATCAAGCTTATTAAATAAATACCTTTGTTTTCGTAATTTGGTATTTGAAGTCCTCTTTTTTTCCCTGATATTATCGAGTTATGCCGAGTGGCTGAATAAACAAAACTTTGTTTACTTTGAAGATTATTCCGGACTTGGCGGCATTGGGATGGTAAACTCGTAATGGAGAATCAACAAAATTAATGAACAAGGAAATGTCTTGTTCATGAATCCGCGTATAATTACGAAAACAACTTCAAATATTAAGCTATAGTTACGTTCATATAAATGCCTATATACTGCCCGGACATGGATCAACTTATGCTCGTTGTTCATACAGTTTATAAGAAAAACGGTAATGCTTTTTCACACTTGACGCATAACTCAGCGCTAAAATAACGCAGCGGTCTGTCAGGTCCATACTAGAAAATGTCGATCCCCATACTAAAACCGTTCAACCGCTGTCGATGCATCTGTGTCAAAATCACGCAGATACGCCAAAATATATTTTTTTGGTTCCATACAAATTGACGGTCGATTAGTAATTTTGTATGAGGGGTCCAAAACTTTTTTCATGTTTCGACCTATGTTCCTTGGTGAAAGTTGTACAGTTTCATGGGCTGATTCACCCTATGAAATATTATGCAAATTTTACATCCTGTATTACGTGCGTGATTACGCTGCTGCACGCATACTAGCTGCCTACGCAGGCTGGTGTGCTCTGTCCTTAAGGGATGATGTTGAAAATCTCTTCTGACACTCGAGCACATCAAGTCGTCCATCGACTCGAAGTCCCGTTACGACGGATACAAAGTTATAGTAGCTGCTTTAATTCCCTAAACTGAACCATTTTTCAACAACCCTCCCAGATGTAGCGGGCTTAGCTATCGAATGATTTAGTGGGAAAGTTTAGTTCAGTTTAAACCCGAGATCCGTTCAATTCGATTATTGAGGCTAATGGCTATTATCAATAGCTCTTCGAGTTAAGAGGTCGTCATATTCTGGTTCCTCCATACAGTTATTCAGATAAACCACAATAAATTGATCTGTTGAATTGGTAAATAAAGGTTTGCCTAATGATACCTAGATAAGCGCCGAGGGTTCGATTGACTTTCTGAATTATTTATTTTACCTTTCGTTTGTGATAAATCCCAAAAGTTTATATTCGTATTTCTTTTTAATGAATAAATGGGATTGCGCTCAAAATCCTTGGATCCGTTGTTTGGAAAATAATCATGATAGTGTTTACTCGTTTACTTTCAGCAACTATCAATATCTATTGAAAGACTCCACTAAAACAGATTTTTGTTATTGTTAAACATACATGCCGCTTTATGATGCGCACAGTATAGAGACTTATCTCGCGGGTGAGAAGACTTCACAAGTGTCAAATAGTGTGAATTTTATCAAAACAAATGAATAATTTTATCTACAAGTGTAGAGATAATCGAACTCGCGGTTGCGCATCATAACTGGGTTGGTTGTGCGATGACCGATGTGGCGCAGTGGTAGTGCGACTGCCTTTGACGCAGAAGGTTCCGGGTTCGATTCTCGGTGGGTCACTCACAAAGTTGATATTTATAACTTTGTGATTTTCTACCCAGTCTGGTTAGGACATTGCGGACTGAACCACCCGATTGTCCGTAAGTAAGATGGTTCCATGCTTCGGATGGCACGTTAAGCCGTAGGTCCCGGTTGCTGTCTATGATTACTTAGACGGCGGTCGTTACACAACCACGTCAGAAGCCTGCTACTTGTAGAAGGCGGTTGAAAAATTCTGACACTAAGTTTCATCGGGTTGTTGGACGACTCGGTGACCCACACGAAAAAAAATACTGGGTTGGTTTTTACTTCATTTTTAATAAATAGTGGGGGCCCCAGCGATTGCACCCGCTGTAACTCATTTTTCCGTAGGAATAAGTAGTCTTCCGGCAAATATTATTATTTTCTTCTTGCATCACTGTATCTATTTAGAAGAAAATGCGTAAAAATCCGTTGTGCTGTTTTACAGATCTAAGCCTACATACATATGTATGTCAAAATAGTGTCACTATGTGACAGACATGGGAAGCAACTTTGCTTTATTTTACGTACTTATAAGTTTATATATTCTTCATTGTGTACAATTATAATTAAATGTGAACTTAGAAACTAGATTACAATAGGTGAACTTATCTCTTTAAAGAGATCTCTTCCAGTCAACCTATACAGTGGAATTAGATATAAGAATGTAGACGGGAACAAGACCGCACACACATACCATAACATATGAATACACAAATAAATATTATATACGTACTACACAAATAACTACCTAACATACCTATATACATACTTATATATATATATATATATATATTATATATATCTACATACATAATTATATTAATCTATTTGTGATAATAAGTGCTCTTTCACTCTTTTTTTGAAAGACGTAATGGAGGGACAGGCTTGTATTGACTTTGGAAGTTTGTTCCAAAGTTGAGTAGCTCTAACCGTAAAGGATTTGAAAAAGAATGTGGTATTGGACCTGGGGCACTCAAGTACCTTAGTGATACATGAGCGCCTGGACCGGTTGTCGGGAGGTAAGAGATGGAAACGGGAGCGGAGATAATTAGGAGAGGAGGGGTCTTTTAGGATTTTGTAGAGAGCAGAAAGGATGTGCATATCACGGCGAAGGCGGATAGGGAGCCATAAGTGAGTGTGGCGGAGCCGATATGGCCCGCTGGCTGCTCTCTTATCTGGAGCCTGGTTTGCCCGATTTTCGGTTGAATAAAAAACCAACATTCTCTACCACGGCTTTATTGACTTAGTAAAAAAACAATATTTTGTCTAAAATAAAAAGTAATAAAAAATACAAGAGATTATACAAAGGTGCGATTCCGCACAGTGTGCTTGTTAAAAGTGCGTTTGGTATGAACAAGTCTTTGCTCTCGTCACACAACAGGGAGGTTTGACAGGCTCACAGCGGGTCTTATAATTAAATCAGAAGAAAAACAAAAAACAAAGCTCACTCTGTATTTCAGAATGCGTTTGGTGTGAATAACCTTTACTCCCGTCACAAACCAGGCAGGTTTGACAGGCCAGGAGCGGGTTTCATAATTAAATCTGAAGTAAAACAAAAAAAATAAAGACATGTCGCACCTGTATTTCAGAATGCGTTTGGTGTGAATAAACCTTTACTCCCGTCACATAACAGGGAGGTTTTGACAGGCCAGGAGCGGGTCTCATAATTGAATCTGAAGAAAAAAATAAAAATAAAGACATATCGCACTCTGTATTTCAGAATGCGTTTGGTGTGAACAAACCTTTACTCCCGTCACACAACAGGGAGGTTTGATAGGCCAGGAGCGGGTTTCATAATTAAATCTGCTTCTAATTGAGCGTTCGACAGATATATTCGTATTCCGCGCTCTATGTATACATGGTGTTGGGAAATGTTTTTATTTCAAGTACATATATCGAAATATGCCGGTATGATGCCGGCTTAGAATAGCATCATCCCATTTCTTTCAACCTGTCACTATAGTAATACACGAATCTGAAAGGGCCCACAATATTTGTGAGACGTGGCGATAGCGACCGTACTTTATACGGCCGTTGACGCTCTGCCTACCCTGTAAGGGACAAAGGCGTGATATGTGTATGTATGTCTATTGAAATATGATTGAATTTTCTTCCCATTCTCTTATTTTTCATGATGGGGTCAAAGTTAAAAACAAACGCAATACTTAAGGTAACATGGCATACCTTAAGACATTAATTACAAACACACTCTGTAAAATAAACCCACACACCAACTACCCTATTTTTCTTATAATTTACGTGAAATTATTAGAACAAAATGAAATGAATCTTTAGGACGTGTAAAGATTGACAGAGACTAGATAATATTTCTGATGTCAATTTATTTCGTATATTAGTGTCGTTTGCCGTGTGATGCCGGCTTAGAATAGCATCACCCCACATCCTTCCCGTGGGTGTCGTAGGAGGCGACTAAGGGACTCGAGAGTATTGGTGTATTACAATTTTTAGGCGACAGGCTGACAACCTGTCACTATAGTGATACACATGTTTTCTCAAACACCCTTGGAAAACAATTCTCAAAAATGTCAGACGTGGCGATAGCGGCCGTATTCTTACGACTGTTAACGCTCTGCCTACCCCGCAAGGGATAAAGGCGTGATATATGTATGTATGTATTAGTGTCGTCACAAAATGATAACAAAAAATACAGTACACTTTGTTTGAATCCACAAGTTTTTTTTACGTAAACAAATGCGTCCTGTATATTCTATGACAGACGCCACCCCTTACGTGCGGTCATCTGAAAATTAATTAATTAATTTGAAGTGACATGAGGTTCACGTCAATTTGATGAAGGGAAGAACAGACGTGAATGTAGGTACGTAACCACCACACTGTAATTTTATGAATTAATTTATAATGGTGGTTCATAGAGTCATAAAGAAAAACCAGCTAAGATTGATCTCCTAAATATGTTGTTCTATGTACTGATTTTTAATATCTTTGGATTTCTGGCATCGTTTATCTTAGGTTACCTACACAAATAGTTGCTGATCTCTGTGAATCTATTTGACCCAAAACTCATGTAAAAGTTAAAATAATATTTCATTTATAAAAATAAAACATCAGCTAACCTAGAAAAATGCACAAATATTTACAAAAATGTTGAATAAAAGTGTTGTTTTCCCTCACTACATAGTATAAAGTCGCATCTGTATGTATGCTTAAATCTTTAAAACTAAACAACCGATTTTGTTGCAGTTTTTTTTAATAGATAGAGTACTTCAAGAAGAAGGTTTTTAAATACTTGCCGGAAAAACGTTTTTATTCTACGGGAAAATTAATTACAGCGAGCGCAGTCGCTGGGCAGGCCGCTAGTATTTTTATGAAGGTAGGCTTCAGTCTAACAAATGCGGCTTAATTTTTCCAACATTTAATAAAAACGTCGGGTTTTCTGAATGAAATTGTATACAAAAGGGATTATTATGATGCCATGGATATTTAGACCAAGGTTGGTGGAATTAATAATGGAAAAGGGTGCAGTTTTGGTAATCCATCTTCGGTGTAGCTATTTTTGGTGGGTCACCGAGTCGTTCAACGGCCCGATTATGGCGAGACTATTCTTTTATTGTTGTGTCATTGGCTCTATGTTTTCGGCTCCGGGGCCATCAAAACTACGCCTGATAGCTTGGTAGGGAGGGCTTGCCCGGAAATAATTGAATGGTTGTTCAAACAACCAGTCCAATCACGCCCTTGGGGCGAGACTGGACTTAGAAGTTGTTCTGGGAAGAACGAATCGGATGTATTGAGAGGTATATCCCTTAACCCCTTAACACTCTATAATATGTTTTGGCCAAAGAAATAAGGAACATATCATAATAATTCAGCAGGGTTGCCTCAGCTCACGTACACATAAGTAATTCATATGGAATTGGATTGTGGGGCTGCTAAGCTTTTTGAGATTTGGATAAGTATTTATTCCGCGCAGATGTTTGCGTTACGAGCTTTGCGGTGACATCCTTATAAAAGGAAGGCTCGTTATTGAAAGAGGAAGGTGGAAGAGTGATGTTTCAGGGTTGTGTGCTGACAAACAAAATTTATGCCTACACATGTGCCTATGTGCGATGCGCGTAAGGAATTTGTAAAAAATAAGATTATTCCATCCGTTTATATTTCAAGTCCTCAGCTAGACAAGGGTTTTTCCAAATGCTGCACTTAGCAAAATTTTCAAAGGTAACTAGTTGAAAATTGGAGGCTTATTGATAGGCATTGGCGGCTTTACAATTTTGGATTTTCAATATTTTAACCTTATTACGAACTAGCGGCCCGCCCAGCGGCTATACCCGCTGTGACCGTATTTTCCCGTGTAAACTTGTTGTTTTCCCGACAAGTATTTTACACATAAACCTTCCTCTTGAATCATTCTATCTAATATAGAAAACTGCATCAAAATCCGTTGTGCAGTTCTAAAGATCTAAGCATACATATAGACAGACGCGAAAAGCGACTTTGCTTTATACTATGTAGTAATTCATTATGTACCGTAGCGTATCAACCCTGGAACTGCCTCATCAAATCTCACCCTGCAGCACAGAGCAACAATTAAACTTCAAATTACGATACTAACTTTTTCACGGCGCTAAAAAGAGTTTTTCCACAGCCATAAGCAATTTCTGCTACCCATTGTGTGGTGAGGTTTTTCTTAATTTTCCGCCGACGCGTTGAGTTGAATAATAGCCTTTTTTAATGGGCTCTCCCTTGTCTTTTGTTTCATAAAAAAATCTGGAACCTAAATATTCAATTTAGAATTCAGCCACTTTCGTGAACGTCCGCTCGTTAGACTGTATTCAGCTACTGAGTAATAGGCAGTAAGCAGTGTATAAATAGGAGTTAGGCTTGATTCACTTGCAAGTGGTGTATGAAAAGAGTTAGGTTCGAATTAATCATAATTTTCAGAAATATAAAAGTTATAAGAAATGCTCATAATACTTAAGTAGGTATTTAATATGATTACCTATTCGACGTCGATAAGACTAAAGACTACTTGGTATAAAATACCTGCCTTAACATTTTCACTAGGCAAAGATAGACTGGTAGGTAAGATAGATAAGAACGGAGCAAAGTGCACATAATGTAGCAGGTGTTAACGACAATGTGTCTACGGAAAACTCAGTGAGGATATCCAAAACTATGAGGCTGAACAGCTTTTCCTTAGATATCAGAAAAAAGATTATCAGAGTTTGCTTAGATTATCAGAATAAAAGAAAACTAGATATTTTTTGTCTATCAGTTGCATATCTCTGCGAATAGTCAAAAATATTTCGCGCTCCCCAACAAATATGCCTTACCGAAAGCTGTTGAGTTCCATAAATTGTTCAGTTTTTCTCCCTGGTACCTAGTTTAACAGTACTAAAGTACCAGGACAGCATGGAAATAGAGGAGGGAGCATGTTTCCGACTTCA
Organism: Keiferia lycopersicella; assembly: GCA_029255805.1. NCBI lineage: Eukaryota > Metazoa > Arthropoda > Insecta > Lepidoptera > Gelechiidae > Keiferia > Keiferia lycopersicella. Next base: position 13,400,767 of record JARACZ010000011.1, on the reverse strand, counting down.
CTTCCGATAGCCGTACGCGTACGGCCTGAGATTACACGACTAAAGTAGAATGTGCGCTGAAAGGAGGCAGCGTCGCTCTCTAGGCTTCAATTTACATTCTGCAGACTAATATCTGGATGAGAAAGGAACTATCTAGGTAGATCTTGGTGCTAGGTTTGTATAATTTTTCGTTCGATGTATGTTGCTACGAACCTATTCGTAGATTACGCGGCAAAATTAGGATGTTCATTGAAATGAGGTAGCGGAACTTTCTGCGCTTGAATTTACATTCTGCTGACTACTATATCAGGATAAGAAATGAACTATCTAGGTATAGAGTAAGGATCTTGGTGCTAAGTACCATTTTCAGTTGGAAGGGCGTTACTGGTGTTACTTACTATCTTTAGCTATCATATTTTGATATGGAAAGATATAAGGTACATATTTTGAGCGGGACTGGCTTGTATCTCTTTCATTCCATTTTGAGGCAAGTTGTTCAAGTTTACCGGTTTAACCTTGAAATATTTTCAACTACCCACATAAAAAAAAACTTTTTGATCCACCTTACTTCATAAATCTGTGTAGGTAACCCTTTGTACGTTGTCGGTCGACCGGAAAAGTTTTCAGAATGAAATTCGCGTTCTCGAGTTGTTTATAAACGGTCTCGTATGAATGTTACTTTTTTACTAACCTCCTGAATAACAGAAAAGGGAAAAAATGAATTAATTTACAGTTCGTTTGAACGAACAAAACGAGAAGTATTCGCATGTGATTCGGTTTCAGCCTACTTGGTTTTAAAATGACTATTTCGTTTTTATGCTTTTGAATGCTTTCGCTATAAAGGTGATCCTACAATGCATGCTTGCAACAGTTGCTGACTATTACCTTCATATTGAGAGAGAATATCTTCATCTTACGTAATGAAAACAAGCCTATTTATACTGAAAAGTATATTTTATTAGTTGCTATTAATAATGGCACTACTCTTATTTCTAATCTAAAGCAAAGAAGGCTGTTGCTGTTTGGCCTCAATAAGAGCGTTAAATTGTGGGGTTGCCTTCAACAAAGAATCAATGTGAATGTTTTTCAATTGACCAACTGCAGACTCCTACACAGGCTACGGTACGGACCCCCTAAGGGTCCATGGCCTCTAAGAAACCCTGTTTAGCAGTTGGCAACAAGCCGTCATAAGTCTCAGCACGCGAGCGGAAGTTTAATATCTTGACGAGCTGCGGCACCCCACATCGTCAGACCTACCTCGCCTAATGGGATATTAACACCATTACCGGTACTTACCGCGGCAGAAAGTGAGAAACATGGAAACGTATTTGCTTAAATATTTCAAAGTAGGTACACGCGGTCGCCTTTGGAATAACAGCGATCAAATTATTATGGTTATTCTTAGAGATCGTATGGAAAACCAGTTTACATTGAGTGGCACGTGCATGGCAATTCTTGCCTATGCTTTGTAAGAGCTTTCATTTTCTTCCACAACTCGAGTGACTAGGATTTTAACTTTGCAATTTACGAACCCCCTGAGAAAATAGGAAAGTTTTTCATAACCTGCATTTTATATGAAGTGGATACTTTAAATTCAAGCATTTTTGATGCTTCAAGGTTTTCCCAGTTTTATATTTACATGATCAAGTTTCTGTAACGGAATTTCTATTTAAGGAACGCTCTTTACCCTAGGAATAGTTTGGATACTGGAATCGTCTACATTTACCTTAATATCCGAATTCCTGGCGCAGAGCGTGCTTCATTGCTGCATGCCTTTGTCCGTCTATGCTTTACATCCTACTATTACAAAGCATTGTACATTAAATGTTACGCCCACTTTGACCTTTTCAACGCTTATTTAAATTCCAACAATGTAACCTTTCCGAATTAACAGGTAAGTTAGTAATTATCAAAGGTTTCCAACCTAATCGTTTGTTAATTCTAGATGAAGCAGAATATCAAATAATGTGACTGATACTAGTGTTAAGTGATCAATGACTTGTGAAAATGTTAGCCTGTGTGTGCCAGCCCACGGAAACTGCGTTGCTTTTCAAAGGAGGCTCGCCCGTCAACATGGGACCACTCGGAACAAACAAAACCCGAAACATCAACCCCGATATAGAAAAATCCGCAAAAATGCTATCGAGAACCGTTCGACGCCTCAGCGAAGATAAGGGAAGCTCCCCTTCACTTACGTCATCGCCCTCTTTCATCAGCTCCTCGGGAAGTTTACTAAATCTCCGCAAAATAGAAAGAAAAGCGAAATCAACGAAAATTTTAGTCAACCCCGTCTGCTCAGACAGCGTGAGTACGAGCGATGACAGCAATCCATCAAAGAAAACAAACTCACGATGGAACGGCAAGAAAAAACGCCTTAAATCAGAGAAGACTCGTAAAGACGGCAAAAGTGATGAAATTGATGCAATTAGACGAAACGAGGCTAGAGAAGATAAGAAATCGATATCTTGTTTCAAAATGAAAAGTTCCGAAGATAAATCACGCTCGGACGAAGATAGAAGATCGGGCAAGGAGAACTGTTCGAATGAGAACGTCAGTAATTTGATTGGAGCGGAAAAACCTGATTTGATAAATCACTCCAGAAAAAATAGCAAAGAGATATTAGTAGACGAAAGTACTATGACGGACGAGGCGTTTTTGGGAACCGACCAATTAAACACAAGGAAGACTGATAGAGCTATAGCTGTTAAGGAAAATGAGGTAATTTCACTGACTAACTTATCTTTTTCAGCTTAGAGACACTTGAATACCTTTATATCACCAAAAGGATTATATTACTTGCGACCTTCCCAATTTTTTTCATCTGGGGCATCGAGTCCATTAACGACTCGATGAACCCTGGTATCAACCGCCTACTATAAGTAGGAGGTCTCTGACACGATGGCACAACGACCTTGTAACGCCATCGAAACTCAACTGTCATTCATTGCCACTGTGATTATCTATACTTCAGACTATTAGCAGACTACGAAATGATCGAAATCATCCAACTGAAATCCATCGACTTCCAACTGAAATAATTTTCATTCAGCAGCACACCTGTTGGTGTGAGAACGACGGTGGTAGGTTTGTATACCCACCACGAAGTTTTGCAAAACTTATGCACCGTAATTTGGTTACAGTTACAAGCATTCGAGCACGTATCTTCAAATTGTCCGATTCTGGAACTAAATTACTCAATTGTACGTGGAATTGAGTTCATTATAGACGGGGCATTCCGATCGGCTCGGATCGGTTCAATCTGTATGCTAATAGAGCTGAAATATCCGAAGCTCGCAGTTACACCGCGCGCCTCATTATTGTCTCAGGGGACGTGGTATTGCCTCCGTAATGCCTTTTCTCAAATTATACAGACGTTTGCTGATACCTTTTATTGGGCAATGGCAACCAGTATATTTTTTTCATGGCAAATACAATTTTAAAAACACTGCATAAAAAATAAGAAACCTACCTGTTGCGAGTCACCCTTTATCTGCAAAACATGAGCAAAAAAATTACCACTTCAATTTGAAGGATCGAAAATATCTTCCTTCGGAAAAGTTCTTTGGTTTCACGGGCTAGTTCTTGGAATATTTTCAGCAATTTTTAAGAATACCTGTTCAACAAAAGACTGGAAGTACTTGATTGATGTAGCTCGTTAAATAAAATAAAATTTGATCTTTATCGGCTTTATTGCAGTCTAATTTCGCTGATAGTCTTTATTTTTTTTTTGCCTATTTCATTAAATTCTGCCGCAGATATTTTCCTTTGTTTTGACATAACGCGTAGAATGACTCATATATTGGCGATATAACACTGTCTTGTCTTGACATTCGGCTAACTGAAATATATTTTTAGGATTTTTTATAGGTAACTACACAATTAATTTCCATCATTTCATAAAACTAAACTCGAATATTGCCTCAGCTTTATGATATCACACAGCTTTATCCCAATCTTATTTTCACATCCTTCATTTCCCTTAAATTTCCCATTGTTCAAAACACTAATAAATTTTCTCAATTTAGGTAGACTTTACACGATCGATATTGTATGAAAACATCCCACGATCCACTCACTTCGCTGAATCTCATATCTTTTGCCGGAGATGGTTTTAACCCCATATTTGCATAAAATTTCAGAAGCTAAATATTATTATGCATTGAAAATTCTCGTGTAAGCGAAGTTTGAGTTATGAAATTGCGTAATACAATTTGTGTGGTGTACAATACATTGTTTGGTATAAACAATATTTTAATGCCGTGTGATGCCGGTTTAGAATAGATGCCGTGTGATGCCGGCTTAGAATAGCATCACCCCATTTCTTTCCCGTGGGTGTCGTAGAAATCGACTAAGGGATTAGAGGGGTTCATATGTATTGCAATTTTAGGCGACAGGCTGACAACTTGTCACTCACTATAGTAATGCACGGCTTATCTGAAACGACCCTCAAACATTTGTCAGACGTGGCGATAACGACCGTAATTTTATGGTTGTTGACGCTCTGCCTACCCCGCCAGGGATATAGGCGTGATTTGTGTGTGTGTGTGTGTATATTTTATCGAGTGGATTTTGCAAATTGCTTGGTAGTGATTACTAGATTTGTATACTGCTATTACACATTAAATAGCAAATTTGGAGTACCAAATTACAACATATAAGAGGCTACATCTATTTTAAAAAATTTAGCAGATAATCTCAGACACGACAAGAAAAAAAAAGATAGACAACAACCTATTGTCTCAAATACGCTTACATAACGGTTATTTAGATTTAGTTTGAAAGGAATTTCATGGCACTGTTAAATTTTACAAAATAATTTTACATTGGCAACAGGTGCTGGCTGGTTGGTACACATTTATCACACATGCTTTTTTACAAAAGCGCATAAATCATACCATGAAACAGAAACTTATTTTGATAAATTTTAACATGTTTCATTTTTATGGCGTGACTATAAAATAATTTTCTTAATTTTTGTTTCAGGTATGTACTGGAATAATGATTTTCGAGCAATCAATACCCACGTTTATGTAACTCCATGGTTACAACTTGAAAAGGTATTTTGTAAATATGCAATTAAAGGGGATCACACACTTGATGCACGACGGAGCGCAAAGATATCGCAGCGGTCTGTCAGATCCATACTAGAATTCGATGGGACGACACTGCGATAGCGCTGCGTCGACAGCGGTTGAGCGGTTTTAGTATGGGGTGTGACGTTTCTAGTATGGATCTGACAGACAGCTGCGATATTTTTGCGCTCCGTCGTGCGTTAAGTGTGCAAACCGCCTGTGGTATTTGACAATTTTTGGGGCCCACCTTTTCCCGCGTACATTTTTCTCATAGGCATGAGGAAAACGGTTTTACGCCTTCTAAGTAGGGTTTGTAAATTCGTTTGATCACAAAGCTTTTTATATTATAAGAATCTCATCAAAATTTGTTCTAAGCTTATTGTTGTTTTCATTTTGCACATGATGAACTTTATCAGTTTTTTGCTATATTCAATGCTTAAAAGAAATTTAGGCTGTGACGTATATTCTTGCACAAAAAGAGGGTTCCTGATTCAGTCATCTATCTGTAATTTCAATGTGCGTAGATGCTTCAAACAATAGCCATGCATTTTCAGGAGAATAGAAAAACTGGGAATATTTTTCTACCCTTTTGTCCGCTGTAATAGGGGCGCAAACTACATGACAGGTATTCAATATAGACTTCACCAGTGTTCCAGTGGCCAAACAAGTTTACCGAACAAAGTGGCTATTGGAACAGTTTGCCCACGCCTTTATTGTGGTGTTAAATTGTTTCTGTACACTGAGAAATTCAAAACACTTTGATTATGGAATAACTTTGTTTACAGCTAGCAAAGTTTGCTCTAAGATTTTGCTTGCGTTTTGAGTTTTCGTATTTGCTTTTGGAGCCTGTGATAAGAAGTTTCAGGATTGTGAATTTGATACTTCTATCACACGCGAACTCGACGCTTTCATTAAAATTGCACCCTCTTTTATGTCGCAGCTACTAATAGTCGTTGCAACCTTTTGCGAATTTCGTTTCTCTTACTTTTAAGCAAGTTCTCTTGATTGCTTTTTCATACACTCGGGATATAGCTCCAAAGGCAAAACTCTGATACTAGGTTCATCGAATCGTTGGACGAGTCGGTGTCCAATACAAAAAGAGAGAGAATGAGCGAATGATTGCTGGTATACAGCTAGAAATGCGATAAATAAATTGTCAACTGCAATACGCATATGATCCGCTCTATACGACTCAGACACTATAGCTAGCATATAATCAGAGCTCTTTGTTTCTATATTCGATTTTAAGTATCCATTTTTTATAACGCTTATAACTTATAAAGACGAAATCGATGTCTCCGACAAAAAAGATTCGCGTCATCGTCCTTTGGAACCTGAATGAGATAAATTTCAGCGCATTTACAAATCCCTATCCTTTCAAGTGAAACTGCGACGCACCCCGCCTATTGAGTGCTACCATTGTTTGGCAAGGTAAATATTTTACACGGATCGAGTCGTCCACAGACCCACTGCTGATAAGGCCCAGTAGAACTGATTGGTAATATTGTATTTTATCTACTACTTCTACTCTCTCCCTTTCTTCTCTTTTCGTGTGGAACACCGAGTCGTCCACTTCTTCTACTGCTACAAAAGTATATTTCTCGACTTAGGCCTCCCCCTTTGGGGGCATTAGCATACTGACCACGCTTGGCAGACGAATTGGCGAGAAATATATTTTACATATTTACAGGGAATGCTGCTGCTCGTTCCATGTATTCATCCCTTATTCCATCCCTCCCTCGCCTTTTAAGACACCCACGGGTAGAAATGGGGTGACGCTATTCTAACCTGGCACCACACAGCTGCTAAGACATACCACACTGCACAAATCAGATGAAGTTTATATTACTACCATTACTATTTACTATTTATGTGTGTAGAGGAGGCTGGTTCGTGCCTAGCTATATTGAAGAAACTTTTCTTCATAGCAGTAATTGTGATATATTCACTGGTAACAAAGACCTGTCCATACAGTACAAGGATTAGAATTATAATGGTGATAGAAATAGAAAAAACAGACTATTAGTCTAGGCTAGTCTATCAAAAAGTCACTATGTTGGAGGTATCCAACAACTATTTCAACCTTGTGACTTCATCGCTAAGCATAAGCATTCCTCTATTGTTCGTCTCTTCATCCTTAAGATGTGGATTGCACCTTGTACCAAACTTTACTTGACTTTGTCAATTGGTATAATTTGTGAAAGTTTTAATAAGTAAAATGCTATATCAAGAATAAGGCCAGCAGGGTCTAACCAGCAGTGGGTCTAGATGTACGACTGTAAATTTTACACGGACCGAACAAAAGCTTTTGACTCCATTGATACTAGTCAAAGACTCGCTAGCATTGTTCCCAGTGCTAAAATGTTTCTGTTTGTTCATGTCTTATATTTACATCAGGTTTTTTAATTCATCACATCATTTATCAGTCTATAGCAGTCCACTGCTGGACGTGGGTCTCCCTCAGGGTACGCCACAAGGCACAATCTCCCATTTTCGTCATCGAGTTACTACCAGCCGCTCTCTTCAAGTTATCGGTTCTTATGGTTAGAGGGTACTCAATGCTACGCTTGCCGATACGTAGCGCGATATCTGCGAAAATCTAAACTCTCAACCAATCATGGTTTATAAGATACAGCCTGAGATGGACAGCGAAGTCTCAGTAATTACATATATATTTTTTTTGTTATTTGTGTGTTAGAGTGTTTACTTACATATATCACGACTTTAACCCTTGCGGGATAGGGAGAGCGATAACGGCCGCAAAAATACGGTCGTTATCGCCACGTCTGACAAATATTGAGGGCCGATTCAGATAATTGTGTATCACTATAGTGACAGGTTTTCAGCTTGTTGCCTAAAAATTATAATAAACATAGAAATCAAATCCCTTAGTCACCTCTTGCGACACGCGGGAAGGAATCGAATCTCAGAATTGGCTCCCGTTTTCACCCCTTTGGATTGACTCTGAAAAGAACTCATGATCACTGGATGAAAACCTGCCGCTCCTACCATTAACCCACAAAGCTTTGTTCCAAAAAAGTGAAACACAGTTGAAAAAGTGAAAAGGGGGTGACGGATGAAACTCTGTAAATAGCAGTACCAGGCCAGGTCATGGCCTCGCGGTTGCGTGGTCAAAGCAAAGAAAATAATTAAAAGCGGAAAGAGTCCGCACTCGGTCTGTGTGAGCTTTCACGCGAGCTGTGTGTATAAGGCCTTATGTAAAGACGCATACAGAGCTATTTGCAGAGAATTACTGCTATGTGGACTGCTTTTAAACTTTTGAATAGGCTTGAATCTTGATTATTTTTAGTAGCTAACTTGGGTGGTTAGACGACTCTGTGTACCACAAGAAAAGGGAAAGAGAATAGCTAAGTTTGAAATTTAGACAATTTATTTTTTGACTTGCTGTAATTATGTAAACTATATTAACCAATCGTCACATTGTCCTGGGTTTAAAAGTTGAAAATCAAAACCTCATATTCAGACTTACACACATGCCACGCAGGGTAGGCAGAGCGTTAACGGCCGTAAAATACGGTCGCTATCACCACGTCTGACAAATATTGATTGCCTTTTCAAATAAATCTCGTATTACTGTAGTGTAGTGTAAGAAAAATCCCAAAATATAAATGTCTGGAGGAAATTTTGAGTCCCTACGCTCCACGAGGAGAGGATCAATCATCATTCTCACTGTAGTGACAGGTTGTCAGCCTCGTAGATTAAAATAAAATTAAACCATGAATTTTAATAGCTTAAACGGAACATTATGAGCTAGATGTAATAAAGTATTATCCTTTGTAAGCCAGAGTCTGCGCGCTAAGTGACACTAGACAGAATGTAATATGCAGCGTTGCATAAAATAGTTAGTTAGTTAGAAGAATAGACCAGTGTATGTAGGGTTACCAACTATTCATTCTTCTATTATTTCATTATACGAGGTGTAAGGGGCAGCCTTCCTAATACTGATAGGCAGCATTTAGACCATAAAACTGAACAACTTCCTGTAAAAAAAATATGAATATGTCGAGTAGCTGAACTAAGCTGTATCCATACCAATAGCAAGCAAAACAAAGACATTTTTTCTGCATGTTAATAAGTCTGATCCGATCAAACTCATAATCATAACGTATTGTAAAGTCGCCCATCATGGGATCGGTATACGGGGTGTAAGGGACAGCGTCCCGAATACTGATAGGGTGCAAGCAGACCATGAAACTGAACAACTTTCCCCTAGGAACATACGTCAGGTCAGGAAACGACAGTTTCTTTTACCTCCCATACAAGATTGCGATCAGATGACTGCATTTAGGTACTATGGGAAACCAAAAATTTTTTGCTTGCACCCTATCAGTATACGGGACGCTGTCCCTAACAGCCTGTATAGATAGATAATAGAAAACCCTCCGGAACATTTAATTTCTCTCAAATAGACAACTTTAAGTGCTGCTGAAAGTACCAGGTTATTTTTATTACTCTTCGCTATTTACAGCGACTTCATAACTTTTTTAATTTGCTTGCGAGCGCAGAAGTTTTTTCTGTTGCGTTTTATTTGTATTTGAACTGCACTTTATGCGGGTAGGCAAAATTACATTTTAATTTAATTAAAAAATGTATTTTATGAAATTCAATTTATGGACAGTTAATAGCAATACGCTATTGCTTCCTGTACTGAGAAGAAATGTAGACGCCGTTTCGTTAGAAACTGTCAACAAGAATTTTTGCATTCAGGATGATAAATTGGAAAACAATCCTCAAAAATGTCAGACGTGGCGATAGTGGCCGTATTTTTACGGCCGTTAACGCTCTGCCTACCCTACCGCAAGGGATAAAGGCTTGATATATGTATGTAGGATGATACATATGAGGAAATAAAATTTGAGGAATATGAAATTGGACAAATTATATAAGGTGTAAAAATATTAGCTGCAAATATTTTAAGAGGTGAGTCAACCCACCAAAATATGAGGATTTTTGCTTACAAATTGCCTTGGTCGGTTGGAAATTTTGTGTGGGAGGTCCAAAAAATTTTTTAGATTTCGATCTATGTTCCTTGGGGAAAGTTGTTCAGTTTAATGGGCCGGTTCCCCCCTTAAAATATTTGCAGTTAATATTTTTACACCGAGAACAAACCTTATACTACACCTTTTTTATATACGTATAACCTTTTTTTTCCCGATAGGTATCTAACTTATTTTGGAGATCAACTTATACTAGTTCTTCAAACAGATATTTAGAACAACCAGAATATTTCGATCCCTTACACTCGAAGTTCTTCTGAAGTACAAGCGTCTAAAAGCTAACTGAATCTCAATAGGAAAACCCTTTGGAAACTTCCCTCTCCTTGCCATGTGACCCTTAAAGGTCCTTCGAGAACCTAACACAATATCCCCACTTACTTATTTCACTGGATAATCCAATCTTAGAATCCGTGGAATTAAGGGGGATTCCCACATGGAATAGGTATTGATTTCCATTTTAGGAAATTTAAATGTATGATGAATAAAAAAGCAGACAGAAAATTTTAGATGACTCAATTACAAACTTTTTAAAATTATTTTGCTCCAAATCACCACCGATTATAGTAGGTTTTTAGGATTTTTCAAAGCATACATCTATTCATTAACTAGTACTATGCAGCGCTACTTTGGTAAGCACTGTTGTATGGTTCTTAAGAATCTCAAAATCAAATAATGCAGTCATATAATGAGATTTTCTGACACTCACCTACAACAAACAATGCTAACTCCGCTAATTCTGTTGCCCAAAGAGGATCTTGGCCTCCGAAACGAGCTGTCTCCATTGATCTCCGTCCTGCGCGATCTCCTGTCAATTGCTGACTCAAAGATCGCGCAGGTCAGCCTCTACCACGTCTCTCCAACGGTACCCGGATAATACTATTGCTACATAAAGAATCAAAAACTTCACACAACTGTTGAGTACAGAATGGTTGCTTTACCTATCGGTTTAATGTGATGCGAGTCATTAAAAATTTCATCAAAATTTGGCTCCATTGAAACTCAATGAAAACCCGCCCTTAGGGTAACCGAACCAGCCACTCAGTACCCTGCCGATTACACCTCAGACCTAAACAAACCCACCCTGAATGTTAATGCGCAAAACGAGACAATACGCCTACAACAACCACGTTTACCCTAAGCCCAGTACTAAAGGGCTCTTGACTATGGGTTTCCGATATCAGGAAACATAACAATAAGCCAGTTTGTATGGGATTTGTATTATCTAGTTTTTAGCTGAACATTTACGTATTATAAAGTAAGGTTATATAGAGTGTAAAATTATTAGCTGCAAATATTTTAAGGGATGAATCAGCCAAATGTAAAATGTACTACTTTGATTAAATAACTTTGAATAAATAATTTTTAGCCCATGAAACTGAACAATTTTCCCCAAGAAACATACGTAGAAATATGAAAAACAATTTTTGGACCTCCCATACAAATTGACTTGTTTCGGTCGGTAGTTTTGTATGGGAGACCCAATTTTTTTTTCATATTTCGTCCTATGTTCAGTTTCATGGGCTGGTTCACTCCTTAAAATATTTGCAGCTATTTTTTTTACACCCTGTATTGTACTCGACTGTAAGCTGAAAATACGTTAAAGGGTTATATGTTGTCGGCTTAGAATAGCATCACCCCATTCCTTACTCGCAGGTGTCGTGAGAGGCGACTAAAGGACTGTAAGGTTTCATGTGTCTAGACTCAGCGGGAACACCATGATCTTTTGAAATAGTGCTATCCTAAAAATATGTGTATATATTAGGGCTATCGAATCATGGTGGAAATGGAATTTGTTCTGCCCACTTTAGAGAATTATGGGCTGTTGAAAAGAATCCTCTAGTCAGCGGGTAACTTTTTTACTATGAAAGTGATCACTTCGAATCATTGTTTTACAATTAGGGCTACCCTATCTTTAAATATAAAAGGCAAAACATTCTTACGTTTCATTCAACTAAATCAAAATATCACGTTATGAAAAAAGTCTCTACTCAGCGGGAAACATTTTATATACGCAACCGACAGGTTTCCAAAGCATGTAATTAATTAGTGCTATCTAGTTGTTTACTTTATTTAATCTGACTTTCTTTTTATCGCCTTTAGAAATGGAGATAAAGGAGTTGAAGTTAAATCAATTACATGTTGTCCTGGTATATATTACAATCACTACAGGTTTCGTAACGGTTTCGTACAGGTAATTTCGTGAATTTAACAACTTTGTTTTAAAAATAATACAATCAAGCTTACTATTCTTTTTAACAGCCCATAATTCTCTAAAGTGGACAGAACAAATTCCATTTCCACCATGATTCGATAGCCCTAATATATACACATATTTTTAGGATAGCACTATTTCAAAAGATCATGGTGTTCCCGCTGAGTCTAGACACATTAAGGTTTCATGTGTATTGCAATTTTAGGCGACAGGCTGACAACACTATAGTGATAAAGACTTAGCTGAAACGACCCTCAAACATATTATGTTAAACGTGGCTATAAAAACTGTTATCTACGGTCGTTAACGCTCTGCCTACCCCGCCAGGGATACAGACGTGATTTGCGTTTGTATAAGATAAATAACTCTAACTCAATTATGGTTGACACAGGTCAGTTTTCCTGTCCTATTAGTAACCGAGCTACTGAGACCGACCCTTATAAAAATATTGGCTTTTTACCTTTCCATGACAAAAATAAGTTCTTTAAGGCGAATTTCACATTTAACGCACAACGGAGCCCTAGTTAAGCGCATCCGTAACGTAACGCGTGCGTCTACAAACTCCCCATAGGTACACTAAACTGATGTTGACGCAGTACCAACGCATCAACTAGCGTTGTTTAAAAGACACTTCATTCATGCGTTGGATCTACGTCAACGTCGGTTTTTAGTATTGGAAGTTCATCTAACAAACGCATGCGTTACAGATGCGCAACAATAGCGCTCCGTTGTGCGTTAAATGTGAGAAACACCTTGTGATTTTTATACTTTTATTTTTATAAGAACCCGAACAATAGCAACAGTTGGTCATATATACGTACACACAGACCACAGTAGCTGAGTTGGTACAGAGCTGGAATGTTATATTACGTTACTAGGTTCAAAGTTGCTAGATTAAAAGGTTTCATACCATATGTATTAAAAGTTTAGGTGATCTGCGGACTATTTGCCATTACATTATGTGATATTTCTAAAATGAAACACGAATCATCTGAAAAGGCTTTCGGTATTTGTCAGACATAGCGACAGCGACCGTATTTTTACGGGCGCTAACAGTCTGCCTACCCCTCAAGGGATAAAGATGTGATGTAATATGTGGAAGGATGTAGTATCTGCCTACCCTTCCAAGAAAGAGGTGTGGTTATATGTATGTATTTATGTATGAGATATATGTGTATGTATTATATTTCTGAAATGTCCCTAAAAATATTTCGTCGGTTCAGACGCGGCGATAACGTTCGTTTTTATGGCTGACTGCGCACTACCTACCTTACTAGGATATAAAGTGATTTATGTGTGTATGTTCGGTTCGAGTTGAGTCTATAAATTTTATGTTTACCGTAGTATTTTATATATAACATACTGTACAATGAAACCAATACAATTTCACGGTATAATCAAGTTATGCATTAGACCCGAGTAAAGGGCCCCACTCCGAGACCCCTGTCCATTTCTCCATTTATCGTATAATTTCGCGAAGTACCTATGTGACCTTCTGTGAATTATTCATTGGTACCCACTATAGGAATCCTCGCAGAGTGCCTTGAAGGTTTTTCCGTTCTATCCTTCTAGTCTATAGCTAGTTTAGTCAAAGAATCATTCCATTGAACATTATATTGCACACTACATGCAACAAGCATATTTTTTTAAAATAAATATGCGATCAAAATCTAATCACAAAAATAGGATTTGTGGTCCTTCGTGCGGTAGACTCTTGCAGCCGACCTGGCTCCGCACGTATCGACTCGTCGTTTCTGTTGATTCAGCAAGGGCGGAAGAGAAGGTAGGTTTTGGGCAGCCCCGCGTTTTCCATAATTGCAAGCAATCCAAAAGTCTTGCCTCAGGCACCTATTAAGACGCTGTTATGAAGGAAGGCCAACGAAAAGCATTACTTTCGATTCATTTTTTAAGCCTGTTACTGATGCTACCAAGACCTCAAAAAAATATATGACATACTCGAAGATATTATCTAGTAGTAACACCATCGTATGACTCGATTGGTTTGACATATTTTAATAAAAAAAATCTTAAAAAGTGCATTAAAAATATTTTCAAACCAATTATATCGTAATTTGGACTACTATTTTGATATAGCTTCTTGATGTAGAATATTCCTATTTCAATGTCCTATAAATTATACTATTAGGTTTTAGTGAATGAACAGATTTTTATTCAACAAATCATTTTTTTCCAAAAATTAGAACGGTTCTCGCCGACAAACCAACCTCCCGATGACATCCCGCACCGCCCGCTACCCCGCCAGTACCCAAATGGCTCTTGCCAGCGCCGGTACTGTGTCAAAATTTCCCGCAAAATTGACAAATATTTTTTCGTAATCATTACGTCGCTCATTTTACTTATGACGTTAGTGACATGGACAGATTGCTTGATAAAATACTTTATGGCTGACACCAAAAGGCGTAATTTAAGTATGCGCTTATTATTACGTCGCTTACGTCTTTTGGCGAGACGAGCAAAAATTTATCGTAGCTGTCGCTTCAGCTAGCCTTGACGAGAGACGATATTTTATCTATAAGATAATAAAAAGCAAAAGTCTAACCAAGCCTTTTTACTTATAATAAGAAAGGAATGATACATAACTAGTAATTCACTTTAAATATTTACAGTGTGCATTTTGAACATGAGTAACGTTTGTACAGTAGGTACCAAGTAATTTTTAATACCTATTATATTTTCAAGATAACTCTTGGTTGACAGGTTATCTAAACAATTTTCCCCCAAGAACTTATTACAGAAACCGACACAGCGGTGCCAAATTAGATCCAGTCGGTGGTCATTCAACCACAGACCAGAGATGTCTTGTGCGCGCACGCAAATATATTGTTTTCTTTGTGCGTTAACTCTTCGGACGGAGCGAATAGTGATATTTTTTAAGTCTGAAGACGATATTGCTTACGTTCGCCATGATCTAGCCACGTATATATAATCTGTGATACCCATACGCTGTTCTGTGGTCGGGATGGCATGGGATTCCATACAAACAAAACTACATCAGAGAGCAGTCTTACCAGCTTCTTCACAATTACAAAATTTTTGCGCTGCTCTTTGTCACGCTTTTGACACATCGCTGACTGCTGCTTACTCCGCTCGTACGACTCGTGGGTTGAACACGAGAATGAATGTTTATGAGAATGAACACGAGATGTTACTACACACACTACTCCTACACGAACAAGAACTACAAAAAACCTTAGTTTCGGAAATAAAGTAGTTTTACTTTCTTTGGTATAGTTGAATGTTTTGACGAATTCTTTATTTAAGGTGACAGCTGTGAAACTAAAACCTGAGTTATCTCGAAAACTATGCATGCCAGACTGTAAGTTTTTTAGGGTAATATGGCACTTTCTATGTAAGAGTAGTATAAAAAGTTTAATTAGATGGTGCGGTTTAGGAGCTGAGTATGAACTTTTATGTTCATACTGAAGCTTCCATCAAAGAGATAACATTATAGTAATACCCAGTATCCCGTTGCGCACCATCTATATTTCCTTAAAATAACGTGGCACTTGACATATTCTTCAGAACAAAATAAAAAGGTGGTCTGTGGCCCTAGAAAGTCCCTAATTGTGGGCTTGACGAGATATTTTTAGGGAATAGAATAAATGAGGAAGTTGACTAAATGTAAAAGTAGACCAAATGAGAATTTGGAACAAATGAGGTAGTGAAATAAATAACAAGAAAAGTAGGAATTCAATAAAGCGCATGTGAGTGAGGCTAGGCTTAGGACAATTGTGGACTAAATAGGGGCCCAATTTTAATTTTAATATTATCAAACAAGTCCTAAAATATGAGTACCGAAACTGAGTAATTTTTGCTCTACTTTGCACCGTTTTTGAGGTATTTTCACTTTTAGTTTGCATTCTTTTTAATTTTCGCAAAAGTTATTTTTTTGAAATGTTTAATGGCGTTTGCGAATGGCAATTATCTGTCACGCGTACTTTTTTCTATTCTTTATTGCAACTTTTTGTTTTTTATCCGACCAGCTTGGAAAAAGGGTTATGTTTTATATGAGATGGGGCACTTAACTAAAATCTTTTGTAAGCTTTTTAGTTTTATTTTCGCTGTAATAACATACACCCATGTTATTACAGCGAAGTTTTAAGTTCTCTGTGGCTGTGGATGTAGAAGAAAGAATAAGTTAATTTTCGAATTTTCTTCAGATCACCCCGGGTTTTTTCGCCCGTGATCCTATTTAAAAAGTATCTGTTCACCCTCTCTTTCACGCTCGTTTACTCACCTACATTGCTTTTTCGTTCTAGCATCATACTTCAGAAATTCATCTAATATCCGGCTTACGTTAAAAAAATATCGTTCAGTTGTCCATTCGTTTAATCTTACAGTTGTTCGTCTCATCTTACAAATCATCCCACATACATGATGTAAATTCTAGTATTTCACGGGGTACAGCCCAAGTCGACGGTTGTTGGCACTTAAGTCGGCGGCATAAACAAAAGAAAACAATGAAGTACCTACCTATAGCAAGAAGCAGGCGTGACTGAAGACTCCAATGCAAAACGCCATTTAACATTTTAGTTAAATATCATTTTTGAATAAGTATTAAAAACGAATGGAAACTAAAAGTGCATATATCTTGAGAACAGTACATCGTATAGCAAATATAACTGAAATTTCGTACTCAAATTTTTGGACTTGGGACATTTTCCGACTTTCGACCATTTTCTATCAAAATTGAAATAATTGTTTACACCGTTTGATTCATAATCATCTTTTTTACAATCTATTCGTACTTTTTTTAACTTTACAGAATCTGAATTGGGTCGGCTAGATTTTTTTTTCATATTTCGACCTATGTTCCAGGGGGAAAGTTGTTCAGTTTCAAGGACAGGTTCATAAAAGGAGCTTAGTACTTATCCTAACATCCTTTGTAATTAAATTTGTGTGTTTTAACTAGCCATTACGTTCTTTTAAGGCCTTCCTCCTCTTCTGCGTCCATCCATCTACCCACATTCATATTTCGTTTCGTCGCATTATCACAAAAAAATAATAATTCACGGTAGAAGTAAAAGTTCCATGGCCGGGATAAAGCTCATATATTTAAAAGGTGGTCGGACTGCGGTCATGTCCATAAGACACACGACGTACGGGTGCGTAGTGTGCGAGCGCCAGATGATGTGTCTGAGCGCGGGGAGCGCGGCGGCCCCCCCCGCCTCACCCCCTGAAATCGTGATTTGAGGGTCTGTCTTAGACGTATAAAGCCAATGATATTGCGCTTAATTTTCTCTACTTTGAATATCTTCTTCTTTGAATATGTTTTAATATTCCTACCCAGCCAGAGTCACGCGTGCTGGTGAGAAGAATTTAACGACATCTCTTACATCTCTAATTAATCGACATCTTTATACTAGGTATGTCTCTAATGTCAACATCCACCCAGCTGATTGGGCTGTAGCCCTTAAAAAAATTACTTGTCCACATACATGCACTTCTAATACTCGACAAACATAGCCCTACTACTGAAGCAGTCGGCTATAAAACAGGTTAAAGCCACAGGTTAAACAAAAAGTTGAAAAATTTATTTAAAAAAACTTTTTGTAAAAGTTGTACAAACCGCTGACGGTTCTAAAACTTCACCACGTCAGATCTGCGGGTGCCTTATTTGCACACTCGTTAGAATTTTTCACTTTATTTCAAACTGAAAAATAAAAAAAAAATGTCGTTGTATATGATTTTGCTGAACTTGTGTTTAAACATATTAAAAACTTGTGTTTAACAGAAATAGTTTCAGTCGAAAGTTTAATATGGATCTTAGACAAACTACATTGACAAATGTTTTTATTGCATTGATGGATGGAACGGATATATTGTATGAAAATTGTACTTTCAGGAGCGTTCTAAGTTTATAACTGAAAATTCTTCTTACAGCTTCTACATACATACATACATACATAAATCACGCCTTTGTCCCTTACGGGGTAGGCAGAGCGTTAACGATCGTAAAATTACGGTCTTCATCGCCACGTCTGACAAGTATTGAGGGCCCTTTTAGATGATTCATGTATCACTGTAGTGACAGGTTGTCAGCCTGTCGCCTAAAATTGTAACACACATGAAACCCTCGAGTCCCATAGTTGCCTTTTACAACACCCGCGGGAAGAAAAGGGGTGATGCTATTCTAAGCCGGCATCACACGGCATTACAGCTTCTATCTGTTATAAATGAGACCTAGATTTTAAATTGTTCGGGATTTGATAACACGTACGGAAAATCTTTGATGTCATATTCATATAAACTAAAATAATTTTCTTGTCATAACTTTAGGTGTTTCGTTTGGGATTCCAAATATCTGTTAATAATTTCTGTACAAATAATTTCTCTACTCTAAGACCAATTATTATTTTGATCGCCATTCCATTTCGCGAAATTTCCCATTTTCATTTCCATTTGAAGTCGGTAATTGGTGATTTTAAAAGGGTATCGTGATTATATTTGACATTTTACATACTTAGCTATCTGGTCAATGTCACATCATACGTAAGTAACAGTAGGGAAGTTCATAATTTGGTTTGTTCAGGAATGACAGGGAATACACTGGTTATTTACATACTGCTAATGAAATGTATAAAAAACATAATCTTCCGTGTAAAATAATCTACTATCAATTACGAAATGTATCGAATCCGTAGAATAAGCTGTTTATTGTCTCATTGTACGTAACCATTTTTTTCTTTTTACCCTGCCACTCCTATGCACCGTACTTACCGTAGCTCTCTAAAAGCAATTCACACGACACAGATGGATGCGTTCCTACTGCTTAGACTTTACACTTACAATACCATCATAGGTTTATTCATAAATACTAGCAACATTAAATCTGTTATTTACTTATTTTAAATTTAAAAAATCTCCATTTGTAATGCGTATGACAACAGCAGTTAAACTACGCGAGTATGGCATGCTTATTCTTCTATTTTTTTAACACTGCCGCCGAAATGAATTAAATAATTATACTGTTCTTTTCCTACTGTGGTCAGGTCCGATGTCTACCTCGTTATAGATATGGTTAGTCCATTAATTTTTTTATGAAAGCTTTTACTAATTACCAGAAAAGGAATATGAAAAGACTCACGTCCCGTAGATATCCAACTTTTATGCACGTATTTTAAAATTCTCACGAGGCGCATATTAATGTTATTGCAGTATGAAGTGCAGGTTAAGGTATTTTATTTTAAATAAAAGGTTTTACATATGTATTGAAAACAAAAATTTTTAGAACAAATTTTGGTAACCTTCTTGTTTTTCTATTTAAGGATTTTTTTTATTTTTATTTTTTTGTTTTGCCCTTGTCGGTGGAGTATACACCGTAAATATATACTTACTTCAATTTTGGTAACCTACTCATCGTAGGTAAAATCGGATGGTAGACTCAACGTGTGAAACAAAAAATTATACCTATCCCCTCTCTTTTAAATTAATCTAGGTATCTATTAAAAATCCCTACCAATATCCGTTGCATGGTTGAGGCACAGAATAACCAATAGAATGTTTTAGGAGAAGCTAGCGACCATTAGGGGCATTGCACACTTAACGCACAACGGACCGCTAAAATATCGCATCGGTCTGTCAGATCCATACTAGAAACGTCACTCCCCATACTAAAACTGCACTCGACGGACGACACTGCGATAGCGTGTGCGATCCACCTTATACATGACAGACAGACTAAGAAACCGCAACAAAATGGAATCCGAAAACGTTTTCATATTTCGACCTATGAGCTGATTCGCCCCTCAAAATAGTTGCAGCTGATATTTTTACACTATAAATAAATAAAAAACTTTGAGCATCTGCCAACACTGGATGGCGAAGGCCTGAAGAATTGACCATAAAAGCTGACATCTAAAAGCCCCGTCTTTGACCGGGTGGGCCGCAACACTTTTCTGCACTTAGCACTCGGGAAAGTCTGGGCCGGTAAATGGCAACTCGGCCCTCTTATGTGCTTAAAGCGGATCGCACACTTAACGCACGACAGAGCGCTAAAGCATCGCAGTGGTCTGTCAGATCCATTCTAGAAATGTCCCCATACTAAAACCGCTTAACCGCTGTTGACGCAGCGCTCTCGCAGTGTCCGTCGAGTGCGGTTTTAGTATAGGGAGTGACTTTTCTAGTATGGAGCTGACAGACCGCTGCGATGTTTTAGCGCTGCGTTGTGCGTCAAGGGTGCGAACCGCGTAAGTCTAGGCCAGTAAATAAAAACTTGGCCTGGTTATGTGCTTACGTCCGTCGTAGGCTTTCGCTTGAGAAGTTTTAATTATTTATTAACTTATTTTTGTGCATTACTGAAATATTTTCACCAAGTCACAGAAAAACCAATAGTACCAAGTGTAAACGTAACGCGCATCTCACACTTGATGCACGACGTAGCGCTAAAATACTGCTGCGGTCTGTCAGATCCATACTAGAAATGTCCCCATACTAAAACCGCTCAACCGCTGTTGACGCACCTATCGCAGAGTCATCCGTCGAGTGCGGTTTTAGTATAGGGAGTGACGTTTCAAGTATGGATCTGACAGACCGATGCGATATTTTAGCGCTCCGTCGTGCGTCAAGTGTGCAATCCGCGTAAGTGTAGGGCAGTAAATGAAAACTTGGCCCGGTTATGTGCTTCCGTCCGTCGTAGGCTTTCGCTTGTTGAAGTTTTCCTGAAATATTTTTACCAAGTTACAGAATTCCAAGTTTTTATTATTATAGCAAGTGTGAATGTAAAGTTTAGGTTAGGTACACGTGTATAAAAAATGATGATACTTTTTCAAAGGATAAACCAGGCCGTGAACCAGATTAACTTATTTCAAGAAACGTTGATCTAGATATGAGAATACTGAAACTCCAAATTCACATTTTTATTTGGTAGTAAGTATATTTTTATAGTAGGACTGATTTGCTTTTCATATATTGACCTATGTTTTTGGAAGAAAGCTGTTTCAGTCTCAAAAACTGTTTTGCTGGAAACTATTCATAAATATGAAAAAAAACATAGTTACACATACATATATCACGCCTTTATCCCCTGCGGGTTAGGCAGAGCGCTCATGACCGTAAAAATCCGCTCGCTATCGCCACGTCTGAAAAATTTTTGAGGGCTCATTCAGAAAAATGTTATCACAGTGATAGGTCGTTCAGCCTGTCGCCTAAAATTGTACATGGAACACCCGAGTCTCTTATTTGCCTCATACGACAGCCGCGGGAAGGATATGGGGTGGGCTATTCTAAGGCGGCATCACACGGCAATACATAGGTATAGTATTATCTCTCTCAATTTTGATTCTTCCAATGTTTTACTGTCTCGACCTCAATCGGATATTGAGATTGGCTGGTCCCAAATTATGCTAAGACCCCAAGAAAATTAGGCAGGAACCTAAAACCGAGACCTCTAAGCTTGTAAGGTCGTGATCCTAATAAGAATTAGATGCGGAAGTACTGAGTCCGTGCCCAGGGTCATGATTGGGACCTCATTAAACCAAATCACAGTAAAAGTTGTATCGTTTGGTGCTGGCTTAGGATAGCATCGCCCCAGTTCAGTTAGTGTCATAAAAAGTGACTAAGGCCTTTTTCACACTTAAGGGATAATGCAGCGCTAAAATAACGCTGCGTATCGCATGCATCCGTCAGATCCTTACTAGAAATTTCATTCCCCATACTGAAATACCGCTGTTGACGCAGGTCCAACGCACGACCTACCGCTAGACCAGAGTTGTCCATTAACAGCGGTTTTAGTATGGGAAATGACGTTTCTAATAAGTATGGATCTGAAGGTCGCCGATTACCAAGCAGACGTAAAACGTACCCAAATCACAAATCACGCCTCCATCCCTTGCGGGGTAGGCAGAGCGTCAAAGATCGCAAAATTGCGGTCGCTATCGCCACGCGAAAAAATCGTAAAACTTCTTGACTCAAAAACCTCAGAGAGTGGTACGGAATGAGTGCCAGGTCGTTATTTCGAGCAGTCGTTGATAAAGCGAAAATTGCTATAATAATCGCCAACCTCCGGTAGAAGATCGTACCCGAAGAAGAAGATAGATCTGACAGACGCATGCGCTACGCCGCGTTTACGTTAGCGCTGTGTTGTTCGTTACGTGTAAGATAAGAAGGGTCTTAAAATGATCCCAAAAACCCTCTCTGTTAATCTCTCTATAGCTCTGTTATTCTTACACTGTGACTCTGACTTCTGCCGTAAAGATTCTTTCAAGTCCCAGCACATAGGCACTCGTTTCACAGGTCGGACACGAGCGGGGCAAGCGACAATAGCGGCTCGCTACTTCACCCGTCTCACAGGTCGGACACGAGCTAGGCAAGCAACAATAGCGACTCGCCACTTCACCCGTTTTGTTCTGTAGCCATTCTTCTTCTGTGACGTCATTACTCACTCTTTTGTCTTTTGGACCTTTTGAGACATGTAGATTGTAGTGTTATGTGTGTTTCGGTTGGTTTTGTGAAATTGGGAGGCATTTACAAAGAAATCTTTGGAATAAATTTAGTTCTACTACAACGGTGCCTAAAAATTGGTGCCTTTAAAAAATGTGCGGTACAATTTTTTTAATTGTCAACGAACGCCACCTTGTTACACGTGTATAGTACTCCCATGCAAACTATAATTCGTGTGACATCTCAACTGTCAAGTTTAACCATTACCTACATTTACTGCAAAGTCCTTTTCAACTCAATTTTGCCCCCATCCTGGATATTTCTTTCACTATCTTTTATAGAATGTTCGAGTGAGCACCAATAGAATTTTTACCCAACTCGGATCTATTTACATAAATATTTCGACTTATGTTTTATAGGGAAAGTTGTTCAGTTTCATGGATGATTTCAATCTGCAAAATATTTATGTCCTTTCTGTGGGCTACTTATTATATAGCAAAAGGTATTACTTTTTTTTTGTTGGACGATGGACCTGGTGTCATGAAGAACCCGAAACATACATACATACATATATCACGCCTTTATCCCTTGCGGGGTAGGCAGAGCGTTAACGACCATAAGAATACGGTCGCTATCGCCACGTCTGACATTTTTGAGGATTGATTTCCAAGGTTGTTCCAGGAAACATGTGTATCACTATAGTGACAGGTTGTCAGCCTGTCGCCTAAAAATTGTAATACACCAATACCCTCGAGTCCCTTAGTCGCCTCTTACGACACCCGTGGGAAGGATGTGGGGTGATGCTATTCTAAGCCGGCATCACACGGCAAATATCATAATACAAAATAAGCATCTCTTATTTTCTTCAAGTGAATCAGAACATTTTAAACATCCATTTTAATAAAAACCGGACAGGAAATATTACTTACGTAAGCGGACTTACTCGCTTATGAAATTTAATCATTATATTTGTTTGCGCATAAAATTAAACCCATATTTTCTATGAGGCGAGCTTGCGATGTAATTTTAGTAGAACAAACGAGATAACATTGGAGGTAACAGGCACATATATTGTTCCTCGTAGCGAAACCCACATTTGCACAAATAATAAATAATACACATACTAGCACGTACCAGTGTTAGTGTGGAGTAACCGCATAGTCCAGTGTATTAAACATTGCAGCTTGCATTAAAGCATATTTTCGCTGTTGCTGGAAAATGTGTATTGTGTACGGAAGTAACACAATTAGTGAAACTCTTGTTCGTCACTATATAGTATAAAATAGTTGCGTTTTGCGTCTATATGTATGTATGTTTGCTTAAACCTTTAAAACTACACAACGGATTTTGATGCAGTTTTTTTAATAGATAGAATGATTAAAGATGTTTTAATAGATGGAATGATATAATACTTGCCGGAAAATAATCTGATTCCCACGGGAAAATGCGTTACAGCGGGCGCAGCCAGTAGGCAGGCTGCTAGTTAGAAATGAATGGCCTAGCAACAATTGTCTGGGCACTTTCTGATATTTCTACAAACTTACAGCAAAAAAGCCTAAAAGCCTATCTTTTTGTTATCTTCAAATTAATATACCTAGTCGTCTTTTTTAGTCGAAGAGGTAATAATCTGATATTCTTTCTTCAAAACTCTTATTCTTTTAGAAATGTCACTACGGTACAGCTCTTGAGTCCTTGAATCACTCAACGTTGAACACAATTTATTTACTTACCGCACCACTTCTATGCGGCATCTTGTTAGTTTTTTCCTTTGCCTTTATTTTTATTTCAAAGTGTTCTTCAGGAAAAATATATTTTTCGCAAATAAACGCTTCCAGACTTGCCATTTCCTTTTTTTGTAACGCCTGTAATGTGCCAAAGGATTTTTGCGTTTGTCACTCACGGCACAACCGTTATACACAATATTTTTTATTTCTATTACTAATGTAGCCCATACAGCCGCAAAGATTAAGTGGGATTGGGCCGGTCATGTCTGCCGCATTCCAAACAATTTATGGGCTTATACCACCACCAACTGGAAGCCAAGAACCGACAGACGTCGTCGCGGGCGGCCCAGACGCAGATGGCGAGACGAATTGGACGGGTTTTCTAAGAATTGGCATGAGGAGGCACAGTATCGAGATCAGTGGAAAAAAGGGAGGGAGGCCTTTGCCCAGCAGTGGGATCCCGATGGCTAGATAAGATAAGATAAGATTACTAAGTATTATTCTGTCGTATTTTCATAAGGCTGTATTTTTGTATTCTACAAAAGGATACATTATTTATATACTAAATAGCGATATAGAACTTATTTCATCTGTAATTTAAATTACTTTCAAGTGGCTATTATAAAAAAATCTATTATGACCGGACAATTAATTTTCGTCGTATGATTTTCAATTGCGTCTTTACCTTTTTCCTTCATAGTTTCAAAGAGAACTAAACTCTAACGACATTTTCCACAAGAGTATAGAAACTTGTTCGTCCAAAGTTGCCCAGTACACTTCATTCACTTGGATAGTGTCACGACCAGCGTAACTTGACCTTCAAGCTCGATACATGCACCTACAGGCGCATAGTGATAGTTACGCTGGTCGCTACGCCATCTGACGGAAAACTAACTCGCTTCTAACTGTTGTTCCGGAAGTTTCTTCGATACTGCTATAAGTCACTTGCCAGCCTGTTAAGGGTTATTGATTTGGTCAACTGCCTCTGCGGTGCAGTGGTCTGTGCCGTGGACATCTGGGTTGGTCGTTGGTTTGATTCCCGGGATATATGATATTCATATTTCTTAAAGCTAAAATAAGCTTCCAAGCTTATTCTGCGTATGGAAGTGCATGTTATTAAATCTTCAGTCACAGCTATCTATTTTTCATAAATCTTCCAGATGGTTACTAGGTTATAGTTTTCAATGTATAGAAACGTAGTGGTACCTATACTTTACCATTTTCAGAAGTGAACATTTTTATAGTTTGTCTTTTTATGTGTTGTCATTTTTCAATATTTTCAAGTTGTCATTTTTCTTCTTTGATTTTGGACGTTATTATGCCGAGTCATTTTTTATTTAAGACATCAGTCGCATAACTTGTTCAAGCTCTAACATCATGATTGTATCTCTACTCGGATAAAACTTATAGTTATAAATAACTTTCCAGACTGTAAGGGTTATTGATTTATTCGTGAATATCGTGGTATCGGTTTACCGGAAACTTTGATAGCGGTAAATGTTAGTATCAGTAACGTAACTTTGAAACTTGGGTGTGGGTGGGACCGAAACAAATAAGTAAATATAGATATTTTTCATGCATTATTATAGTGGGTCTGGATAAAACAAAACTATTGCTGTAAAGCAAGAAGCATAGTCTTAATATTTCGGTATAACGTATTGTTTATCATAGAGTTTTCTTGCAGTTCTTAAGTCGTTTTCCGTGTTTCTATGTCTGTCATGAACATCAATTCATCGGGTAGTTGGGCGACTCGGTGGCCCACACGAAAAGAAGAAAGTAAAGCTAACGCTCTTACATACGTTCACAACCTTATCAGAATCTTGCTATTTTTAGAAGGCGGTTGAAAAATTCTGACGCTAGGGTGACGGTAGCCTGAACAAAAAGGAAAACACTGCAACATATTTGAATTAATAGAGTGATTTAAAACGGAAATTTAAATGTATGTATGACACATGCCGGGAAAACGTTTTTAGTAATAATATAAGGTGAATTTTCTCACAGACTTTCGCTGCTTTTTCTTTTTGTGTCAGACACTAGGTCGTCCAACGACCCAATCTCGTTTTTCGTGTAGGATACCGAGTCGACCCAATGAACCCGAGGGATCATAAAAACCCCTTCGATCTATTGGCTCACCTTTATTTCTTAGGAAAACTATCCGTACTTCATTCTCGTTGTCGGCAGGTAAAAATTATTGGCATAGTTGACCAGTTCCATGAATAAAACTTCCTATTACCCTCAGTATTCCGAAGTGAGGACGGACGCAGTGGACTGAAAAGTTATGGCCCACTAAATGGCCCAAGACAAGCCCAAAGGGAGCCCCAAAGGACTGCCAAAGGCGTAGATATCGGCACTTACTTTGATTGTTATCAAGCTGCGGCTGACACACGCTTTTTGGATGAATTAATTCGCGTAGTTTCCTACTAGAACAGCACATTTTTCGGCGATAGCCAGAAACTTCCGTATTGCTTTCTATATTGGTTCACTGACACATTGTGAGTTTAACGCGCAGAAAACTTTCAAGCGTCTCGATGTGCTTGCTGATCACATTGAATGAAAAATTGCTAACAAACATGCTTTGACGTTGAGTTGTGAAACGATTATATCTATTCACGCATATTTTATTGATTTTTGACGTAACAATATGATGGTTCAACATCAAATTTTGCCTGTCTGGAATTGATCCAAGGAGTCTTTGAATCATAGGTACGAGTATTAGCCTAACCACCTTAACTAAATACTACTAAATACTACTACTATGACAGCTCACTGCAGAACATGGGAATCCCCATATACAGGGGGCAAGCGGATTGGCTAGGGCAGTACATGATGTTGCAGTCATGGGGTCGTTTCTCCACATTCCTTGAATGAACTATTTCTTAGTCGGTTTTTATGACACACTCGGTAATAGGCCTTCGTTGATGCTATCCTGAACCAGCATCACAACCAACTACACCGTAGGAGAGTTCCCCACATCATAATCGCATATTTCATTCCCATCGCCGCCACCTGTGCTTGCACTGCGCTCGCCAAGCTCGTCAATCACGCGACTGACGACCGTAAACCTATGAATAAATAAAGGTCATTATAGCGTGCAGATTAGGCGGGATTTTGACCGATTGATGTGTCGGTTTTTGATTTATGAAGTCAATAGATAAATATTTTGATTTGAAAACACGAAAAACCTACCTGGGCCAAATTCGCGGACGTTTTAAAGAAAGGTCAGCACAGAAGTACCTTAAAACGACGAGCGTGCATGAAAAGACTGAGATATTATTATGTAGAAGAAGCGAAAGAAGAATGCCGAAGCATGAATGAATGAAAAAAGAGTGGATCATAGTAAATGAAAGGAATAGTCTCTGCCTACCCCAACGGGAAAGAGGCGTGATTTATGTATCTATGTACAGATTTAAAGTGAGAAATAAATATACAATCTAGTTTAGAATCTACATTCGCCTACACGGAAAATCCTGAAGCGGAAACTTACATGGGAACTTATTTTCGAGTAGTATAGAATAAGAAAAATGTACTAGAATAAGGGAATACCCTGTGTGGAGTCGTTCAGCCCATGCAAAGCTAGTGGATACAGCCTTAAATGACTTGCCGGATCATAACTGGTTGCTTGAAACCGACCCCGGTTAGCCAGCTATACCCACTGGCAGGTATAGCGCCCCCAGCTGTTCGCAGGACTGTGGCTAGCTCCCTTGAAAGAGCAAAGATGGAGTCAGATGCACGGCACCCTTTACACAACCACATCCCAGTGCCACAACGGCTGAAAAGTCGCAATAATTTTGTAAAGTGCGTGTCTTCTCTTTGCATCGACCCCAAACAAGCGAGGTGCAAACTTTGGCAGGAAAAGGTAACCCTACCAGCTCCTTTCGTCCCTATCGCTGAAAGCTTGCCGCCTGGTCATGGATTACCTTGGCCAGTTTGGAAGTCCCTGAATAGACTTCGGACCCAAACTGGCCGGAGCAAGGAAAACATGGCCAAGTGGGGCTTCTTGGAGGGTGCCGACGTAAGCTGTTTGTGTGGTGCATTCCAAACGATACACCACCTAATATCGTGTCCGGCGTGCCCCAACACTTGCACGAAGGACGATCTTATGACAGCGTCTGCTAGCGCTGTTAATGTGGCCAAGTTCTGGGCTACGACGGTGTAGTGTCTGCCATCGACACGCTAAGAAGAAGAATACGGGAAAGGGTGGACATCTCGAAACCGATTCGCTGTACGAAATTTTGTTGCACTTGACAATGAAAGCTTATAAAATCCTGTACGTGTTTGGTCTTGGCACTTTTAACCGGTTTATACTCGTTTTCTTTAGACCTTTTATCATCCAAATGTAGACGGGTTGAGTCCACTTAATGCCGGCATCACACGAAAATCATAGCAAAACATGACATAAGGTCCTATTTTTCTTTGATTACTAGGAAAATGGACCTTATATCATAGCATTTGCTGCAAGGACACAAAAGTCACAGGGATCATCCTACATTTTACAGACTATAGTTCCCAAATTCCCACCAACATTTTCTTACTCATTCGCTAGAAAACATTAGTCTTATGACGTTGCAGGATTTGCCTAAACCTAATACCAACGTATGTCTGTGCGCAATAAGCGTGAAATCACGTAATAGTAATAGTTTGGGGAAAGTGTTACCCTAAGTACCCGTTTAAAGGATCAAGCTATAGTGGTTTTTAGAGATAAGAGTACATAAAACCAGTTTAGGGAGAAATTTTAGTTGTGGGCTAAAAACTACACACAAACTTTATATTATAGTAGTAAAATTCTGCCTTACCTTACCTACCTTTTCGTGATTGAATTGTGATACTCTGGAGAATTATGTAAAAGATATCGGAAATTTCGCAACTACCGGTAAATTATTTCCGTAAAAAATTACTACATAGAGTAACATTTTTTTTCACGATTTAGGTACTTGACATCACATCGGCATAAAACAGTCTTCTGCTGGACGTAAGCCTCCCCGAATCCACATAAAACGTGCTGTGTGATGCTGGTTTAGAATAGCATCACCTTTATTCTGCCCGTGTGTCTTTAAAAGCGACTAAATGTTAACTGTGCAGGGAATGGGCAGCACGATTATCTGTGAATGCAACATCTTGTACTGCGCTCGCCAATCCGCCTGCCTGTGGCAATACCCCCCTGGGAAAGATCCATGTCCAGCAGTGGACCTAGCACCTGTTAAGGTATAACACGGGACTTCATAAAACATTTACCATCTTAAGTAACAGTTCTAGCAGCTTGTAGTAAGCTCTACATTTTCTCCCTATCCACTCGCGTAGGGGATTATGTCGTAAAGATAAGCAAAGAGCGTACGCTGCTGCAGCGAAACAGCAAGCGCAAGTTTATATGTACAGGATGTGGGAAAAGATGCAAAACTATATATTGCTATGTATAGAGAAATCAGAAGACGCATCACAAAGGTGTTCCTTTCGTTTGAAGCCATTTAGCTACAACCTCACTATGACCACAGATTAATAATAAGACTCTATGACAGTGGCGCTGCACCTATGGTTCATACCCCCCCCCCCACGCGCCCCGCACGCCCTCGCTTAGTATTCTTTTGTTTTGCGCCGTCTGTTCTAGTACATTATCACTTCAATGGTGACTATTAAACTACATCAACAGTCACTGTGTTCTACCTCTTTTATGGGATTCTCTATATACTCAAAATGCTTGGCAGACAGGACAGGCAACAAATGTAGTGAAACTATATTGTATATTGCATGAATGACTTCACATTTAAAAAGTGGGCCATGCATTTTTTCTCTATTTGCAATCCGATCAATTTATTATTGGTCGTCTCATTTCATTTTCCAGCTCTTTTTTAAAAGTTGCTCGCAATCATAAGGGTCACCAAGATAAAAGGGAGTTAGTTGCGTTTAGGCAAATAAGTACTCACCCCGTAGTAGGAGTATAGAATGAAGAATAGTTTGAAAAGCGCCGCGCCACGTAAGCTCGCCATAACCATAATTTGCCCTCATAACGCGTGGCCTTGACCGATTTCATGTTTGTAGTTGTGTTGTAGTTAAAGTAACTTTTTTTATATATTCACCAATCGATAGATATGTGAGTAGTTTTTTTTTAAACTGCGTCACAACTAAAAATACAGAACAGACAGGAGAAAAAAAAATCAAAAAATCTTCATGGCAGTTGGCAGGCAGACGGCGGAAAGGCGG
The DNA here is from genome assembly GCA_029255805.1 of Keiferia lycopersicella. NCBI lineage: Eukaryota > Metazoa > Arthropoda > Insecta > Lepidoptera > Gelechiidae > Keiferia > Keiferia lycopersicella. Next base: position 13,370,166 of record JARACZ010000011.1, on the reverse strand, counting down.
AAAAAGCCTTTGGTTTATACTATGTAGTGATATATTCTATCTTAGATTTACCACGCACCAAACCCATACACCTACTTTTCAAGCAAACACCAATAAGTAGGTATGCTTGTAGGCATCCTTTTTACACGGCAAATAGAAAGAGCTCGCGTGTTACTCTATCGATTTCCATAAAGTATGGAAATGTCGTTCCAGTTCTTTCTTAGGCCAGGATCACGCTGAAGAAAATGTTCCTTTGCTAGACTTGTATTAAAACGAGTATTGAAGGGTATCGATTACAATTTGTAAGGAGCGGCGACGTCTTGAATGAAATATTTCTCTTCCACTGATAATATAACAAAAATATTTTCAGGGTGTAATTTTACAAAACTGAACACCTTTCGTCAGGAATATTTTTCCGAAAAAATGTTGTTGTTGTTGTTGTTGTTGAAATACAAAATGTACCAGCCGATCGAGTTACTTTGTGTGGAATGCCCATATGATTTTATATTTCGAAAAAAATTGTTGAAAACACTTTAAAATTGTCCATCCAGCCAGACAGGCAACTCACTAGTCCCATTTCGTTTGATACGGTTAATTATTGAACAGATATGATGTACCGGGGGTTTCTAGCTTGTATTTGATTTCGAGCGACAATTTATTGAACTAGCTGCTGGCCTATCATCGATGCGAAATGAATACCTTATCACTGCAAGAAGATACCTTATGAAGACACATGCAGAGATAAAAAGAGAAAGAAAATATTTTTCTTATTAACCCTTAAGGAGGCTACATCTAGCAATTTGCATAGGCGTTTTTATTAAAATTGTTATTGTTATTACAAGACAAAAGTGATAATAATTAGTCACTGTTTCCACACACGTTTTTAGCGTACTTTGTACGAAGCCGTGTGATGCCGGCTTAGAATAGCATCACCCCACATCCTTCCCGCGGGTGTCGTAAGAGGCGACTAAGAGACTCGAGGGTATTGGTGTATTACAATTTTTAGGCGAAAGGCTGACAACCTGTCACTATGGTGATACACATGTTTTCTGAAACACCCTTTCAAAACAATACTCAAAAATGTCAGACGTGGCGATAGCGACCATATTCTTATGGCTGTTAAAGCTCTGCCTACCCCGCAAGGGATAAAGGCGTGATATATGTATGTATGTATGTTGTACGAAGCTAAGCACATTAATTGACAAAGTTTTCCACAACACGCCATAAATATTCAGAATTTCAAGTATGTTCCAAGTTGGATCGAAAAATAATTGTTTAATGAGGAAAACAAGTTAATGCGATGAGATAATGGAAAATGTTGATGTCATTAAAAAAGAATTAGAAAGAAAAGTTATTTTCTAAGTTGAACCGGCTTTTCTTTAATGAAGTATTTGAAGAAAAAGAAAAAATGCTGTAAGTTTTAAGGGGTCAACCAGTCTATGAGACTGTATAGTTAATTTTTGATATGTTTGCTTTGATAATTGAAAAGTTAGGTAAGGTTTTAAATATTTTCTGGTGGCGTAGAATAATGATAGCTATACTTCATATACAAGGAGTTAATATTTTGAAGTAATACCAAAAAATACTTACTATAGCTGGTAATACTAAAGAACTTACAATAGGTAGCTACTTTCTCTAATAGCGCAATTAAATAAAAATATGCACATAGTACCAGTTACTTTTTAAGTTATCAAAGTTCTATACTGGTTTTCTATACAATTTATTATGGATTACCAGGTTTGGCTTATGAGGTATCACATTTTACACTGGTTTTTCACACAGTCACAATGAATCACTAGTTCAAGTTGATCCCCCAAACGCCGATTTACAAAATGTCCATCGCGGGATCTGGAACTTTCCATTGTCCTATTAACTGTCCTAACCCAATCTACCCGCACATTAGTATTCCATTTTCAAATCTAAGGGTTAACCGCGGTTTTAACGGTTGGGTAGCCGGAAAGATTGCGTCGTTGATGTGTTGAATTTCCTAGCAATTACCTATTAGGGTTCCTTTTTTTTGAACTATATGAGTGCAGAGTGATCTTTGATAATTTTTTTTTAAACCAGGTGGTGGTAAAATAAGTTAAATATATACATTTTCTAAATAGAAATAGGAAATAAAAAAACGTATTAATATTAGTATATATTAATTAATTACATTAATTATTTTGTTCAATTTAATAAATAATTAATAATATATATAAGCCTATTCAAACCTAATAATGTAACTATTGGTTAGGTTACATTATGTTAGTTTAGGTTAGGTTGGGTTTTATTTCAGAAAGCATTTTATACATTTCCCTAGAGCATATTAGAATTTAGGATTTAATGCAATACTTACACATCCTTCATGGCGTCGGAATGATTTATGTACCTGTAAAAGTTATAATTACAGCAATGAATGTATTGTATATAGTAAACAACCGCGACAGTTTAAAATTTAATGGCGTCGGAGTTATAATTTCTAGATTTAACACATTTTCAGTAACATTATATAAAACAAACATGTTAAGGTCACCCTATTCTGCTTGCACATTTAAAATTTACTGGGTAACATCCTTCGTTACAAGTCTTATTAAAAATAAATCCCCTTCGAAAACAGGCAATCTATTTTAAAGCACTATATAAGGGTAAACCACAGTAAAGCATAATACCTACACTAAATTTTAAACCATCGCTGTCGTTTACATTTACACTATTTGCTCCAATGTACCCCTGAATCATGACGCTTACGACAGTGTCAAAATATGGAGAACTACATAAAATTAATAAGTCGGATAAAATCCGTTAAAATTTTAACTATGAATAATAATATCTACACTTAAAAAACAGCGGTCACGTTCCGGTTACTTTATACTTACGATAACTTAGACATCGGTTCTTACACAAACCATGTCAGAAGCAGAAGCCGGTTTAAAATTTTTGACACCAGAGTTAATCCGGTCGTTCTTTGACAGCTACGTAAAGAAAAGTGTGAAATCATATTATTTAACGCCATGATACTTGCCATATAGAAAAATTTTTTTTTTATGCGGCGACGACACATCCTTTATAGGACTGACTGCGCGTGACTTGTTAGCTCAAAAGAAAGACTCCTAAAACTCAGTAAGGATACCAGATTCCCTAATGTTCCTTACATCTACTGTGGCTCTTTTTGCTTCCCGAATGTAGTTTTAAGTGAGGGAGCTAGAATTAATTACTTCCCTGCCAAACTTCTCTCCCGGCTTTTGTTTTACCACGGGAATATACTGGCTGCGAGACTTGGTTATTATTAAGCGATGTTGTCTCTGTGATTATCCCTCGAGAAGACTGGACTATAATGTTACACTGGACTATTTTTTACTTTACTGGATGGTAGTTAGAAATATTGAGTTACCAGTTAAAAAGGGAAATGATATTTTTACAACTTTATACTTATGCGAAAACTATTGGTTTTTTGCGTCATGAAATTGAATTCATGCCCCAAACATGTCAGAGGCCTGCTACTAGTACTAGGTTGTTGAAATACTCTGACACCGAAGTTCATCAGGCCGTTTATGGACTCGGTGTTCCACGCTATAGATGATCGAGTTAAATAAAAAAATATATATATAATGTACAAGGAAAAACTTAATGCAGTATGCCTACTAGAAAATAAGAATTGTATTCCTATTTTAACTTTCAATAACTCGATGAAATTTTCCATTTAAATATGAAAACTTATTATGAATATATGATTTTCTACTTCCGACGTATTGTTTTGATAAAGTGTCCAACTTTTCGATTTGTTTTCGTTTGCCTTTTCACTTTGAATGACGGTTTGGTTTAATTTAGATTTATTATTACTTCCTTCCTTCCTACGCATTTTGTTTTCATTACCCGACTGCATCAGAAGCGTGGTTATGTTTTCAGGAGTATGTGTGTATGTATGTCTATCTGTAGGTATATTATGATTATTTTGTTTCAGTTAGGTGTAGTTAGATTCGTCTCAGCAATGCGAGTGGCTAAAAAGTGTAAAAATATTATCTGTAAATATTATCTAAATCATCCCATGCAACTGTCAAACTTTATATTATGTTGAACGTAAGTCGAAAAATGAAGAAAAATATTTTAAAAAAAGTATATAAAGGTGTATAATTAAGGAGGTCCAAAATTTTTTTTCATATTCCTTTGGGAAAGTCGTTCAGTTTCATGTACTAGTTCGCCAATGAAAATTGTTTATATTTGATGTTTTTACATCCTGCATTTAAACGTAAATTCATTTTGAATTGAAGGAAGTTTAGCAGGGTTCATACGGTCATTAATGGAATAGCCCGCCAGTATATAAGTAGGTCTATGCAATATCCCACACTAGATGAAAGGGTGAGAATGTAGATCTTTCCATTTAAAAATGCTATTCCTTACATCTATTACCATGGGAATATTACCGATTCGACATCTATTACCGATCGCCGGCGTAAGACATGTTTACGCGTTCTTCAAACAAATAAACCGATATGTTAAATGAGCCAAACCGAGCCTACATTGTGATTCATTCTGGTGTAGGGGTTAAGATATAGGAGATTGTATGGGAATATTTTTGGGCTTCCGTAGATACATCACATCACATTCCTATCAGACTATACCAGTCCACTGCTGGTCGTAAACCTAATCCTATCTACCAAAGAGTATACAGTCAAATAGGAGAAAATGAGACTAGCGGGTAACTTGGGACATGGTCGACACCAGCATCTATGAACCAGCTATAAGCCTAATCACGTTATAACTGGTTGATAAATATAGAGTCCAAAGTTTTCAACCAGTTACAACGTTACAGCTGGTTTTAAATTAGAAGGTTTTACATTGTATAATGTAAAGTCGCTTCCCGCGTCTATATTATGTCATTAGATTAGATCTTCATAACTACACCAAGAATTCTGATGCAGTTTTTTTATAGATACGAGTATAATGCTTCGAGAGGAAGGTTTATATGTATAATACGGAAAAACACTAATTCCTATAGGAAAATGAGTTACAGCGGGTGCAATCGCTGGGCTGGCAGCTAGTGACTTACAACTTATACCACACCCAAGTCGTAAGGGCGCGTTCACCGTCCTAATGTTTTATTCACCAGCCCTCGACAGCGCCTACCTCGCGCTATCACCGTGATTATGTTTAATTACATTGCGAACAAACTGCTTATCGTCTATTTCGTATGTTTGGATTTGTTGGAAGAAAAGTAATACAGTTTATTAAATGTCAACAAAAATTAAAAAAAAAAAAAACAAAATGGTCAACTTAAAAACTACTTAAAATTAACCTATTCAAACAGACGGCCTCTTAACGATCCGGGTGCAAAGGTGCCCATAACACTCGCAGCGTTACCACGCTGGATTGCTATGGCCAACCTTTGCACCAAGAAAGAGCCGGCCCGGGGGTCACCACCTCTATCCCGGATTCTACTACCCAGTTCACCCACAGTTCAGTCGTTTCCACAGAAAAAGGAATAAAGTGATAATTTGTTAAAAGAAGGAAGTAAAGTAGGTATGACCCAAGATGGCCGGTCGAGTAAGCGGATTCGGATTCGAGTGGAAACCACGCCTCGGCAAGCGTACCGTAGGACGCCCGCCAGCCAGATAGACCGATGACTTAAAGAGAGCGGCTGGTAGCGACTGGATGGTGAAAGCGTGAGATCGTTCATTGTGAAGTACCCTGGGGCAGGCCTATGTCCAGCAGTGGACTGCTATAGGCTGATGTGGTGATGACTAGGTAGTACATACATACACACATGCCGCCTATATTCATTGCGGGGTAGGCAGAGCCCTTAAGCCCGTAGTAATGCGGTCACAATTGCCACTTCACACGTTGCAGATGATTCGTGTATCACTGTAGTGACAGGTTGTCGGCTTGCCACCTGAAGTTGTAATATACATGAAGCCCTCGAGAGTCGCCTTACGACACCCATGGGAAAGAAATGGGGTGATGCTATTGTAAACCGGCATCACTCGGCTTCTAAAATTGATAGTAAATATTGTAAATAAGTGTCAAGCCACACCTGTGTTCACCGCGATGAAATGTTTTCGTCGTAAAGTTGACAGAATTATTTAGGTTAATACGTGCTGGGGGAAACGCTGTGTCGAATCATAAACCAATACATGTACCTACCTATCTACAATCTACTTACTTTTTAGTATAAAGATCTGTCTGTCATGTAGCAACTATACCTATACATAGTTCAATAGTGTTGTCACTGTCGTTTACGTTGACGACCGATGTGGCGCAGTGGTAGTGCGATTGCCTTTGACACAGAAGGTTCCGGGTTCGATTTTCGGAGGGTCACTCACAAAGTTGATATTTATCACTTTGTGAATTTGTTCCCAGTCTGGTTAGGACATTTGCGGGCTGCACCACCCGATTGTCCGTAAGAAAGATGGTTCCGTGTTTCGGACGACACGTTAAGCCGTAGGTCCCGGTTGCTGTCTATGATTGCTTATACGGCGGCGGTCTTTACTCGACCATGTCAGAAGCGCTTTCTACTTGTTAGAAGGCGGTTGAAAAATTCTGACACTAGGGTTCATTGGGTCGATGGACGACTCGATGTCCTGCATGAAGAGAAGACTGTCGTTTTGCTACTTTGTGTTCGTTACCATAGCAACAGCTCGTACCCTAGTAAGCCGTACCCTAAACTTTACCCTCAAAGTTAAAGACTATACAAGACTCCTCATCAAACCTAATGATTACAAAGATAAATTATTTACGTACGCAACATAATGCCTAGCGTGTCATTACTCAAGTTTAGTACGCGTACCGACCACAAGATGGCACGAGCTTAGCGAGGGTCATTCCCTTCGGAATTACTCCTAAAGTAGCAGTTTATAGCAATTAATTTCTAAGTACCTACCTTCCACCCTTTGAGCAAAGCGAGCAGAATTTATGAACTACCGTCAGATTGGAAGCTGTTTTCGAATTAAATTAAATGAGAGTTGTTTATGAATAAATTCTGCCATTTCGAATGGCAGTTGAATTAAAATTTCTCTTATTAAAGCTATCCATCTATGAAAAAATTAGATTATCAAAATAAACGGAAGTTTGACGGTTAGCGATCTAGCGCCGCGCCGCCATTTTTGTAACTAACTCTCAAAAATTAATGTTTGATTCAATTAAGCGCTTGTTTTAATACGAGCACATCAATTAATTTCTTTGCTGCAGCAGCGTATCTTATTAAGAGAAAACAATCACTTGACGGATCTTAATAAGCGCTTGACAGATCTGAATAAGATGCACACTCCAAAATTAAAGTTCCCATCCATAGAGGCCTGCTGAAAAATAATATTAGAATTTTATTGCGTTCCGTTCTATATAACTTTGACAGTTCCATCTTTTACCCCTGTCGCCTTAATAGTTTCTCGTTGATTGTTGGTGGAGTAATTGCCATACTTCCATTATTTCTGCTACTGACTTGACTTCCTTATCAGCACTACATTTACTTTGATCCGAGCTATGTAATTAATAATTTTAAATAAAAATGGTTTCGGAGACACTGATTACGGAAAGAGAAAGTAAGTAAGTTAATTACTTTTTTTCTCATTCAAGATACAAACCACCGAAAAGCTTACACTGAAAGTGCGCAACGGCGCCTTAACCTTTTTGCTGAAAACGATCTCTACCAGACAACTTGAGGCGAGTGGACGCATTAGCAATCTGCATCTGCTGGTATGCCAAGGCGACAAGGCAAGGTGATGCCGTCCCCTTCACGATAAGTTTACCCCATTTAATGTGCGCGAACCACAAAGCAGTTTAGCGCAATTTAATTTCTGAGTGCCAGCCCTTTAAGCCACGTTCACAATTTATGAACTACCGCCAAATTGGAAACGCAGGCTCTTACAACTTTACCAAAGCGTTAAGTAGTGCTGGAATAAATGCCATAGCATTTCCAGCACTTCGTGGAAAATGATTTCCGAGGAACTACCATTTTTGATTCGCGAATTACTTTGGAATTCTTTGAATTGTTGCGCTGCAACGACCCAGAAAGTAATTATAATTACTACTTTCGCTTTTAATTTACTAAAATGAAACTACGCAAGTACCTACGTCATCATTTTTCTTGCCTTATCCTGTTTCTCTGTCAGGGTCGGCTACTTAGCCTAGGGGATCTGATGTGGAACCAACTTTTTCCACAGTACGAATGCCATCCTGACCTCTGCAACCCGAAAGTCTAAACTGGCCCGAATCCTAGGTTTAGTCACATTCATAATTATCATCTGAATTCAAATTTTATTTGAATGTGGGTTTCATCACGATGTTTTAGGCAAGTACCTTCTTAACGTTTCAAAATGTATGTAACCCTTTTATGAATAGGTTTTCTATGCAAAATAGTCAAGGGTATGGGTAGAATGTTTTCATTACCTTCAGGTACCTAGATTGTTATTTGAAGATAAAGGTGCTAGAGAATGTTAGCAAATTGTTATTGTATTTTCAAATGGACTTTGTGTTTTAGCTAAATACCAGGCTCAAAAAGTAATAACAATTTTTGTAACTAAAATGTACTGTGCAAAATAAACGTTAGTTTCTTAAGATTTCTTCATTTGGATCTGCAAAACAGTACTTAATGTAAAACTAACTAACTAACTAACTAAAAGTTCAATATCTCACTTTGTGACATTCTTTTCAGTCTGGTTAGGACATCCATCGCAGACTGAACCACCTGGTTGTCCGTAAGAAAGATGGTTTCATGTTCGGCCGTAGGTCCCGGTTGCTGTCTATGATAACTTAGATGGCGGTCGTATTTCTACCATGTCAGAGACCGGCTACTAGGTAGTAGGCTGTTGAAAATTCTGACACCAGGGTTCATCTGGTCATTGGACGGCTCGGTGTCACACACGAAGAGAAAAAAAACGAAAACTTCTCATAGGTAAATTAAAAACTTTTTACGTATAATACGGAGTTCCATCAAGGAATTACAACACGAAGTATTAAATACTTTTTTATTTTTTTACCTCAGTCCTCTGAAAACACGTTTTCCTTGAAAAAGCACTCAACCGTCTCAATCTGATGACCGAATGGTTGAAAGAACGACATTTCAGTACAAATACGGTGCACCGGGTTTTATTGCGGCAGATAAAAGGTTTTTAGATACTTTACTTTGCACTTTACACTGTATTCCTCTGTAGTTATAGAAACCTGGAGAAATCTTTGAAAGCGTGAAGTTTTACTGCTTTTTTAAAATACCGGGAGTGCAAATAGGTTAGGTATAAAATTAAATTCACAACTTAACAATGCTCTAATAGACGATATACATTTTTACCGGGCCAAAAAAAGTACTTTATATTGACTATAACGGCCCAAGGCTAACATCATTGTCCTTGTCTTATCGTGTTCTCTGTCGGGGTCGTCTACCTAACCTAAGAGATTTGACGTAGAGCCAAGTTTTTACACAGAGTGACTGCCATCTGACTTCTGCAACCCTAATATAAGGCTAACATTAGTTTATATTTATAATTTAGGCTGCTATCACACTTAACGCACAACGCATCGCAAAAATAACGATGCCTAACGTACGCGTCTGTCAGATACATACTAAAACCTGCTGTTGACGCCGAGTTTAGGTTTGGCGTTATATAAAACTCGTACGAGACTGGTACATTACTACCACACCCTACTTTAGAACAAAGACAAAGAGTGTCAAAATTACAAAGACCTATAAATTAGGGCTGATCTCAATTCTCTTGGCGTCAAGTATTGTGAGACCGTCTTTTGTTTTAGGGGTCTCAACAAGGGCCGTTAGCGGCCGATGATTATCGTTTCTCTGTTCGCTCTGACGGCTACACAATTTATCTCAGTCGATTAGTGTTGCCAGCTTATAGGTCGCTTAAATATTTCTTAAGAAAGGGATGTTTGTTATTTTCTACACACATTATATTACATTTATGTTATTGTCTATTGTTAACTTAAAGGTAAGCAATTGCCTTGCCTTATCCCGTTCTCTGTCGGGGTCGGCTACCTAACCTAGGGGATTTGACGTGGAACCAAGTTTTTACACAGAGCGAATTCCATTTGACCTTTTAAAGTATTATTATATTTTCTTACTCAATGATTTCATCTAACCAATTTTGGTAACACAAAATCGAAGCATTAGAGATTAGTTCTACTTTTCCTTCATTTATTCGCCTCAGTAGTAGTAAATATGAGTTATCCTCTGAATTTATAACAATGTTTTTTTAACCATCTTATTTTCAGACAATCTTTTCATAACATATTTTGAAGATATTTACCAGTTCTCCAAAACTGGTGGTATCTTTTTACCCTGGCAACACTGCCAATATTTTCCAGAAGCTACTATCAACAAGTGTCGGGACTTTGGGACATAAATATATCTTCCCGCAGCAACCCTAATCCGCTGATACGGATGGTGGGGTGGCCACCCGAAAACATCCTGTTATTGTTAATTTTATGGTTTGGATCTATGGAATGGAATATACGAAGAAAATTTGGAAAATGTCTCGATTTCGCAACCGTTTATTTTTTCAAATAGTTCGTGAGAACCGAGTGGAAATTAAAAGATAAAAGATAATGATATTTTATTTGTTAAAACATGAGTAATAATATACAGTTGTTGGTGTGAAATCAATCACAGTTCTCCATGTTTTGCCTTCCAGCATACAAATTACAATTACAAATTACTATATGTCCTAAATTTAAACAATAGTGTGTACAAAATTGTGTCCTAGTTTTCAAATAATCTTACAGTATATTACTGTGGGATTTTCAATTATTCAAACCATGTTCCCACAGTGACATCCGCCCAGACGTTTGAGCTATAGTCCGTAAAAAATAATTTACGTGTTGCTTGGGCCGAGGATATAAAACAGAAAACCTGCGTGTGTTCCTATAATAACTTTTTTCTAGCTCTGAGATATGGGTTTACATTTACACATTCAAAGAGGTCACTGAACTTATAGTTATAGTTATAACTGGAGAGTCTCAAAGCTGTTGAACTCCTACAGAATGTAAGTACATTCCCTTATGATTATGAGATGCTCTTGCTAGCTAGCCTACGAGGGTTTATTTTTTGTTTTTATATGTATTTTTTATCAATCGAGCCATAGAAAAGAGCAAAAATGCCTTGATAGCAACTTATTTGTATAATTGAAATATCTAATTTATTTCTTGTCCGATAAATCCAATCACACTATAATTATCAAGATGAGAAAGTTTGCTTTCACAGCTGTTAGGATTCTTATAAACATCAATCTCATTTTTTACTAATCGCTCGTACAAAGTTATAAATTTTACCACGCGACAGAGAATCTAAATCTTTCAGCCATACAAAAGACATCCATGGCCGAATCCCAGAGATATCTCAACCAAACACTCATATTCCGGCTACCCGGTTTAGTCCAGTGAACTTAAAAATAAAAAATCGAGCAGGTTACAATAACTCTCAACACTCAATATTTTAGCTACACAAAAGTAAGATATCAAAAATATTACAGTAATTCTCTACGCTTTATTTTCCGCCATAAAAACATCGCATCGTCATCATATCAGCCTATAAATACCCACTGCTGGACGAAGGCCTCCAAAAAATACACGTGTAAAAAATCTCAGGGCGCTCGAGGGCTGTAGAAGTTGAGATTAGTCCTGACAAATAAAACATTGTACACGGGCTTCTCCGTTAAAAAAATAATGTGCTAATAAAATAAATAAATAAAAAATGTACATGAGGCAATAAGTATCCAATAATAAAAAAAACAAAAACATACATCATTGTTTGTAAATTTCTAACGTGCATCGTTCTTCATTTAGTCCTAGTTTAGTTCTAATATTTTATTTTACGAAAGAAACATTATTACAAAAACACGTTATAAATAAAAAATACAAATTGAATCCTCTATTCACCGGACTATATTCCCGGTTGTCCACTAATCCGCTTCAACGAATGGAAAATTCACGTTTGCCCAAATATAATGCGTGGAGAGTGAAAAATTAAGTAGTGTCGGCTTTGGGGTCGCTTTTTCTCTTTCTCGTATACGAATCTGGTTTAGATATGGGCCGGGATTATCTACCAAGCACTTTTGGCTGTTGGAATATATTATTTAAGTAGGATTTGCCTGTTTTTGATCTTCAAATGATCATAATGTTTAGACCGAGTGCCTCGGTTGGCGATATTATGGCGATGTCTTTAGATTTGTCTTCAATGCTGGGAGAAGCGTGCTGGGGATAGCGATGAATGGCGAAAGCATAATATATAAGCTGCAAAAATATTAGCTGTAAATACTTTTTTTTTCATATTTCGACCTATGTTCTTTGGGGAAAGTTGTTCAGTTTTATGGGCTGATTCACCCCTTAAAATATTTGCAGCTAATATTTTTACACCCTATATTTGATGGTCGTATGATACCTGGTTTTCTGATCTCACAGACAAAAGCCAAAAACGACACTACACATGCGTGTGCCGGTCTCTAATTCCGCCTTTACCTACGTGTAGAGCGTGCGGTAAGTTATGCAGCGCCCGCATCGGCTCATAATATAGACATGAAAAGTCTTGCATCAGACACTGATTAAATTATCTGTGACAGCATAATAATATGTCTCATATTATGAGGGCAATAAATTTTGATTTAAATTTAACCGGCTATGGTTATACTAAAATTTCTTAATTTCAGAACGGTTTATTTTAAATGCAAATATTTGCAATTACCGCAGCTGGGCTTTTTAAATAGGTAATTATTACTGGTACTACTTGTAAAAGTCACGAAAACATAATCATGTTTGAAATACTGCGCCTTTTACGACACTGGTCTAGCCTGATAGCAGGCTTTTTATAATATTCCATCCTTATCTAATTTGCTCTTATAATACTCTAGATCAAGAAGAATATTCCTTTAACCAATATAAAAGTCAGCAAGTCAGTACCATCCATTATGATAACCGTAGGAAAATGTCGACACTTCATAAAAACTCGTCGAAGAAAACTGGAAGCCTTCCATAATAACCTGTCTTACTTTTATTAATTTTATCCTTTTTCCCATTTTGCTAGATCATCAATCTATCTCTTAACTCTTGTTTTAACTCTTTGACTGATGTATGAATTCCTTGGTGTCCATAGGTAAAAATTTCTGCTGACCCGACTTAGGAATCATCCATGTAAAAAGCAAAAACCATACACTTGATAAACACTCTTCCTGGGAAGTCAAACGGAAGTTTTTAGATTATTTTTCTGACGTTAGCGAAATCAATAAACCCTTTTTTGAAGGCAACAGAGTTTTTATTTTGGTAAAATGTCACTATTTTTTTAACCGGAAAAGTTTATTTTATAAGTATGTAGCAAAACTGCTACGAAATTGCTACAGTGCTACGTAGCTACGCCGTAGCAGGCTACGTGTTAAGTTATCCGGGATAAAAAGTTTCAATCGAGTTGGTGCGTCACAAGAAAAATTGTCAAAGTTGCCTCTGCGACAATATTGAGGGAAATCGGTGAATCCTCTCTCGTTATAACAGTATTTCGATGCGAATAGCGGTTTTAGGGATATTTTGTAACGGGTTTTTATGAAACTTTATGCCGTTGATCTTTTTGTTGGAAAAAGAGGCTTTTGTGTTATTGATATTCTTATAACTACTGTAGGTATAAACTTAGCTAGGTACTACATAAAAAATTGGAAACGTGACTTCAAGTTAGTTCAACTTTGATACAGTATCCCGCCAGGGATAAAGGCGTGATATGTGTGTGTATGTATTATCTGAGAAATAGGTTCTTAGAATTTAAAGCCAAATTCCTTTATTTCTTATTAGTTTTTCGCACTATGGTAGATTTCACGTGGGAATGAGATGTTTTCACACGACTGGCAAGACGTGTATATGATGGGCGTAAGACTCACTATAACTTGGTTCTCTGGTCTCGACAACAAAAGGTAAAAACTACACCAAAACATGCATGTGCCGGTCTCTAATTCCACTTTTACCTTTTACCTTTTTTGTAGTGTGTGCGAAACGTCATGCCGCTCCCGCATCGGCTTAAAAAAACACCGAAAAGTCTTGCCTCAGACACTGGTGAAATCGTCTGTCGCAGAAGTATGAGGCCAATGATGATGTTAGATCATAAACCAAGCATATTCGCCAGAAATTCTCTGTATTGTCCACAAACAGTGCAGTAATGTCCGTCGTATAGACCAACACTGGTAATATAGACCAACTTTATGACTCTAATCAGGTTAGTGTTGTATGCGAAATATTATCTAGCCAGGTCATTATGGGGCTTACTAAGCGTGTCATATTTGCTCGTAAATCCTTAGACGGTCCTTTTTACGTATAGTTTTATGATGTAGGTAAGATAGTTTTGAGAAAGTCATACTATGTTTATGCTACATTGTAGATAATCAACGCAACGTGGAATGTTGACATGTGAAAGCAGATTTATATTATCATCAAAAATTATAATAAAATAATTATCATAAAAAAATTTAGAAAAAAGATAAATGAAGAAACGTTTAAACACATAAACATAAAATAAAAAATACTAAAGTATTCTCTTCCTTTGTCCACAGTTGGGGGAAGGGGTGGAGCTGACGCTGGGCGAGCTGCGCGCGATGGCTCTCCGCCAGCAGCAGCAGATCGACACCCAGCACCAGCTGCTGTGCGCCAAGGAGCAGCGGCTGCGGTTTCTCAAGCAGCAGGAGGCCAGGCAGCATCAGGTAATACTTCTTCTTTATCGCTTCTACTAGACCAGTATTTGGCCACACTGATTGTTTTAAGGTAAGCCTTCTGCGGGACCTGCATGGTGTAAGTGCTAGGGCAGTTGGGGCAAGAGAGAAGGTTTGTTGTACACCGCAGTCACACAGGGCAAAGTCCCACCTGACTCGGTTTGCATAACACCTTCCAACACTAGCCCGGAGTCTGTTTAGGGACTTCCAAACTGTCCAAGGAAGGTATGCTCCGCTAGTGGGAGGTAAGGTAGATGACGCTGCGCGCGATGGCTCTCCAGCAGCAGCAGATCGACACCTAGCACCAGCTGCTGTGCGCCAAGGAGCAGGGGCTGCGATTCCTCAAGCAGCAGGAAGCCAGGCAGCATCAGGTATTACTTCTTCATCGAATGGGCAACAGTTAAACTCTACTGGACTAGTATTTGGCCACACTGAATGCTTTGGGGTTAGCCTCTAGCAGGTCCTGCATAGTGCAAGTGCTAGGGCAGTTGGGAGAGAAGGTGGTCCGCAGTTTGTTCTTCACCGCAGTCGCACAGGGAAAAATCCCACCTTGACTCAGTTTGCATAGCACTTTACAACACCAGCCCGGAGTCTGTTTAGGGACTTCCAAACTGCCCAGGGAAGGTTTGCTCCTGGTGGTAGCCGCTTCGCCAATGGGAGGCGAGATGGATGACGCTGGAGGAGTTAAATCTCCAGCAGCAGCAGATCGACACCCAGCACCAGCTGCTGTACGCCAAGGAGCAGCGGCTGCGGTTCCTCAAGCAGCAGGAAGCCAGGCAGCATTTGAGGTTAGCATCCAGCGGGTCCTGCATGGTGTAAGTGCTAGGGCAGTTGGGGCAGGAGAGAAGTTCTATTCTGTCTAGTCAGTCCTGGACGCCGTCTTCCAGTATTTAGCGGCTAGGCTATTCAGGTATCAGGAGGCATCAGAAAATACTACTGTTAAGAACTAGTGAACCCTATATCTACACGCTAAGCTCACTCAACAAGGTTCACAAGGCAAGATGCAAAAAATTTCACGACAAATCCTCAAGATGGCGTTACGTGACAAAACAAAGGGCCTAAAACGCGGTATCGAAGTGTTCATCGCGGACCCCTATGCCTTACCTTACAGTTGGGTCTGGATTTCTGCTATACCGTTTGACTTCGCTATGAACGTCTTTTCCACCAACTCGCAACTCGTTTTTGACAACATTCAACCATCGAAACTTTGACCAAAACGTAGGTAGTTTAAAAGATGTATTTTTTTTTTACTGATACCAGCAAACTAGGTCTAGGTGTAGCATACTAGGTACTCCAATAACAAAACAACGGTTACCTGAAACCAATTGCATTACAAACTCTCGAAAAAACGTAACCTTCTGAGGTAGTCGGGTAAAAATTAAAAAATATCCATTGTTAGTTGGAGAAAGAAATTTAATTTAAAACTAGAACATTCTCAGCCAACGTCGTTAAGAAGTTTGACGTCACATTTTTAATCGTTTTGCAATTAAGATCTGATTACACTTTAATTTCTGGTTTCTAGTAGAAAAAGGGGAAGGGAAGATACAGGGAAAGAGAGGTAGACTTAGACGCACTTACTTTACCAAGATAAAGGAAAAAGTCAATGTAGTGTCGTACCGGGTCAAGGCATTAGCCGAAAAGAACGAAGATTGGAAGTTATGAAGTAACTTTTTTTTTTCTCCGACAACTGACTCTTATGCCCGTATTTATAAACGTCACTCAATTCCGAGATCGATCTTAAGTGCGACTTTGAGATGCTGTTAGTATTGACTGACATTTGTTAAAATTAAAATTGTTCTTGAGATCGATCTAAGAGTTGAATGCGATTATAAATTCGGACCTTTAAATTTGAAGAAGAAATAGTTTGTGTAAACTGAGGTACACTAAGTTATTTTAAAAATACTTATGTCAAAAAATATTGTTTTATAAGATAACCTGAATGATAACCCGATCGAATAACCTGTCATTGCCATGTTTGACATTTTAATTGATTGCTATTAAAAGAAACGAAACAATTAATATAACACCCAAAGAACAAGCAGAAAAACAGTCTTCGTAAAACAAAGGTTAACTCATTTCGTTTGATCAAAAATGCAAATAACTCTTTATTATTAAGAGAATAATAGATAAAAGAGTTACATCTGAAGGGGCAATCCTTTGAAATAAATATTTTATTTTGCTGACTGATTCCGGCTTAGAATAGCTTCACCCCATTTCTTTTCCTTGGGTGAGAGGCAACTGAGAGACTCGAAGGTTTTATGTGTATTACAATTTTAAGGCGATAGGTTTTCAACCTGTAAAATTCACGATGTATCGGAAATGGGCCTAAAATATTTGTCAGACGGGGAGATGGAGACCGTATTTTTTGCTAACGCTCTGCCTACCTCATACGGAATAAATATGTGTGTGTGCGTGTATAGTTTTTTTTAATAATAAATTCCACTAGATTTTTAGCGCGTATACCGTAACCATCATGCTTGTTGTTTTGAAAAAGACTGTAATACGTCGTTTACTTCCTAAATCTGTTTTTACGGTTATTAACGCTCTGTCTACCCCACAAGGGATAAAGGCGTGAAATGTGAGTGTACGTGTATATTTTTTTATTATAATAATATTTTTTTATAATTATAAGTTCCACTGGATTTTAAGCTCTTACCTATACCATAACCATGCTTGTTTTGCAAAACACTGTAATACGCTTACTTCCTAAATCAGATTTTATATCAGCCGAGCTAGGATCCAATATCGGCTTCCCATCCGTTTATCGTAAATCTTTCATAAACCTATGTAGGTAATGCTCTAGTCAGCCATATTGGTTTTTGTAACGGAACTTCAAAGATAATACAATATTTTACACTAGCCTAGGCCTGTGTCCATCCATAGTTATACAATACCACGCATCTGGTTTGTCAGTCGGGTTTATTTTCTTGTGAGAAACTGAGTCGTCCTACGACCCGATAAACTCGACCTACGACAGCTGCAACCAGGTGCGGCGCCATATGATGCTGTTATATCCAGTATATGCATTTCCGGTTCCGAAAGAACATTGAAAATGAGTGCCGAATTCTAACACCAGGGTTTATCAGGTCATTGGACGATTCGGTGTCCCACATGAAAAGAAAGAAAGAAAAAAATGCGTTTTATGTGAGAATCGCTTAAGATTTTTATTCTTGGCTACTCTACTATTCAGTCCGCCTACTAACATTTGGCACCAAAAAGGCCTTTTTATAAACTTCTACGTAAAAACGCTGAGTAGAATATAAGCCTAGCACGTAGGAATCCAGCTTGGGAGTATTTTTAATTAGAGGAGATAATTCGACGTTAATTACGGGAAAGCGGCGCGAGATGGCGTCGCGCTTGAAGCGCTGAATGTACGTTTTGATCAGAAAACGTGAATTCATACTGTTGAAGAGTAGACTGCAGATGTAGGTAAAGCAAATGCACAAGTCGCTGATTTCGGAGATACATTGTAATACATAATTATTTTTAATAAACGAAAATGAGAAATTGAAAAATTGGCAAGCGTCGGCAGGGAATCGAGTCCAGGCCGAGTGGGGCACCGGCCCACTGCTCTACCACTAAGCTTTCGCCGCACCGGTTGGCCAATCAGTTGGCCAGTTCGTCAATTTCTCGATCTCTTGGGTTATTTTTGTCAGTACACCCACTTTATAGTGGGTTTCTACTCATGATTCTGAGCAACTTTTATTATAGGGCTACCGGCTAAATCGTAAAAGATTAATATTCCATACATTTTTGCCGAGTAGGTCTAAATTTTTCTACAGAACACACAATTTTGTTTGGGCTTTCTTAATTTTGTTGTATGTCGTGGATACCCCATCCACATCACGCCCGCGTTGTCCGTCCAATTTGACAGCTGTCAGAGTCATGGACGACTATCCCACAATCCGTATAAGCCCTAAAATGGCTGTGACTGTACTCGTAATTTGAACGAAACCCTCGTTTCTCTGCTGAACTGAAAGATTCAATTGTTTCAATCTGAATCGAATGATTAACGGTTTAAATAATCGAGGTTACTCCTCACAGAGTTGACTGTCCCGATGGCGTAGCGGATTCTACCCCTGCCTTCTACGCCGAGGGTTGTGGGTTTGATCCCCACCGGCAGCAAATATTTCAAGTCAATTTTCAAATATTTGTGACGAGTTTGGGTGCATCCATTTATTAAAAAAAAGTTATATAAGAATTCGTATCAGCTATCTAGCTCCCATAGTACAGGCTTTGCTTAGTTTAGGGCTAGATGGCGCTGTATGAATTGTCCATAATGTTTATATATTTAAGATCGGTGTAGTTTGGTCCAATTTTATTGTAAGCCTTAAAATGGTAATCATTTTCCGGTCTTTACTGTACTATACTGTACTGGCAATACATCAAACAAAGGTTCAGCTCGTTCTGGTTAACCTTTGTACCTTTATGAAAAACCATTATAATTTGATCCTTTAATTAGTAATAAATTGATAACCATGACTACTATTTGGCAATACCTACTTTAAGGGTTCAGCTGTCATAGTTGTGTAACGACCGCCGTCTAAGTTATTATAGACAGCAACCGGAACCTACGGCTTAACGTGCCATCTGAAACACGGAGCCATCTTTCTTACGGACAATCAGGGAGTCTATTCAACCATGTCAAAAGCCTGCAACATAAGAAGGCGGTTAAAAATTCTGACACTAGGACTCACTGGGTCGTTGGACGACTCAGTGTCCCACACGAAAAAAAAAAGAAGGAAGAGGGTTCAGCTTATTCCAGTTTCTTTGTGCCTAAATGCAAAACCAGTATAAATTGATACTTGAAATGGCGACTGTACTCGTAATTTGAACGCAATTCTCGTTTGCTTGCTGAACCGAAAGATCCGATTGTTCCAGAGCCTGTATCGAATGATTAACGGTTGGTAATATTGAAGATGTAAACAGCTTTTTTGCATGTAGATTCCTGTTTGGCAAATTGGATTTTACATACTTACATAGTAATGACGGATTATATACCTAACAGGATAGGTGTTGCCATAAACTCGTTAGAAAAAGAAGGATAGATAGATTGTGTCATTCGTAGAACGAAAGTCCCACACGAGAAGCATCACGAAGTATCTATTAATATGGCGTTTATGTTTCTCTATCTATCTGCAATATATATCGCTTGCTTCTTCTAAACCACGCAACGGATTTTGATGCTATATGCAAACGGATTTTGATGCTAGATACATTATTGATTGTAGAGGAAGGTATATGTATAATGTTACATTCTGGAAAAATGGTTTGTTGTTGCGCCGCTAGTATATAAGGTGTAAATATTATTATTATTATATTAGCCTATAGTGTCCCACTGCTGAGCATAGGCCTCCCCTCTCTCTTTCCAGGCTTTCCGGTCTACCGCAGACCGGAAGGAGTAAAAATATTACCTGAAAATGTTTAAGACGTGAATCAGCCCATGAAATTGAACAACTTTCCCCAAGAAACATAGGTCGAAATATGAAATTAATTTTTAAGGCCTCCCATACAAAGTTACCAACCGGCCAAGTCAATTTGTATCTATGGGAGTAAAAAAAAATCTCATAATTTGTCCTATGCTTCATTGGGAAAGTTGTTCAGTTTTATGGGCTAGTTCACCCCTTAAAATATTTGCAACAATTTTTTTAACTTGATAGAAAATGCAAAGATTTTATTACTAGAATTTACGTAGCTTTTTGCCTCCCTTCAGGGGCACAGATACAGAAAAATGTTAAAGAAAGGAAAAGAGTCTCAGCAAATTATAATGTAATAAAAGCCAGTTTGGGCAATTTTGTTTATTTTATGGACGTACTTATCGCGTACGAATTTATTCTTTTTGGACGATAAATAAGTATCGCATTAGCCAACGCCGGAGCCAAGATTTATTAAGTCCGGCCCGCAATTTAATTTTTCTCCCTTATCTGTTTATAATTCCGGTCTGTGTTGCCAGATGCAGCCAGCTAGTTTCGTCATAAGTTTAACTTTACAATAGAGACACAGAAACAGTATTGAGAAATAACATTATTAGTTTGTGTTTGAAACCAGTTTCGTACCGGGCGCCGGATTTTAAGGCTTGATATGAACCTGTGGCTCGAATTTCGAAGGTTCGCTTTTTTTCTCATTCATATTCTAAACCGCTCGTCATAAATCTACATTGTAATGTTTTTAAATTACACAAAAATCAAAACTAGTACGTTTAAATTAATCAGATTCGTAAAAAAAAAATTGACCGGATTTGTTAATATTTACAAACTATTCAACATCGATATTTTTAACAGCGAAAGTAGGCAATACAAAATTCTTATTTTCCGTTAGCCCAAGTATATTTGATTATCACGTCTGGCAACCCTTGTTCCAGGAAAGAATTCCCGCACGATTTTCCTTGAATAAGGAAGTTAGTAAACTTTTTCGATTCAACGGGATAAATCAAGGGAATTAAGTTTGGACTTGTTTGAGTAGGCAAATGGCTCGGGTCTTTGACCTTTTAGGCAATCTCCATTAGTTAGTCTGTTGGTATTTTTTTTAAGTAAACATGTCAGTTGCGGTTGCTGCGGGTTGTCATTTGAATGGGGATTGTAGTGAACCGCAGTATTTTACGATGCGTTTGTAATTCAGCTTATAAAGAATTTTTCCGACATGTTCGATAAAGAAGGCGGATCGCACACTTAACGCACGACGGAGCGCTAAAACGTCGCAGCGGTCCGTCTTGCGTTAAGTGGGCAAACCGTCGAATAAAAGACTGTATTTATTAAAAAGTTTGCAATAAAATTTCGGATAAAAACTTTTTCTCCTAGTTACTCTTATATCTATAGCCACAACAGTCTACTGCTGGATATGGACCTCCCCTAAACCGGGGGTTTTGCCATACTCACCACGCTTGGCAGTCGGATTGGCGAGCGCAGTTCAAATATTGTTTTGGTTGCTGCCAAAAAATGTTACTCAGTAACTTTGTTCATTTCAAAATTTTATTTCTATTTAGTATTTTATTTTTACACTCGATTTGCGAATAATTTACTTTTAACTTGATTTTACATATTATACACACACACACAAGACGATTTTATTTTACATAAAACTACATTACTTTCTCACACATGTTTTAGTAAACACTCGTAACGTTCACTCTGGGGTAATGGCTGAAAACCAGTGCTGCCCTCTTTTGGGCATTCTTTGCACTGAGCCTTGGCCCTTTGCATCGCTGCAGCACACAATATGTGCGTTCTATTACTGTGTTAGATTTTTCATTTTTCTTTGTTTGTGCGTCTTTCCACTTTGAATGTATATGTGTGTTGTTGATTATGCAATAAACGATTAATCTATTGACTGTCCCGATGGCGTAGCGGATAGTATGCCTGCCTTCTACGCCGAGGGTCGTGGGTTCGATCCCCACCGAACACAAATATTTGTTAAGTCAATTTTCAAATATTTGTGTTGAGTCTGGGTGTTTTTCTATGTATAATATGTATTTATTTACAAAAAAAAAAAAGTATATATGTATTTGTATCAGTTATCTAGTTCCCATAGCACAAGCTTTGCTTAGTTTGGGGCTAGATGGCGCTGTGTGAATTGCCCAGGATATTTATTTATTTATTTATCTATCTATCTATCTAAATATTGTTGATATTAAAAGGGAACGCTGCTGCTCGCTCCATGGATTCATCCCTTAGTTGTCTTTCAAGACATCCACGCCACAGGTAGAAGTGGGGTGATGCTATCCTAAGCCTGTTACACATGGTATGATGAAGATCTGTAACAAAAATATTGTAAGTAAAAAACCTCTGATAGAAAATAAATAAATAAATAAATAAATAAATATCCTGGACAACTCACACAGCGCCATCTAGCCCCAAACTAAGCAAAGCTTGTACTATGGGAACTAGATAGCTGATACTAATACTTATATACTTTTTTTTTTGTAAATAAATGCATATTATACATAGAAAACACCCAGACTCGACACAAATATCTGAAAATTAACTTAACAAAAATTTGTGTCCGGTGGGGATCGAACCCACGACCCTCGGCGTAGAAGGCAGGTGTACTATCCGCTACGCCATCGGGACAGTCTATAATATAGTCTATAATTTAATATAAATTAACGAAACCCTTTTTTCTTCCTTGAAAATCAAGTGAAACAAATCGTGTTTAGAAAAATAACTCTTGCTGTCTTAAAAATAAAGTATTATGTTGAGCGTTTCAGGGGTATTTTGTTCTTTTTAAAGGCAACTGGGCTAATTCATTACGAGCTATTCTTTTGTTTGCTACTAAGAATTCTTCGAGTGGAAAACTCTTTGGTTTATTTTTTAGAAAAGATCAAATGACTTGGTTGATGTACTAATGTACAAGATGTAATAATAAGGTGTTTAAAGTGTTTCTTGTTAATTTCCAGTATGAATTATGTAAGAAATTCAATTTTTTTTAACAGTCATACCCACATATTCGATATATGTCATATTGCTCCAAACTTTCGCAAGGTACGAAATTCAACTCTAAAAATATTCTAAAAGAAAATATTTACTTTGGATTTGAACTTTATTGAGTAAAAACTCGACCTGGAGAACATTTATCGCTATAAAAACCTATATTCTGTTTTTATTACTTTTGCTTCAATTCGAATTGTATTGTATTACCTTGTGTGGAAGGAAAATATTTGTTTAAAAAATTGTTTCTTATAAAATCGGACCAGAAATTTTCATTATAATTTGGTAAATAGTATTTCATTCATTCTAATATATTCTATAGATTAGATATACCGGGTGTAAGGGACAGCCCATCGAATACCTGATAAAGTGCACGCAGACCATGAAACTGAACAATATTCCCCTAGAAACCAAGATACGAAAAAAATGCCTCATTTACTATGGGAAACTAAAAATATTTGAACGTTTCCTGATATATGTTCCCCGGGGAAAGTTGTTCAGTTTCATAATCTGCATGCACCCTATCAGTATTCGGAGGGTTGTCCCTAACACTCTGTATACCTTCATATCCATAACAGAGTTTTAATCCGGCTTAGTACTTTGGGGTCAGGTTTGAGGTTATGTTTTGGAACTGTTACTTACAATATTAGCTTTCAATATTGCAGGTGTTCCAACAATTTGAATAATACTAGCTTTGCTCCCAGTATTATCAAGTTTCAAAATTATAATCTTCATAACATTACATTGTTTAGGTAAAATATGTCTTGTTCGCATAATTTACAAATCATATCA
The DNA here is from genome assembly GCA_029255805.1 of Keiferia lycopersicella. Classification (NCBI taxonomy): domain Eukaryota; kingdom Metazoa; phylum Arthropoda; class Insecta; order Lepidoptera; family Gelechiidae; genus Keiferia; species Keiferia lycopersicella. The sequence goes on along the minus strand of JARACZ010000011.1, from coordinate 13,346,315 downwards.
TCTAATATTTAGTTTGAATTAGAAGTTTAGTTTGAAGAATTAAACTAAATTTTTATTTATACCAGCAATAAATAGCTCTCATAACACTATGACGAATACTTAGTACAAAAACTCATTATCGTAGTTATTTGGCAAGAGAACGACAATATTAAATCTCAACAGTTTTTATGCTCTCTCGCTCCTTTCGTGTGGGACACCTAGATGTCCAACGACCCAATGAACCCTAGTGTCAAAAATTTTCAACCGCCTTCTACAAGCTCATCATTATCTCGTTGGCATTGGTGTGGTAATTAACATTATCCGTGCTTCGGAGGAAGTTTATTAAATTGGAGAACATCTTTCGCTATGTGATAAGTGCTGGAATAGGAATACAATATTTTCGACCTTCCATACAAAATTCACGATTAGTTGGCTAACTGTGTATTGTTCGAAAACTGTTCAGTACGATGTCCTAAAGAACGTCTTTAATTTAATGCGTTTTCTCCGAATCACGGTGTATAGAACCAAAATGTTCATAACTATTATTATTTACCATCACACTTCAATAATTTTCCGAGTTTTAAACGGTTATTTCCACCTTGATCTTTCAGCAATTTTCATTTTAAATTATCACAATTTTACCACAGACCGTTTTTCCTAGAATAATATTTATTCTATTTCCCTTTGCCTTGGTAAGTACGCACCTTTCTTATTTAAATTGACATTCTTATTAGCCGTGTCAGGTGATCCCTGGCAGTTACTTACATACATACATACACAAATCACGCTTTAATCCCTCGCAGGGTAGGTAATTTAATTGTCGTATACGCTCTGGCAGTTACTTCGTTGGGTTAAATATATATGATCTGTCTATATATGTATTTATATTGAAGTGAATTTTATGACAGAAATCTAAAAGTAGTATTTATTTCTAGATTTCAACTACAATAGCGATTAAAACTAGTTCAAATAAGCACGATCGCTGACGCTGAATCGAAACTTTCAGACGTGAGCTTTTGCAGTTCACAAATTGCTTGAGCTTTTAAAAGTTTATTCCGATACCGGTGCTTTTCGTAGCTTTTTAAAATAAATATCGACAACTTTGACTATGATAATTTTAAAACGTATAATCAAAATACTTGTTCAAATTAAATTATTTTACTTTTTACATTGTTCATCACTAAGATAGACTAGTTAGTTGTATTTATCATTATTGTGAACACCTGTATGCTATACCTATAGTTATGCAATAAATATATATTGAATCCTGAATCTTTGAATCAGTCAGGTATTAATTTTCAAATTTTTTCATACTTATAAAAAGTCACATGTTGTAGATATTTCTTCGGTAAAGATTTTCAGTTTCATGGGCTGATTCAACCCTTAGTATTAATAAAACTTTTTATTATTATGATTACTTGTATTGGATCTTATAATTATTGTATACAATGCAAATAAAGGTACCGTTATAGTATCTTTTGTAATGAAAGCAGTTTTACATACTTACATACATACATATATCACGCCTTTATCCCTTGCAGGGTTGCAGAGCGTTAACATTTTAGAGGCTATCGCCACGTCTGACATTTTTGAGGATTGTTTTCCAAGGTTGTTGCAGAAAACATGTTTATCACTATAGTAACAGGTTGTCAGCCTGTCGCCTATAAATTGTAATACACCAATACTGTCGAGTCCCTTAGTCGCCTCTTACGACACCCGCGGGAAGGATGTGGGGTGATGCTATTCTAAACCGGCATCACACGGCATGTTTTCCCTGTACAATATAGCGAATAGTTAGCTATAGTCAGCATTCTTTGAAAATACATACTGTCCCCCTCTCAGCCCCAAACTAAGACGGATGGCACACTTAACGCTCGACCGACCGCTTAAATATAGCAGCGGTCTGTCAGATCTATACTAGAAATGTCAATTCCCTGTCGACGCGGCAGCGCTGGCGCAGCGTCGTCCGTCGAGTGCGGTTTTAGTATGACGTACCGCTGCAATATTTTAGCGCTCTGTCGTGCATTAAGTGTGCGATCCGCTTTATCCGCGATAAGAACAAGATAACTGATTTTATGGCGTCTTTCAATCTTTCAAAAATAACTATTATTAAAGAAAATATTGTGTACAGTAGTTTCTCAAACGCCAAAACCACAAATAACTTTTAGGACTATTGAATTTGACAAGCAATTTTCCTCTTCGTATTTTTTCACTTTTATGGAGTTTCCAATCTATAGTTTTTTTGATTTATGGTTCGTTTGGTTTTCCGTCGGAAAACTAGTTTATAGTTTATTCTTTTTGCTTTCATTCTACTGTCTATGCATAGTAAACTATGTATTAATGGATCCATATTATTATTTTTTAACTCTCAGTTTTTTACTTTTTTCTGTAGAAACTTAATGAAGCTTTGTCTATTAAGCTTACGTAACAGAATGACACACACTATACGTACACAATTACTTCAATACAATATTATTAATATTATTTATTTGTATTGTATTGACTACAATAAGCTTTACCAGTTAAGTACTACTAAGCACTACTTTATATTCTTTTTCTACTTCTACAGCCACAACAGTCCACTGCTGGACATGGGCCTCCCCCAAATTGGGGGGTATTGAAATACTCACCACGCTTGGAAGGCGGATTGGCGAGCGCAGTGCAAGATATTGTAGATATTCACAGATAACGCTGGTGCCCATTCCCTGGATTCATTCCTTAGTCGCCTTTTACGACATCCGCGGGAAAGAAATGGGGTGATGCTATTCGAACCCGGCATCACATATCATCAACAAAAGACATCCTATTATGAAATTTTTAAATATCTTGGAGTAAACTTGAAACATTAGAAAAATACAACTTCTAAATCACTCGCGCGAAAGACAAACAACCTCAAAACATTATCATTCCTCAAAATCCGTTGAAAACAACCGAACCGAGAATCGAACCTCTGACCCAGCAAATTACCAACGCGGTCGTCCGTCTACTTAATTCCAACTTGATTGCTTCTGGGTATTTTCTTAATTAAGTATCTCCCTCTCTGATAGCTTAGGCGGTTCTCACACTTAAAGTATTGCCGCTCGAATAATACATATTTGACAACTGTCAAAATTGTGTATGCTATTATTAAAGTGCTAGTTTCTTTTGATGAGTCTTCCATACCGGGTTTGACAACTGTCAACGTACAACGGAGCGCGGTTTTAACGCATCCGTAAAGAAAAATTGTAAATTTAAAAATTTTTGTTGGCGCAGGTCCAACGCATGAATTTGCGTTGTTTGATTTGAAAAACTCATACGTTGTCATCCGCAATGTCTTGTTTATGCGTTGGACGAGCGATTTTTTTTGTATGGGGAATTTGAAAACTTACAGTGTTTATTTAACCATTTATTGCACACAAAAACAGATACAGGACAATTACAAGAAGAAAAAGTACACAAAAGGAACTGCTTATCAGACAGATGCGTTACGTATGCGATAAAAATTCGCAGCGTCGTGCGTTAGATGTGGAATTCGCCTTAGGCTCATGTTTCGCTCTATCTTGAATGAACAATGTTCTTCGCTATTTTTGCTCGCTATCTTGCCTTGGGAATGCGGATATTGATATATTTTAGTAATAATAAATATTGTTACTACTTTATCTTTTGCGGATCTCTCTCACGCTCTTTGCGTGGGATGCCGAGTCGTTTAGTGACCAAATGAACGTTAGGTACTTTGAGTTATTTTTTTAAATGTATTATTGCATTTATTTCTTTGTTTTCCATGTAAGTGACCTTTGTGTTTTTAATGAGAAAATAAATTTCCTTAAACCTAACCTAACCTAACCAGTGTTTTTGTATCACTTACTACTTTTGCAGATCGAAAAATGTTTGGCTAGGAAACCCACAATTTAAGGCATTATGTTGTTCTAATCTTAATATCAATAAAATCAGTTTTAATAATGTTGTAATACAAAATTTGGGATTTAAGTTAGTCAAAATGTGATTTTATTATATAATTAAATTACATTCACATGTCACGCCTTTATAGCTTGCGGAATAAGCAGAGTGATAGCTGCTGTAAAAATACGGTCTGAGAAAATTAGACCTTTTGGATTTTTTGTAAATTTCGCAATAGAAAATATACATACACAAATCACGCCTGTATCCCTTGCGGGGTAGGCAGGGCGTTAACGATCGTAAAATACGGTCGTTATCACCACGCCTGACAAGTTTTGAGGGCCCCTTCAGATGATTCGTGTATCACTGTAGTGACAGCTTGTCAGCCTGTCGCCTAAGGTTGTAATACGTGGTAATACACATGAAAACCTCGAGTCCCTTAATTGCCTCTTACAACATCCTCGGGAAGAATTGGGGTGATGATTCTATGCTTGCATCACACGGCAAAATAGAAAATATCAAAGAAAACATATTACCACACATTTTATTTCTTTTACTTCCAGGTGGCCGTAGAAGGCGAGCGGCTACGACGGCTACGAGAGCGCGTAGAGGCGCAGGAGTTGAAGCTACGGCGGCTACGAGCGCTACGCGGCCAGCTCGATAGGAACAAGCAGGCTAATATTGCTCGCAGTAAGTTTTTTTATTTCCTAATATGAGCAATTAAAAAAAATACACATTTAAATTTTTAGAAAATGGGCCCGTTTTTATAAATAACGCTAAACATTGAGACCGATATCATGAGCGATTTTGACAAATGTCATTCAATAATTACGACATCTCAAATTCGCACTCAAAATCGATCTCAGAGTTGAGTTCGATTTATAAATACGGGTCCTAAAGCCTACTTTGCTACGAGGGCGACTACGAAGATTTTCGTACCGTGTGGCTACGAAAGCTACCGTGGCGAGTGATTTAAAACCGCAAAAAAATAATATATATACAAACGCTTAAGATCTTTCTTTTTGTGTGGGTCACCAAGTCGCCCGACGACTCGATGAACCCTCGTATCAGACATTAAGATACCTTTCTTTAAATAAAATTTAAGTTCAATAGCTACTTAAGTTTTGTCTTTATCCTTCATTCGCTTACATAGTGTCACGACCAGCGTAACTGTAACTACGCCCAGTACGTGCGTGTATGGAGCACTGAGGTCAAGTTACGCTGGTCGCGCCACTATCTAAGCGAATGAGCTATATTGAACCTCATACCAGACTAGTTATGACATCTACGATCCAATTTGCGCAGAGTCAATAGGCACAAGCTAAGTCAACATCGGTTCAGAATGGACCACTCACTCTATTGTAGTATCTACTGATAATTAGAACAAGGTACTTGGTATGAATAGAGAACTCTGATCTATATTACCTACGCACTGGATATACTGTCCCATACAAATGACAGCTAGTTTTGTGTGTAAATTAGAAGTGATAGCATTTCAAAGAAAGAAAAAAAAAGGACACAACAGGCACTGCTTATCTGACGTCTGACATCTGACAGACGCATGCGTTACGGATGTGCTAAAAATGCGCAACATCGTGCGTTAGATGTGAGATAGATAATTAGAACTGGGTACTTGGTATGAATTGAGAGCACTGATCTATATTATCTACGGGCTGGATAAGCTGAAATTTACAAGCTTGACGACCTGTCACTAGGTATAAACATTTTGTAGGAGAAGTAGAGACATTAACACTCTGCCTAGGGATATTGGCATGATAATTATGAAAATGAAATTGATTTTTTTTATTAATAACGTATTCGGTTACAAGTCGCATTGCACACGCAGTTTGTTACACTGAATGTAATTTAACTGTATATTAAAAATACAATTATTATATTATAATATAATGTATGTGTACATAGCTTAGGAAATGTAATTTGAGCAAATCGGCTAAAATTATGGGTATTTCCTAAACTGTATCTATGTAAGAACACCAAAAGTCTAGACAAAATACTTGTGATCTCACTCACTCACAAATCACACCTGCATCGCTGGCGGGGTAGGCAGAGCATCAACGACCGTAAAATCACGGCCGTTGACGTGACGTGGTGATACCACGTCTGATAAATGTAAAGATAAAGATATTTTATTTGTTAAAACATGAGTAATAATATGCAGTTGTTGGTGTCAAATCAATCACAGATCTCCATGTTTTGCCTTCCAGCATACAAATTACAATTACAAATTACAATATGTCCTAAATTTTAACAATGTCAAGTCAATAATATATATGTCAGTGTAACAATTAATTAATATTAAAAAAATGTTTGAGGGTAATAATCTTTTTAAATTTGAAGTTGTGGTTTACTTTATACTTTGTTTTTAATCTCGGCAACAATTTCCTAGAAGTCGGTCCGGCAATTATTTATGTCAACAAGAGCTGTCTTCCTCGCGTTGTTGGTTCTAATCAAGCTGTTGGTATTTTTCTGAGCTTGTGTCCATTTTATTTCTTGATACAAAGAACAAGAATTTTGTTAACGAATCGTATTTTGTTATCATTATTTTATTTTATTGCGCATTAGATTATGAAATTTTGGATTTGAAATAGTGACAATGATCTTATCTCTATAATGAAATATTTTTGCCATATAGTCTGGTCAGTAAATTAGAAAAATATTAGTAAAGTAGAACATAAAATGTCGTGATTTTTTTTCTAATGTACTTGTCCTATGTGTTTAATTGTGTACAATAAACGGTTTAATAATAATATTTAGAAAGGAATAATTTATCTGTAAAGAGAGATAATCTAAAGATATACTTTTAAATAATAATAAGCAGTTTCTTATTTTATAATCTTACCTTAACTGGACATGGGCCTCCCCTATTGGGGGTTGTTGCTATACTCACCACGATTGTCAGGCGGATTGGCGAGCGCAGTGCTAGATGTTTATTTCAGAGGGAAAGCTGCTTGCATATTCCCTGGATAATATTCTTTCGCTTTTCGACACCCACGTGTGGAATTAGGGTGATGCTATTCTTAGCCGGCACCACACGGCTAGTGCAAATACATTTTTATTCCTCCGTTAAAAATTCTCATTGAAATTACAAGTAAAATACATTTCAGCAGAAACATACGAATAAGTAATAACTTTTGACATTTATTAAATGTACGTGCTGTCAGTTTGAATAGCCCCGATTAACAAGTGCAAACAAAGGACAATACAGGGTGTTACTGCACATGTGACAGCCATTTTGACAACGAACCTTTTCTGACTCTCAGATGGTTTGTAATTTTCTTTTTACGAATGACTTACATTAAATGAATGATGTCTGTTGTTATTGACCCTAGGACCAGACCTTTGGTTAAAATCATCTACCATATTTCAGTGAGCATATAATTTCAAGAATCATAAAATAAAATGAAGTCGCTTTTTGCGTTTCTCGGTATGCCTGTCATCCAACCACGCAACGCAAAATTCTACGGAGCGCTAAAATATCACAGCGGTCTGTCAGATCCATACTAGAAATGTCAATCCCCATATTAAAACTGCTCATCTACTGTCGACGCAGCGCTATCGCAGTGTCGTCCGTCGGGGCAGTGACGTTTCTAGTATGGATTTGACAGACCACTGTGATATTTTAGCGCTCATTTGTGCGCTAAGTGTGCTATCTGCTTAAGACTACGCCAAATAGTAACGCTTTTAATCCTTCTCTATCCTCATCTACAATTTTGCATAGCTCTACTCATCCCTAGAAGTGAGACCGTCTGCTTAATAGGAGCGATTAACGCACGAGCTGCGACGAGACATTATCCCTTGTTTTCGTCTTAAGAAGATTACGGCTAGGGGTGAGGCCCGGTTCGACACATAAAATAGAGGGCTGATTCGTCACAGTATACCTAAGGCTACATATTATTACATAAGTAAATTGAATTTATTGAAAAAGACGCTGAATAGGCTATTAAAAAAAAATGAATTTATTTTATGAAGCAATGTTTGAAACCTACGAGTGCTGATTAGTCACAAGTTGCTTAAGGTAACATATTATTATATAGTCAGATAAGTAATTTGAATTTAACATATGAAGCAAAGTTTGACACTATGGGCGCTGATTCCTTATAATTAACCTAAATCTACATACATATTATTACGTAGTCAGTCAGTTAATTAATTTGAATAAGTAGCGTAGCTTGAAGCTAAGAGTGCTGATTCGCCACAATTAACCTAAAGCTACATACACATTATTACGTAGTCAGATGAGGTATTTGAATTTAACGTAAGAAGAAGAAGAATAAGCGTCTTGTACCCTAGCAGTGCAATCGCAATTTTTTTTATAGTTTAGACCAGTCTTTACGCCGAACTAGTACTAAAGACTGAAAGTATATTTGCAAAATCATGTAGACAGACGTAGTATTTTTACAGTCATGAACGTTTTGCATAACCCGCATGAAATAGAAGTGTGATATATGTGTGTATGTTATATGAAGCAAATATTAACCAAGATATAAAAATATAAAATTGTATTATATTTGTTGAGTATCTTATGATGACAAACCGGACCTATGGCAAACTGGGACTGACTCAAAGATTTCTTCCTCAAGACAACGAACGCGAGAATCGTTGCAGCGGCTCTAAAGTAAATTAATAAAACTTCGCCTTTAAGGGAAAATGAATGGACGGATGAAAGGCTTTGATAAATAATCACTAGATTTCGTGTCAGTATCGCTCTTAAGTCAGTATATACTTTACTTTGTAATAGACAATGCCAATCCTCTGTTGTATGCGTTTAAAAGGAACAACTTTGATGTAAAAAGTAGGTCTGATATTCTAAAATGTTCCGGTTTGAGAAATTGGATTTTTTTTACTGTAGGGCTACGAGTGTCAGCTGCTTCATAACAAAACCTAATAGCTTCTCTAACTCAAATTAAATAGAATAGAGATACGAGTATTAATAATATATGTTTTTTGTGATTGTGTAGATGGTGCAATAATAAAATTTGTTCATTTAAATGCCTAGATCAACCAGTTGGAATTAAAGCCCGAATGTCGGTATCACTATTAAAATATAGATAATAAGGAAGGTCACCTAAACTAAGCGAACTTATGTATATTATCTAGACAGACAGTCCAAGCCAAGTTCTACCAGAGAGTTCATGATTAGGTTAATAGATTATTTGTTAATTTTATTGGAACCCATTTTAGTGTGGTGGCGCGCATGCGCTCCACATACAAGTCTTGAAACGCGATATCAAAGTGTTTCCGCCGATCGCTATATATACAACCTCCAAACATATCCGGTTGGACCAGTCGGTCCCCTGGTCATAACACCCGACTAGGTGGGTAGCTACCCTTTTCCCTCCTCCGTCGTCACTCGGCCTATTGGCCTCAACATCCATCACTCCTCCTAAAATAGCATTGATTCTTTCCAGTCAGGCATCTTGTACTGCTTCTAATAGTATCTCAAGAAGATACATAGAACTTCTAGAACTAGACTAGAACTTCTAGCAATCAAACCACGAAACTTTCTTTCTCAGCTAACGAACACTTTCAACTCTTTGTAACAACGCTAGGGAACAAGGTTTAATTAAGTTTCTCCTCAGGGAGATAAAAAAAAGCTTATTACCATTTTCTATAACAAGTCACATATTTAAGAGGCCATCTAATACTGGATTTTCATACAGTTTATGTGAATAAACAGTATTACTTGATACTTTAACCTGACCCAATGAAGGCTTGACGCAGGTGTAGCTTTTTTATTAAAGAACCAAAATTATACCCCTTTTAAGGTTAAAGTTCGTCCCGAATTCACAAAGATCTTTTCATTAAAAAAGTATATCTAATTTACTTTAGTCTTTTCTTTGAAGAACTTAAAAGATAGAGAACGTCTTAGAATTACCTACATTTTTTATCAAAGGCAAGGTTAAATTTAGATCCAAACACCGGGTGGTACCGAACGACAGACTTTCTCCAATGACCTAAAGTCAAAGCCTTACTTTAACAGCAACAACAGTCCACTGCTGGACATAGACCTCCCCTTTTCGGAGGGTATTCCCATACTCACCACGGTTCGCAGGCAGAATGGCGAGCGCAGTGCAAGATGTTGCATTCACAACGCTGCTTCCCTTGATGATTATCCCTTAGGCGGTATTTACGACAGTCATGCATATAATTGGTGTAATTCTATTCTAAGCCGGCACTCACTACACGGCACATGCTCAAAGTATTTTAAAAAATTGGGCGTCCAATACAAAAACTTCTGCTGACCAAACAATTTCCTATTCCATGAGGATGGATTGCCGTGTGATGCTGGCATAGAATAGCATTAACCCAATTCTTCCCGCGGGTGTTGTAAGAGGCAACTAAGGGACTCGAGGTTTTCGTTTGTATTACCACGTATTACAACTTTAGGCGACAGGCTGACAATCTCTCACTACAGTGGTACACGAATCATCTGAAGGGGCCCTCAATTCTTGTCAGACGTGGCGATAACGACCTTAATTTTAGGATCGTTAACGCCTTGCCTACCCCGCAAGGGATAAAGGCGTGATTTGTGTATGTATGTACTATGTATGAGGATGGAATGGGATTTTTAAATGTTTTATCAAAGTTACTATACGCTACACCACTACTTTATTTCCTCCTCAAAGCCTCATTTTATCGACCAATCAAATCGATAGCGTGGTCCACTTCGTGATGAATGCGAAGTTATTGATTGACTGAAACCAACGACCACATAACCTACTAGACGGCACAATAAGGGCGATGTTTTTCTGGATAGAGATAAATGAATCAGCTTGGTACTTGGTTCACTTAGTACATAAAAGCTTTGTAGCAAAGCCTTTGCTTGTTTTGAAGGTAGACAACGATGTGTGTCTCCTCTAGGGTTTTTTATTATTTATTAATCAGTCAGAGCTGAAAGTTTTCCCAAACTGTACAATCTTCACAACTAGTTATAATATTTTCGACAGAATACGCATGACAAACATTACAAATTATACCTGGGCATTTTCATTTTCAGTTGCAGCGTGACGTATATGGAAGTGACGAAATAAAAATCGTTTAGTATGTAAATGACGTGACGTTTGGATGTGACGAATTCGTGCACATTATTTTGAATAATGATTTAAATAAATAAATCATGCAAAAAGACAGTCAGGCTGAGTAGTTTTGCATAATGCATAGCGCAACATCGTAAATAAAATATTGTATTACATACATAAGGACTACTTACTTTGAATAACTGCGTAACTAAGGTGGAATGTTGATTTTGGCCCCGACGAAACACAACCTTTTTTCACCATATATTTTTGACACTGAACGAGCTAGCATAAAATGGCGACTTGATTAGATCATATAAATGTTGCGATTATTATAAAACAACAATGTTTTGGTAGAAATCTTAGAAGAAGTTGTAAAAATAGCCCGTGACGTTACTAAGGAATTCCACTTCATGCTATTTTGTAGGACAACGTATTTAAGTAATTTATTCTATTTTATAGCCTATTTTATGTATGTTTAAGGTTTAGAACTGAATTTCTAAGCGTATAATCATCAAAAAAAAAGGCTGCCACTTAGCCTATAAAATCGAGAATATTTTGAAATTCGCGCTGAAACTTTAAAAACATGGGTGGGACATTAAAAAAAAGGCAATCTCTAACACGAAAAACTACATTCATTAATTGATTTTAAGATAAGAAATGATTAATTTTGTACTGAACAGTTAGAAAATTACACATATTATCAGAAATATCTGATAATAAGTGCACTGGCTTAATAGTTTTACAACAACAGTTGATCTAAGTCATGGGACAGCTAGATTTTTGTCTTTGCAACCGAAAATGAAAATGCCCACCTACATTATTTTGAAGCCAGTTGTTTGTGTCAACAGTACCTACAAGGCGAAATATTGTGAGACATGGGTATATTAATACTTGCACATGAGGGTGAGACGAGCGTTGAACGCGTATCCAGCGTTTATTACATGGAGTTTTTTTTCAATACCTTTTTTTGTGCTAAGGCCCTAGGCGTCTAGTCAGTTGTGTTGTCATTGGTAGTCACAAACAGGGCGGTCTTACTATTGAGTCTATTTTCTTTATAAGAGCAAATATTTCATTCAAGATCGCGTTATTGTCTGGGGCTGTCGAAATGCGACCGCCCGCCGGCTGTCATTCGAATAGATGAAAGGTTTTCGATGTCATTATTGTCATAATTTTTTTTTTCAACAAAATTGTGCCTATGTTGGACTAGCGGGCAGTCTGCCAGTAGCGCGAATGTATAATTTCCCGTGGTAAAAAGTAGCCTTTGCTAGTTAAGCTGTTTAACTTATGCCGTGTGATGCCGGATATTAGCATCATCTCATTTCTTTCTGGCGAGTGTCGTAAGAGGCGACTAACGGACTCGAGAGTTGCATATGTATTATCTACATCTTTAAGCGACAGGCTGGCAACCTGTCACTACAGTATACACGAATCATCTGAAAGGGCCTTCAATACATGTCAGACGTGGCGGTAGCGAACCGTATTTTTACGGCCGTTAACGCTCTGTCTACCCTGCACTGCAACGGATAAAGGCGCGATATGTGACCTAAGGATAGTGTAGTTAACTATACAGGGATTTCCAACTACAACATTTCGATGATCGGTTACTATTACTACCTACTCCTTAAATACCAGCTACTAGCATACCAATAGTGCTTCAAGTGTAGAGTTGGGTATATCGGTTAATTTCAATGTAGATATTTTCTTATCCCCTTCAATTCTAATCAAAATAAAATGCTACTTTAGCTCTTTCTTGCAAAGAGCCGGGTCTTCAATTTTTTTAGCACTCGTTACTATTGTTTTGTCTCTAAGGGCAAAATGTATTAGTTTTTAGTTCTTTTGACAAAATAGTTCTTTATTCATATCCAAGCGGTATCTAATTGGTAAAATAGTTTGCGATTGAGTACCGCCTGCTTGATAATTCAAATTACCTAGGCGTGATACGTTGACCACATAATTTGAATTATCAATGCATTCAATTGGGCTAGTTTTTACAAGTAAAAAAAGCGATTGTAACATAAAGTGGATCTTAACTTGTAAAGTTCAATAACCGGTATTCCCTAACCGTTTCCAACCCCTATCCCTATTTCAATTAATATCGCATAGTCTAGGAGCTCGCACAGTATGATCGATCGTCCAATATCTGGAGATGCCTAAGCGAATACCGCCGTTCAGACATTCGTGGAATTCGAACGAGATCTAGAAGAAAACGATTTGAATGTTTTTTTCTTATGTAAGTATTCAAGTTTATTATGTGGGGCTAGGAATCAATGATCGACCCGATGAAACACGGTGTTAGAGTTTCTAAAACCGCCTACTACGACTACCATAGGCCTCGTACATGATTTTGTAAAGACCGCCGTCTAAAGTTTAGAACTGCGAATTAGTATTTTTTGAGGAAGTTAGACATGTTTTAAGTCGTTTGGCAACCTCAATTCGCAAGGAAAAATAATTTCAGCACTGTCTAAACACGCGTCTAACTTTTTCGTAGGTAATAACACCGAAACTTTGCAGTGTGACATTTATTACAAAAAAAAACATCCAAACAATTAAAGAAATTGTATGATTTATCAATAATTTAGACAGATATAGGGACCATCGGTCGCTGTCGGCTAAGCGTGCCCTTAGAAACACGGATCTGGTAGTTATCAAATGGAAGTCGAAATGATTCAGCTAGGTCACCGGATGACAGAACTGCCAAAATCCATCGTTTTGGCACCAAAACGCCAAATTGCGATACACTCGATCTGACAGCTCCATTAGTCAGTCCAACCTTATTTACGGAGAGACCTAAACTTCAATCACTTACGGAATAGTCTTATTTTATTTTCCTACTAGATTTCTGCTCCGCGGTTTTATCAGCAATAGTTTCTTCGGTTTTCCGGTTTTCCAGCGGAAGAAATCCCATATTCTACGTTCCATATTATTGTCTATCCATCCCAGTCTTAACAGTCCACTGCTGGACATGAGTGTCTCTCCATTGGAAGGCAACGCCATACTCCCGGCGCTTGGCGAGCAAAATGTAAGGTATGGTATCTACAGTGCCTAGGGCCTGGATAATTATTCCTTAGTTTAGTCGCTTTTTACGACACCAACGGGTAGAATTAGGATGATGCTATTCTAAGCCGGCATTACACGGCGATAAAATTTAAGATTTTTAGTATGTGTGAACATTAAAAAACATTTTGTTTTGCCAATATGACAGCTATCCAATCCAAACGCCCACACAGAATACGACAATCATGCCAAGTTCGTTCGTGTCAACAACATAACCACGGAAAGTCAATAAATCAGTAGGTACTCGGTCAACTACCTTCATATTGATTTTTCTACTTCTGCGTCATTTCTCGTGTCATTCGATTTCTCGTGTCATTCGAAGACTGGTACAGTGAGATCGATAGGATATTCATTTTGTAGTTTGTAAGTGCCCGAGGCAGTGCCTTTTTTTATCCCACTCATGCCGCGTTTCTACTAGGAACATAAAATTGTGTCTGACAATTTTCTCTTTTTTACAATGACTAATTTCTTTTTTAGTGACAGTATTGTATTGAAAATTCTTGACTTTCTGAAAGCATTCGTTGTGAATCTACTTGGAAATAAACGATTGAAATTTGAATTGAAATTTGCAATAAAAGTAAAAAAAACATATAGCGTCGCTTTAATAATTAAATTAGTATTAGCAGAATAGGTAACTATAAGTTATGTCATAGCTAGAAGAACGATCATAGAGTCCATTTAGCTGAGTATGTGGTGTTACTGTGTGTGTGGGCTGAGTGTGTGATTGTTCTGTATATATGCACTTACGGGACAGCTCCCCGAATAGGTACTACGAGTAATAAGGTGCATGCGGACCATGAATTCGAACAACTTTCTAAAACTATCTTTGTCTGAAAACGAAAAAACTAAGTTCGCTATGGGAAATCAAAAATGTTTGTTTCCTTAAATAATTTCTTATTTTGTTGGTCAGTTATATGTTCTTAATGCATCATCATTATGTTCGACGACTCGCTGTCTTACACGAAAAGAAAGAATGATCCTCATTATTCTGAGGCAGTCCTATACACCTCTTGTATTTTCTGACACGTTTGGCTACAAGTTTGTTCTCTTTTGTAACCCCATTGAAATAACTTTAGCCCAAATAAATTCTAAGATCCGTCACTAAACAATATGATCATCGTAAACTCTCTTAACGACAGCCCAAAGAGCGTTCGTATAGCGAACGCCGAGATTTCTTTAAGTAATTGGATATTTACTTGAATGTGAAATAAAATCGAATGCGCTAGGCTTGGCCGTGGAATAAAAAAAAACAGAATATGCCATTTCTGATTTCAAAATGCTTGACCAAGGGTTGAACCTGGATGCATACCACTAGGTCTATTTTTGAATTTCCGTTTGCAAAAACATACATAATTATCACGACTTTATCCCTTGCGGGGTAGGCAGAGCGTTAACAGTCGTAAGAATACGATCGCTATCGCCACGTCTGTCATTTTTTGTGGATTGTTTTCCAAGGTTTTTCAGAAAACATTGTATATGACTATAATAACAGGTTGTCAGCCTGCCATCGCCTAAAAATTGTAATACACCAAATACTCTCGAGTCCCTTAGTCGCCTCTCCCGCGGGAAGGATGTGTGTTGATGCTACTCTAAGCCGGAAATACGCTTTTAATTGTGCTTATATCACTCGTTATTATTTTGTATTGTTTGTCTATTTCTTTTTAAAATACATGTGGTTGCACCAGCCGTTGCAGATTTTCGTGCACGGAATCAAATCACGGCTTTTCAGAAATTGAGCTCCAGAAATATTTTATGAAGCTTGTCTGCGGCACACCCAAAAAAACCTTTTTTACCATAATGCAAATTTATTTCAAACCAACGTTGGAGTATAAACAATTTTATGCAATTTGCAAAAATAACACGAGGATTTACGTGTGTTTTTCTCTTATCTTCTGACTTATCTCTATTTTGAACATTTCGTTTCAAAAGGATATTTTCATGTTTTTTATCGTTGCCTGACCGTACTTACTTGTGCCTTGTGGGCGCCGGCTTAGAATAGCATCACCCCATTTTATCCGTGGGTAACGTAAAAGGCGACTAAGGGATGAATCCAGGAAGTGGGCAACAGCGTTCCCTTTGAATACAATTCCTTGCTCGCCAATGTGCCTGCCAAATATAGTGAGTACATACACCGCCCAAATGAGGAATGCCCATGTCCAGTAGTGAACAGTTCTGACTGTTCTAGTATCTAGTAGCAGTAGCCATGTCACTTCTGGGTTTTTTCAGCTCTATACTGCTTCTCAAAATATATAAAGCCATGTCACATCTAGCATTTTCCAGCTCTATGCCATGCCTTAAATCGAATAAGCCCGATTCTGCTCTATATTGCGCCCATTGAGGGAAAGTGATATTGAGTATTATAGCTCATTCGCTTAGATAATGTCGCGACCAGCGTAACTTCTAATACGCGCCCGTACGTACGTGTATCTTGCACGGAGGTCAAGTTATGCTGGTCGTGCCACTATCTAAGCTAATAAACTTTACATTCCTTTGCTTCGTGTGATCGAATTGAAATTTATCGCATTTTGGTGGACTAACTGTAAATCTAACTTAGTGAAAAATTGAGAATTATTGAGTTTATTTTCAGTGGGTTACAAAAAAATTACGTCTTCTTCTTCTTGTGAATGTAGGCAACAAACGAGTCATAGGGTGTAAGGTTATTTAGACTATGAAATTGAACTACTTTCCCTAGGAATATATTAATCTCAACAAACGAAAATAAAAATCGACATGCCATACAAAACTCACTATGAACTCCGAAATTGTTGACGTTTCTTGAAATCTATTCCTAGAAGATAGTTGTTCAGTTTTATGGTCTTATCTATCAATCAGTATTTGGAAGGCTTTCCTTTATAATAACACCCCGTATAAACTATACAGTCGTGGTTAGGCTAAGGTAGAGTAGGTCTGTTGTATACAGTTCCCTAATACTACTACAGCCACAAAAGTGCATTTTTGGACATATGGGCCTCTTCCCATACTCACCCAGTCAGACAGGCTCGCAAAGCGAGATATAGTAGTAGATACTGATGCCTTATATGAAAAATACCAATCAGACAAGGCTAACGTAGTCGTACCCTTGATTTGATCTGAAATAGTAAAATAGGTCACACTATTAGATCAAGAGCGTCTATTCGCGGTTCAGGCCATTTGACATTGGACTTGGATCACGTATTGCCGTCGATAGAGCCATACATTATAGTTCTGATCCGAATCATCCGAACGCTCTGGGTTGACAAAATGAAAAGTACCTACGCTTATACAAGGTGTAACCTTAAATGCCTAAAACCTCAGAAACCCTCAATCAGCCCATAAAATTTAATAACTTTCCCCAAGGAACATAGGTCGAGATGTGAGCAAATATTTCCACCTCCCTTACAAACTGACTTGGTCGGTCGGTATGGGAGGTTCAAAATTTTTTCTTCATATTTCGGACTATGTTCCTTGGGGAAAGTTGTTCAGTTTCGTGAGCTGATTGAGGGTGCCTAAGGTTCTGCGCATTTAAGGCGAGGAATCGGTGCTCAAATCACGATTTCAGGGGGTGAAATGGGGGGAGCCGCCCGCGGTCCCCGCGCTCTGACACATCATCTGGCGCTCGCACACTACGCACTCGCACTTTGTGTGTTTTATGGACATGACCGCAGTCCGACCACATTTTAAGTAATTTTGAGCTTTATCCCGGCCGTGGAACTTTTACTTCTACTCGTGAATTATTATTATTTTGTGATAATGTAACGAAATTAATATGAATGTGGGTAGATGGATGGACGCAGAAGAGGAGGAAGGCCTAAAAAGACCGTAATAGCTAGTTAAAGCACACAAATTAAGCAAAGCATATTAGGATAAGTACTAAGTTCCTTTTATGAACCTGTCCTTGAAACTGAACAACTTTCCCAAGGAATATAGGTCGAAATATATTTAAAAATCTAGCCGACGCGACTCAGATTCTATAAAGTTAAAAAAAAATTGAATAGATTGTACAAAAGATGATTATGAATCATAAAGGTATAAACAAAGATTTCAATGATAATAAAAAGTGGTTCAAAGTCGGAAAATGTCCTAAAAGTTGAGTAAGTACGAAAATACAGTTACATTTACTCTACAATGTACCGTTCTCAAGATATATGCACTTTTAGTTTGCATTCCTTTTTAATATTCAAAAATGATATTTTACTGAAATTTTGAATGGCGTTTTGCGCTGGAGCCCTCTGTCACGCTTGTTTTTTGCTATAGGTAGGTACTTCATTGTTTTTTTTGTTTATGCCGCCGGCTCAAGTGCCAGCATCCGTAGACTTGGGCTGTAGCCCGTGAAATACTAGAATTTATATCATGTATGTGGAATGATTTGTAAGATGAGACGAACAACTGTAAAATGAAACGAATGGACAACTGAACGATAATTTTTGAACGCTACAACGGAAAAGCAATATAGGTGAGTAAATCAGTATGAAACAGAGAGAGAACAGACACTTTTTAAATACTCAAACTAAAATTATTTATTTAAAGTAGTAAATTTTGCATTTAGCTTTTCGTTGGTCAAGTATTAACAATTTTAATAATAACAATTTTATGAACCTAGTGTACGATACGATGGTGGGCGAAAAACCCGGGGTTCTCTGTCTAAAATCCGAAAATAAGGTTATTCCTTCTTATTTATTTATTAAACTTTATACACTAAATGTGTACATGGGTAGACTTAATGCCAAATAGGAAAGGCGAGGCTCAAAATATATAACGTCTATGTGAATTTGAATGTATAGCTTCAGTATACCATAAGTATAGTGTTAATGTAACGTGTCACCGGCAGCGGACTCACAAAAGTAAAGCAGAAACCCTCGAAGAGGTATTTACAAGTCTACATGTTTCCCTAGCTCATCTATCATCCCCTAATCATACTAACTTAGTTATTGTTCTAGGGTTTTCTTTTCCTTTATTTATTCTCATGCCCATTTTCACGCCAATGCAAATTTTAATGCTTATGCTCAATATGCTCATGTTGATTTTATTGTCCATGATTCTTAATACGTATACACATGCTCATTTTCATGGTCATATTCATATGCATGAATTTTTTCATGCTTTTTTCATTTCATTTAAATGGTCTTAAACATGAACACAGGGGTCATAAATAAAACCGATATTTCAACCCACGAGCCAGACGAGCGGAGTGAGCAGTTGCCAAAAGCGTGACAAAGAGCAACATAAAAAATGTAATTGTGTAGAAGCTGGTAAGACTGCTCTTTGCGTAGATTTGTTTGTACGTCTGAATCCCATACCAACCCGACCACAGAACAGCGTATGGGTATTACAGACTATTCAGGTGGCAAGATCTTGGCGTACGTAAGTAACATCGTCTTCAGACTTAAAAAATATCACTACTCGCTCCATCCGATGCGTTAAACGCACAAA
This sequence comes from Keiferia lycopersicella, assembly GCA_029255805.1. Lineage (NCBI taxonomy): Eukaryota > Metazoa > Arthropoda > Insecta > Lepidoptera > Gelechiidae > Keiferia > Keiferia lycopersicella. The sequence goes on along the minus strand of JARACZ010000011.1, from coordinate 13,326,957 downwards.
GAAAAAAATATATTTGCGTGCGCGCACATGATATCTCTGGTCTGTGGTAGAATGAACACCGACTGGGTCTAATTTCGCACCGCTGTGTCGGTTTCTGTAATAAGTTATCGGGGGAAAATTGTTCAGATGACCTGTCAAGCAAAGAGTTATCTTGAAAAAAATTATTAAAAATTACTTGGTACCTACTGTAAAAACGTTACTCATGTTCAGAATGCACCCTGTAAATATTTAAAGTGAATTACTAGTTATGTATCACTCCTTTCTTATTATAAGTAAAAAGACTTAGTTAGACTTTTGCTTTTCATTATCTTATAGATAAAATATCGTCTATCGTCAAGGCTAGCTGAAGCGACAGCTATGATAAAATTGTTGCTCGTCTCGCCAAAAGACGTAACCGACGTAATAATAAGCGCATACTTAAACTACGCCTTCTAGTGCCAGCCATAAAGTATTTTATCAATCAATCTATTCATGTCACAAACGTCATAAGTAAAATGAGCGACGTAATAATTACGAAAAAATATTTGTAAATTTTGTGGGAAATTTTGACACAGTACCGGCGCTGGCAAGAGCCATTTGGGTACTGGCGGGGTAGCGGGCGGTGCGGGATGTCATTGGGAGGTTGGTTTGTCGGCGAGAACCGTTCTAATTTTTGGAAAAAAATGATTAGTTGAATTAAAATCTGTTCATCCACTAAAACCTGATAGTGTTATTTTTAGGGCATTAAAAGAGGAATATTCTATATCAAGAAAGTATATCAAAATAGTAGTCCAAGTTACGATAAAATTGGTTTGAAAATATTTTAATGGTCTTTTTGAGATTTGTTTTACTAAAATATATCAAACCAATCGAGTCATACGATAGTGTTACTACTAGACAATATCTTTGAGTATGTCATATATTTTTTTGAGGTCTTGTTAGCATCAATAACAGGCTTAAAAACTGAATCGAAAGTAACGCTCTTCATCGGCCTTACTTCATCAGAGCGCCAACTTTCTATTTGACTTGCGATTCTCATACACGGGAATGTTTAGTTTGAAATCGGGTTTCTGAGCGTAGGAACATGTTATTCAAAATTAATAGATTTGAGTGGACTACTTACCCATGTAACGTTTGACACCAGAGTTATCGGGTCGTTGGGCGGCTCGTGTCCCACACTAAAAACAGAGTACGCCATGTATCACGATCTACTATTTTTCCCGTATGATCATTACCAGCTACTTTAATTCATCGGTCCATCTGGCCGGAGTCAAGTACCTACCATTTACGTAATAATTAAAAAAAATTGTCCAAAACTGTATTCTTCTTTTCGTGTGGGATACCAAGTCGTTCAACGACCCGATGAACCCTAGTGTCAGAATTTTTCAACCGCCTTCTACAAGTAGCAGGCTTCTGACATGGTTGTGTAACGACCGCCGTCTAAGTGATCATAGACAGCAACCGGGACCTACGGCTTAACGTGCTATCCGAAACACGGAACCATCTTACTTACGGACAATCGGGTGGTTCAGCCCGCAATGTCCTAACCAGACTGGGAACAAATTCACAAAGTGATAAATATCTACTTTGTGAGTGACCCACCGAGAATCGAACCCGGGACCGTCTGCGTCAAAGGCAGTCGCACTACCACTGCGCCACATAGGTCGTCAAAACTGTATTAATCGCGCAAAACTCACAAATGATCAGCAATACCATCAATTCCAGCAGACATTAGTAAACATCATAGCATTGTTTGCAGCCAGTAATTATTCATTTAAATGAGTTCAGCAAGTTAGGCCCGGCTTGCCACCATCCCAATTCGCCACTCCTAAAAACGAGTCCTGATAATGAAAAATCAGAAAGATTATATTTTCTAAAAACCTTGGACCTAGTTTGTCAGTAATTTTGTTGATCACACAGTATAATTAGTGAAATCATTAATCAAATATGTAATGAACCAGGATATCTATAACTGGGCTGTAATAGTTGTCAAAGAAATAATTTTGACAGCATCTTTACGATTTTTTTTCTAATAACTAGGAGAATTATTTATTTTATAGAATGTAACAAACCAGAGCTCTTATGTACCCACATTTCACGTCATTATTATATGCGACTGGCAGAGCGTTAACGGTCGTGATACTTCACAAATGTTTGAAAGTTGTTTCAGAAAATCCGTGTGTCGCTATAACTAAAATTGCAAGAGCTCTATATAAAAAACAACTGAGTTCTGGAGTGCCTTAGTTGCCTCTTCCGACACCCATGGACCGTACCTAAGCCGGCATCACATGACAACGAAATCATTTTATTATTGCCTTTATTTTTATTTTACCCCACCCGTGCCTCGTTTCTACTAGGAACATAAAATTGTTATAAAAAGAGAAAATTGTGTCTGATAATTTAATCAATTTGCTCTTTTTTACAGTGACTAATCCATTTATTGAGAGATAGTTTTGTGACATTTTAAAAGTATTCGTTGTGACTCTACTAGGAAAAAGGAACGATTGAACTTTGATAAAAAACGACACAAAACAGAACTGTGTCCAACCGGGACTGTGGCAAGCCGGGGTTGAGTCGGTTCAGTAGCGAACCGTTTTGTTGTTTGCTGACCCTACATTAGTCCGCGTCAATGGCCATGTTTTTGTCGACAGCACATTATACCCTGATGGGTACAAATTCAGCTATTTGTTAAAATAAGTTGGTCCCAACAATTCGCTAGATGACTGGGTCATTAATAAAATACAAAAGTTGTACGCTTAAAACTGTTGTCCAAAAATACTACAGGCTCCATGATTTTTGAAATTATTCAAAGTTTGAATAAACATGAAAATAACATAAACGTAATAGTGTTTTGACGCTATCCAAACTAGAGAGACATGACGTCATCTATTTGTATTTCATACAAAATATAGTTTTAAAAACTATCTCGTTTGACATGGCAGTCATCATGCTTATTTTGTAATCGTTTTGTTGAAAATTATATCTAATGGTCTTTTTAATTTATCAAATTTATGACGCAAATACTAGCTAAGAATACTTACTATAGCCACTAGTAAGGAATATCGAAGAATATAGCCAGAAATTAGCCAGCCATACACAGTAACAATCTTTTATGTAATAGAGACTACTTAAAAATAATTTGGTTTGACTTTCGTCCAAAAGTAATGACCGTTTATTTTCAATATCTCTGCAAAATTGCATCAAGTAATCTGCATGTAAATAGAAAAAAAAATACCATTATATTTGTCGCGTCATAAAGATGATAAAAGAGTTATGGAATACGGAACACACAAGAAAAGTATCATCAAAGGAAAGAGCCTGTCGCCTTAAGTTCGTCTTGACACTGTTTTCCAGTTGACGCGGAGGGTAGAATGCTTTTATTTTTATGGCTTTTGTAAAACATACTGCCTCTGTCGCTTTTTTAGTTTTCGTGAATTAGTAACGAAATACATCGAAAAAAAAACAATCGTAGATTGTCAAATTGTGTAGTTTTATGTGACAACTAACGCTGCAAGTCTTTCAAGTAACAAAAAATTCCGTGTCTTAACTATACTCAAGTTCAATCCAATTACAATGTAAAACTAATAATAGTAGGTATGTTCAGAAAAAAAAAACGGGTTCAGAAATTACCAATCACATGTTTAAAGTAATTTAAGTTTTTTAAATAGGCACAATTCTTCAGTTTAGTCGTGTTTGTTGGAATTCCATCCTTATCTTTCCTAGTTTAATCAATTTTGCTGGGTAGTCAGTGCTATGATTGCCTTGTATCCGTCCATATCGTTTATTAAAAAGGTTTAACTCAGAAAATAGTCATAGTGTTATAGTCCTGCTCCGCGTGCCCCAATACCTGTACGCTTGATGACCTCATGAAGGCCACAGAAAATGCTGTCCGGGTGGCTGAATTTTGGGCACATAAAATCTAAATTTGCCATCGACACGATAAGAAGAAGAAGAATAGTGTTATAGAAAAAGAGAAAGATACGATAAGATAATTTTATTCAAGAATTTATTATAAATTAATTAAAAAGTATTTTAATAGTGACACTCAATTTACATATTCCAGAGGTTTTGTATTTTTGTACGCCCGTTTTTAAGTGGTTGGATTAAACGTATTTTATAACAAGTATCACGGCGATAGCAACCGTATTAAAATTACCGTTAATGCTCTGCCTACCCCGCAAGGGATAAAGACGTTCTATGTGTATATATGTATAATCTGAAAAATCACTGCCATTTTGAAACCTCATTTACTCGAAAAATACAAAAATGCGTTTCAAAAAAGGGAATAGATTTCGACCCAAGATGGATGCCCTAAGTCACACCATTCCCTCGCAAACAGCCTGCTACAGATAACGTCGGAGCCCTATTTATTGTCTTCAGTAATTGAAAGGTCCCCGCCTACGCTTTTAATACATTCAACGCTGGAACTTTTTACGCTGCGTAAATAAAACTCCTTTTAGAGTGGATAAGTGGATCTCCTTCTTGCAGTATTTATAAATAAATGAAAATAAGTAATAGAATACGTTGGACTATTACCCCACTACATTGCTAAGGTACTAGACTACAACTAGATTGCTGCTTCAGTATTTGGCTTGACATTGGCAAAATTGTGACAACTAGAGACGCCAATCAGGTAGGTACTAAAGTTTCCAAGTCGTAGCATATTTGCTACGATTGCTACGGTCTGTAGCCTAAGCGCTAGATGTTGATGTTTTTTTTTTTAGAAAATCGAGTCCCTGCAATATTTTAGCGCTCCGTCGTGCCTTAAGTGTGCGATCCACCCAGTTTAGATCCATAATCATTGACAAAAATTGTAATATTTTCTTATAGCGAGTTCGTTCCTAATTAAATACTTGAATGCTAAATTCAAGCAATCAAAATTTCGAAAACAACGAAGGATTATTGCCCATGAGCAGGCAAAGCGTTAAATGGGCCTCAGCTGGCGCCACCAGCTGTGAAATAGCATTTTTTCTGTTACAATTTCTCAATTGTAACTCTCATCTGTTTTCTGAATTCGTGTTGTTTGTTTTCTGGCAGCCAACCTGTTGATTTGGTGTTTTCTGTTTTGAGAAAGGCACCACTTAAATTGGCTACTGGACAGGTCAAATTAAGCTACTTTTTAAAACGAACTAAAACTATATTTTGTATGAAAATACTGTAAGTATGACGTCATATTGCGCTATTTGGGTGTTGAAACACTTATTTTGATAGTATGTATCACGCCTTTGTCCCTGCTGGGTTAGGCAGAGCGTTAACGACCATAATAATACGCTCGTTATCGTCACGTCTGATAGATGTTTTAGGGTCGTTTCGGATAAGTCGTGTATCACTATAGTGACAGTTTGTCAGCCTGCCGCCTAAAGTTGTAATACACATGATACCCTGGAGTCTCTTAGTCGCTTCATACACCTGCGGGAAAGAAATGGGGTGATGCTATTCTAAGCCGGCATCATAGGGCATAATAAAACCTGGCTCCAAAATGTGTTTTTCCCTGAAATAAAGACAGTGTGAAGGAATTTTTCAATTTAATGAACACAATTTATTTAAGGACAAAGGCCTTTTTAAACTTTTATCTTTTTATTTACACCTCGTATAAAAGCAGATTCTACATTTTTTCGTCCTTATTTTGCTCTGAATTGACGTGTACACACAATAGAGTTTGGCATGGTAGTATCAAAATAACCGGTAAAATAACGGTACCTAATACTAACCGATATTTTTCTCTCTCTGTTCTATCTTCCTATATATTGTTGAGAAATTTGAAAAATCTGGACACGTCGCATACACAGACACAGAATTATATTATAACCTAGTGCATTTTTATTTACTACTTGTTTCCTATCACGCCAACTAGGAAGGAGCTTATGGTTCAAGTTATACTTATATATAAGCTTTAGGTTACAGAGTCGCAAAAATTTCCTAACAGCGCAATAGGTAGGTACCCTATAGGTATTTTTATCGCTGGGCGTGGGCCTCCCTATGGTACGCCATAAGGGACTATCTCCCGTTTTCGCCACCCAGTTTCTGCCAGCTTTCTTTAAGTCATCGGTGTACCAAGCCAGAGGACCATTAAAGCGACGTTCGCCAAAGATACTTGTTCTTGTTGTATTACCAAGGGCAACCGGAGGTACTCCTCGCTACTGCGTCCTTGCAGCAGAACTGCTGGCTGGTGTGGTCACCGGAACAGAACGGAACGGTTCGCCAAAGATACTTGTTCTTAAAAATACAGGTAAAGAGCGTAAAGAGAAGCCGGGCTTGAAGCATATCTTCAACCAATAGAGTCGAAGAACGTCTAAAACATCTCGGTTATTAAAAATACCGCTATGCATGCAGTATGTAGATAAACCTAGGCCCCAAGTCTTCAAACTGTAAACAGACTAAGAAAAAAAAACATCCAACTGAGATCTAATCGACATCCAACTGAAACGATTTTCATTGGAGCATTTAAGCGACTTATCTTATACCGGTTCCGAAAAATTCCGGTATGTCAGCTCTATGCAGGTAGAGGGCGTAATCAGAAGCCGAGCACGGAGAATTTTATCTTCAACCCACTGTATTATAGAGTCAACGAATATCCCATACCGGTTCCTAAAAATACCGGTATGCCAGCTCTATGCAGATAGAGGGCGTAATGAGAAGCTGGGCACGAAGCATTTTATCTTCAACCCAATGTATTATAGAGTCAACGAATATCCCATACCGGTTCCTAAAAATACCGGTATGTCAGCTCTATGCAGGTAGAGGGCGTAATGAGAAGCCGGGCACGAAGCATTTTATCTTCAACCCAATGTATTATAGAGTCAACGAATATCCCATACCGGTTCCTAAAAATACCGGTATGCCAGCTCTATGCAGATAGAGGGCGTAATGAGAAGCTGGGCACGAAGCATTTTATCTTCAACCCAATGTATTATAGAGTCAACGAATATCCCATACCGGTTCCTAAAAATACCGGTATGTCAGCTCTATGCAGGTAGAGGGCGTAATGAGAAGCCGGGCACGAAGCATTTTATCTTCAACCCAATGTATTATAGAGTCAACGAATATCCCATACCGGTTCCTAAAAATACCGGTATGTCAGCTCTATGCAGGTAGAGGGCGTAATGAGAAGCCGGGCACGAAGCATTTTATCTTCAACCCAATGTATTATAGAGTCAACGAATATCCCATACCGGTTCCTAAAAATACCGGTATGTCAGCTCTATGCAGGTAGAGGGCGTAATGGGAAGCCGGGCACGAAGCATTTTATCGCGAGACATGAGGACGGTGACAAGTAAATTACGGTATTAGGTAGTATTTCAGCAAGGTATTGTACTTTCGGTAATTTTCGCACACGCTCGACGATGCTGCGATTTCTGATTCGTGATCGCGATAGCCAAATTTTATGTTGCAATGATAACATTTCGATAATTTCTCTTAATTCAAAAAGCACTGTCTCTTTCCGTCAAATAGGTTTAGAAAAGGATGGGAGACGATAGTTCTTCGTGTCTAAAGTTTTCTTAAAAACTGACGCAAAATACGCGTTTAATATGTTCAAATAACGCGACGATGGATTAAAAAGATAGGGGCTAAATTACCTATTGGAAATATTAGGAAAACCATTTTTGAACAACTTTTTAATACTATTTAACTAAAAGTGACAGCGCTATTAGTTAAGAGTCGACTTTAATGTGCGCCGGGATATTTTTTTGGCTTTTGTTTTTCGTAAATTACCTACTTTCATCTAAAACCGGATCCGGCAAATGTAAATTATGCGTGTGTGACAACCGTGTTTAGTAGTATTTCAGGCAGGTTTTTACTTTTGCTCCTCGGAAATATGTTTTGTATATTCACATTAGCCTTTATTCAGCTCTCAACACGTTCAGCGTATCTGTTTACGTTATTTTTTGCTTTTAATGTAGCGAGCGATCCCTTTTTTGAACGGAAAACGGAAACGAGGACACTGAGAACGGATGTTAATGTTTTGTAAGCAGTCAGCTGATTCTTAGTTTATTAGAACCAGTTCTGCATTTGTTCTCAGTTTGGTTAGAACATTGGAAGCTTGTTCGAACCACCTGGTTGCACTTAAGATAGATGGTTCCGTGTTTCAGAGGACTCGTTAAACCGTAGGTCCCGGTTGCTGTCTACGATCGACGGCGGTTGTTACTCAACCATGTCAGAGGTCTGCTTCTAGTAGTAGGCTGTTAAAAAATCTGACACCAGGATTCATCGGGTCGTTGGACGACTCGGTGTTCCAATGAAAAAAGAAAGTATCCTGTTATGTTTGACAACTATATGAAATGGGCTTGTAATATTAGGCGGAATGATGTTGACTTTCCTCTAATATCAGAGGTATATGAACAGAAAAGCAAACATATTTGCAGACACATTCAGATATCGAATTTACATCTTCTTATTTACTTTCACAAATTCACAAGTTCTTTCTTTTTATCCTATATAGAATTATCCTATTATTAATATGAGGATATCTTTACAGGCGGTGTATTCTATCTTAAATATATATATTTATATATATATATATATATATATATGTAAATATATATATATATATATATATGTAGTACCTATGTATGTATGTAGTACCTATTTTACTTAGTATAATACTTCAATACCTACTTCTACAAACGCCATACCTATTAGTTAGTGACTGTCAGCCGTTTTCCCACAATTGCAATATACATGAACCCCTCAAGTGCCTTAGTCGCCTCTTACGACACCCACGGGAAAGAAATGGGGTGATGCTATTCTAAGCCTGTTGCCATCACAATGTTCAATGGTTTCTATTCTTGTCCACAGCGAGTGACCTGGAATCAATACGAGCCCTCTTCAATGAGAAGGAGAAGGAATTGTCTGTGGCGGTGGCCAAGGTGGAGGAGCTGACGAGGCAGCTTGAGGAGTTGAGGAGGGGAAGAGTCCAGCCTCAGCCACCTTCTGCGCACGAGCTGGATAAACTGAGGAGAGAGTTGATGGTAAGTTGTTTACTTAGTTATTAAGAAATACCAGCAAAAACTGTACTTAAAAGGAACCTTCGGTATCTTCCAGTAAAAGAGCAGAAATGAAATAAAATGGAACTGTTTGTATGAAAAATTGTTGCCATTATTTATTTATTATTTATCTAACCGTTTATTGTACACAATAGAACACAAAGGCCATAACATTGAGAACAATACACAACAGGTCAACTTATTTGCCATATTTAAGCATCAGGCACAGGTCGCGAAGAAAGTGGCGCCTTCATTCTCTGGCTACTCTTTTTTGCTGGACTGTAGGTATTCTGATATACCTAGATGATACATAGCCATCTCCGGGCGCATCAGCGCCGATCTAATTAGGAGTTGAAGTGGTCGCCATGGCCGAAATCGGTCGGAGAGATCATCATCATCATCATGATACATTATTTGAAATAGTAAACCATGACAATACAATATAACTAATGGAAACTATAATTAAACAAGTTTTTCAGTATATTTGTAAGAATTAACACTTAAACGTTCGTACCTTAAGACATAAAAGAAAATTCTCAGTGGGTTTCTTTAGAGGCAACTTCTCAAAATCAAACCAAGCATAAAAAAGCTTTAAAAGACTTTCTGAATCGCCTGTTTTGAAAAGAATTCGTTGAATTATCCGAATGTCCAGGTCACGTCGATTTTCTGAATTACATCCTTAAATTAGTCACCGAAAGGGCACTTAAGTTTTTCAAATAGTCCCTCAGTTTCGGCCATTCGGAATAAAGTTTTTATGCCCTTCGTCAATCTGGCATCTGTCAGCGTACTGAAAGCTAGGTTCCGATGTTGGTCACTTAGGGACGAAAATTCTAAATTAGGTACACTTATTTTGGACCCTTCGTAGGTTGGGTAGGGTTGACAAATGCGATTAGGATTGAGATCTGTTTCGTATTGATTTGATTGAAAATGGTAACATGGTATGCCGTTTGATGCCGGCTTCGAATAGCATCATCCCATTTTTTTCCCGTGAGTGTCGTAAGAGGCGACTAAGGGACTCGAGGGATTCATGTGTGACAAGCTGACAATCTGTCACTAAAGTGATACACAAATTAGAGATAATTTGTGTACAAATATTGAGGGTCGGTTGAGAGACCGACCCTCAATATTTGTCAGACGTGGCGATGGCGACCGTAGTTTTGCGGTCGTTAACGCTCTGCCTACGCCATAAGGGATAAAAGCGCGATATATAAATGTATGGCAACACAAAAAGTGTCTTGCGATACGGACCCTGTATCTTGGCCCTGAAAACATTCAGATTAGCAAAAAAAAATGGCCAACTAATACATAAATACAGCCCATTGCTGAACGTAGACCTCCTAGAAGATTTTCTAGGTTAAAGATTGCCTTGTTGATTATAACTATTAATGAACTTATCATTGATATATGTTGAGTGATGACTGCGGATTGGCCGGGCGCGTCACACGTTGCACTATTAACTGTGATCTGTGCCAACTAGGTTGCGGGCATTAGGTCGGCAAGACTTGATAGTCTCGATACTAGATGCTTTGGCTAGCTGGGGGCTATTATTGAGACGCTAGTGAACTTGCTGGTGGTGAAGGTGTTAAAACGAAGATCTTGTGGAAGAATCTGTAGGCGGTCAAGCATTCGAAAGGTCCGATGATCTTGTAGAGTTTAGGGGCAGTCTTCGTCTAGTCATTGTACGTACTCGGCTGTTTTTTACGACCGATATGGCGCAGTATAATGCGACTGCCTGCGATGCAAAGGTTCCAGGTTCGATTCTCGGTGGGGCACTCACAAAGTAGATTTTTTGTATTTGTTATAATATTCGTTCCCTGTCTAGATAGGATCAAGTGTCAAAAAAGAAAGATTCCATGCTCAGGAGGACATGTTAAGGTGTCGGTACCGTTTGCTGTTTATGAACTTAGACAGCAGTCATTACACAACCATGTCAGAGGCCTGAACTGTAATGAGAGATTAATAAACTGACACCAGGGTTTATCGATTTTATTGGCACAGGACCGTGAGGAGAGGCGCAATAGAGAAGAGGCCTGTAACCTGCAGTGGGTGAATGTGGGCTAATGATGATGATCATGGGTTTATCGGGTTGAACGACTCGAATACGAAAAAAAGGAGATTAAAGTAATGGTGGCGCTAGTGTCATCAGCAATCATCGAAACGCTTTAGGAAACTAAACAGCTACCTTTAGTCATTGATTTAAAAATCACTCACCACCGAATACAAATGATACGAATAATTAGGGTCCATCCTGAGATAAACATAATAATAGATCCATGAATTTTAAACAGCTCAGTTTTTACACAGAGCTGACTGAGACCCCTAGGTTAGGTAGCCGACCCCGACAGAGAACGGGATGCGGCAAGGAGAATAATGATTTGTGAGGCCTTGCTATGCGTGACTGCGTGCACTTGGAAATTTTGCCAAAAGCTTATGAGATTATACGTATCATTACCTACACGTACGAGTAATACCGTCAGTAAATGATCGCATATTTAGCTAAGTACCTGCCCTTGCTCTAATTAATATTCTAGGGTCGGCGAAGCGGCTCTTTCTGGATAATTAATAAACCGATTCTTTATCGTAGGTTCCTAGGTTCCTAGCATTCGTAGTGAATCTTGGAAATAAACGATTGAAAACTTGAAATCTTGAATTCAAAATGTTTCGTGAATTCTTGTGTCTAAAGGAACATCTTCTTATTTTGTAAAAAAAATTGACAGCATGACGTGCCTTACTTCAAGATAAAAGCATCCCTTAGGTATATTTATTTCTGCTTTATCTAGAATTTTCCTGATACTCATTCTTCTTTATTTACGAGCCATGCTCTTGTGATGCCGGCTTAGAATAGCATCACCCCATTTCGTTCCCGTGGGTGTCGTAAGAGGCGACCAAGGGACTTGAGGGCTTCATGTGTATTACCATTTTTAGGCGACAGGCTGACAACCTGTCACTATAGTGTATACACAAATTATCTCAAACGGCCCTCAATATTTGTCAGACGTGGCGATAGCGACCGTATTTTAACGGCTGTTAACGCTCTGCCTACCCCGCAAGGGATAAAGGCGTGATATATGTATGTATGTATGTCTCTTGTCGGTGGATCAATCGTCATTCGTTTTTTTTCTCCGCCAGTGACTTCACCTCCTGATACTCATAGCAAATATGAATTTTTCAAGTGAAATAAAGTGTGCCAAATCCTTGAGTTTATTTTGCAGAATGCAGTTTACTCGTACCTAAGAAACTTATATCTCGCACCTCATAAAACCCAGATAAATGACATTTATGACTACTAAACGCTTGCAACTGATCATAAGCAATGGTTTTTCTCACACGCGGCGCATGATTTTTCGGTGTCTTGCTAGATCCAGGGTTTATTGCAAAAGAAGGTAACGACTTACAAAAACAGGAAATCATGGCAAAATATGTCACCGCATGAAAATTACGGCTGTCCCACTCATTTACATGGTAGCTGTCAGAAAACTCAATATCAAGCGGCCCGTGTGCGATTTACTTATGTTCGGACGCGTCACGGAACAATTCGTGCGCCTGCGCATCCCGAACCAGATGCCGTTCCAATTTGACAATTTAGTTATAGGAGTGAATTTCGCGCGGCCTATCGCCCGCACCAATCTGTGCCCTGACCTTAGGCACTTGATGTTATTCTGTGATGCAATAACTGTGAGAAATGTGGGCATTGGGAAAATAATTGTTGATTATAGAAGTCTGTGATAAGTGCGGCGAATATGGACATAATGGAAAATATTGTCTGTTGACGACCTTTTTTTATAAATGATGTGGTAATCCGATACTTTCAGGGGAGTGTATGTAAATCAAGCAGAGTTTGTGAAGTATAATTTTGGATAGAAAAAATGAAACTGAACTAAACTTTTCTGTGCTAAACCTTTCGAATAAAAACAAACAAAAGTGTTTGATTTTATAAACAAATCAAACTAAAGTGTTGTGATATAAACAAGCAGTGAAATTTAAATGAAAAAAGTGCTCAAAAACAAAGGTAAAAATGTGAAAGAGAACTCAAAAACGCAAATACTTCTGCTAACCTCGTGATGTATTGAAAGGGTTCAGAGACCGGCCAAACTCAAAAAGGGACCAGTGAATATCTCAACGAAAAAGTGAGTGTTCTGTATTGCCATATGAATTTCTCAGTCGAAGAAAAAGAATGCTTGTTCATAAAGGGAATTTTTGACCTTTTTTTTCAGAGATTCGACCCCTAGTAACTACATCATTCGCAATTTTAGGCCAGTTTAAGCACTTTGGTCCATAAATTATTTTTCTAAAGTATTATGCTTAGACTTTCATGTTTTGTTCTAAGCAAAATCTACCATTTTTAAATTCAAGAAAACTTATACCAACTTCACAGTTGAGAGACAACTAATTAGTACCTACAGAAGATCGATATGGCGCAGTGGCAGTGTATCTGCCTGTGAGGAAAGGGTTCGATTCTCGGTGGGTCACTCACAAAGTTGATATTTATCACTTTGTGAATTTGTTCCCAGTCTGGTTAGGACATTGCGGGCTGAACCACCCGATTGTCCGTAAGTAACATAGTTCCGTGTTTCGGATGGCACGTTAAGCCGTAGGTCTCGGTTGCTTTCTATGATTACTTAGACGGCGTTCGTTACACAACCATGTCAGAAGCCTGCTACTTTATAGAAGGCGGTTGAAAAATTCTGACATTAGGGACCTTAGGTCGTTGGATGACTTAGTGTCCCACTTGGAGAGAGAGAGAGTACAATCTAATAAAAACAACAGCAAAGATTACTGATAAGAATTATTTGAAATTTGTCCTATAACAAAGCGTTGTAGAGTCCTGGAAAGATTGCTAGTTTTTACTTCAAATAAATAAGCATTAAGCAGTAAAAGATCTGGCAATACAGTAGAGTGCAAACTTCTGTATTTGACTGAAAGATTGCTAAGGTCGGTGGTTGAAACGAATCGTGTTATTCCGTTTGCTCAGAACGAGTGTTGGTTTTTATTTACACATTGAATAAAGGCTTTTTATAGAAGGTGCTTATATAAAATTTCCTGCTCTCTGAATGTTGTTAGATATTTATACTCTTTCGCTTTTAAAGTCAAAACTACTTTCGACGTCAATGGACTTCTTAGGACGTCTTAAATTAATAGTATTAACGAGATTATCACCACGATTATGTTTTTTTACCTCTATATTTTAAAGAAATAAAAAAGAAGATTACAGGGTACACACTTTTTACGCCGCATAGGTACTAAGTTACGTATCAATAAAAATGAATCATAGAAAGGATTTTTAAAAGAGTAACATCAAAATTATTCCGCATAATTTCGCACTAATTTCGCATCTTATTTGACTCAAATATGAAACATAAGTGTGCAAAAATATTAGCTGCAAATATTTTAAGCAGTGAACGTGAACCACATGAAACTGAACAACTTTTCTCAAGGAACACAGGTCGAAATGCGAAAAGAATTGGCCATACAAAATGTACCGGCCGCACGAGTCAAATTAGCATGGGCGGACCAAGACTTTCTTTCGTATTTCGACCTATGTTTCTTGAGGAAAGTGGGTCAGTTTCATGTTACTCTTTAAAATATTTGCAGCTAATATTTTTACACCTTATATATTGAATTTACTTACAAATACACCCGTTGTAATAACTCTGGCGATAATCTATAGGTAGGCAAGCAGGTATTACAAAGTCACAAATAGAACGGCAAAGGTCACGTAAAATTATATTAGTCTACCACATTTGGGATTCAAATCGTAACATATTCAATCTAAATTCGGTTAGAAAGTGAATGAACACAGCTGCCACCTGGTTTGTGTACCTACATACATACATACATATATCACGCCTTTATCCCTTGCGGGGTAGGCAGAGCGTTAACAGCCGTAACAATACGGTCGCTATCGCCACGTCTGACATTTTTGAGTATTGTTTTCTAAGGTTATTTCGGAAAACATGTGTATCACTATAGTGACAGGTTGTCAGCCTGTCGCCTAAAAATTGTAATACACCAATACTCTCGAGTCCCTTAGTCGCCTTTTACGACACCCACGGGAAGGATGTGGGGTGATGCTATTCTAAGCCGGCATCACACGGCATGTATCACATTGTGTACCTACCTACCTTTACCTACCTACCTACCCACAAAATATTATAGGAGTACAGTAAGAGCATTATCATCGTAAGGTCCTATGTGAGTCGAAAATAACATCAAATTGGGTATTTTATATTAACTATACCAACTATACCTGTTTTACCGTGGCGCAGTGATAGTGCGACTGCCTGTAACGCAGAAGCTTCCGGGGTCGATTCTCGGTGGATCACAAAGTTATTATTTATCACTTTGCGAACTTGTTCCCAGTCTGGGTTAGGACATTGCGGCCTGAACCACCCGATTTTCTGTTAGACGGTTCCGTGTTTCGGATAGCACGTTAAGCCGTAGGTCCCTGTTGCTGTCTATAGTTACCTACACAACAATGTCAGAAGTCTAATATGTTACTAAATGTAGAGGCGGCTGAAAAATTCTGACATTAGGGTTCATTGGGTCGTTGGACGACTCAGTGTCCCACACGAAGTATCATATTTAAGACACCTGTCTTCACAAGTAAATTATTGATGATTTGCTGAATTCAATTCAAAATGAAAGTCAAGGTTTGGACAGCTAATTCATGCTGATATGTTCGCGGACAGTTTTCATCATTAATTTAAGCTATTTCTGTGCTGTCGAGCTTAGCCCTGACAGAGTCAAGGTGTGATAATATTATCTAGATTAATTTTCTGATATTATTTTGCGGGCTGAAAATAATATTTCAAATTATTTACTTGGCTGGGATAAATTCAGTTTTCTCAATGTAAATACGAGGTAAAGTACAGTATCTTATAACTGCACTTGACAACCCACTTGCCAAGCGTGGTGAGTAGTTACCTGTGGCAAATCAAATTCATAATGTGAGAAACTAGTATTATGATATTAACTTCTTGTTACAAACAAGTGGAAAAAATTCACACCACTGATGGGATTCGAAGTCAAGTCTTTTGACTTGCCGGGTCAAACGTGTTAACCGCTACACCACGGTTTGCTCTGTCCATGGCGGCGAAATAGTGATCCACTTGCGTTTTTCATATATTTTTGTTACTTGACTACTTACGAAGCATTTTAGTTGATTTATCATTTGATCACGGTTCATTCATACTGTTTATATTCGAGTTGCTTATTACGAGTACTGTGACTTTGTAGTAGTATGAAATGATAGTATCAAAAAGAAACTATAACACCAACCTGTAGCTATGAAAGTGCCTGTAAATGAAGACACGAAACAGGCACTAAATCTTCAGCCCGAAGATCTATGAACACTCTATTTGAGGCATCAATCTAAAGAACACTCGAGGGCAAAAAACCCTACATGTTTCCCACACAGGTCCCGAGGGGCAGCTTTCCTTCTTGAAAAAAGACGCGTTTTACTAAAAGCAAAGAAAAGTTTAGAGGGAGTCTTGTGAATAAACAGAACGAAAAACTAATACCTCCCTCCCCAAACGAATACGTGGTCGCCGGACGGGTGAATCTATGAAGTTAGTTTTTTTTTCAAATTATTAGCAGAATGTAAGTGATATCACAATTTTGACAGGACAATTAATTTTTCACAGCATTCATATTTTCAGAGGATGATTTTATTAACGAAACTGCTGTAATGTAAGCTGAACAAAACTGATTAGGTATATAAATTTCGTTGCACTCTCACTGCAAATGCCAAAACCAACTAAAATCTAAATCTAACTAAAATTAACTAAAATCTTGCCGCGTGGATAATGACAATCGCAGACATGCCATATTATCTTCCGTCTAATTACAGTTCCAGTTCACTAATTGGTTCCAATTTTATCGTAGATGAAAAACAGTTACGTTTTCATTTACCAAAATATTATTAAAATTTAATTTTGTGTACGATAATGTAATTTGATTAGAAAAATGCGGTCTGTTGAGAGTCAAATTGTTTCTGTCTTCACTTTGTCGCTTGCATGGAACCTCTATTTTAGTCTACCCTGAGGGCCCAGATTAATAAGCCGGCTTCGGTTCCCAGCCTAATTCGCTCGTTGGCCAAATTTACGGCGCCAATCTCCAGAATACCTTTGAGATTAAACTTCTTGGAGGACAATGTGATCTTATCAGGCGAAGGCAAAAGATACACGGCGGAGGAGAAATTCTTGCAAAATTAAATGTGTATTGGACGCGATTCTCGCATGCAGCTTTCGTAGCTAAATATGATATGAAATTACAGTATTTCAGTATTTGCTTATAGTTGAAAATGTTCATAAAAAATGTGTCGCGGGGTGGATTGCGGTAAAAACTTAGTTTTGACAGTCATTATTTAACAAAGTTGTCACAAGAAGTGATTGGGAAACGTCCTGAAATAGAGCCACTTACATACACATACACATATCACGCCTTTATCCCTTGCGGAGTAGGCAGGGCGTTAACGGCCGCTAAAAATACGATCGCTATCGCCACGTCCAGCAATCAGTGAGAGCCCTTTAACATAACTTGACTTGTGTATCACCACATAGAGCCACTTATCCTACAAAATGTAAAAGAAAACAGTCTAATTTGTTTTCGATTATAATTTCTGGATAACATTTTGAAGAGCAACAAGAGGGGCTTGTTTGAAATTCAAAAAAAAAAATAATAGCAAATAAATTATTAATACGGATACTACTCACTCGTAATTTTATGTATTAAAGTAAGCCTTTAAGTTTACACAGTTTCATTCATTGATAGCTGCCCATGCCGTCCTTTTACTTTTATTTTCGCAGTTGTAGCAAAAATTGGCTAAGGAAATGCCCCGTCAGAATCGTGAGCATTTGCTGATTTTCTGTCTGAGCTAGATTAGGTGTTACGAAGTAAATGAAAAGTGAAGGTGTCGGCAGATTTGTGGATGATGAGCTTGTTTTCTTAAAGAGATAATGTTATTTACTTCGCCTTGAGTTTCTTTAGGTGGTACTTTATTTTCATAGAAAGCAGGTTTATTTCATAGAATACAGTAATATTATTCATAGAGAAAATTACATTTGTGTCGCTCGCTACATCTCTGGTCTGTGGCATTATTACTCTTTATGATTTTAATAACAATGTAGGTACATAATGTGAAACAAATCACTAGCAAAAACTGAGAGTATGATTGATACTAGGGACATATCACGCCTCTACCGGCGGGGAAGGCAGAGCGTTAACGGCCATAAAAATACGGCCACTATCGCACCGATCTCAAGTAGATAAGGCTCCAACAGATGATTCGTGCGCCACTGCAGTGACAGGTTGTCGGCCTGCCTGTCGCAACTGTATTACACACGAAACACTCGAGTCCCTTAGTAGCTTTTAATGTACGACACCCGCGGTAATAGGGGATATGCTATTCGAAGCCGGTGTAAGACGATTGATGAAAGGCATGGTTTTTAAGTCTCCTAGCTTCACATGTCAGCTTCGCGACCAAAATCGTGTCAGTAATCTTCCTTTACCCAAAACCAGATTAACTTACTTATCCTTTTTACGTTAGTCTTCCAAAGAACCGCCTTCTCCCAGTTACCTTTTTTACGATCAATTGCCCAACTTAAAGACCAATCATTCCAATTTGGCAACAAGAAAGAATTCGGACTTTTGCGAATATATTTCATGTTCGTGAAAAGAGTATATCGGAATTTACTAGTTGATAGGAACTTTACATACAAGCAAAAAGCGTTGCGGTGCGCCGTGGTTTCTTGCGGCAAGAGACGTGATTTTACAGTGCCAGTTTCTTTTTCGTTTCTTAGACTATGTTTTCGGTCCCGGGCCATCAAAACGCGGGGGCTCAGCCAGAAATATTTTTATGGCTGTTCAAGCAACCAGCTCAATCACGCTCTTAGGGGCGAGACTAGTGACTTAGGACGAACTTAGGAGTTGTTCTGGGAAGAACAGATCGGACTGAAGGAAGAATGGATCGTATTGATGAAGAATGGATCTGACTGATGAAGAATGGATCGCACTGAGGAAAAACGGATCGGACTGATTACCAGCGTTATCCCGCAGGTATTGCGGCACCGCAATTCCAGCATGTGTGTAACCAAGCACGTGTGCTCAGTGACTCGAAAAACCCATTCATATGGAACTGATTTTGCTCTAGAACGGGTCGCGGTTAGATAAATTGTTAGGATAATAATTTTTGATAGTATGCAATGGTCTGATATCAAAAAAGACATTTGTGCTTTTGCTTGCAAAGGTTTTGTGAGGTCAGCAACTTGCCTTTTTTATCGTGAGATAATATTTTATGTTGAATCAGAAGAATTACGTGGTCATAAATCGTATTGATAATTATGATAAATTTCTGTTGAGGTTACGTGTTATTGCCACGACTGAGAAATGTTTGACAGCCATTTCAAAAATATGTATGGTTGTCGGTGTAGAATAGTCAGACATAGTACTTAGTGGTTTAGAATAGGATGGACAGCAGCGTTCCCGACGACCGATGTGGCGCAGTGGTAGTGCGACTGCCTTTGACGCAGAAAGTTCCGGGTTCGATTCTCAGTAGGTCACTCACAAAGTTGACATTTATCACTTTGTGTATTTGTTCCCAGTCTGGTTAGGACATTGCGGGCTGAACCACCCGATTGTCCTTAAGTAAGATGGTTCCGTGTTTCGGATGGCACACAAGTAACACCAAACAACATTATAAAAAGCGTAGAACAGCATGAAGTTACGTGCAAAGCAGTATATGAGCCCCATATGTAGCACTATATTAGCCGTATTAAAGTTTATAAGTGTCTTTTAAGCGCAATTTGGGCCCCAAATAATACAGCGTTGAGCATTATTAAATATTATTAGTGCTGCTAACCAGCGCTTATAATGTTATTGAAGACTGACATTAGTAAAGTTGTTAGACAGCATGTTCTAATGTCTTAAGCATTTTTTTAGACGTTAGTACAGCGTTTAAACAGGTTTTTGAATTACAATGGTAAAATTACGTTAGGTTGTTAGGCTGAACGTTTTATGTTCTTTATATAAAAGTATTTGAAAAAACTTATCCATGTTTTATGTCCGATTTGTTTATTTCGTTTAGTGTTTGTGCATTTGGATGTTGTGCGGAGATGTGTAATGTGTCCACGTTAAAAATAATTATCATAAGGTAAGTACCAGATTTATTTTGTTTTGAATGCAAAAGAGCTGCGGATATTAATTTTATGACAAAATATATATATGTTTGTGGTTTATAATTCACGCGCCATCACAAAAGTGCTTTTTTAATAAAACTAGGGACAAATTTAGAATCGAGTCATGACACTTTTTGGAACTTTTCAACGATTTCATTAATATTAACGTACGAAATTGCTTGTATCAATACTTTGCTTAAAATTAAAACATAATAAGTATGTAATACAATCATACATGTCTCATAATTTCAGTTTTATTTTAGAGAAATAAAAAGCAAATGGCGTCAGATATTATTAATGTTTTAAACTTTCAACTAGTATCTTTTAATGTTGTCAGTCTTGTTATAGTAAAAAAATATACTTTAGATATATCTAAAGTCCTTAAACCTACATATAACAGACCTAAGTGATATCTTTAGCATTATGGTAACATTTTCTAGACATGTTTTAATGTTCATTACCTTTAAATGGCATAAAAATGAACTGCTGTAGTGTTAATCAGGGTACCGAAATAATAGTTTAGAATCCCTTTATCACATGATACCTGACTCCATTTATTTCATCATATTTTATAATGTTTACAGTAAAGTAATTTGACAAATATATCTAAGTAGGTACTCGTATAAAATCATAAACTAAAGCAATGAATGAGTTGGGGAATTCCCCGAATCATGTGACATAACAGAACGAACGGGACGTGCGACAGAAGCGTCATGATACCTTGTGTGGGTGGGAGTGAGAAGCATAGTGTTAGTGAGTTAAGCGATTACGCTTTGCAGCCCTGATTTTATTCCTTAGTGTTACTTGATTCCTGTCGCTATGATGACGACGCGCGCTTATCGGAACTTTTTACGAATTTGTTTAAACGCGTTTTACTGCTAGGTACCTATTAAGTTTTCAGGTATAGTACCTACTCTATTAAGACCTAAATAAGCTTGTTTCTTTATTTCAGATGCCTTTTAAAATAGTGCAAATGACCGAAAGGGGAGCAAATAAACTTTTCATTGTTCCAAGCGGATGGGAAAATCAAGGTCAAGTCCGATATCCAAAAAAACCTAATGAGTCTGCATTAGTAAAGAACGACAAATCCAAGCCTCGCGCAGATTGGAGAGTGATGCCTTGTAAAGTGAAACGGACAGGGTTCTTAACCTATGCTGATGCTGACGAGGAATTGTCAATTATGTTGCAACATAGCGACACAGATACCGGCATCGTCATTGGTGAAGCCCAAAGAGGGCCTAAAAATATTTATGTATATTGATTATTTTAATTTATTATTTGTTAAATGAAAGTAGTACCTTCTGATAACACTTCCGCAAAATTATTTTCATTTTCTAAACTTGAATGTACTACGGAACCACTTGATGGAACTTCTTGACTAGTACTTGGCTCATACACAACTATCGATTGTTCTGTATTTTGAGTATCAAGAGTATCATTGTTTGGAGTACTTATTTCATTATTTAAACGAGAAATAAAGTTTAAATATTCCGTTTTTATCTTTCTCTTTACTCCACCTGTCCTCTTAGTCTTTTTCCACTGTTTATTCATGACAACAACGTGACACGTGCAACATAAATTTACAAATAGTACTAAACGCATAAAATGAAAATAATTATATGACTAATGGTTTTACGGCCAAATTATGACTTAAAGTAATAAAATAACATTTTTATTTACATATATAGTGCTGAACGCTTTAAAGTAACAATAAAATGCGAAGATAACAGAGCTAAAACTTTAGTAAAGGTTTGGCTAATGCTTAGCACTAAATAAGCATAAGAAAAGATCATTAAGATGCGTTTAATCTTAAAAATGTGGTAATACAGCTAAATTCCCTATAAAATATTTAGTCAATGTTTATTTAAAGTACAAGGTTTTTTTATTTCCTACTATAAGGTTTTAACCTTTGTGTTAGTGTAAATGCTGTTTAAGGTGCTGTATATTAAAAGTTATTGATGTTTTAGTATGATTATAAGCTGTTCAAATTAATTTCTTAGACCATACAATAGCTTCATGCAATATTAATTTTACCACATTCTACTCAAAAGCATTTAAACTAACTCAAAGCTGATTTAAACTGATAGTCTGACTTTAAAACGTAAATTAGTCTTTACTTCAGCGACTAAACAGATTATGTGTTACTTGGCGGTTGCTGTCTATGATCACTTAGACGGCGGTCGTTCGTTACACAACCATGTCAGGAGCCTGGTACTCGTAGAAGGCGGTTTAAAAATCCTGACACTAGGGTTCATCGGGTCTTTGGACGACTTGGAGTCCCACACGAAAAGAGAAGAGCAGCGTTCCCTGTGAATGCAACATCTTGTACTACGCTTACCATTTCGCCTACCTATAAATACCAATAGGGGCAGACCCTTGTTTCAATGAAAAGTTGTGGCTATTGAATTGGAAGCATCATGACAACCAAACCATGATGATGATCAAGTGACCTGTGGCATGACGTATGGTAAATACCACAGTAGAAGACTATAGTGGCTGTAGATGTTTTACTAACAAGGTTAGACCCAAGTTACACAATTAGTGTTCACGGACGCACCTGACTCTCAGTTCAGCTAGTGTGGAAATAGCGAAAAGAACTACTATTTAGAAATTCTTTCCATAACCACGGTTGTTTCCTTTATTTGATTTTTTTAAGTTTCGTAGAACTTACGCCTAGTTCTTACAGAAGTAGTAGTAGGTATATTTGATTAATGATGTCTATTAGACAACACAAACCAAGTAGTTCATTCATTTTCACTTGCACCAAACATGAAGGACTTTTAAATTAAAATTCTTCTTCAAATTTAAGAATCAAACTCTTGTCAGTGGAGTCAGACATCCAATCTTCCCTCTTCTCTGCTAATGCTTTGACCTCCTGGTACGACACGTAGGTTAATATTGTGAAAAAAGTCACCCGCACTTATTGAATGCACTTTGAATGTATTTTAAAGAATGAACTAGAAGTTGAAGTACAGAAAAATAGTAGGCAAAGGTAAGCAATCGAAATACTTCAGTAAAATTAGATTTTCTCGTCTATTTGAAGGACTGGCGACGACAAAGGACTCCTTAAGAGTCCTAAAGCAATTTCTCAAGTCTAATTCAGATTGATTGCCCAAACTTTAGTAATCTTGGAAATAAAAGACTCCAAGCATCTTTGCGGGCTGATAGGTGATAAAAGTTTGGAAGAAAACGGACCTTATGTAATGGCGTGGAGATGAAGATAATATAGATCCAATTTAGCGAAGAGAATTTAAGGCCCTTACTGGAAAATTTCCTAGAAATTGAAGGGCTAAGATCGGTTCCACGAAACTCACTCACAAGTAAAAAGAACATGTACAAACATGCCTTCGCTACACACTCACAAGTAGCGTAGCAAATTGCTACGATTACTACGTCGTAGTAACTACGTGGTTACGATTTTTTAGGGTTACTTACCTTGATACATTTTTTACGTACTACCTACATCATTTTCCATGTCTTATTCTATGCATTTACGGTATGTTGTAAGATGTGTTTGTCAAATGCAAGAAAATCTCGAATACCCCGTACGAAAAACTGGTTTTTAGTACGTAGAATTCAAAGTTTTTGAAAAATTTTGAAATTTTTATGCAAAAAATTTCGAATCCCCGTACGAAAAACTGGTTTTCAGTACGTGGTATTCGAAATTTTCTTGCATCGACGTCTATTTCGACCCAGGAGCAACGCAAAACTTACGTTGGCATCTGTCTCTGTTGCACTTATCATGGCAGATGCTGTATTCCAACTCTTTTGTAGAAACGGACGTCAGGTGTGAGATTCGCCACAGTTTGGCTGTTCACCCCTAACTAACAAAAAAAACTGCTATCTAATCTAGGAACACGATCCGTAGGTATCTAAAAGTTTGACCACTGGGAACCCTAACTGCGGGTCATTACGCTACCGATCCTTCCCTAAGTAACAAGAGGCAAGGTGGCTAGGGCTGTCCCTTGCCTGTTGTTATTGCAAATCATTTACTACTAGATAATACGACAACAGTCGCTAGTCACGTAAGTCTTCCCGAATTTGGGGGTATATCCTAAGATATTTCCGTGTGATGCCGGCTTAAAGTAGCATCACTCTATTTCCTACCCGTGGGTATCGTAAGAGGCGACTGAGGGACTTGAAGGTTTTAGGTGTATAACAACTTTTAGCCTCTCAGTATAGTGATACACGAATTATCTCAAAGGGCCCTCAATATTTGTCAAACGTGGCGATAGTAATTTAACGGCCATTAACGCTCTGCCTACCCCACTAGGGATAACGGCGTGATATGTGTGTGTATACTCACCACGCTTGGCAAGCAGCAAATTAGCGAGCGCAGTAAAGTGTTGTTGATATTCACTGCCGTTCATTTCCTGGATTCATCCTTGACATTTCTGTCAAGTCTCCGTTATCTGTCAAGTGTCTGTGTGTTGTCTGTCTGATGTTACTCATCTGAGTATGAAATTAGTCTCAGCAGCGCTAATGACACAAGTTATATTGAAATTTCGTAAATACAAAATGGCCGATTTTAACGCAAAATATAGCTTTGAAATTGAAATAACGGTTTCTTAAACATAATTGATAGGTATGCCTGTCAAAGGATCGTCTGGATTTCTAACTATATAAGGTGTAAAAACACAGCTAAAATATAAGGGGTGCGATTCAACCCATGAAACAGACCGACAAATGAAAAATTTTTGGACCTGGAATTTTCTTATTTTTTATGAAAATGAAGTTTTTGAACTTCCATACAATTTGACCTGGTCGGTTGTTAATGTTGTATGGGAGTTCCAAAATCTTTTTTTATATTTTATAATGTACATAACAACCCTGATTTGGTTGCATCTGTTTCCCCGCCCCAGTAATTCGGTTTGCATTTCGAGAGCAAGAAACTTAATGGAAATTCTGTTCACGTATAAATACTGCGATAACTCCACCTGGTGGCTGCAGCTGCACTTTGTTTAATGCCATAGTTATGGTTATTTGAAGGTGTTAAGTAAATTCTTCTACTAAACGGGGTAGGCACTGTTATCGCCACGTCTGATAAATATTTGAAGGCTGTTTCAGAAATGCTATAAAGATATCACTTATTATGTTATTTATTATTGACTGGTTGCCAGCCACCCGCGTGGAAGAAATGTGGTTATGATATAGGTACTTGTATCAGTTGTATCTTTTTTGCGTGTCGATCATTTCGGGTGCATTAAATTAAATCCGACCAATAATCCGCCATACACACTGCGTTACAGCGGCGTCGTAAAGGTCTTGCAACGTGCAGGATATTGGGCACACAGGGCAGGACAATTAGATGTGCCATAGTTCACCACAATCACGTTGGTCATCCGAGCCATAATCCCACCAATACAGATTTTCTTTGTATTATGTATGTGATTTGTTTATCAACAAGAAAAGTCGCACTCAGAAAATTTTTAAAACATTTGAAACTGACGAAAGTTAGCATCTGGTTCAGAATTCTGTAACATAATTCGTAATAGCTCAGATTTCAGCTTACATAGCATAGCAAATGTATGCAGATGGTCTACATCAGGCAGCTAGCTAGCATCCCAGGTGGATTAGCATCCTGCAGCTATATTGCATTTTGAATGAGCACCGCATCCCGTGAAATTACACCTGAGATGTTTGAAGCTTGGTATTTTCATCTTTGAGTCGAAAGTTACCCCTACTAATTTATCCCTGCGTAATTTGTTCACTGAATCACTCTATATGTTAAAAACTGCATCAAAATCCTACGTAATTTGTTTATAGCGCAGGATGGCCAAATCAACGAACGATTCGATGAACGTATTTTATTCAGAGTGTAAAAAAAATGCTGCAATGTTTGAAGCAGAGCATGTCAAATTTTTCTTTCGTTTTTAAATCTAACGCGGGTAGTTAAAGTTCAATTTTAGGTGGTAACATTCTTCCCATGGCCTTATAAAGGATTATGGAGTAAACCAGTCCATGAAACTAAACAACTTTCCCCAAGGAACGTAATTCGAAATAAAATAAAAATTTTGACCTCCAAAATATTTTTTCGCCTTTTTTACTTATTTTTTTTATTGTCACTCTAACATAAATCGTATAGCTCAATTTCAGCTCATCTGCTTTCATTTCATAACTCATCTTTGAGTCGAAATTAAAGTTACCCTACTAACCTGCGTAATTTGTGCATAGCGTAGGATAGCCGAATACGAAGTGGGTTTCGTAAAACGCGACTAGCAGCAGCGTTCCATATATCACGCCTTTATCACTTGCGGGGTAGGCAGAGCGTTAACGGCCGTAAGAATACGGTCACCATCGCCACGTCTGTCATTTTTGAGGATTGTTTTTCGAGGTTGTTTCAGAAAACATGTGTATCACTATAGTGACAGGTTGTCAGCCTGCCGCCTGAAAATTATAATACACCAATACTCTTGTACAATAATCATGGATAATCAATGAATCATCTTGGTAGAGTATCTTGCACTACGCTCGCCAATCCGCCTGCCGCGCGTGGCGAGTATGGCTTTACCCTCCAATTTGAGGGTGGCGCATGTCCAGCAGTGGACTGTTGTGGCTGTAGGAGTAGTAGGATAGATAATCAACGAACGATTCAATGAACATAACTTATACCTTACGCACGGAAGCGTTTGCACTAATCATTTTTCCGTGGGAATTAGATATTTTTCCGACATGTATTATACATATAAACTTGTCTGTTGAATCATTCTAATACTGTAACTATTTTAAGGGGTGAATCAGTCCATAAAACTGACAACTTCACCCAAGAAACATAAGTCTGAATATAAAAACAAATTGTACCTCCTATACAAAATTACAAAATTCTATTCTACTTACGTTCCTTTATAATTTAGATTTCGAAGTATAAGTTAATTTTTTTCTTTTCACTCGTAATAGGCCATTAAAGTTTAAAAGTTACTAAATAAGTATTCCAAAGAACCTTTTCATTGAGATGACTAATTCATACCAACGACTTGGTAATTCTTTATAGAATTCAACTTGATTATAAATAAAGCTATTTTTATACATACTTTGGTGTCAAGTCGGTATTACCTATACCTACTCGTATCTTAGCTAAATGTAATGCTGTCACTGGCAAGGCAACTAGACAAAGAAGGAAATGTGCGAAACTTCGAATGATCAAAATAGACTATGGTATTTACTATGAACTACTCAACGCTATGTTTAGTTAAGAAGATAGTATCAAATCATCTAAGGGGCTCGAGAGTTTTGGTGTATTACAACTGTTAGGCGAGAGGCTGACAACCTGTCACTATAGTAATACACATGTTTAATGAAACAACCTTGGAAAACAATCCTCTAAAATGTCAGACGTGGCGATAGCGACCGTATTCTTACAGCCGTTACGCTCTGCCTACCCCGCAAGGGATAAAGGCGTGATATATGTATGTATGTATGTATTTACTATAAACTACTCAGCGCTATGTTTAGTTAAGAAGATAGTATCAAATCATCTAAGGGGCTCGAGAGTTTTGGTGTATTACAACTGTTAGGCGAGAGGCTGACAACCTGTCACTATAGTAATACACATGTTTAATGAAACAACCTTGGAAAACAATCCTCAAAAATATCAGAAGTGGCGATAGCGACCGTATTCTTACAGCCGTTAACGCTCTGCCTACTCCGCTAAGGATACAGGCGTGAAATATGTATGTATCAAATCAACACAATTATATTACTAAGACAGAGTTTGTACCGAAACTATGTACTTTGTATATCGATTTAGATACTCTAGATTGGTTTACCGCACCTAAGTTTGATTTTAGTCTAGACGGATTATGAACGCGGTTTTAACTTATTGTAAGATTATTAAATTAATAAAGTTTAGGCTAGATATAGCAATTGAGTAATGCTGATAGACCGCTTGAAGTTAAATTTGAGAAAGCGGTCTTCTCTTTCCATTAAAAAAAAAAATTAACAACGGTTGTCCTGACTTTTTGATTTTCTCTTCAAGGAAGCTCTGCCCTTTTTCATTTAGATATCTTATTAGGCAGTACCTGATCAGATTTGAAACGGGGTGATAAAAGTGCAGTGTATCTAATAGAAAATAGGTAGGTTAGGAATAGGTCGGTCCGGTCGGTCTTATATGGACAGAGTTAAGTACACACTGCTGAAAAGTATTTGACAGTTCTTGGACTTCCCATACAAGTTGACTTTGTCGGTCGGTAATTTTGTATGGGAGGTCCAAATTTATTTTCATATTTGTTCAGTTTCATATGTTAGTTCACCTCTTAAAATATTTACAGCAAATTTTTTTACGCCCTGTATAATATGGCATCAGCCTATTAGAGTCTACTACAGGACGAAATGTAGGGAACACTACGAAGCATAGGGTAGTGTTTCACGATCTCCAGTTTTCATTGTCGAGCTTCAACCAGACAATGTCGTCGATAAAGTTATTCATTGGTCCATCTGGGCCATAGCATAGGTATTTGGAATAATAAATAACCATAAACTTTCTTTCTCTTCCAGTACCGCAACAAGCTAAATGAGCAACAGAACGGCAGGTTGTCAGCGCAGCGGGCGGCGTTGGGCGCGCGACAAGAAGAGATGCGTAGTATAGACCGAAGGGTTTCTGAGCTGCAAGCGAGATTGTTGAGGAAGCGAGCGCTCAATCGACAGCTAGCTGCCGCTCATAGGCAACCGCCTCAACAACAGCAGCAAAGGTAAGAAAGAGCTGTCTTATATGAGATGGAAGACAACAATCATAGTAGAAGACATGCGCAGTATAGACCGACGGGTTTCTGAGTTGCAAGCGAGATTGTTGAGGAAAGGACAGCCCAATCGAATACCAGCAGTGGTGCACAGGCAACCGTGATTGTTGAGCGACACTGGCACCAAATTTGCTATACTCAAGAATTTTCTCCTTACACACCAACTCACCTATGAAGTCTTTTCTGAGTAACCAATAAGCACATCGGATCTATGGTTTTCTAAATTATTTCTCTATCTGGATTCCAGGACAAGTGGCCCCACTCCCATGCAGCAGTTGCCCAGCTACCCAGGCGGAGGCAACATTCAACCAAAGAACCAATCGGGGAGAGGAAACGTCGCCGCCGTCGAGCCTTACAACCATGTGCCGCATGCACAGAGCCTCAGCCATAACGCCAACTTTCAGCAGGTAAGGTTTACAAAAGCTGGTCATTTGTTGACTCGGTAGCGGGTTAAACTTGGGAAAGCTTCAGGGAATGGACTCATATATGTAGAAAATAGTTTTGTTTCCGGACTGCTACGTCAGGATTTTGAGCCGACAAGACCAAGGATACCAAACAGATCAGGCAAAACATCCAGTGCAATCTGTTATTTACCTAATCTTTGTCTTTGTTCTCCAGGCTATGAAGCAAAACGCATTACAAAACAACGTGCCATTAAAGCAGCTGACACAAGCAGACAACATCCAGAGTCACTTGACGCAGCAAGAAGCGCATTATTTGCAGCAGAAACAAATTATGAACCCACTCTACAACGGTGGATATCATATGCAAGGCTTGCAAGACGGCCAATACCAGGGACAGTACAACAAACATGATATGAACTCTTACAACCATGTTCAACAAGGTATCAGCAACGCGTACGATCAGAAAACTGTCTTCGAGCACATGAATAAATACAATGAATATTCTAAACAACCGCAATACAGTCCAAACAGCACCAGCAGCTCGAATAGCAACCAAACAGGGAAAGAACTTAAGATAAACGAACAAGAGTTCTTACCAGAATTTGCAGCCAGCAAGTCTGATCCGAAGTACCAAACGTTGCCATACAATACGAAATTCCCACAGAGCACCAATGGCAAAGTCAAGCCAGAAACAAACAAAAACATCGAAAGTCAAGATGCAAAGAATCAAGCAATGAATGTGAACGTGAATCACATGACAGTGCATTCAACCCCACTTTCGGTTGTGAACAAAAGTCTAGCGACACCTCTAAGTCAAATGGAAGCTACATATCAAAACGAACACACATATCAGTTGCAGAAATCTGATTCCTCCAGTAGATGTAACCAAGAAGGAAAAGAGAACCAAGCATATCCGCAGAATTCTAGGCTAAGTCAAAGTAATAGTCAGGGCAGTGAAGGCTCGAAGATAAATGCAGGAAAGAATCAGCCAAGTGCGCTGAAAGGAAGTTCGCCAAGTTTGGGATCAAACACGACGACTGCAAGCAGTTCGATAGGATTTGGAGTAAGTTCATATTTCTAACATTCATAATTTCCATTTGCACATTTAGATAATCATTAATAGCATCTGCTTGCTTCATGTAAATTGCTGCGCACAACCATTAACCATCTGTACATATCATCACAATCATTCATTCATTCCAGAAGCCCGTGTCGAGCGTGGCTCCCACATCAGTCCAAGTATCGAGTGGAAAACCATCACCCATTTACCAGACATCATCCACAAAAATCCAACCGGTCCAGCCACAGACCGTTCAAACGCAATCTGTACCTAATCATGTAGCTAGTAACGTGACTTCCCAACCCCAGATCGTTAGAAACACGGCGTCAGGACTGTCTAGTTCAGGAAGCACCTTCGGTGGACAGAATACGTCGCAAAGCATTCTGTTGTCACCTCCCCAAAGTGCAAGCACGCCCCTGTCCACTCCTGACGTCAGCGGGACCGACAAGTCTCCGAAACCGGCGCTACCTCCCAAACCCACCATAAAGGTATGCACAGATTTGCACATTTTTGACCCTTTTTTAGTTTGCATGGTCACAATCTTTTGCTTTTTCCTTTAAAAGAACGACAGAGCACGATAATGTTAGCATGTATCTATTGTATTATTTTTCTACCATACGAGTTTAACGAAATTCTGCTTCTCTCTTTACAGACGCCACCACGTCAATCAGTAAACACGGATGCAGGTTTCAACCAGTCGGATACAATACCGACCATACCTGTACCAGATTCCAACGAGAGTGAACCTCAACAGAAGGAAACGAGCAATGGAACCAGTAGCAACGAAATGATCATCAAAGCCCGTCCATTGACTATCAGAAAACCCCCGTTGAGTGAACAACCAAAACTCCGCAATCTAAACAGTGCAAAGAACGGAATCAGCGTCAGCATAAACCGACGAATCGAAATGCCACCAGCATTCTTATTCCCAGAAATGGACCACTTAGTCGACACACCGAGTGAAAACGGCCTAAAAGAGAAAACTAAGCAAAAAGACGAAGTAGATAAGGCGCTAAACAATAACATATCGTTAAGTAGTGATAGGCAAGAAGACAGTAAAGAAGTATCAGAGATAGCCGACCAGATAAGTGCAGTAGATTTGAACGGTCAGGATTCTCAGCCGACTGAGAATGTGCTGAGGCGGTCAAAGAAAGGCAACTTAAAGCAGGGAGGCAAGCCGCCGTTGACCAGGCGAGTGAGCTTCGATCCCCTCGCACTACTGTTGGATGCTAGTCTTGAGGGAGAATTGGAGCTTGTGAAGAAAACGGCGACGCAGGTTAGTAAAAACTAAATATATCTAAATTATTTGGTATATATCTAAATTATTTGGTATGTAGGAGGAAAACCTGAGAACCAGATATGGCAATAAAGCGACCTCATCCAGAAGGATAAAAGAACACAAAAATTACTGAGGCAGCGATGTAAAACAGTATACATATTCGGGGAATTCGGGTTTTGTAACTGTAAACTAACGACTACCAATGTAAGATAGTTGTCATTGACTGCTAATGATACCTAAAATATTCTTTCAGGTGCAAAATGCGAGTGCAGCGAATGACGAAGGAATAACAGCTCTCCACAATGCCATTTGTGCCGGTCATTTCGAGATCGTCAAGTAAGTATTCCATTTATTATATCGTCCGTAAAGATGGGTTAGACTCACGTTTCAATAAGACGTATACCAGATATTACGCTTGAAGCGAGTATGGGAAACACTCATGTGTTTCCTCACGACCTCATGGTCTTGAAGAGGATAGCCTAACTAAATCATAACGCCCAAACAATTCTATGGTCTGAAAATCTAACAAATTTTGTCATGTTATTTCAGATTTCTTGTGGAGCTTGGCTGCGACGTCAACGCGCAAGATTCAGACGGCTGGACACCCTTGCACTGCGCTGCCTCCTGCAACAACTTGCCGATGGTGCGATTCCTCGTTGACAATGGTAAGAAAATGTTTTTATTAAATACATATCTAGTCGTAACTACTAAGCCTTAAATCATCTGCATGACGTAATTTTGTTCTTGTAGTTATTTCGATGTAAAAAATGCATTGGCGAATATAACTGTAGAAAAAGCAATCTAACGCAAAATCGTAGAGTTACTAGTCCCATGTTGGGCGCCAAATAAACTGGTAGCGAACGCCATCTGTTTTACCCAAGTTGCATGATTTGGCGCGAAGGCTAGTTCCGAGAGGTGGCGAGGGTGGGAACCTGTGGTTGAAACTTGATGTGTAGCGCCATCTAACGCTTCTAAAGGGAACTTCTTGGACATTCCAGGAGCGTGCATATTCGCAACAACGCTGTCTGACCACGAGACGGCGGCAGAGAAGTGCGAAGAGGACGAGGAAGGCTTCGACGGCTGCTCTGAGTATCTTTACAGTAAGTTTAAGTTATTTTGAAAACGAAATACTTATCTACGTCGATTTGAAAGCTACTGTTGCTGGACAAAAAAATTCGTTGCGCTTGCAACCTGTCTATACTTCTCATATCAATGGTACGATAAAATATCCTGTGATGCCGACTTAGAATAGCATCATCTCAATTCCTACGGTGGGTGCCTTAAAACATATGACTCCAGGGAATAGGCAGCAGAGTTTTCAGTTATAACAATACTTTGCACTACGCTGGCCACTCTGCTTGCCAAGCATGGAAAATATGGCAAATACTCCAGCAGAGGATTGAGGTTGTTGATATTGGTAAAATGGCTAGCTGGCTCAGATCAGGGCCTGTCTGCTGTCTGTATTTCACGTAATCATAGCGTAGTTTCGAGCTTTTACTTTTGAAACCTAACATAATTTCTCCAAACTTCCAGGCGTCCAAGAGAAACTTGGCATAATGAACTCCGGCGTGGTATACGCGGTGTTCTCATACACGGCGGCGCGCAGTGACGAGCTGTCATTCGAGACGGGCGCGCGGCTGCAGGTGCTGAGGAAGGGGGACGACAGCGAGCGCGAGTGGTGGTGGTGCCGCGACGACCAGGGCCAGGAGGGGTATGTGCCCAGGAACTTGTGCGGGGTGAGTAGTTGCAACCAGCTTCGTACTGATGTTGATGCTAGTTAGGAAACCGTCAGGAGTCAGGAGTTGGGAGCGTCAGTTTTTACACGAGAGGTTTCCAGTGACAAGTTGGCGTTCGAAAGCCTCGTGAAACGAAAGCATGGTGAGCATGATAGTACCCTGTCCAATAGGAAGAGACCGAGCTTGTGCGGGGTGAGTAGTTGCAAACAACTGGCAGCTTTTCAACGCCATTGTGACGATCTGCGAAATTTTAGCGCCTTAGTGCAGGATGCCAACAGTCAGGGAATACACTGGCCATATGTTTATCCGGTAGTTAGGATAGGTATCACTGTCTCAAACCTAACCTTCCGAGGCAGTATATCCGTTTTCCTTTTATCCTTTCCCAAGTGATAAATTTCCACTTCTCCTCCTCTTTCCCTTCCCCTTCTTTGTTTCTTATCAACCCTTTAATGGCGGTTTATCTACTACAACAGCATTCTCAAAGAGGATTGACGTCTGACGCAGGCGGCCGGTTGTAAGATGAAGCCTGTAGCATTAATTTAGGACAGGTTGTGCCGACCCCAAATAAATTGGGATAAGGGCATGCAGATGAAGAGTGTAGGTCGCCAAATGAGCCCCGATTCTTTTTTGGCCATTGTAATTTGTAATACCAGTGACACTAAACTGTCATTATATTGTCACTGTGATTTTCTATTCTTAGCATGTAGCTTTACAGAGCTTTACGAAACGACCAAAATTATAGTACAACTGAGGCGGTATCGACACACAACTGAATAAATTTCATTTCAGTCTTCGGGCCCTAGTAGATAAAAATATCCCAAACTTTGTCTTCGTACATTGATCCAATACCTAGCTTAATTCAAGACGATCTACCTAAGTTAGATTCGTGAAGCTAAGTGGATACATTTATATGCAGTTTTCCCGAAGCTTTAAATCAAACGATATTGCAAAGTGTGTATCAATTTCTAGAATTGATACGATAACTTGAAGTATACCAACACTTATATAAGAACTATCTAGACTAATTTGATGGTCCCATAGCTAACTTGTTTATTTCTTTCTTTTACAGTTATATCCAAGAGTAACCCCACAGCAGCAAGAATAAGGACTTCAAATACATATATTATTATATTGTAAATACATCTAGTTCGTTTTATTTTTTATGTATTTATATCTCTGTAATCTAAAACAAAATATAGATATTGTATACAATTTTATCAGAACTAATATTTTGTAAATATTTAAAAAATAAGTGCAAAACGATTGAGATTATATTGTACATTTTATAAATATACGAGTCATCATTATAAAATTGGTCATATAAAGATTTGTATATTGTTCTTAGGTCTGCAAATATTGTGAGATATTATTACACATAAATTGACAATACAATAATGAAGAATTAAACAATTTGTTTTCATAATATTTACTTACCCAACCGAACCATCAATATCTCCATGACAACAAGGCACCAAAGGTCCATACTAAGGTCCATATTTATAAACCTCACTCAACTCTGAGATTCATCTCAATAGCGGTTTTGACAAATGTCAGTCAATACTAACAGCATCTCAAAGTCGCACTCAAGATCGATCTCATTGAGTGCGGTTTATAAATACGGGTCTAAGATATGACATAGGACATTGGTGCCTACCTATAAGTTTGTTCCCTAAAGTGAGTAGGTATACAAAGTACTGATAGTCTGAATAATCGGCGAAGGAGAATCCAACAAAAGAAATGCAGCACCAATTTTCACAGATGGGCAGAAAAAACTTAACTAAAAGACTATGACTATAGTCTGTAAAATATAGGATGATCCCTGTGCCGGTTGTGACTTGTGACCTTGGAGCAAATGCTATGACATAAGGTCAATTTTCCTAGTAAACAACGGATTTTACTATCCGTTTCAGTATCCATTGTTTACTAGGAAAATGGATCTTATGTCATAGCATTTGCTCCAAGGTCACAAACGGCACAGGGATCATCCTATATTTTACAGACTATAAGTACTAATAGTTTTCTCACAAACAACTAGGTAAGGTACTAAAATAGAACTACTACTACTACTAATACTTCAGGTTCCTATCATTCTAACAAGGACAATCACCAAATAAAACCCAAATAAAATTACAATAAAAATTTATTATCTAAACACCTCACATATCCCCTTCGTCGGAGTCTTCAATGTCTGCCAGGGCTTGCTTGGCCGTGGTCTCGGCTTCAACTGCTACTTCCCTCGGTACCATCTGGTGCTTGCCTTCAGTGTCCTTGGACACCCAGGACAGCTCCAGCTCGAATTGCTTGTCTTTCAGCTCGTCGTGGACCAGGTAGATGCTGGAAGGGAAAGAAGATGAATGTAAATACCAAATCGTCAAACTTAAACCACTTGGTGATACTAAATTGGTAGATTGGTAATACTAAAGGAGAATGCCCATACATGGGCTAACCATGTGTCTTGCGTAACAAAACAAATGAATGCAATATATAATATCGACAATTTCAATGAAAAATAGCAACGTTAAATGTTGAAACCTAGAAAATTAATAAAAATAAAATTGAAAATCTACGTTTACCTATTTTAACAAAAACAAATTACTGAGGCGTAAACCTTTTCTACACTGCTTACCGAAAATAACGTATTTAGAACTAAATACAATAAAGAGCGCCGAACAACTGCACTTTTGTCTCTTTCGATGCCCAACTTTGACACTCAATAACTCCAGAACTAGTATGTTGCATAGAAATTCCCTATGCTAAAATGATAAGCAATATTTAATCTCTATTATTATATAACTTTGGCTTTGATGCGATTCCTGCAAGTGTGACACAAGACTGATGAAAAACAGGACGAGCATCCAAACAAAAGTTGTCATGATCCTTTTGAACTATCGTGGTTACACTATTTATGGTTATAATATTGACGGGTTCTTACATCAGCCACCCACAGATACTCTTGTTTACCCGTGATCATGAAACAGTGTCGAAATATCGGGAACTTAAAAAGAAAATAAATTCGTTGGTAAGAACCCGTCAAAATCATAAATATGAATAGGATTGGTAATTATTATATGGGCTACTTTCTGGACTCGACGTCTAATTGCGTCTTTTTTGCGTGCAGGATCGGCTCACTCGAGCCATCCTAGTTCCCCGAGGAAGCTTAGCAACCCACCAAATTACTCAGAGCCTCAGGTATCAATCGCAGGTTTCAGAGGTGCTTTGCCCGGTATGTGTCGCCTCTCTGCAGTGTAACACCGCAAGGGCGGCTGTTTCTACCTCTTTCATACATGCTCTACTCAAAGGGCTGTTGGTTGGTAACACCTATGAATGATAAACATGCAGGACTTGCCTCTGCAAGCTTTGCTATCAGTACTAGTGATGCCTTTATTTATCTTCTGGGTTACTTCAGCTGTACTTTCTACGTGCGACAAATTTATTGTTACGGATGTAATTTATTGTTACTGTTAAGGATGATAGTACATGGCATATTTCCATTCTATTTTGTTGTATGAACTACACTTTTACAAATTCTATATGACACAAATAACAGCAACAAAAGACTCCAGTGTCACAATCACGAGCAAATTGGAAGTGAACTGAAACAAAATGAATGCACCACTGATGTACCCAATGATACACTAATTTTGTCTCGATATAGTTTGTATGGATGCTGCTAAAGCCTTAGCAATAAAAACTTCATTGAAATGAAAATATGTCATCTAGATGTAAAAAAAAGTTGCGCCAAATGCGTCTGCGCCAAATACGCTGTACTTACATCCTAGCAGCCTCCTTAACAAGATCCTTCACAGTCATGTCAGCAAGTTTCAGCTTCTCAATCTCGGTCTTGGCAGCCTGCTTGGCTTTACCAACTGCGCAGCCGAAGTATGACTGGAAATGGACATAATTAAAGATGTTAAACAAAACTAGACAAAAATTTACGAGTAAAATCCAAGTGGTACAGAAAACCGTGATAATATTATAAAATTTTCAAAGTGCACAACACTTTTTTATCTCATAAATGTAAGTATCACATGCATAGGTCTATATAGCAAACAAGGGTATAAAAAAGGGGACATTTAGTAATAATGTAGAGATTTTTAGCTAATTCTAAACTATTCCTACCATTTTACTTAACATACAAAAGAAAGAAACAGATTTCCTCTATAGCTTTAAATTAATTTTTCTCTCAAGTTGATGTTTGATTTCAAAGTATATTGCAGAGTTTCAACATTGTATAAAATAATAGTTACCCTCACATTTGGTACCCACATGACAATGAATAAATGAAATATACCCAGCCAGACACTGTCTGTATGATTGGAAAACCTTATATTAGCTAAGGAAATGTATTGCCAGAGTCCATACCATTGTTTGTTATTCAGTCAAAACATTGAAAACATTCTGACATTAGGGTTCATCGGGTAATTGGACGACTCGGTGTCCCACACGAAAAGAGTCAAAACATAAAAACACTTACAAATGAGACTCCACTGGGCTCCAACATCGTCATCTGAGGTCCGTCATGCTCCGACCAAGTTCCCATGATCACCGCACACCCATACGGACGTACGGCACTGTACAAGGTGTATGCATGCATGTACATGGATACTCTCTCGTTCAAATACTTCAACGGGACGGGGACTCCATACTGTGATCTGTAGTTTGAGGCTTCTGTGCGTGCTGTTTCAACAATCTGTCTTGCATCGGAAATGAGACCGGCGACTGCCTGGAAAGTTTGAAAGTAATTCGGTTATAGAAGGGTAAAAAATATTACATACACATACACAAACCAGGCCTTTATCCCTTCCGGGGTATGCAGAGCGTTAACAATCGTAAAACTATGGTTATCGCAACGTCTGACAAGTACTGATGCCCTTTTCAATGATACATGTGTCACTGTAGTGACAGGTTGTCAGCCTGTCGCCTAAAATTGTAATACACATGAAACCCTCGAGTCCCTTAATTGCCTTCTACAACACCCATGGGAAGAAAAGGGGGTGATGCTAGACATGGGAAAAATCACTCACTTAGATGAGCAGAGCGATTTGAATCTTTTGCGTCTGCGGAGTTGAATCACTCACTTAGTTCAGTAGTTCACTTAATTCACTTCTTCATTACGGCTCCTACGAGTCCTACGGCTCATGAGTGAGCGATGAAGCGAGCGAGCGGTTACGAAGTTTAGTTCAAATGAACTAAAGTGTTATTGAATTGTTTACGTTGTGTTGTAGTTCGCGTCTTTATAGCCTTTTTATTGGAAATATATAGTTCGTGCATCAACTTAATGTACTTAAATGTAAGGAAGGATTTAACGAAGTAATATGTGAATTCTTAATTTGACGTTATATTTTATTTTCTATCTTTAATAAATGTGTTTCTATCTTTTGGCCGTGTGATGTGATGCCGACTTAGAATAGCATCACCCCACATCCTTCCCGCGGGTGTCGTAAGAGGCGACTAAGGGACTCGAGAGTATTTGTGTATTACAATTTTTAGGCGACAGGCTGACA
Source organism: Keiferia lycopersicella (assembly GCA_029255805.1). Lineage (NCBI taxonomy): Eukaryota > Metazoa > Arthropoda > Insecta > Lepidoptera > Gelechiidae > Keiferia > Keiferia lycopersicella. The sequence continues at coordinate 13,288,102 of JARACZ010000011.1, read as the reverse complement.
ACCTGTCACTATAGTGATATCACGAGTGATACACATGTTTTCTGAAACAACCTTGGAAAACAATCCTCAAAAATGTCAGACGTGGCCATAATTACCGTATTCTTACAGCCATTAACGCTCTGCCTGCCCCGCGAGGGATAAAGGCGTGATATATGTATGTATGTAATAAATGTGCTTGATTGTAAAACAAAATGGTGCAAAACTATCCCGATTTATCAAACAAAAATGTACCCTATTGTCTTACATTTTACGCTACTTTTTGCTTCACGTATCCATACCCGATGGACAGACGCGAGGTTTAGATAGCCAAGACTTCGAAAAACCTAGCGTCCCCACTCTTTCCTACAGAATTCGATTTCTTTGTCGCTATCTTACGCGAGTGTGTGTTGTGCGGCTGTGTGCGTCCTACGGCGCGAGTCGCGAGCCGAGCGGGCGCCGGCGAATGCGCGCGAACCGCCGCGCCGGCCGTTCGCGCCAAGTTCACGACTCGCGAAGTGAGCCGGTGAGTTGTGAACTAAAGCTATTGCAGATGAACTACTGAACGACTGAGTTGTAAGAGCGGACTTAGTTCTTTTAAGCCAATCGTTCATGAGTTACCCACGACTAGGTGATGCTATTCTAAATAGGCATCACACGGCAGCAATTAAATAGAAAATAACATTTTGTATCCTGTGGCATTGATAGAGGGTCGCCAAGTGGTACGGAGGTTAGGGGGGGCTTACAATGAAACAGCCAAGCCATACATTTAAACTAAGCTGTAGAGTTTATGAAAATTGAGTTAATGGACTTAGAGCATGTAGATTGATAAGCTTGGCTCTTTTTGAGATCTGATGTATTTATCTCTCGCTTTGACTAGACCTTTACATCAAAATGTTTTTAGTGGGATGTAACTTACCAAACCGACATGCTCATCAGCATGGAATATTCTCTTGTTAGCACCAGGTTCGTAAAGCTTGGAAGTGATAAGTTTCTCCACTGCAAATACCACTCCATCCTTCCCTCGCAGACCAATGACGGTTCCCGAGTTCTCTACTGCTTTCGAGGCGTATTCCACTTGGAAAACTCGACCGTCGGGCGAGAATTGTGAGGCAGAAAGATCATACTGCAATGGGTAAAGTTGACATGAGTAGGCATATTTTGAAGCTGTGCGTTCTTCATTTGAATCATAGTAAGACGTGAATGCCTTGATAGGATGTCGTAGATATTGAAAATAATCACGAAAATAGTGAGAAGAAGCTCCAAATGTACAAAAGGAATGAAATTACAAATAAAACAATCATAACCTACAAAGGTAAAACTTGTAAATAATACGTATACTTACACCAGTACCAATCGAACTCATTGTAGATTTTGTAATATACTACTTCACTACACAAAATTATTATGGTTATTTGCTGATTTTCGCCGTAATATTGTGAAAAATATAAAAATTCGGCAGTGAACGACGATGACAAGCAAACAACCGCTATAAGTATGTTTTCATTGCGTTAAAACTGACACAACAAGCCTATGTTTTAGAGTTTCTCACGTCTTACGTGGTTTTACTACACCAACGCTACAAAAAGTAAATCTGAAAAGAATTTTGATTGTAATAGCGGTGTTGTAGTAACCAATGACATTTACTGCCACATGAAATCTAGCGCTTACGTTCCATTTCAACGAAGATAAAATTAAATACATTCGCAAAAAATATTATTAGAAAATGTTAAATAAAAATGAAAGTATTTTTACACTTTAGTTCTCTTATTTTAAATGTCAGGTTTCTCTTATTCTTTGCAAGTTGTTGTAAAAATGTACTTCTTTCAACTAATTTGGTGTCCTTACAACTGCTATAACGGAACGTTGAGCATAAAAATCTTTAACCAATAGAATTACGGAATGACGAGTAATGAAAACAGCATAAAATATCCACCAATAGAATTAAAGATTACACCGCGCGCGAATTTCGAATAACTTTTGGCGGCGACAGTGCGGCGCGTCGTCGGTGCGGCCTGGTTTGGCTCGCCCACTTATATTTTTGCATTTGCGATAAGCCAGTATAAAGTTTAGTAGAAACAGAGGAATCCACAATTGAATCAAACCAAAAAACACAGGATATGCAATATTGTGCCTAACAAAATGATTTAATAAATATCTAGAGTAGGTACTTACTTACCTACCAAACTAGCTCCAACTAGCAGATATATATATTTTGATCGACGGCCTCTCAACGGAATCATTTCAGCCCATCATCATCCTTGATGTTTCCTTATTTTATTCCATTGCATTTGAGGTTAGAATACCCGCAGAATTTAGATAAGTAAAGTATAGAGAAGGAAGCCACTTAATTCTATTGTGTAATTAAGTGTAGAATTAAGTAAGTAACTACGACGATTTTTATCAGAAAAATATATTGGCGAGTCTTACAAAATAACCTCCTAGTCTATATGTGTATCACTGCTTAAGGCGTAGGTATAAATAGACACCTACCTACAATTTACGTACCTACGTTACAAGAAGCAGATTACCATGTCAAAAGAATTTACGATCGCCGGTTCGTGTTTACACGTTTTTGCCACAAGCGCCGAAAACCTACCTACGACTTTGTTATTGCGAATCTGACGTAGTCTCAGAGCATGTTAGAAATTTCGAGAGGCAATGTATCTAAGTGCGTCAGTACCATTAGAGAAATTATTGAGGTCCGTGGTCAGTACCTAACCTTTACCTATACCTAGTGGATTTATTTACCTACCTACATTACGTATTTTATCCTATATTTTAGGTGCTAGTACTATGACCCTGTACCTAGTACCTACCGCTTGTTGCGAATTCGAAAATTCATTGAAACTCTTTTTCACAATAAAAGTTACATCCACACCTGCTGCGTGCCTGAATTTCGATGATGCCTATCCAACTTTACTGTGCTATACCTACCTATTTCATACATCTAGCATTATTAAATCGCATGGGTACTCTAAAATAGGCATCACAGTTTTTTTCGACGACTAGGTAAACTAGGTATGAAAAGTAAAGGAAAGAATGAGATACCTACTTAATGAAAAAAAAGCAGACCTCTCCTACAACCTCCGCTGACTCAGCGACCCAAAGAGGATCTTGGTCTCCGAAGCTCGAGCTACATACATACATACATATATCACGCCTTTATCCCTTGCGGAGTAGGCAGAGCGTTTACGGCCGAAAGAATAAGGTCACTATCGTCACGGCTGACATTTTGGGATTGTTTTCCAAGGTTGTTTCACAAAACATGTGTAGGTATCACTATAGTGACCGGTTATCAGCCTGTCGCCTAAAAATTGTAACTAATACACCAATACCCTGGACTCCCTTAATCGCCTCTTACGACACCCGCGGGAAGGATGTGGGGTGATGCTATTCTAAGCCAGCATCACACGGCATAAACCTCTTTATACAACCTCTACATACAACCTCTACATTATTTATTTATTTTCATATTTCGGCCCAATTTAATTATATTGGGGAATGTTCTCCAATCTCATGGGCTTGGCTGGTATAGTCCTTAATGTAAGAGGAATTTTTATTTACCCAACGGCAGTAATTTTTTTTTGCTCCCTGTTTTGACCTCCTAAAGTAGTTTAGTAATCTCCAAAACTATCTATATATCTTTACGTATTAACCCACTACTAAAAGCTATAGTAAATCCTTAGTTTGTGGAGATTGTTTGTTTCTACCACCATAATTGCCTACCCGCATTTTCACACTATCCTGGAAATGGTGTTGGCAACATAATCGACCAAAGCTATCGATATTTTTCAAAAGAAATTAGAAAACCCCAAAATTAGAAAAGTCTTACAGCGCCATCATTTAAATAAACAGATTCGAAAAGTGGTTAAAACATTATAAACTAGTGACTATAGACCAATGACCTTGTGATAATGACAGTGTACTTTTTATGAACTTTTTCACGCATACCAGCTTAGATATAATATAGCCTATGGCTGCTTGCCTATTAATTTCTAATAATAATAGAAATTTGCCAATAAAATTATAGTACGTACCTAATAATAAATTACGTCACATTTTATAATCTACCACAGAGCACTGTTGGACATAACCCTCCTTCTAATAGAGGGGTGTCTTCTAAGAAATACAATCTGACTAAAAGGAAAAAAAAATAGAGTTTGGGTTGGTAGAGTTAGCGCGTATTCATTCAAAACCTTGGCTCTATATTTCTTTACAGGGTAAGGGTAAGCAATCGTAACATTCATAACACTCGTCGTAATAATATTTTTTGGCAATCGCTATTCACTTGGACCATCTTGGCATACACTAATACCATACCTACATCATATAAATAATCCTACTTAAAAATTTTGACTTCTTTTTCTTCATCGAATCGATGAGCAACAATTTAATTCTACTTAACTAGTATTCAGATAAAGATAAAGATAAAGATAAAGATAAAGATAAAGATAAAGATAAAGATAAAGATAAAGATAAAGATAAAGATATTTTTATTTGCTTAAGACATGTCACACAGACTTTAGCGTTACCCTCCAGCAGGTCCTGCATAGTGCAAGTATATTTTTGATTGATGCATTCCCATTTATCGATAGAATATCATCCAGCACCCAACACTAAAAGAGATGTAAGTAAACATCTACCCCTTGAAAGGGTTCGGGCGTTCCCTAAGAGTGGAATAAAACAAAATGAGTTCTGCTATTGATCCGAGCGTGCAGTTTATGTTTGGCCAACCTGAGAATATGAATGAGGTTTCCGATGGAAAAATATAAGATTGAATTTCAGCGTGTTTCGTACTCAATATCGCTGTAACAGAGAAATGGCTTCTTGGGATATTTAAGAGCAGGAAAGTAGCTACATTCCTACATATATTAAAAGTATGGTAAGACAAGCAGGTAGGTACTAACTAAATAAGTACCTAGATGATATCATTTATCTATGGTAAAAGAAGGTTTTCCTAAAGGGATTAAAGGTTCATACTAGCTCTTTCACGCAACAGCGGCTCAGTGGTTTTAGTATGGGGATTGACGTTTCTAGATGAATCTGACAGGCCGCTGCGTTACGGATGCGTTATTTTAGCGCTGCTTGCGTAAGTGTAAGATAGGCCATAGATTTAACAACTACCAACCAATACAAAAATGTGTAGGAAGGTATGTAGGTAAGTAGATATCTAAACAAAGCACTTATGTTAATTCTACAACTACAAAGTACCAACACAGTTGTAGATAGGTGTAGCATTAAGGCCGCCATGTTGTACTGTTTTCCTTGTTTGTGTATTTCTACTGTTGTTTCAATTTTGTGCAATAAAGAATTTTGTATGTAGGTATGTATGTGTAGGTCTAAGTTAATACATACGTATATATAAATCCCGCCTATATTCCTTACGGGGTAGGCAGAGCGTCAACGGCCGCAAAATACAGTCGACATCGCCACGTCTTACAAACACTGAGAGCTCTTTTAGATGATTCGTGTATCACATAGTAAGTAAGTTAAACGACAAAATTATGTTTTCCTACTTACTACCTTGCTTACAAGGAAAAACATTGTGGAACCAAGCCAGCATTAACCTAACTTGCCCTAAATCTGCTCAGTGGCAAGTTTACTGCTTTTAATATACCTAGTCGGGTAAGCGTAGTGCGGGCATAACATTACCAAAATTAAAAACCTTGTCCGGACATGTTTTCCGGGGTCCTGCGGGCTTCGCATTAAGTAAATATTCTACTGTAATTGCGTTGTCAAAAAATTTGGGGATAAATTTTTTGTCCGCGAGCCGGGCCCGCATACAAAATGAACCACACTGGGATTATTATTTGCCTGGCGTCCTTCGAGCAGGGACAAGGGAAAGGGGACCCTATGAACAACAAGAATGAAGCCTTGCCTTGCTGTTACTAGATTTCAAGATTGGAGTGTTTTTCGTTTACTTCCAAGTCGATTCGCAACGAATACTTTCACTGAATAAATGAATTAGTCATTCTAAAAAATAGAAAATTTACACCCAGCGCGCAAAAGGTAAGCGCAATTAATCAATTAAATATGGTAGCTAAAAAGATAGGTACAATCAAGTTCAACTGCTCCAACTGCCAAATTATGGACGTCCCAAAGTCCAAGCCACCAAATAGGCTTTCGCTATGAATCAGATTTAAAATACACTAAATTGACAGGCTGAATAAGTGTAGAGATTTTTTCGGCCTTTTAGTTTTGAGATCTTTCACATTTATGCAATTTTTGGTGTGCGCCAAGGCAGTTTACAACGAACTCCTTATTACTGATTCTACTTGATCGTTGTCCAGGGTAGTGTTCTCTCTGAAATCCCTTCCTCGGAGCTGACATCCTAATTAACGTGACTTTTTTCTTTGTTCCTGAATAATGCTCTTTCAGATAATGGACGGGAACATAAGTTGAGTAAACAAAAGACTTCATCCGTAAATTAGGCAGCTTACGCGCGTAGGATTTTAAGCATAAAAAGTTATTGTTTGAAGCGCCTATTTGAGAGTCGCTAATTGGACGTAAAAGAGCGTTGTAATGTAAAGTAAAGCTCTAGGACTCAAAAAAATTATATAAGGTGTAAAAATATTACCTGCAAATATTTCAAGGGGTGAATCAGCCCATGTACCTAACTGAACAAATTTAATCGAAATATGAGAAAAAATGTTTGGATCTCCCATACATACGGACTTGACGGGACTTGGTCAGTTGGTAATTTTGTATGGAAGGTAAGTATATATATTTTATCCATATTTTGACCCACGTTCCTTAGTGAATGTTGTTCAGTTTCATGGGCTGGATTACCTACCCCTTAAAATATTTGCACCCTGTATAACTTTGCTATGGCGTAATGTTTTGGCTTAATACATTGCGCTTAATATACCTACATATTTAGGACAGTTACTGATATTATGTTGGCTGGCAGGTATACCTATTTAATCTTACAGTCCACTGCTGGACTTTGGGTCTCCCCTTACTTGGGTGTATTGCCATGCTCACCACCCTTAGCAGGCGGATTGGCGAGCGCAGTGTAAGATCTTGCATTCGCAGGGAACGCTGCTGCCCATTCCCTTGATGAAAATCACTAAGTCGTTTTTACGACATCCGCGGGTAGAACTGGGGTGATGCTATTCTAAACCGGCACCACACGGCTACATTACACGGATACCTACTTATCTACTGGAGAAAACTGTACAATATAATACAATACAATTAATACAAATGCTTTATTTGTACAAAACACATAACACAGAAAAATATAATAAAAGAAAATTCGGTACAATAAAAACGGCCTTATTGCGAATGTAGCATTTTTTACTAGGAAACTTGTACCAGAGTTTCCGCCCTAAATGTTTCTAAATGTACATACATAAATGTAATGTAGGATTATTAGGTAGGTTAGGTTACCTACATAACTAGGTAATACCAAGATAATTTATCACGTCGTAAACATATTATTCTGTCTGGAATGAAGCACGTTGTCGGATATTCTCTAGGTATTAGGAGCGTGCCTTAGGTATTCAATATAACTACACTATTCTATTATAGGCAAATCCTACATCTAACGTACGCTGCGCATTTTTAGCGTATACGTGAAGCATGCGTCTTTTCAGATGTAAGGAAAAAAACTGACGTTGACACAGCAGCAGCGTATGAACTTACGTTGTTTGACAGACGTTACAGTTAGGCTAAAGATGCGCAGCATTGTGCGTTGGATGTGGGATTTGCCTCTCTGCTTTCCTTCTGGGAAAGAGGCGTGAGTTATGTATCAAAACCACACCAAAAATATTCAGATCAACATTATTTTCACCTGGCGAACGACCCAAAAATAAATTCTATTTATGACAGACCTTTTGCAGTTTAACTGCGCCATAAATTTCTTAAACTACAGACTTTCGAAGCGAAAGGAGACGGTTGAAGCGATAATTTTGAAACATTCTGAAACAAATTCAAAGCTCGTAGAACAATTAAACCGCTTGAATGTCAAACCACTGGACAAAGTTTGAAAGCGAAAAGACTTTGGAATTTAAAGACTGGGTAAGTTCGTCCTTTCTACGTCGGGGAATTATGTAAGTTTGTGGGTGTTTGAGGTAGGTAAAATGAGTCATTTTTAGAACAAAGGGGGATCGCACAATTGACCGCTAAAATATCGCAGCGGTCTGTCAGATCCATTAACTACTATAAATGTCAATCTCCATATTGAAACCGCTCAACCGCTGTCAACGCAGCGCTATAGCAGTGTCGTCCGTCGAGTGCGGTTTTAGTATGGGGTTTGAAATTTCTAGTATTGCTCCGTAGTTTTTGTGCTCCGTCTTGCGTTTAGTGTGCGATCCGTCTAATGATGAAAGAAGTTTTATGAAACCGAGTATAGAAAGCAAATTGAATCCTAATCAAATCAAAAATTATTTTATTTCATTAAATCCTTAGGTTTTAAAAACAAATTTGTTTACATTGCTCTGAATAACATTGTATTTCGAGCCCCGCCCCTCCCATCAAGTACACAGTACGCGAAGACGGCTCGCACTTCCGACAAATTACGATTTTATAGCACTTTTCCAGTTGAATGGAACCAAATCGCCGTGTAATGGCTGGCTGGCTCAATTTTGTGCAAGTAAGTGCACTTTACATAGCAGACGATGAATAGAACCAACGGAATATTTCATATAGCCAGTGACTTGGCTAGAACTCAAGGAAGTTTAGTTCTCCCTAAGACTTGGCCATTGTAACCACCTTGATTGGTGAATTATTGCTGCGGGATATAGAGTACCTTCTATAGTAATACGTGGGTTTAATAGGTAACGATTTTGTACAAATAAGTCCACCTTTCATAGGAGAGGATGAATAGAACCAATAGAATTTTATACAGGGTGTAAAGATATTAGCTGCCAATATTTTAAGGGGTGAACCAGTCCACGAAACTGAACAACTTTCGCCAAGGAACATAGGTCAAAATATAAAAAAAAAAAAAAAAAAAAAACACCTTCCATATAGTTGACTCGCCCGGCTGCTACGTTTTGTATGGGAGGTCTAAAAATTTTCATATTTTGACCTATGTTCCTTGGGGAAAGTTGTTCAATTTTCATGGGCTGGTCTACCCCTTAAAATATTTGCAGCTCATATTTTTTCACCTTATATAGCCAGCGACTTGGCTGGAACTCAAAGAAGTCCCTAAGACTTCGCCATTGTAACCACCTTGATTGGTGAATTATTGCCGCGATATATGATCTTCAGACTACCTACTCCCTCTCTCTCTCTCTCTATCTCTCTCTACGTGTGAGACACCGAGTCGTCCAACGACCCAGTGGTCCTACCATAAGTATTAAGGAGTACCTACTTGGCTGCTAGAAGAGCTACTGAAGAGCTACTTTTTGACGGCGATTCACCTTAATGATATAAAATAGTACCTATTAGATTGGAATAGGATTCAATTTGCTTCTACGCTCGGTGTCATGATACTCCTTTCATTATAATTCCTCGACTGCAAAAATTGCGCATTAATATAACAGGCAATGTGTGAAGACCACATTGGAGGTTAATTTTATCGAAGAGTTTAAAAAAATTTCGAGCCATAACTTATTTTCAAATCCTAAAAAGAAATCTCATTTTATGCTCAAACGAAATTGTGATGGATGGCATACCTATGGCGGATCGCACGCTTAACGCACGACGGAGCGCAAAAATATCGCTGCGGTCTGTCACTCCACATCCTATAACCGCACCTGACGGAGGTCACTGCTATAGCGCTGCGTCGACAGCAATTGAGCGTATGGATCTGACAGACCGCTACGATGTTATAGCGCTCCGTGGTGCGTTACGTCTGCGACCCACCTATAGGTAATAATATTTTACAATTCTTTCGCACAGAAAAAACACCTAGAAGCAGACCATGAAACTGAACAACTTTCCCCTAGGAATATATGTCACGAAACGTCAAAAAAATTTTGGATTCCCATACTGAATGCAGTCGGCTGACCGTGACTTCGTATGGGAGGTCGAAATTTTTTGTCGTTTCCTGACATATGTTTCTAGGGAAAAGTTGTTTGGTTTTATGGTCTGCTTGCACCCTATCAGTATTCGGGACGCTGTCCCTAACACACAGTATAGATATAGGCCTAGCTGTAGAGTAATTTGAGCGACCCTCACTCTTACTTACAAATTCAACTGAATCCCAAACCGAGACTGACTTTTGAAAAGCGTGGATTTATGAAAATAATAACTACGGAAACCCAATTGAAACTAGACCCTACTTGAAAGGACAGACTTCATAAAATTTTATATGAGAACATCACATACATTGTGTACAATGACTACGCCGACTAATGTTGCTATATGTACTTATACAGCGTGTTATGGGAAATGGACACTTTCTTTTTATGATGGTGGTTTTGGACTGTAGGTAAGGTACTTCTTCTTTGTGCCAATGGCCGAACTATATCCTATCCTGCCAGTACTTGGCGACGGCTATGGCATTATCAGACGCCAAGTTCAGCTCTTCTTTACTACATGTGACCAGTAACAGAGGGCAAGCCAGTAAATGTGCCATGGTAGGGTACCTAAGTTTCAGTATTCTCTGATGTAAGTTTGTTTAAGGTAAATAAATGAAGTGATATCGCTTAAAAAAAAAAACAGTAATTGCGTGATTTCGAACTTTGTCTAAATTAATCTAAATTTGATGATACGTTGTGTCATGAATAAGCGACAAAAATCGCATGCCTTTTCATGATATAACATTACCTAAAAAAATTCACATACATTGTCATGATAAAATAGCAGAAGACTATTTTGGAAGGTAAATACAGGAGGAGCGTATTAGTAGAAATTTGTATCAGCATCCTGTAGGTACCTAGAAGAAAAGGAAATGATGTGATTCCGACAACAAAGTTTAGCTGAATGAACAATTTCGAATTATAATCGCTTGCGCATAAAATAACTTTCGAGTTTCATTTCATAGTTAATGAATTCTAGACCAGTTGGTGTGAGAGTAAATTGTCCCTTATTTTCTACATTTTAACTAATGTTTTATAAGGCGGATCGCTCACTTAACGCACGACAGACCGCTAAAACAACGCAGCGTTCTGTCAGATCCATACTTGAAATGTCAATCCCTATACTAAAACCACTCAACCGCTGTTGACGCAGCGCTATCGCAGCGTCGTCCGTCAAGTACGGTTTTAGTATGGGGAGTGACGTTTCTAGTATGGATCTGATAGGCCGCTGAGGTATTTTAGCGCTCGGTCGTGCGTTAAGTGCGCGATCCGCCTATACTTTAGTTAGGCTTTTGTCTACCAATTTTTTACAAGAAAAAGTTTAAGTCATGCTTGGCAGATGATTTTTGGCCAGATTGACGCTAAACGCGATTTAAAAAAGTAAAATAAAAATGTCAAATGTCGTGATTCAAAGTTTCGTTCGAGTTCTTTTAAATGGTCAGCAATTTTGAATCCTATATTTGCTATTTAGTAGGTAAAATCAACTGCTTGTCAAAAAATCCAAAGAAATATATGTAAGTTCGAATTTCATCCCTTTTGCGTCTAAAATAAATGAAGTGTAGACGTAGCTAGCAGGCTTCATAAATATTCTATGCGGATCCCTGGAGGGACCGTCATAACCAAACCTTAGATGGATCACACACACGCCACGTCGCGTTTACGCTAGGTTCATAAAATTGTTGTAAGAAATAGAAAAATGTACTCATCCTACATTTTTCTCTTTTTTACAATTACAAATATCTGACAATCAATAAGTTAAATGTAAAATTTTAATAAATAATTTGAGTTTGAGTTTGAGTTTGCCAGAGGAGGAAGGAAGTGAGAGAGAGAAGAGTAAGTAGTCAAGTAAGAACGAATATATGTACGAAATGATATACGTTAGATGAAACGAGTGGATCATAATTTCGCCGCCTGGGTTAGAGACGACCGTGGTGTAACGGTTAACACATCTGACCCGGCTAGTCAGAAGATGTGGGTTCGAGTCCCATCGGTGGCGTGAATTTTTCCGCTTGTTTCGTTTGTAGCTTTCTTACAAAAAGTTAACACGCCAGGGGGTACTGCGGTTTGTGACAGCTGCCATATCAATCCTTCTCTTTCTATCCTTTCGAGTGGAAGTCGTTCAACGAACCGATAAACTGACAGACGACAGACAGACGCCACAGAAGAAGGAACGGGGGTTGCTCGTTGTCATTTCATAATCATAATCATAAACTTCATGTGGTAAATACAGATCTTATATTAAGTATAATTACATGAAACACACACAAATCCCCGTAAGGGCAACTGCTAAATAACTACTAAGTAGTTTATAATAAATTATACTATCATGGCGGTTGTGTCTTTGTTATTTAATATAATTTTTCTTGTTCGTTTGAGTGTTTGGTGAATAATTCTGATAGTGTTTTAAGCAACAAACAATTCTGATAGTGAACATTAAACAGGAAATTGTAGTTAATACATATATCTGGTATTGTACAATAGTGACGAGCGACCACCACGTGGTGCAGAAACTTTTACTATCAAGTTTCTGTAACTACCTACAAAATTTTGCGCATCACACACAGCCCCTAGTCGTCAGACTAGGATCTCCTGTGTTGTGGACTCTCCCTCAAACAAGTGGTCCGCCACTTGGTGTTACTTCTACGTAGCAATATACACTTCGAAATTGGCAAAATACGTCTCTAGATGTAGATGTGAACGCCATATTTCAAAATAGAATAGAAAAAGAAACGGCACAGATGCCATATCAATGGCAGACGCAGTTTGATGCGGCAAAGTGTGATATGATATTTAGAAAGAGGGTAATGTTTATGGGCCAAACGGCCAGGCAGATTTTGACACAATATGTCATTCATTAAATTCGTCTTAGCAGCTCGTCAACATTGGCTGTACCTACATTATTAAAATTTCCTAAACTGATCGCGGAATTGACTCGCCAAGTAAAGCTTTTAGAGTTCATCTTTGATTTTCAATAATTATTTTTATGACATTTCATCAACTTTCGTCAAAAAACCGGATCCCATAAAATATAAATCTTGCGGCACGTGTGAAAACAGCCTTAGATTTTCGAAGACAGAAAGCTGAATAACATTGTTTTACGTTCGTTGTTTTATTCTCATTACGATTTTATTACTATAGGAAAGTTCCATATAAACCTTACTTCAACTTGTACTATTACCAGCATATCAACCTACCCATTTGAGAGATCATATTATGCTGGTATTTCCAACAATTACTATGAAAAACCAGCAAAAGTTGTTCCCTTAAAGGAATTTCGAAGGTTGCAGTGTGAAAAAAAAACATCAAAATCACTTATTGCGCAAGTGATTCCGGCTTGAAATAGCTTCACCCTATCTTTTGCCTGCGGGTGTCATAAGAGGCGACTAAAGGGACTCGAGGGTTTAATTTGTATTACAGTTTTAGGCAACGGGTTGACAACCTGTCTGTCTAGTGACTCATGATTATTTTATGATTCGGCCTTCAAATATTTGTCAAGCGTCGCGCTAGCTTCCGGATTTTTTACACCGCAAGGGATAAAGGTGTCCCGTTTGGTCCCCTGTTTAGAATAGTATCATCCAAATCTTACCCGTGGGAGTACGGCTTAGACAGACTAAGCGATAAATCATCAAGGGAATGAGCAGGGCAGCGTTTCCTGTGAGTGCAACATGTAACACTGCGCTCGCCAATCCTGTTAAGCGTAGTGAGTATGGCAATATTTGCGATAGGTGGAGGTCCATGTCCAGCAGTATACCATTGCGGCTGTAAAATGTTAAATGTAGGTAGATATGCTGCTGAAAGTACTTGTAACAAAGTCAGACGCATTTGATTGAAAAATTGAAATAGATTTCTCTAGAAATTGAATATGAAAGATGAAGGAATATTCCCAAATCACGATAAATTGAGTATTTTATTACAAGTTCCACGAGACGACTGAAATTATGACTGCTACGGTGAGTCGCACACTTGACGCATGACGGAGCGCTAAAATATCGCAGCGGTCTATCAGATCCGTACTAGAAATGTCAATCCACATACTAAAACCTCTCAATCGCTGTTGACGCAGCGCTATCGTAGTGTCATCCGTCGAGTGCGGTTTTAGTATGGGGATTGACATTTCTAGTAAGGATCTGAAAGACTGCTGCGATATTTTAGCGCTCCGTCGTCCGTCAAGTGTGCGATCCGCCTATAAAGGATTCAATCACTGCATTTTTAGTTCTGCTAGTTTCAAATACTGAAGTTTGAGTACTTTGACTTATTATTCCACTGTGTTATTGGCTGTAGTATTTGTGGTGCCGGTTTAAAATAGCATCACCCCATTCCTACCCACGGGTGTCGTAAGAAGCAAGGAACTCGAGTGGTTCATGTGTTTTATAAGAATAGGCTGACAACTTGTCACTACAGTAACACACGAAAGGGCCCTCAATATGTTAGACGTGGCGATAGTGACCGTAGTTTTACAGCCGTTAACGCTTTGCGTACCCCGTAAGGGATAAAGCCGTGATATGTGTATGTATGTGTATAAGAATCAGGTTTCGGTTTCGCAAGGGAAATTCTTAACCAGATGGATAGAATGAATAAATTATAAAACTAAGCCGCCGTATTGCTGTGTGATGCCGGCTTAGGATAGCATCACCCCATTTCTTCCCGTTGGTGTTGTAAAAGGCAACTTAGGGACTGGAGGGTTTTATGTATATTGCAATTTTAGTCGACAGGCTGACATTTTGTCACTACAGTGATGCATGTATCATGGAAAAGGGCCCTGAATACTTGTCAGACGTGGCGATAACGACCGTAATTTTACGACTGTTAACGCTCTGCCTGACCCGCAAGTGATAAAGGCATGAAATGTATATAAAAATCTGGTTTCGGTGGATAGAATGAATAAAGTATAAACTAAGCTGCGTAGCGATGCGGTTAGCGTAGGCTTTGGCGTAGCTTCCGCTACGTTGCTACGGCACGTCCTCGTAGCTAACTAGATCCCGTTCCAAACCTTTTTTCTGAGAAAGACACTGTATTGAGATTCTTCTTCTTCTTCTTTTCGTGTGGGACACCGAATCGTCCAACGACCCGATGAACCCTAGTGTCAGAATTTTTCAACCGCCTTCTACAAGTAGCAGTCTTCTGACATGGTTCTGTAACGACCGCCGTCTAAGTGATCATAGACAGCAACCGGGACCTACGGCTTAACGTGCCATCCGAAACACGGAACCATCTTACTTACGGACAATCGGGTGGTTCAGCCCGCAATGTCCTAACCAGACTGGGAACAAATTCACAAAGAGATAAATATCAACTTTGTGAGTGACCCACCGAGAATCGAACTCGGGACCTTCTGCGTCAAAGGCAGTCGCGCTACCACTGCGCCACATCGGTCGTCGTATTGAGATTAGTAAAATTGGACTGTAATTTGTATTTTTTCAGACTATAATTTACTATGTTAGGCAGGATTTGAACTTTTGACTGCCGATATGAGAAATGGCGCCGCTTTTTTTTCATTTGGGTTACTGCGACTCAATCATTGCCTGCGATGCAAGTGTAGATGGCACACTTGACGCATGACGGAGCGCTAAAATATCGCAGCAGTCTGTCAGATCCATACTAGGAACCTCACTGCCCACACTACGCACTCGACGACACTGCGATAGCGTTGCGTCAACAGCGGTTGAGCGGTTTTAGTACGGGGATTGACATTTTTAGTATGGATCTGACAGTCCGCTGCGTAGTTTTAGCGCTCCGTCATGCGTCAAGTGCGCGGTCCGCCTTAGGCAGGATTTGAACCTTTGACTGCGGATATGAGAAATAGCGTCGCTTCTATACCATTTAGGTTACTGCGACTCAATCGTTGCCTGCGATATTATGCAAGCGTAATGTTAGCCACTAAAGCGAAACAATGCTATATCTAGTGGGATAGTTTACAATTATTTTATTCTTAGTTTTTTTGTTTTTTACATGTATTAGAGCAAACTGGAAAAATTTCTGCCGTGTTCTGTAATAAACTTTTTTTTTGTTGTCATAAAAGGCGACTCCTAGTCGATGAATCTAGAGATTGAGCAGCAGCGTTCCCTGTGAATAGAGTTATTCGCACTGCGCTCGCCAATCCGCCTGCTAAGCTTGGTGAGTATAGAAAGTAGCTTATGTCCAGCAGTGAACTGTTCAAGTTCTAGCTGGTCTTTCCATAAAAAACATAAACGCTGAAGTATGGGTTTGTAAGCCATCAAAATACGCTTCTAAAAGTGGTTACCTGCAAAACGTCAAATAAACTTGACATGTCGATACATCCTTAATGCTTTCACAAATTTATTCGTAAGAGATTTTTCGCATTCACGTATAATTTAACTCGTAACGCAATGAAATATCCATTAATTTTGAAGATGGCCATTTTCCGGTACGCCGAGCACGAAGACGTTTAGATTAGAGGTGATATAAGTTTATCCGAAAACGAATATATATATTTTTTTTATTTTTTTATTTATTGTTGACAAGCAAACTTTACAGCTTATATCTAATTTATATTACAATGTGTAACACTACGAACCTCTCTCGTATCCGAACGCGTCTTGTTTCGTCGGATGACGTCACGGGATACTGAAGTTCCTTTGAACGTCTTTTTTTGCAAGCGCCATGTTGCGTGCGCGTCGGCTCTGCCGCCGCGCCGACCATTCCCGAACACCCGTTCGTTCTTTCAGTCGGGACGCCACCACCGTACGGGATACACGCGCTTGCGCCTCCCAGATTTTGCCGCGTTCCTTATCCTTTGCGCATTCTTTTGTATTCTTTGTGTTCACTGTGTGTTTCCGTAGTTTTAATATACCACAGTGTTACATAAGACTGTCGTTTCATTTACGGCTGTCCACTCTATCACAAATGACAATAAATACATTTTACAAAGCCAATTACAAAGTTTGACAACTTAAATTTAATAATTGTGAGGGTACTTACTAAGATATTCAGTCGGATATTTGGTAAAAAGTTGGCCGAATCAAATATACTGCTGAATCATACGGCAGAAGTTCATATCCATAATTATAAAGCAGTTAGTGTTATTACTTACTGTGCAATAAAGTGTTTTTACTTACTTGCATAGGAAATAAGCCTGTCTGTAATTGTTTAAGCAAAGTTCGTTTAATTGTAGATTTCTCTGTTCGCTATTCCTCTATATTTTTATATTAATTAGAAACGTTGATTTAAAATAGATAAAAAAAAAAGCTTCCCTCGTCTTCCTCACAAACCATTTCCAACGAAATTTATTAGAAAATTGTATAGTAGTTTTTGGTTACATATTCGGCAAAATCCCCGAATATTCATCGGAATACGAATAGTATGCCGAAAACGAAACATAAAGTTAATACTTGACCCATCTCTAGTTAAGGTTTTAAGGGACCGCCGGTTTTATTCGTGAAAAGAAATCTCGCAAGTTCACCGGATGACTTCTTTTAAGGGTCTGACGAGTTGTGTTTCAGGTTTTAAACCGATTTCAAGAAAGAAGGTTTAATAAGGTTCTCAAACCATATCAACCGGCCCTCAATATTTGTCAGACGTGGCGATAGCGCTCTTGTTTTAGCGGTCGTTAAAGATCTGCCTACCCCGCAAGGGGTTAAATCGTGATATATGTTTGTAGGTTCAATAAACATCACATATTACAACTTTTTCGCTCGGTATTATATATTTATATATTATATATTACAA
Source organism: Keiferia lycopersicella (assembly GCA_029255805.1). Classification (NCBI taxonomy): domain Eukaryota; kingdom Metazoa; phylum Arthropoda; class Insecta; order Lepidoptera; family Gelechiidae; genus Keiferia; species Keiferia lycopersicella. Next base: position 13,270,466 of record JARACZ010000011.1, on the reverse strand, counting down.
CTGTCGGACGGTTATCAGCTCAATTCACGGTTTTTTAAATTTGAACACTTATTATGAATTTTTTTGTCTAGTGGGTAAAGTTTAAAGCTAGACCGATAGAACGCCTACTCAACCGAAAGATTGAAACAGATAGAGGATAGCAGGCATCTGATGTACGGCCAAAACCCTCCACCGCCACGTCTAAAGAGCCGCAATAGTTTCCTCAGCAAGCCTTCACCAGAAGAAAAAGATGCCCGCAGGCTCAAACTGGAGCAGTGGTGAGAGTTACACCCGCCAAATCCATCTCACCTACCACTGGCGGAGCGGCTACCACCGAGAGCAGATCTTCCCTGGTTTGAAAGTCTTTAAACAGACTCCGAGCTGGTGTTGGAAGGTGCTATGCAAACCGAGTCAGGTGGGGCTTCTCCGGAGTGCCATGTGCGACTACGGTGTAGAACAAACCATGGACCACCTTCTCTCCTGCCCCAACTGCCCTAGTACATGCACTATGCGGGACCTGCTGTAGGCTAACCCCAATGGAATCAGTGTGGCCGAATACTGGTCCAATATAGTTTAATTGTTGCCCATCGATTCGAAGAAGAAGAAGAACGGATGATGATTTTATAATCATTATTGTATGATTTGTGATTTGTCTACAAGTTACTACAAATTTTATCAAGATTTATCAAGTTACTAACAAATAGGTAATAACCGTTTTACGACGGTAAAGTCAGTACTTTTCCTAAATAACGGATTTTAAGATACCTAGGTAACAGAAAGTGGTGGATAACGCGGTCCATCTCTATTGGTTCTAGAAAGTTCAATGGAATGGAAAGAAGGGATCGGCTATATTTAGAAATGTGTCTTGTCCTAAAATATTCATAAAGAAATAGTCCTGAAACATTTCAGAAATAAAACCATCTACAGATAACTTATTGGGAAGACCCGACACCAAATGTATACTAAGATTTAGAAATAAATGAATTTTTATTTCATTTAATTGAAAAAAGTTTGTAACGTGTCTATGCTTTTAAATGTATAACTTTCTGTATAATCCATGTACCTACATACCTAATTATTCAAGAGGCTCTTATGTTTGTTACAATTTTACACGTCACGCGTTCTTAATAATTTGCAAATTTTGCAGACAACAATCGGACCGCGCTAGTCTAAATGGAAGAGGGAACACCACACCAGTACTATTGTTGAAAGTCGCAGGTTCAAATCCTGTCTAGTTGGAAACAAAATTGCAAGTTAACTAAAATCTACGTACTTACATAATGTTGAAAGTGGCTACATTTTTTCGTTGAAAACATAACTTTTAAATATGAAATATCAGCTAGTAAGTTTTACATACATATACAAATCACGCCTTTATCCCTTGCGGAGTAGGCAGAGCGTAACGATCGTAAAATTACGGTCGTTATCGCCACGTCTGACAAGTATTGAGGGCCTCCTTAGATGATTCGTGTATCACTGTAGTGACAGGTTGTCCGCCTGTCGCTTAAAGTTGTAATACGTGGTAATACACATGAAACCCTAGTGTCCCTTAGTTGCCTCTAACAACACCCGCGGGAAGAATTGAGGTGATGCTATTTTATGTCGTCATCACAGTAAGTAGAAAGTTTTAGGCAACAGAAAATTCACCCTTTTGCAATGTTCATGCTTCCTAAAACAAACAAACATCATTTCTTAAATAAAGCACCCATCTAAACATGTCACGAGAATCAACCCCGACACTGGCAATATTGTACAAAGTGCATAAAATGAAATATAGGCGAAAACACTCAGCGGGAGTAGTTTTGGAGAACTAATATCAGTGTTTGGCAAACAGTACGCATTTGGAGAATTGGGGTGACACCGTAGAGTTGCGAACTTAATAGAATTGTTTGGATTTGTAGAACCGGTCTTGTTCTTTGCATGTGAGACACCGAAGCGTCCAACGACCCGATGAACCCTATAGTTTAGAGAAAGAGTCGGAATCAGTGAAAAGTTACAACAAATGATTCAGACATGCACGCACTTCAATAAACAGTAAAAACTGAAGTAGTTTTTCGTATCCGTTTGTCTGTTATATATAGACACCACTAACTTTTCTTAGACCACGTAACGGATAATGATGGTTTTTAAAAAAAATTGGTAGATTAATACAAGAGGAAATAATTTTATGTAAGGTTACATGTAATTAAGTCCAAATATTTTTAATGTGTATTCTACTCATATAACTGCATTTCGTCTGAAATATTTTAACGAAATGTGAAAAAAAAAACATTTGGACCCCCATACAAAAACTGCCAGATGAGCAAGTAACTTTGTAAGAAAGGTGCATTTTTTTCTCTTTGATTAAATGTTTTGAACGAAACTTGTTTAATTTTATAAGTAGAACACAATCTTAAATACATACATACATATATCACGCCTTTATCCCTTGCGGGGTAGGCAGAGCGTCAACGACCGCAAAAATACGGTCGCTATCGCAACGTCTGACAAATATAGAGGGCCGTTTGAGATAATTTGTGTCTCACTTGTTTGTCAGTTTGTCAACCTGTCGCCCAAAAGTTGTAATACACATGAAACCCTCGAGTCCCTTAGTCGCTTCTTACGATACCCACGGGAAAGAAATGGGGTGATGCTATTCGAAACCGGTATCACACAATCTAAAATATTTGTACTTAATTAAGCGTAACTCTAAATAAGTAGGTATGTACCTACCTGTTTTTACCCCATAGCAGCTTCCAAAGTTAAGTACCCACCACGCCAAATGTTGTAAACGATAATTTCAAGATTGACAGGAGTCATCAATTCGACGTGCGCGCTCGGAAGCTGCTCTCATAAATCTTTTATAACGATTGGGTTACATGCTGCTGGCAAACAGCTGTTTTCTTTTAAAAAGTTATAGTCTTAGTTGTCTATGATTTACACCTCAAAATACAGCCTAAAGAAGAAAACCGATTTTCATTAAATTTGGTAAGTAGGTAGAGGGTTACTTGGATTAACACTTATGATAGTTGTTATCCCGAAAAAATGTTCCTGTGGGATGCTACGGGATTAAAACTACCTTCCACCCGGGCGGAGCAGCGAGTGCCCTCTAGCAAATAATATAGTACACATCCAATCAAAAAATAGTGTTAATATTTTTAGTGAGAAAGCCACACCTAGGTATTATACATACATACATATATCACGCCTTTATCCTTTGCGAGGTAGGCTGCAGCTGCACAGTGAAAATGATTATCAGCAAGTGCATCATTTGAGCGGGCCGCTAGTAACTTTATAAATTAACCCTCTAACAAGCGCCTGCATGTAACCCAACTTCATTTAGCAAGGGTTAAGTGTTGACGCGGTGTCAATTGAGTGACTGGCTGGGTGATGGATGGCGATTGGAGGGAGGGGCCTTAAGCACTCCCTTATGACCTTGCGACTTCACTTCTTACATACTGCGGAGATGATAGGAAACATTATCATTTTCGGTTTCCTCGTTTTTTGAGCGTGACATTTCGCATATGAAAGGCTAAGGGGGATCGCACACTTAACGCACGACAGAGCGCTAAAACATCGCAGCGGTCTGTCAGATCCATACTAGAAATGTCAATCTCCTTACTAAAACCGCTCAACCGCTGTTGACGCAGCGCTATCGCAGTGCCGTCCGTCGAGTACGGTTTTAGTATGGGGAGTGACGTTTCTAGTATGGATCTAACAGATCGCTGCGATATTCTAGCGCTCTGTCGTGCGTCAAGTGTACGATCCGCCTCATTTAGGGCTTACGATGTTTTTTACTGGAAAGCGCCTACTGAAAAAATTGAAATAATTTTTCAGTTCTACTTTAAAAAGGTAGCAATTTCCTAAAATATTAATTTCATTTTAACTATTTAATTTATAATGTAATTTTTAACACCAAACAAAACAAACCCTTAAAATAAAGTCGACAGTATCTAAATATTAACGTACTCGCAAGAGCTACACCTATTTTTCGCGCTATGAAAAATAGAAAAAATCATTTACGATTTTAACTTTGTCGAAACACACACTTGACGCACGAAGGAGCGCTAAAATATCGCAGCGGTCTGTCAGATCTATTCTAGAAACTTCACTCTATGGGGAAAACTTCACTCTAAACCGCACTCGACCGACGATACTGCGATAGCGCTGCGTCAACAACGGTTGAGCCGTTTTAGTATGGAGAATGGCATTTCTAGTATAGATCTGACAGACTGCGTCATGCGTCAAGTGTGCGACCCGCCTTTGAAAACATTTGCCGAACATAAGGCACGAAGGCATTATACATAATGCAGCGTCCCTCATCAAAATGCGTGTCTCGTGGCGCAGTCATTAAACCAGTTATCTCGTTACCTGGCACAATACAATCTAAGTAGGCACACACGCGGGTTTACACACGCATCGCGTGATTTGCGATGCTTTGCACGAAACGATTTGTCGAGTTGATAGAAATCCAACTAAGCATAATTTGAAAACGAAACCGCCATTTTGAATTCGTTAATAACTCAAAACTTCTGGGACAAATGTAACGCAACGACACCACTTTATTATATCAACCAACACTGTTTTAGCCGTTTGGGCTGTATGTAGCTCGTCGAGAAAAACCCTTTACGGACCTGATTATTTAAAAATTATCTCCGAAGAAAAAAAAAACGCTAGACACGCGTTCCACGCTCGTCAATTCTTTTTTTGGTGAGAGCCCTTCTTGTCTACGTACACATATACATATCTCTAAAAACATAACTACGATATCGCATACGTCACTGCTTCAAATTCTGTCTGTCACTTGCTGTCAGAAGTTGTCAGGAACCGCAATATAGCCCGGTCCATGTGTGATCAACTAAGTATAGACACACACACGCGATAATTACGTTACTACGAATCAACCCGACGGTTCGCAACTAGCGTACGTTGCGAACTTGATGTGGGTAGGTGTACCTAGGTAAATTTGTGTAGCCGTATTTTCGGGAAAAATTTGCGGTTTTAGTGTATGAAAATTACTTTGCCGTTTATTTATCTGGCTGATGTAATCTAGAAATAAATACTGTGTCTTTTTATAAAATAGCGCATTATAACAAATTTTCTATTCAATATAGCGTAGTGAAACAATTCAATTTTTTTTAAAGATAAAGATACTCGAACCTTGCTCGAACCATGTTTAATCACTTGGAAAAATCTTATCATACTACGCCATAGCCATCTAGCTACTAGATGGCTACTCTCGTAGTAAGCGCTTCGTAAAAGCTCTACGAAGCAATACTGCAGACTCCATATTTTATTCGAAGCATTCAAAGATTGGATTGTTTTTTTTTGGGTAGTATTTAATCATATAACTTTAAATCCCTTTTTTTTCTATCGAAAATACTGAACTGCACACTAAATTTGCACACTAATTTAATTGAAAGTGCTTAACTGTTTGATATTTTCAGCAAACTATTTTACTGAATGATTTTCTAATAACTGAGAGCAAATCTATTAACTCTTTGAGAGCAACAAAATATTTAACTCTATTTTATTAGAAACTATCATCATTTATACTTTTGATAACATTAGTTATTCTAAATGAGACACCATTATACATTCATATTTGTCTAATTAAGTTCACAAAAAATCAACAAAATGTACTCTTATCACGCAATAATCAACGCGAAACAAAGAGATGAGCAGTACTGAGTAGTCAGTACTTAACAAATTAATTTGTTTTGTAATAATAACATAAAAATAGGATTCTATTGAATGATTAGGGCAGGTCTGGCTTTCGTTGGACGTCCACGTTTGCGCTTGATGCCGATAGGTAAGTTTTTCGCTTCAACAGGTGGTGTTACATATTTCAACCTGATCGCCAGTCCAATGACATGTTTACAACTGTAGTTTCTAAAAAAATGCGGACAGTTACATTCACCATTTTTCCATTGGTCTTTGCGTGTGGGCAAAACAACTGTCCAATATGCGAAAGCAATCTGTTTATATTCGTCAAAATAATTCCAGTCTTGCCCAAACTGAATTGTAGATGCCCTAGAACTTGCAATCAAGTAGGTCTTCTTTGTATAATTTGCGTTTAAGACCACTACTTTTTGGTCCGACTTCGCCCATTGATGGCCTGCAGTCCAATCTTTGAGCTCGATCAAAGGAGAATTTGAGAATGATTCTAACTGGTAGGTCCCTGACCATTCTTTCACCATATTTTTGACAACAAACAAAAATCTGGACATCGGAAAACGTTCTCTTAGAGTGTGGCAATCTTTAATACATCTGTTGAACGATTCAAGCCCATTATTTGTAACAGAAGAGCCTTTTGAAGAGCCAAGGTACCAATTAGGGTTTCGAGATACCCACTCTTTTTTGAAGTAGGTTATGAAGTCTCTTTGGTCGGCATGCTTTATCAGAAAAGCTGTTAATGCCGAATTGAAGATATCTGGTGATGTAGCAGAGTGCAGTGCACCAATGTTCTGTAATAAGGCTTTCTGTTTTTTTTTTCGACGAGTACATTTCGCATAATATTTTTTTTTTTGCGTGGGCCCAACACATTTTTATAACAGGTTCCAGACCAAATACTTCTACAAATGCATTTATTATGCTCATGGCCGCATCATAAATTAACGCTTTTGGTTCTAGAGAGTGTGTATAAAGGGAGAAAGCGCTGTTGCGAATAGCCTCAAACAACATTTGAAAATCTTGTTTTTGTTCAGAGGTGGAAACGGCTAGGCAAATAGGATAAAACTTCTTAATTTTATCTGTAGTTCTGACTACCAGTACAGGAAAGCCCTGCCAAATCAGCTTGTACGTAGCATCTGCGTAAATATTTGTGGCTAATGTAGTCAACTTTAGCAGAGACTTCGTGGAGATGGCAAATCGAAAGGTCGGTGTTTCACTCTCGTATACATGGTAACAAATGACATAGGGTTCGTGTTCATTATTAGGTACTTCAGAATTGTTTATTAACCAAGCCTCCAATACTCCGAGACTGATTGTAGGTGATCCGTAAACTGCTCGGCGGTGGTCAGATAAATAATTGTTTAATAAATAAATATTTTTTTCAATAAAACAGATGCATAAAAATAATAAAAGTTAGGTGATAGGAGATTTAGTTAACCGAGTAGTAAATAAGTGGATGTAATTTGACAATATAAGCATGCATTATTGTTATGCAGGTTTAGATATCACTTATTAAAATTGCGTTATACGATTAGATAATTTAGTGTGCAAATCAGTATTTTTGATGTACGGTGTGATTTTTTGTTTTAATATCTAATTATCTGGGATTTAAGTCAGATTTTTGTAGTGAATAAAGTAGAAAAGGCCATCGGGTTTAGATTAAGTTAATATTTTTTATTGAAGAACGTGTTTAGGTAATTAAGTAGTTAATTTGTATTGCAGTTAATAATTTGGTATGCAGAAGGTTTATTAGTAAATAAGTTCCTTTTGCATAAATTATAATTAGAGGTGCAATTAAAAATTCCCCCTTTTTTTTATCTGTGATGGGCTTACTCTTGACCCCAATCTTACCCTAGAGCAGAGATGGGATCTACGGTGGAGCGAGCTTGCCCAGAAGATGCCTATTCACTCTAGACTTAAAGAGATTCAGGTTATATGCACTCGGAAATACAGACGCAGGCAGGGAATTCCATTCTTTAGCCGTGCGCATAATGAAAGATGATTTGAAGCGCTTAGTGCGTAATGTGGGTATTTCAACTAAGAACGGATGGTAGCCGGCCGTGCGTCTGGATGTCCGATGGAATGATAAACAGAAATTATAAACAGAAAAAATATTATATAAAAGTAAAGAAGTGCTTTGCTTAACACCTAAGATGGCACTCACAACATCCAAGATGGCACATTTTTCTTAAAAAAACATCCGTTTAGATAGGTTTAAAATTTATTTTTTGATATTTGACCTGTCAGTCACGTAATCACGTTACAATTACAAGCCCTGCTTGCACAGTTTAAAAAATATAATTTGAGCTGATTCGGCTATGAAATGTCAAGGCGAACGGCTTATATTACCTAAACTATAACAATGAAAAGTCAATATACAGATATTCATTCAACCACCAAAACTGTGCCTACAAGTACGTCACAGAGTTTGTTTGTATAAAGTCAAACTAGTTAGAAGTACGGGAAAGCAAGTTTGATTGGGCCTTAGAGTTATGGTTAATTATTGGAACCACGGTTTGCGACCGCTGAAGTTTGGTCGGCTAATTTGAATTTGTGGGTACCCTTAATGTTAGATCTATCTGTAGTTATATTTTAGAGTATTTCTAAAAAAGAACAACAAGATTGGTATTCATACAATCAGACACTAGTCTCGTATTCAATATGCATGCTATATAAAGCAAATTCATAACTAATAATCTAATATGACTTATAATACTAAAGTAAAATAGGTCCATTCCGGTTTTTTTAATCGGAAATATGTCAATTTTTGCGGTTCCTTGGACGTCATACTCAAACTATCCAAAATGTACTTTATTTTATCATTAATCATCACTTATATAACCTATGATTGAAATAAATTATAGTAGTTAATGGTACTCAAACATGGTATATCAACATTACCAAACATTTTGCTTAATAACAACACAAACTTAAGAACTTTTTTGCGAAAAAACTCCTTACTACCTACACCAACGTGTATATGAAGGTATAAATAAACCAATAATATCCTCCTCGTTTCTACTTTACGAGTAACACGTAGTCACAACCTTTCAGTAATATGGCGCACTGCACACTTAATACACGACGGACCGCTAAAATATCGCAGCGGTCTGTCAGATCCATACTAAAGACGTCACTCCCCATATTCAAACCGTACTCGACGGACGGCGCTGCCATAGCGCTGCGTTGACAGCGGTTGAGCGATTTTAGTATGGGGATTGACATTTCTAGTATGGATCTGACAGAATGCTGCGATATTTTAGCGGTCCGTTGTGCGTTAAGTGTGCGATCCACCTATTTCGTAGGAAAAGCACATACTTTTGCAACACGAAATGAGCGTGGTCTTTAGAGAATTCCAGACGTAAAAAAACACACACAAGTCCGTGTTTCTTGGTAAAAGTTTGCCGGTTCTCCATTAGTGGCAACCCAACCATGTGCGTTACTAGCAGTGTTGCCAGATTTGGTACATGTACGTACATGAGAATAAGAATTTATTACCAAGACATTAAAATTAGGAAGGTAATTTTCAATACTAAACTAGCGGTCCACTGCTAATCGTTTTTCCAGAGAAATAAGACGTTTTTCTGGCACGCATTATACAACTTCTTCTTGATCTATTACTACTTCTACTTTATTGACCTAGTTACTACTTCAATGAAAACAAAAACGCATCAGAATCCGTTAGGAAGATTTAGTGCCGACCATTTTTTTGGTATTCCTAAACCACGCAACTGATTCAGATGTGTTTTTTTATCATCGTTTTGATATTGATTTATTAATTTGCAGCTGCCTAGATACAAAAAGTTTTATCTGTTTTCCGTTCTCGCCCATTAGCTGAAAAAAAAACTTCTCTTCAATATTTTTAGTGCTGGCAATACCAGTTCAAGGAAAAAGTTGGCCAGCTAATGCCTAAGTTTCTGAAAAGCTTCAAATGCAATTTCTTGGATAGTCTTACTTCTCAATGCTTGGTGAGGATCCCCTTTGGTAAATATTTTTTCCAAGTTTGTTACTTTTTCTTTACACGAAATATTTATTTTGCTGGGAATTCTTTGGAAGTGACTTACTCGTAACTTATGTTTAGGCATGTATAATATAAGTATTACTATCAGCTATCTATTTACCATAGTACAAGCTTTGCTGAGTTTGGGGCTAGATGGCGCTGTGTGAATTGTCCGGAATATTTTTTTTATTTATCTAGCCAAAGGGCGTCTAACAACCAAGTGCAATGATCCTGAAATGTACACTTATCTAAAGATTAAAAGTAAAAAAATAAACATTTATTCCAGCCCCAATTTAGTACCAAGGGGTACCTTTATAAATAGTTGCAATAAAACCAATCTCAGCCGAATCGATTACTTCGTAAATTCCATTTAAGATGGCGCATTAGATTTAAATAACGGCAGGGAAAGGCGTAATAGAATAACGGACCTAAGCAAGTAGCTCACGTGCGATTTATGAAGAAAATTAAGAGCGACTTTAGGGTGCCGTTGGCGGGAAACACAGTTAACGTCCGTTGCTGCGTATTTTTAGCGCATCCGTAACGCATGCGCCCGTCAGATGCAAGGAGCAATGGGCAATTTAAGAGATGCGACATACTCTGTGGGACCGCACCACACGGGCACATCTCGTACATTTTTTTTTGTACGAAACTGCACTAGCTACGAATCCCTCATCAACAAAAGTCACTTCGGCAAATGCCTCAAAAACACAATGTGACTGCAGCCTTACCCAAAACGGAATCATTGAGTATGGTGAATCTCACTCCTGGCGTCCGTTGGTGCAAAAGATTTTACGATATTGCATCTACCATAATAAGTGAAACAGACAGATGCCATCTCTAGTTTTTGCATTGCTCCTGCGTCAAAGTAGATTTTTAGCACGAGGAATTCGGAATTTACTTCTACTGATAGGCGCATTACGGATGCGCTACAAATGCGCATCAACGGACGTCAAATGTGGAAACCGCCTTGCCAAAAACGGAATCGTTGAGTATACTGAAATTGGTTTGGAGAGATGTAATTGCTTTCGTTCAGAGTAGCAATTCTATCCAATTATTTTTCTTAACCTCACAAGACATAGTAAACGTGAGGTCCAGTATAACTTCTTCAGGTTTAGGTTGAAGTAATGCAGTCAGTGTCTTCGGAATCCAATAAATAATGGACTCCAGTGTGCCTGATCGCAACTGCTATTTTAATTTTCTGTGTAATACCATCTGATGAAAATAGAAGGTATATTACACAAGAGTCATAATAAAATACATGTTATTTTAGGTCATTTTCACAAGTGTCTCATTTTGCAGCATTTTTGATAGGTATCTGACGTTAGAAGCTCAATGTATGATACGATATTTAGAAGATTACACCTCTTTGTGCTGAGATTGTCAAAGCCTGTCATTTATACCTAGTTCTTGTGTTATTTGCTAGCTTATTGGCGTAGCGTGTATGCAAATGGCCTTATTGTTCAAGGCAAAGAAAATAAATTTGCTGTGCTGTTCTAGAATTGCAATGTGTTCATAGCAACGAAAAGTTCTAGCATGTGTTCTAGCATTACAATATTTAACGTTTATTTTACTAATCAGCATATTCTGAAGACTTGCCCTACCGCTTGTCTTAAATTACTGTGTCTTAGGGCTTGTCCCCAATCCCATTGGAAAACGATTGTATGAGGTCGATCGGTTACTCTCTGAAACTGGTTATAAAGGATATCGGTTTCTTATTATAAGCTTTTCAATGTTCAATTGAAAGGGTTACCATTTAATGCTATGATAGCCATTTTCTCGGAAATCGAGAAAACGATTCTTAATAATAATATTTTTGTGTTACGGTCAAATGGGGAAAAATGGGACTAGCGGGTAAATTGGGACATGGTCGACACCAGCATCTATGAACCAACTATAACGTTGTAACTGGCTGAAAACTTTGGACTCTACATTTATCAACCAGTTATAACGTTATAGGCTTGTAGCTGGTTCATAGATGCTGGTGTCAACCATGTCCCAAGTTCCCCGCTAGTCTCATTTTCCCCCATTTGACTGTGTTCTGTATGTTCTATGTCAGCCTGGGTTGGACAGTTTGGACTTTGTACCGTAAATATACGTGAGTAAAAACACACAGGAACAGTTACAGGAACTCAATATCCTCTGTTTTCAAACGAGTATAGATAAGTATTCACAACAAAACAACATACATAGATACATACATATATCACGCCTTTATCCCTTGCGGGATAGGCAGAGCGGTAGTGGCCGTAAGAATACAGCCACTATCGCCACGACTGACATTTTTGAGGATTGTTTTCCAAGGTTGTTTCAGAAAACATGTGTATTACTATAGTGACAGGTTGTCAGCCTGTCGCCTAAAAATTGTAATACACCAATACTCTCGAGTCCCTTAGTCGCCTCTTACGGCACTCGCGGGAAGGATGTGGGGTGATGCTATTCTAAGCCGGCATCACACGGCACAAAACAACAGACTATGAAATACGAGGGTATAATATTTTCCTGGGGAAGTAAATATGCAGAGCGACAAGAAACTGATCATTAAGCAAGTAGAGTGCAGTAAACGACCTACTTTCCTTGTCATTCCAGATACAATATGGTAGAGGAGCAGATAATTCATCGATATCGATAGAGCATCTACTGTCAATATCACCTTTTGGCTTCAGGGCGTCTTATTTGACCCGTAGTGTACCTAGTATTTCTATTTTTTAATGGCGTTAAGAAAGGTGTTTAAGATTTAAAATTGCTATCCCAAACTTTACCACGGGTGGATGACGGGTAATATCATGAGACTACAATACCAATATTAAAATATCTTCCACATTGAAACTGTGAACCCTTTGTAACATAGACATCTTTTCCACAATAAAATATGATCTCCGCACGGTAAAACTGGCTATCAGTTATCAGCTAAATTATCAGTTATTCTTTAGAAAACAAATGCTGATAATTGTAGATAAATATTTGGTAAGGTTCTTTAAGCTGAGTTATACAGTTGGCATTGGGACTTTGGACCACTCTTCGGCGTCTAAAATAGGAGGTTCGAGTGTTTCAAAGCACGTGAGCTTCACGTTACCTAATCTAGCATTATAGAATAATCAATTTGAGACAATAGTTTTCCTTAGAAAGAGGATAATAAAATCATTTAAATTTAGATAATCTTCTTTTCGTGTGGGACACCAAGTCGTCCAACGACCCGATGAACCCTAGTGTCAGAATTTTTCAACCGCCTTCTACAAGTAGCAGGCTTCTGACATGGTTGTGTAACGACCGCCGTCTAAGTGATCATAGACAGCTGTCTATTTAGATAATAAATATTATAGATAAAATTTCGATAACTTGCCAGCACTACTGCACTGAACACGAGAATAAATAAGCGGGCTTGTTCATGGAAATAACAACTTCACAACAAGGTATAGTAACTCGCATTTCTATCTTTTATTTTGTTTTAGCGAGTTATCTACGTAGAAAATAGTAATATATTTGTAATAAAATATTAGCTGCTGATGCTCCTGAAAATATAATGGTAACTAACATTAGGTACACTAAATATCGCGCATGTATACCTATATCGTAAGAGGCGACTAAGGGACTCGAGAGTATTGGTGTATTACTACTGGTGTATTTTTAGGCGACAGGCGGACAATCTGTCACTATAGTAATACACATGTTTTCTAAAATAACCTTGGAAAACAATCCTCAAAATTGTCAGACGTGGCTGTAGCGACCGTATTTTTACGAGTTGACGCTCTGCCTACCCCACAAGGGATAAAGGCGTGATATGTGTATGTATGTAATTCCGGAAAAAACTAACAAACTAGGTGCTTTCGTGGCCACATACCGCCCATGCAACTGAGCCAAAATATTGGACATTCATACAAAATATCGTATCGCAGTGAGGCCCGTTTTTAAACTACAAATCAATAATCCGAAAAGTGTTAGTTAAGTGGTTTTCACACTTAACGAGTTGTGCGTTAATTTAAGTGTTAATTTTAGTGTCCTATTTCAGTGCATCCGTAACGCATGCGTTTGTCAAATGTTAGGAAATTCAAAATTACCCGTACCAGAAACCTACGTCAACTGAAGCCTGTGTTGAAAAACGCAGATTCACCCGTTGGTGCTGCGTCAACGTCAATTTTGTATGAGGAATTTGAAATTTCTTCACATCTGACAGGCTCACGTGTCACGAACGAATGCGCTAAAGCATTCGTGATTCAACTTAGACAGACTCAACTTAAAATTAATACGTGAAAGACAGATCTATATTTATTGTACAGTCATCCACCGTCTACTTAGCCCGGAGTTCATACAATGGCGTCTTATCGGCGCGAAGCAACGTTATTAAATAAACAGTGGCTCCCTCTTGCGGAGAATTGCACAAGACGTTACTATTGAAGCAGTCTACACCGCAGTTCTGGTTGTACAGATAAAACAGTTGGAAACTGTGGGGTTATTAAGTACTATTGAACATGGTACCTACAGCGTTAATTAAAATGTTTGTACTCGTATGTAGGTATGCTTTACTGTACACACACAATAATGTAAACACAACTAAGTATGTACCTACGTGAGTGATAATAAATCATCCAAGTAGGTACATGCTCATACGGGGTGCTTACATCCTTAGGACGGTGCATGAAAACTTTTTAGACATTCTCAAACTGTGAAACTGAAAAACTCACTTTCTCTTGGGGCTCAGTTGGTAAACGAGAAAAAACATATGATTGAAAATTATCTATTACTTAATGCTTTTTATAGAAACTCATTTAACATACCATTATAACCATGAGTTGAGTAAATAACTATGTCTATTCTAGTAATGTCTAGTCTAGCGTTTTGCTACGCCATGGCTCTCCGTTTTCATCATTTCTGTTCCCATGTTGTTTCTAGTAGTTTTAATTACCATCACCCCAATTATACTCATGGGACTAAAAATCACCCAGGAAATGGGCAGTAGAGTTTCCTTGTGAATGCAATATCTTGCACTGCACTCGTCAATCCGTCTACCAAGCGCGGTGACTATGGCAATTTGGCATAGGGGATGCCCATGTCCAGCAGTGGACTGTTATCGCTGGAACGGTTGGCCCAGTATTTCTATAAACAAAATTTACCTGCTTCTAGTCTAGAAAAGAAACTGAAAAACTAGTATTAACCGGGTTAACTTTTATAATTTCACTGTAAAAATATCTGCTTATCAATTAAACAGATACTAAAGCTACTAAGTCTTGAAAAGTAGATTTATTAAGCTACCTTCCAAGAAATTAAAGATCAAATTCTATAAGGTCTGAATGGTGAATTTATCAAAGAACGTATCCAGTCTTCTCCTTCATTTCAACAGGTTCAAATCCTCAATGGCAGCAAATGAGGCACGATCCAGTGTAAGGGAATTTCTTGAATATATCTTCACGTCTTGCAGTTTTGTCAGTGTACTGTGAAATTTCATTACAGTTGAATAGTTTTGTAGAAAATAGCGAGAGACTTCGTATATTCAAATTGTATGTTTGCGAAAGAGGGTTAGTTATTTTGATTAAAGTCGGTTGCATTTTGAAAAGTAACTTTTACTTGTGATGGAATGATCTAAAAGAAATTTAACACAAAACCCAATTATATATACGACATGACCTTAATGTCGTGCCGTGTGATGCCGTCTTAGAATAGCATCACCCCACATCCTTCCCGCGGGTGTCGTAAGATGCGACTAAGGGACTCGAGAGTACTGGTGTATTACAATTTTTAGGCGACAGGCTGACAACCTGTCACTATAGTGATACACATGTTTTCGGAAACAACCTTGGAAAACAATCCTCAAAAATGGCAGACGTGGCGATAGCGACCATATTCTTAAGGCCGTTGGCGCTCTGCCTACCCCGCAAGGGATAAAGGCGTGATATATGTATGTATTACCTCCATAGCGTACATCATATTATACTTAACAACATACGTACATTATACAACATACCAAAGAAGCCAAATCAGCAGAGGTCTGTATTAAACAATGATGACGTAGAATCGAACCTATCTCCTTCAAATCACCTGAAATCACTAACGGACTGCGTCACAAGACCGTTGAATTTTCTTAATTCAGCGCCTTTGGAAAATGCACTGGGATTTACTTTTAATGAGTTTGGAAAGTGCAACTTGGGGTTTACTTTGTGAATGGCTAACTTGCTTCTTTAAGACATTGCGGTATAAATAAGAACTTCGGCTTCTTAGATTAAATTATACGGGTTAAGCTGAGCTGCATAAGAATTTCATAAAACATTCTTTGAATTTACTTCAAAAATATTTTGGGTGTTTGCTCAAAAAGTTGGGTACGGCGGATTGCACACTTGACGCACGACGGAGCGCTAAAACATCGCAGCCGTCTGTCAGACCCTTACTAGAAACGTATTACAAACTCCCCATACTGAAATAGCAATCGAAGGACGACTCTGCGATAGCGCTGCGTCGACAGCTGTTGAGTTGTTTTAGTATGGGGATTGAAATTACTAGTATGGATCTGACAGACTGCTGCGATGTTTTAGCGCTCCGTCGTGTGTCAAGTGTGCGATCCGCCTGTAAAGTTATTTGAATTTAAACAGCAGAAAGTAATTTCTTATTCAAAAACTGAATAGTAATGAGCAGCACCACGAGTTATGCATAAAAAGAATTAAAATAATACTAGCTTTCTATAAATTCATAAAGAAAGCCCGTGTGGCTCAGAATAACATCACCCCAATTCTACCCGAGGGTGTCGTAAAAAGAGACTAGGTACAAGGGAATGGGTGGCAGCGTTCCCTATGAATGCTACATCTTACACTGCGCTCACCAATTCGCCCGCCAAGCGTGATGAGTATGGCAATACCCCCCAACAGGGTGAGCCAATGTCCAGCAGTGGACTGTTGGATAGAGAAAAACTTGTAAAAGTTGAACCTTTGAATAGGTATGTTGAGGTGGTACCTACACTTTTATTTGAAATCTGTTCATTCAAATACTAAGCATTAATATTCCTACCACGAATCAGCCTTCCAGATACTTTCAAGAATAAAGAATGACTCGCCAAAACTGTGGCAGTTTTGAACATTAGAAACCTTCCTCCGGCGTAACCGTCTAATACCGAGTGTAAGGGACAGTGTACTAATACTTAGCTAGGTATCTTAAGCGAGAGGCTGACAACCTGTCACGATAGTGATGCATGAATTATCTGAAACGGTCCTTAAGGTTTGCCAGACGGAGCTATCCCATTTTTACGGCCGTAAACACTCTGCCTAAGCAAGGGATAAAGGCGTGATCAGCACCCGACTGAACCACTTTTCCCAAGAATGACAAACAGAATTGTGTAGGATGTAAGCTCATCATCATCATCTATAGTGATGATTGTAATACTGATAATGGAAGAATTGTTTAGTGTCATGATCTGCACGCATCCTGAGAAACAGTCCTCACTGATAAGTGTTGGAAGGAGATTTTTTTATAATTCCCAACGATGATTGAGAAAAGAGAATTTTTTTCATGGATCACGCCTACAAAGTTTTCGATACCTCATCTCTTACACCCGATATACTCAAAGCCTTCTATTGATCCTCAAGGAGTGAAGTTTGGTGACTTTTTACAACGCTAACGAACCATGTCCCCGGGGGTTGGGAGGTTAATGAAGCAAAGACGGAGATGAGTTGACTGAATAATCACTTGATAGTTTGATTTGTAGGTGGTTAAACGCTACTCATCGATTTTAACCTAAGGTGGATCGCACACTTAACGTACGACAGACTGCTGAAATATCGCAGCGTTCTGTCAGATCCATACTAGAAATGTCAATCTCCATACTTAAACCGCTCAACCGCTGTCGACGCAATGCTACAACCTTTCACCTGTAAGGTGCACCTTTCTTTATTGCTTTTGCAGCTTAACAATGTGATCTGGGAACAGTCTATCCATAGGATTGAAAATCACAAATTATGATGTTTCTTTCTGATTTTCTTTCACAGTTTTACATGTGCTACCTTTCTCGATATCATTTTGCAGGATAAAGGCCTTCCATCTTTCACGTTATGCGTTTCGATCTTAAGATGCCAGTTTTAGAGAAAAGTTTCTGCGGCATCAATCTCCTGCAAGGCGACGGCAACCATATCGTGGCTACGTATTTGGCGAGAACACACTTGACGCACGACGGAGCGCAAAAATATCGCAGCGGTCTGTCAGATCCATACTAGGAACGTCACTCCCCATACTAATACTGCACTCGACAGATGACACTGCGATAGCGTTGCGTCAACAGCGGTTGAGCGGTTTTAGAATGGAGATTGACATTTCTAGTATGGATCTGACAGACCGCTGCGATATTTTTGCGCTCCGTCGTGCGTCAAGTGTGTTCCTTGCCTTAGTTGTTGTTTCAGCCCATCGGTTGGCAGTCTTCAGATTCGCGGATTTTTGCCAACGTCCATAATGCTAGTTTTGGAGGGCAGGGTCGTGTTCCTAGTCCAATCGATCTGTTGCGCCCGTTGCGTATTGGCGCACATCAAGTACCCCAAAAAAATTGGTTTGTCCTTCAGACTATTACGAGAAAATTAACCCCCAAAAATTACCTAAAACACACTGTACGACAAAGTACAAAGGGTTGTGGATATGAAACTTTTAGGGCCATCATAAGTGCTTGCTAAATCCGGGCCGCGCCTATCTCGTTGTTCTACAATACGGTATAGGTAGGCCCGTTCTGCAAGGAGACGTTCCAAGTTACAGACTGATTGAGCTAGGTAGATATTTAGTATCACTCTATTTCTTTTCCTCGGGTGTCGTGAGAGCTGATTGATGGACTTGAGGGTATCATGTCTATTACAATTTTAGACGGCATACTGAAATTTGTCACTTTACTTATATTATTCCTATAATAAGAGGCTGTTTGCCATATTTTCGCAGTTCTGTATTTTTTCTTTCTTTCTTTATCCCTGTGGCATTTGACGACTTTTTACTGGTACAATATGCCCCGGTGGGGTAAGTAACTAAAATGTGTGAAAGTAATTCCAAGTGCTTACAAAATTATACATACTATAGCATTCTGGCTAAGTGTCGATCAGTATTCTAGGTACTAACTATCTCGTAATATGCATTATTTGACATCAATCCCAGAAACGTTTTCTGGTGTTCTTCTGCGTGCGGCGTCGATAAAGTAGGTAAGTAAGTCATCTACGTAGATCTTGCACCAAAGCCATTCTTACATAGTTCATTCCAAAAAACGCCTTCGCCTATACTCTCATCTCACACATTGAATTTGAGCCAACCCTCAATGCGACCGGCTGGCAAACACTGATATTAGTTTTCTGTGTAAGCAATTTTCGTAAGTGTCTCCTGTTATTCCAGCGTAATACCGACCTAAGTCGCATCCATCGTTGGTCCCGAGATACCATGTGTTATTCTCACTTATTGAAGCTGAATAAAAAGAAGATGAATGGCTTTTATGAGGAACCTAGAAAGAGTATATTGGACAGCATATGCTACATTGTGTGGGGACCTATTATCTCGTATTATACCAAAGTCTTTCACAATTTGTTCATCTTTTATTCGCAACCTAAATGATTTACTTAGATCAGAATCACGGTGTTGCGTTTCTAATTTCATTGAACTTGTAGTGAAAACTAGGTTTATAAGAAGTATTTTTTACATCTTATGCTATTTAAATTTTGATTTTGACATCGTTATATTACATATATTTTTTTATGCAGCTAATAATAAAATAAAGAAATAGGAGCTACGCAATGAAGCATGGGTGTAAGGGGGCCCAAATTACATCTCTCGGGCCCCAAGCCAACCTCTCCTGCTCGCGGTGCACCCTGCTGGACTACAAACGAGGCTCTGGCAACCAAATCCCCACCAACCCGCACTGGGCCAGCGTGGTGGGTGACGGCCCGTACCCCCTTATGGATTTTACAATCAGAAATCGGCCCCAAGTGCCCGGCGGCCCCGGTGGCCGGGCAGATTCAGGCGAAAATCGACCCGGCTCCGAGACCAGGGGTGCTAGGAATCCCCGGGCGGCGTGGATCCCTCGCCGAACGACCTTGGCCCTGGCAACGTATAACGCGTGCACACTGCGGACGGAAGAGAAGTTAGTGGAACTCGAGGAAGAGCTGAGCAGGTTACGGTGGGACATAGTGGGACTGTCCGAAGTCCGAAGAGAGGGGGAGGACACGATAGCCCTGAAGTCAGGTAACCTGCTCTACTTCCGGGAGGGCGACCATCTGTCCCAAGGTGGTGTCGGGTTCATCGTCCACAAGTCCCTCGTGAACAACGTAGTACAGGTCGGGAGTATTTCGAATAGGGTGGCATTCCTTATACTCAGAATAACTAAACGTTATTCGCTGAAGGTCATACAGGCATACGCCCCAACTTCGAAGTACCCCGACGAGGACGTGGAGGCAATGTATGAGGACATATCCAAAGCCATACATACCTCCAGGACTCATTACACGGTGGTCATGGGGGATTTCAACGCTAAGCTGGGCAATCGTTGCGGTGACGAACTGAGAGTTGGGCCATTTGGTATTGGGGTGAGGAACAGCCGAGGTCAAATGCTGGTCGACTTCATGGAGAAGGAGGGACTCTTTATGATGAACTCGTTCTTCAGGAAACGGCCGCATCGAAAATGGACCTGGAAGAGCCCCGACGGCGTTACCAAAAATGAGATAGACTTCATTATGACAGACAAAAAACGGATATTCAACGATGTCTCTGTGATCAATTCGTTCAAAACGGGTAGCGATCACCGAATGGTAAGAGGCACGTTGAATCTTAATGTAAAAGCCGAGAGATCACGTCTGATGAAGTCTACGCTCCGACCAGCACCTGCCCAAATCCAAAACCCTGAGAGCTTTCAGCTCCACCTGCAAAACCGCTTCGATTGCCTGGGTGAGTGTATCGACGTGGACGACTATAACGACAGGGTCGTGGAAACTGTCCTTACGGTTGGCTCTAAGTTCTTCAAACCCAATCGTACGAACAGAACCAAAAAAATCTCAGACCATACTTCGAGGCTCATGGAGGAACGACGCGATATGATTCTGCAGTCGTCGGAGGATACTTCCCAATATCGGCAGCTCAATAGGCAGATCTCTAAGTCTTTGACCCGCGACATACGCCAATTTAATACTGACCGTATTAAAGAGGCAATTGAGCGCAACAAAGGCTCCAAGGTGTTTGCTAGAGATCTGTCGATAGGCCAGAGCCAACTAGCGAAGCTAAAGACCGACGATGGCAGAATCATATCGTCCAAGCCCGAGCTATTGGAAGAGGTCGAGAAGTTCTATGGACAGTTATACGCGACAACATGCACACCTGTCAATAATCGGGTCGCAGATCCAAGAGCTCGATTAACCCGGCACTACACAGAAGACATCCCGGACGTCAGCTTGTACGAGATTAGTATGGCTCTGAAACAGCTAAAAAACAGCAAGGCGCCGGGTGATGATGGAGTTACGGCAGAGCTTCTGAAAGCCGGTGGTAAACCGATACTTAAAGCACTGCAGAAATTGTTTAACTCTGTCATACTCGAGGGCAAAACGCCACAGGCATGGCACAGAGGCGTGGTGATGCTGTTCTTCAAAAAGGGCGATAAGTCTTTGCTGAAGAACTACAGACCCATCACGCTTCTGAGCCATGTTTACAAGCTGTTCTCAAGAGTCATAACGAATCGTCTCGCACGCAGGCTCGACGACTTCCAGCCTCCCGAACAAGCCGGCTTCCGAAAAGGCTTTAGCACCGTGGATCACATTCATACGCTGAGGCAAGTTATACAGAAGACTGAAGAGTATAACCAACCACTCTGCCTCGCGTTTGTGGACTACGAAAAAGCCTTCGATTCGATCGAAACATGGGCCGTACTTCAGTCTCTTCAGCGGTGCCAAGCTGACTATCGGTATATCGAAGTGTTGAAGTCCTTGTACGAAAGCGCCACCATGTCAGTTCGACTTCAGGACCAGGACTCGAAACCTATCCAGTTGCAGCGAGGAGTGAGACAGGGAGATGTAATATCACCGAAACTGTTCACAGCAGCACTGGAAGACGTCTTCAAGCTTTTGGACTGGAGAGGACTTGGCATCAACATCAACGGCGAGTATCTGACTCACCTTCGTTTTGCCGACGATATCGTGGTCATGGCGGAAACCCTGGAGGACCTCGGTACAATGCTCGATGACCTCAATAGAGCCTCCCAACAAGTGGGTCTAAAAATGAACAAGGACAAGACCAAGGTTATGTCAAACTCTCTTGTTGCACCCATTACTCTGACAGTTGGGGGCTCTACTCTGGAAGTTGTCGACGAGTATGTCTACCTGGGACAAATAGTCCAGCTGGGTAGGTCCAACTTTCAGAAAGAGGTCAATCGTCGAATCCAACTCGGCTGGGCAGCGTTCGGGAAGCTACGTAACATCTTCTCTTCTCAACAACTACCGCAGTGCCTCAAGACAAAAGTCTGGGATCAGTGCGTGTTGCCAGTGATGACTTACGGAGTTGAGACGTGGCCGCTAACAATGGGCCTCATAAGAAGGCTCAAGGTCACTCAAAGGGCAATGGAAAGGGCTATGCTCGGAGTTTCTCTCCGCGATCGAATCAGAAATGAGGAAATCCGGAGAAGAACCAAAGCCACCGACATAGCTCGAAGGATTGCGCAACTTAAGTGGCAGTGGGCGGGGCATATTGCTCGTAGGACCGATGGCCGCTGGGGCCGGAAAGTTCTCGAGTGGCGGCCACGGACCGGTAGACGCAGCGTAGGTAGGCCTCCCACAAGGTGGACCGACGATCTGGTGAAGGTCGCGGGAAGCCGCTGGATGCGGGTGGCGCTGGACCGATCATCGTGGAGATCCTTGGGGGAGGCCTATGTCCTGCAGTGGACGTCTATCGGCTGAGACGACGACGACGACGACGACGACGACGACGACAATGAAGCATAGTTATATAGGGCGTCATGATATTTATAGATATTTCATTTCATTTCAATCATTTATTATTATTGTATTCTTGTTTTTAATATAAACCTTAGCTTTATAATATACGTATACAGATTATACGGATTTCGTATGTATTGCCTGTTATTATCTGCAAATATAAAACATCTTGAATTCATAGATATTGTGCATGTCTCATCCGCCTTTCGCCAAATGCCATTTCTCTCCTGTAGGTCTGCTGTAAGAAATTTCTTTTTAATAAGCAGTGCCTGTCCTGTGTGTCCATTTTATTTATGTTTTGTCCTGTATAATTTCTTGTGTACAATAAATGGTAAAATAAATAAAATACGCAATACCTACACACTACTTACTAAACACAATTTAATGTAGATAAACGAATTCCTTTAAAAGATACAAAAGGACAAAATAATATTCAATGTTAGCGCAATTCCTGTTTCTGACATATTAATGAGATACCCAATTTCATATAGCTCGTTGAATTTAATAACGCTACAAATTAAGTAAACACAAAGGTTATTAGCTAAAATATGTTTACCAACATAATAGAAGAAGAAGTACATTGGCTTTATGAAAAAGAAATTGAAATCAGTTTTTGCTGATCTTTGTGGTTTAACTTTTAGTTGCAAAGTTAATACAAAGAAAACAAGTAGAAAAAGTCACGCCATCGATGGGATTTGAACCCAAGTCTTCTTTGTGGATGCATCATACCATGACGGGACTGCAGCAATAAATGATGATTTTATTGCGATGGGAATTATTTGCTCTAGTTGCTCTAAAAAATCCCGTAACATTTCCACTGTGACCATAAATATTTTTACATACCATGCAAAACTACCCATCAACTGCACACATAGTAACATTGTCTTTACAAAATTTGTATTTTTCTTTGGTGAATCCTACACTCTTAGCGCACCCGTAACGCATGCGGATTGCGGATGTCAGATGTTAGGTTATTTTCAAATTCCCCATACTAAAAACTGATGTTGACGCAACACCAACGAACGAACTTGCGTTGTTTGATATACTCATCCGTAACCGCAGGTTCCTGCTTTTGACCTGCGTCAAGTTCTGTCGTCAACTGCGAAAATTTAAAATTTACTTGCATCTGACGGATGCGTTACGGATGCACGAAAATAGTGTTCCGTGTTTCTTATAGAACGATGTTCCTAATCTTGAATTTACATCTTAACTTTAGCAGTATCAATCTTAATATTGCAGTATCGGTCACAAATAATATTTCACCTTTTAAGGACTTTCAAAAACTCCCTAATTTATTCAGCGTAGTCTTGGCTTGCGAAAGCGGCTGTGTGTGCGTGGGGAATTTATTTTATGAACTAATTTTCCTGCGACAACATTCCTTATATGCGAAGAAGCCGCGGGCTATAAATAAAAAAAAAAAAAAAATAAAATTCATTTATTTCGGACTGTGTCCATAGATTTCGAGTTACTACAGAATTTAAAACATTAAACATTACAATACAAAAGAGTCAATACATTACACTGTCAAAAATAAAATAAAATAATAATAAAATAAAAATTCGCATTACATGTCATTGAATTAAAAATTTAAATTTTCAAATTATAAATTAAAAAGGGGAATTATTACATACTTAATTTAGGTATCTACCCACTGGAACACCAGGTACCTGCATATGAGCCTGGGTCCAATGCCTCTGCATAGGGCAATCAGGCTTACAATCAAACACCTTCAGGATGGTATTGGTGCTCCCACGCACTCTGTACTGGAGAGACGCAATGCGACGCCGCAACACTGTGTGAAAGCCGTCTGTATGTGCGTGCGCAAACATAGCAGATGCGCTACAGAAGCGTGGGAGCCCCAACAACACCCTGAAGGCATTGTTATACTGTACGCGAAGGGCGTTGATGGCCCGCTGGGTATAGTTGACCCACAGGTTGCACGTATAAAGAGTTTGGCAGTAGGCTTTAAAAAGAGTAATCTTTACATCTGTACTGCACCGTGCAAACCTGCGAGCCAACATATTACAGCGGACCGCCATCGCCCTTCTCTCCCTTTCTATATCACCATCGTCTTTCAAGTCCTCGGTGACAACGTGACCGAGGTACTTAAACTGCTTCACGCGGTTAAGAGCAACTCCGTTAAGCAGCACAGGAGTTACTTCCGGCTTGCGGCCCTTGGCCTGAAAGACCAAGAGCTCACTTTTTTTTACATTATACAGGAGGCCGTGTGTGGCTGTATACTCTTCACAAATACTAAGCAACCTCCTGAGTGCAGCGATTGATGGGCTAAGCAACACCATGTCATCTGCATAACTGATACTATTGATAATATGACCATCAATAGAACAGCCGACACCGGTGTTGCTCAGCTCAACAATCAGCTGGTTTATATACAGATTAAAGAGTGAAGGAGACGTTAAACCACCCTGCCTTACTCCACACTTCAATCTGTACTCATCAGAGAGCTGTCCAAGCCACTTAACCTGGTTGATTTGATGATCATACCAATATTTGAAAACATTGATCAAAGCGCTTGGCATTCCTGTCTCTTTTAGCTTTCGCCAGAGGATATCATAATTTACCAGGTCAAATGCCTTGGACAGATCCAAGAAAGCTGCATATATGGGAGTATGTCTGTCGGTGTAGTACCTGACAGTCCGCTTAAGAGACAAAATGGCGGCTTCTGTAGATAAGCCTGATCTAAAGCCGAATTGAGCGTCATGCAGCTCAAGATGTTTTTTAAGTTGTCTCTCAAGCAGGCTGTCAAGAACTTTGGCTGCGGTGGTAGCTAAGGAGATCGGTCGGTAGTTGCTTTTGTCAGACGTATCGCCTGTCTTATTTTTGACTATAGGCACTACCACCGTCCTCATCAGCTCACTCGGCAGATAGGAATGCCTAATGCTGAAAGTATACAGCAGCCCTAACAATCTCGACAAGTGCGGCCCCCCGTACTTAAAATGTTCAATGCTGAGGCCGTCGTGACCGGGAGATTTACCCCGAGCCATGCTCTTTATTATTTCAGTGACTTGCTTAGCTGTGACTCGGTCTGGCACCTCCGTCACCACGGCCTCTGCATCCAGAACCTGGTTACCGTTAATCGGGGATTCCACTTGAAAGTAGCCTTTAAACATATTGGCTATATCTTTTGGATCACAAAAGCCGTCAACGCTCACGGGTACACTACTTTTCGCGCCTAATTTCTTAGTTTGCTGCCAAAATCCTTTAAAATCTTTATTTTTATGTTTTGAGGCCAAAATGTTCATTTTAATTAATTCCTGGTTGTTTTGACAGTATTTTAATTTTGATTTAAACAAATTTCTGGATTCGTGCATTTCATTGTAAATATAACCAGTTTTTGGCCGACCGTACCAAACCCAGTTCAAAAACTTTTGTCTAGCGTCCCAGTGAGCGTCCCGTACATATTTATTCCAGCCTGCTATTGGACGTCCGCGGATGTGTCGGGCCGCACCTGAACGGCCAACATAGGTAAAGACAGCGGCCTCCTGTAGCGTAGTGACGATGGTGCTATATAGAGAGTCAATGACATGCAGGTGCCCTGGGCTATCATTACTGCACATATTGTCACAACACTGATTCAACTCTAATGGGAAGTCCACATTTCTAAATCTGTCATTACAAAATCTTGTGTACGCTTCTATTTGATGGTGGTCCCTGTCCCCCCATAAGACCTTATTAATTTCATTACTGTTTGGTAACACGGTAGATGGTGAGAAAGATGTTAGGTTACATATGATCTCAAGGGGATAATGGTCAGACCAATATGTGCCGTAATGTATTTTAACTGATAGGACAGAATTCAAGGCCGCCGCAGTGACCACGCTGTGATCGAGCCACCTCAAACTACCGTGGGAGTCACTCACAAAAGAATGCGAACCAGAATCTAATCCTAACATTTTTATATCCACACAAGTCCAATTTTGTTCAGTACAAAAAACAGTAAGTTCATTACCAAATAATTCCCCAGGGTGCGCATTATAATCACCCATTAAAAAGACTGATTCTACATTCGTACTTTCGATAATTGATACAATTTCACTCAAACATTGAACAAACTCTAATAGATTGTCAGGCGAATCCGTAGGCATATAAATAGAAAACACTAGGAAAGACCGGTCCGACGCACGCACCTTAATAGCAGTGATTCGATCACTCACACAAGGAATAACGTTTACACTTTTAAACCTACTGTTTCTCCACAAAAGCGCAACACCGCCGTACGGCCGCCCGCGCAAAATTCCTTTTGACAGATCCACAGCTGATTTACCACAGAAACTGAAGTCAGTGCTCACATCGCCCAGAGTAGGTATTTCATGCGGTAATAACCACGTCTCCTGAAGAGCAATAATATCCGCAGTTTCAGCGAGCTTACGGACACAGCCTAGTGATCGCTTGAAGTTCTTACAATTAAAAGTCATTATACTTGTCTTGTTGGTTGTACTATCCATTTGAATCAATTAGAGTGCCTCTTGTCACGAAATTCCACGAACCTTCGGAAAGTTATACCGTCAGGCCACAGATTACAATCCAAAAACAAGTTCAACTTGTCTTTAGGTACAAACATTTTGTATGAGTCATACTCTCTCGCTTGTTTTGATTTTATCTTACACAAAGTGACCTGAACGCCTATTCTGTTCCTTACATAAGATACTATGTCATTCTCACAGGTGTCTTTGTGCACGTGATTTATAAAGAGAGGAATTTTACTATTACTAGCAGCTTTAAAACCGCCTGAAGTCTCCATGCAGGTACCTTTTTCACCTATAAACTCCCGTCTCCCAGCTTCCTCCGTCGTCGTCTCTCTGAATATTCGATGTTTTTACAGGTAAGGGAAACAGCTGATCATTTACTTGCGGCCCGCCTTTAGTCATTTTATCATTAGACGGGGCATGTTTATTTACTGCGACATCAGGCGCCTCCACGCGCGCCGCCGTAGGTGCGTCTGCGATAGACGGTCTGTGACCAGGTGAAACAGGTAACGCGTGCGACAGGGACAACTGCATGCGATGCGCTTGGTCATGTTGTGCTAACTTCTCGTCTGTGAGGGTAGAGTTAACAATTTCTTCGCCGGGCTGGGAGCAATCGACCGATTTTTGCGTGATATGTATTATTCCATATTCCATACGGCTATGTGAAGGCTTTTTTTTTGGGCAAAAACGGAGCCATGTTTAATGAAAAACTCGTACCACAATACGCCTTAGGGGACCGCTTCTACTGATTGCGGGTTTTTCCATACGCCTCATGAATAATTTTAACTGACTTAAAAAAAAGTTCGCAAAACAGAATCTTCGTTTTTCAAAGCGCGTGTTTGATGAAATAGCAATTTTGAGCCCGAATTGAAGAGCTCGACGTAAAAAATGTGTTTCGCACAACATTTTTTCATTGCGAGCACGTTGTTATACAGATACAGATTGTAAAGAGATCAACTGCAAATATTTTTGAGCAGTAAACCCAAGTAACATAATAATATTGTGTACCTACCTGGACCAAATGGAGACGTTCTGAAGTAAGGTCAGGTCCCTAAACCCTACCCTAAACCGACGAGTGTGCATGAAAAGACTGATGAATGTAGAAGAAGCGAAAAAAGTATGCCAGGATCGCAGCAAGTGGAAGGAAATACCCTCTGCCTACCCCAGCGGGAAAGAGGCGTGATTTATAATGTAGTTTTGGACCTCCAAAACAAAATGAGCAAGTCCATTTCTTATTTAGACCTATGTTCCAAAGGGAAATTAATTCAGTTTTACATCCGTGAAAGGTGACTCAAGGGTATAAATCTAGGCAATTGGTAGCGGTGTTTTCTGTCAGATACATTACCTTGGACCTAGCTCGCTAATCCACTTGACAATATTAAAATTAAGTATACAAAACATTCTCAATTGGGACCCTGTTGAGGCCTATATTATGGCCAGCAGTGAACTGTTTTGACGGGACAATGTCTTATATTATAACTCAATGGAACTGGCTGCACGCACCAAAAAACAAGACTCATGTGTTACCTTGCTCTAAGGCGTTCCATTTAAGGCTTGAAGAGCAAGCAAGAGCGAGGAATGAGCAACAAAGTGGCACAATCGGCCTCCGCGTTCGGCAGCGTAACTAACAAACAAATGAAATTCAAGTTTTCTTTTGAAAAATGCAACTATCAGTATTTTCTTATGACGTCGTCACGTTTAGCTATTGTCAGTAAAGCGACTTTACAGACAACTGATTTTTCGGTGTTAATTTGTATGATAAGTGATACAAAGTGCAAACTGAAAACTGGTAGTCATGGCGGTAGTTTGCTTAATAAATCGCTTTGCCTAACAAACTACACTGATGAGGAATTTGCATGTCTTTGCTGCTTATTTCTTTGCGAGCGAAAAAATTGCGAACAGCGTTCGGGGGCCCTATTTTTGAAACGTCGTTATTGGATTCCGTGCACGGAAATCCGCAAGGCATGGTGGCGTAGATGCATAGATTCACATAGTTTTTATAAATTTCTACTACTCGATATTTTTGGTCAAGGATCTGTGAATTGATTAGGGTATGTTGGCAGATTGGCGAGAATGTGACTAGTTTTAAATTGTAATAGGTATCTGTCAAATAAAATATGGAAACTTCTTCTTCTTGTCTGTCAAGTGTCGAAAGTTGTGTTTGTTTGTTACTTCTTCACGATAAAACTACTGAACCGATTTCCATAAAATTTGCCACACAGATAGAAGATAATATGGATTAACACATAACACACAGCAG
Source organism: Keiferia lycopersicella (assembly GCA_029255805.1). Classification (NCBI taxonomy): domain Eukaryota; kingdom Metazoa; phylum Arthropoda; class Insecta; order Lepidoptera; family Gelechiidae; genus Keiferia; species Keiferia lycopersicella. The sequence continues at coordinate 13,241,180 of JARACZ010000011.1, read as the reverse complement.
CTGTTATCCCGAAAAAATGTGCCTATGGTATGCCACGGGATTAAATCTGACTTCCACGCCGGCGGAGCATAGGTACAAAATAATTATAATACCTACGATCACAGAACGCAAGCGATATCAAATTTCTGATTCAAAAATACACCTTCCGCGGCAAGAAAGAAACAGATTTAGAAACATAACGCTATTTGTAGGGTGAAGGTAGTTTAATACCAAGGTGAGGTGAACGCCGGAATTCGCAATAAGCGCCACCTTTGTCTCGTAAAGCGTTTCTGGCCCCTTTATTTCCCAAGTTCCTTGCATTTCATTCACTGTGTACTATCAGTAGCACCTCAATTTATCCACGCACGACGTACAGTTACCGCTTAAATATCGCAGCGGTCTGTCAGACTAAAACCGCACTCGACTGACGACGCTGCGATAGCGCTGCGTCGCCAGCGGTTGAGTGGTTTTAGTATGGGGATTGACATTCCTAGTATGGATCTGACAGACCGCTTCGATGTTTTAGCGCTCCATCGTGCGATAACTGTGCGACCCGTCTTAATTTTGTACGGAAAACAAAAAACACGTGCGACGTCGTATTGTTAATTCTTTATGTCCCGCAACACCGGATCGGCAAAATAGATACCGGAAATAATTGAAAACCCTCTATGCAGTACCAGATTTAGTAGAGTTCTACTCCATGGATAAATCTAGGTGCTCATGAATGTACATGGTTTGGTAACGTAAGACCCACTGGTAACACCAAAGCGAAGAAACCAATTTTCTTTTAAGCGTGACATTTTCTATTTCGGAACCCAAGTTAAAGTTCAGTACGATACTCCACCATAAAGGTATAGAGTAAGCTATTAAGCGTCGGTGGCTAAGTGGTTAGGACACCGGTCTCACAATCATGAGACCCGAGTTCGATCCCTGCCATGTACCAAGTTGTTTTTACTCACGTACATTTACCGACTGCATACGGTTAACGAAAAACATCGTGATGAAACGCACATGCAAATAAAATTTGAATTCAGATGATTATTGAATGTCATTTAAGCAAGGATTCGGGCCAGGCTAGCCTTTGGGTTGCAGAGGTCAGATGGCAGTCACTCTCTGTAAAAAGTAGAAGGCGGTTGAAAAATTGTGACACTAGGGTTCATGGGGTCGTTGGACGACTTGGTGTCCCACACGAAAAGAGGGAAAGAAAGAGAGTGAAAGAAAGAGAGAGAGCGAGAGAGAGAGAGAGATCACATAGAGCTACTATTGAAGAGTCAACTTTTAATTGCAGCTGTTATTAGAATCATTATCAAAGGAGTTTACGAAACATTATATACTTACTATAAAAACTAAATATGCCAGGCACACGTCGTCGCATCAAATTGCGGCTGACATTTGTATGGCGTCTGTCAAAAACCGTCATCTTGTGCGTGTGTAAATCTGTTTATTTGTATATTGTTTCGTTTTAACAAAATAAAAGTGAGTAGGGAAGTTGGTAAGTTTCTTCATCAATAAATCAGGTCTCATCTCAAAGGAATATTGTTTTGCAAGTTTACTCACATTGAATTATTTACTACTTAATGTAGTGATTGTAGGTATCCTTCGGCAATATTTATCCAAAAACAACCCGGCATCTTCAAAGTTTCTTGGGCCTTTTGTTTTTAACTTCTCCTATTTGACTTTTTGTCGCAAAAAATAGAGAAAAATTTAAATTTACGGGGTCATCTAAATTATAAGAAAACCTAAAAGGGGTTTGGCAAACTGTTAGTTTCTCTAATAAAATAAATAACTAATAATAAAAAAAGCGGTCGAGAAAATGCATTAATTTCGACTTAGGACATCATACTGAACAATTTTCACGATGGAACCAATGAAAACTTTCCATTCGTCATACAATATCAGTAAGGATGATCGTGGATTTTGTATTGAAGATCGATTTTTGTTATTTTTCCAGCATTGGCTTTAATCATAAAAAGATTTCAATATGGCCTTTCTCATAGTTAACGCATAACGGTGCGCTAAAATAACGCATCTAGCGCATTAGATTTATTTCCATTTACAACAAAGGAAAATTTACCTTATGTCATAGCAATTGTTCCAAGGTTACAAACGTCACAGGTATCAAGCAAGCTAATGTATTACATTTTGTCTAATTAGCTTTTAGTAAATAACTTTTTTTTTCTAGCATTTTGATAAAAGTACTAGGTATGTAAGCCTCGTGGAAAAAGGACTCAGATTCACTTCTAACTCTCTTTGTCTAAGCATTATTTTCCTAACCTAATAATTGACTTTCAAATGATATATATGTATGTACCTATGTACCTACCAAGCGTCTGGTAAAGGTAATATTATAATACAACACAATTTTCTTTATTTACCTGCCTTATAATGAGGCGACGGATCGCACACTTATCGCACGACGGAGCGCTAAAACATCGCAGCGTTCTGTCAAACCGATTAGTATATCAATCTCCATACTAAAACAGCTCAACCGCTGTCATTGCAGCGCTATCACACCGTCGTCCGTGGAGTGCGGTTTTAGTATGGGGAGTAACGTTTCTAGTATAAAGCTGACAGACCGCTACGATATTTTTGCGCTCCGTCGTGCGCTAAGTGTGCGATCCGCCTAAGGTTAGCTTGTATAATTCTACGAAATGAAGATATGTTGCCCGGGGCATTCTTTGTCCTTACTTCATTTCGGTTGGCTTAAAGAAAATCCTTTTCTTTTATATTTTACTGCTTCACCTGTTCACCTGTGGTCTCATTCCGTTAAAATATTTCCTCAAGAAAATTACCCTAGTTGGTTAAAACCAACTCCTTTGTAGAATACTTTGTAATTTTCTTTCGTGACATTGTTTTGTATAAAACAGTTTATAAACGAAAATTTATCCGAAAGAGGATATAAAATATTGAAGAATCTTTTTTTCAAGTCTTTCTCTCTTTTCGCGTGACAAATCGAGTCGTCCATCGGCCCAATGAACACTACTGTCAGAATATTTCAACCGCCTTCTACAAGTAGCAGGCTTCTGACATGGTCTAAGAAATCATAGACAGCAACCGGTACCTACGGCTTAACATGCCATCCGAAACAAGGAACCATCTTTCAGCCCGCTATGTCCTAACCCGATTGAAAACAAGTAAATACTTAGATAAAAAAACTTAGGTTCATAATATTTGACACATAATAGTGGTTCTGAAGTAGTTGACTTTTAATTTACTTATGGATGTAGAATGTTTAATTTAATAAGATAGAAAAAGGGGATTATAAGGCCATCTGAACCATCAAATTATTAGGTCTTGGCAAAGAGGAAATTCTTTAAAGAGATTTACTTTGAGTAGATAAGTACCAAAAGTATTTTTTTTTAATTTGTCGTCATTGTTTAGTCCCGCATTTTCTTCCAGTGTTTTTCAGAATAGAATAAACTTTTAAAAAAGCTAAAGCGGGTTTAATCATGGACAGAAGGCAATAAAATAAGGGTGTGAGTTGTGAGAAGTCGGCGCCAGGGCTGCCAGCAGACAGCTATTGATAGGGTTCCCAGTGTTACAGGATCTCACTAGAGCTGAGAATGTTGCCTTCGTATTCGTAGGTTCTAAGAGGTAAAGTCGCTGGTGGAGAATAGAAACCAATGTGCATCGACATGAATATAGGTTTTAAAGTTAAACCGTAATTCTTTGTCAACATAACAGTAAAATATACATACATATATCATGCCTTTATCCCTTGTTGGGTAGGCAGAGCGTTTACGATCGTAAAATTACTTTCATTATCGCCACGACTGACAGCCTGTCACCTAAAGATATAATACACATAAAACCCTCGAATCCCTTACCTGCCTCTTACAACACCCGCAGGAAGAAATCGAGTGATGTCATGCTAAGCTGGCATCACACGGCACACAATAAAATATCACTGGTAATAACGCCCTGTCTAAAAGCAGATTTATTGTCTTTTATTGTACTGTATGTACTTAGGGAATTGCTAGCGTTGTTTGGTAGAATTATGAATATTTGCACTCTGGATTGACATAAATTACAAATATTACAATTTTGTATCAAAATTCAACCGGCAAATAGAAAAATGACAGATCAACAAATCAAAAAAGGGAAAAATATCATTATAATGTAACCTGACCTGTAAGTAAGTAGGTACTCTTCTGGACAATGTAGTATTTTTTTCTTAATTTTTTTATATTTTTCAATCGTTGTAACGACTCTAGAAATTCCTCAAAACGTATCTCTCTATCATAAATTTGAATAGAATCGATTGCTGTCTGCGCCTCCGGGAAAGTTGGATTTCCCCGGAGATTTCCACGACACCTGACCGAATGTAAAATATATTCTCCAATTTTTTTACTGTCTGAATATGACAGATATGTATGCACGCAAAGTTATGCGTAATCCCGGTTTTTATATTTTTGATAAAGTGCGCTCAGTTAAGTATTTTTTTCATGGCAAGAAAAAATTGCAAGCATGAAAACATTAAGCAAGTATAAGAAAAGCAATATTGTTTTTTTTATGGACGATAAGTCAAAATTGGAACACATCTGCGTATTATGTAAACGACATGAAATAGAAGAAAATTTTTGCTTGAACATGACGAAATTGACATTTTTGACGTAAATTGTCATTATACCTACCTTAAACGGTTATACCTTCTTTTCTACTGAAAATTCCCCAAGGCTCATTAGCAAATCTAATGCACGATGCTGCGCACGAGTCTGTCAGATGCAAATAAATTTCGGTCAAGTGTGAGATTCGCCTAAAGTAGGAATAAGAACTAAAATAACGCCGAGTTCTTTGATTATAGAAAAACTATTACCGCTGGAATAGAAAAAGAACTTTTGTAAGAAAAATATTACTTTTTAATTTTATTTACACTATTTGGCTTCTGGATATATCAATGCAGTGACATTAGTTAGCAAAAATCTGCCTGTAGTCACCCTCATTTCAGTGATGGTCCTGTACTTGCCATAATAAAACATGTTGTTGGTCAGCAAGCGGATATAACCCTCGAAATCAGGAATCGTAATGTTGTAAACCATCTGAAAATAAAATATTTTTTTATTTCTATATAAGGTGTAAAAATATTAGCTGCGAATATTTTAAAGGGTGAACCAGCCCATGAAACTGAACAACTTTCCCAAAGGAACAACGGTCGCAATATGAAAATTTTTTTTAACCCGCCATACAAATTGACATGGTCGGCTGGTATGTATGTATGTATAATTTATTCATAAAAACACAATCAGTTTACAAAAGACAACTTTTGTATGGGAGGTCCAAAATTTTTTTTTCATATTTCGACCTATGTTACTAGGGGAAAGTTGTTCAGTTTCATGGGCCGGTTCACCCCTTAAAATATTTACAGCTAATACTTGTACCTGTTAAATTTCTGCCTTTATTCGAAAAACAGGATTGTTCTCTACTAGCTTACACATTGATATGCTTTCACCAGGTATCACAATTAATTAATATTACTATTAATTATCTGTGTAATTACTCAAATGTATGAGCCTTATTGATTGTGTTATGTAATAAAATTTATGACGGCGGATCGCACACTTAACGGACGACAGAGCGCTAAAATATCGCAGCGGTCTGTCAGATTTATACTAGAAAAGTCACTTCCCATACTAAAACCGCACTGAACGGACGACGCTGCGATAGCGCTGCGTCGATAGCGGTTGAATGGTTTGAGTATGGGGATTGACATTTCTAGTAAGGATCTGAAAGATGGCGACATATAGCGATGGTTTAGCGCTCTGTCGTGTGCTAAGTGTGCCTAAAATCCTACCTAAATCCGCCTATGACTACGTATACCTAACTATTGTTTCATGCGGGCACAACTTTCTAGATTGACAGATACGCTGGTGAAGAACAGAGTGTAAAAATAATTGCTGCAAATATTTTAAGGGCTGACTTTTTCCAAGGAACATAGGTCGAAATATGAAAAATAAAGGACCTCCCAGGTACGACCGACCAAGTGAATTTGTAACAGAGGTCCAAAAAAAATTATTATATTGCAACCTATGTTTCTTCGGGAAAGTTGTTCAGATTCATTGGCTGAGGCACCCCTTAAAATATTTGCAACTAATAATTTTACACCTCATATTGCGTTCGACTAAAACTAAGGAATACTAACTATTTGTTCTACTTACTGGTTTAATTTTGCAGTCAGTTGCTCCAAAACCAGGTAGAATTTCTGCAATTGCTTGAAACACCATTTTTTCACAGAAGTTTTTCGAGGCTATATTGAATCCCAGGACCCATTTTTTTAATCGCTCGTTCCACTCGTAGTTTTTTATCTTTATCTGCAAAAAATATATGTCTCATCAGAAAACATATTGGTACTCTTTTAGTATTTTGCTTTTAGGGCCGTCCAAACTGCTGGCAGTACTATCCTAACTGTACCAAGATATACTCGTTTCAGGAGTAGAGCCAAACCCAGCTCTACACAGCAGTTACACAGACCCTTGTTGAAGAAACTCCACTTCACTCGGTTTTCTCGGCACCTTCCAACACCAGCCCGAAGACTGTTCAGAGACTTCCAAACTTCTTAGAGCAGTAATTTCTCCGCCAATCATCTTTGAACGAAGTCGACTATCGAAATTTCTCCGCCAATCATCTTTGAACGAAGTCGACTATCGAAATTTCTCCGCCAATCATCTTTGAACGAAGTCGACTATCGTGATTTCTCCCCCAATCATATTTTAACGAAGTCGACTATCGTAATTTCTCCGCCAATCATATTTGAACGAAGTCAGTACTTACACCTAAACCTCCCAGATTTCTTTTCACTTCTCCAAATATGTGAACAGCAGCGCTTCCATTGTTAAAATGCTCCACATCAATGTCAAGCGAAGGAATATCACGTTTAAATTTTTCATTTACTACTGCACGAAAGTCTAATATTTTCACATGAAAAGGCCCCTGCGAAAATGAGACAGTAAAAGTTAGTTCATCAGCTGATGTTACTTTATAAAGGTCAGATTTCACTGCACCGCAGCGATTTTAGTTTTTTGATACTATGGAATTGAAGAGGAGGGTTATATTGGAAAATACATGCCGGAAAAATGACCAACAAATTTATTCACTCACATGATCTTTCACTGACGAAACACCTAACAGCCAAAAACTTAAAGCGAAAATTTCTAATATGCAAGAAATGTTTTTCATCCTTTCGCTAAAGTACATTGGCAAATAAATAATTTGACTTATTATAATCACTGCTTGTACCTAACCGGTAACCAATTTAATATAATAGAAAATAAATGCAGCATAAATAAAATTTGACAAATTGCTTGATGCTATTTCTTTTGTATAATAATAAAGGTAGTTACAATAACTAGAGTTTAAAATTAAACGGTTAGATAAAATATAATTTGAGGATGTTCTACGATACCAATCTGAAAATTGGTTAACTAGCGGCCATTCACCTAGTAATTTATAGAAAAATGGCGTCTGCCCAAGTTAAAACATTTTTACACTTCGACCTATGTTGTTGCTTGGGACTTTCTATAAACTTTTATAGTTTTTTTGTAGAGATTTCGGTTGCAGTTTAGTCATGAGCAGTTATGAGCAGCGAAACACTAAGTTTGACCAAAATTTTTTGTGAACGTGGATTTTGTATGGAAGATCGTGTTTTTTTTCTTTTTCAGCTTTGGTCTCTTTGTGCAAATTAATCATGCAATGCCTTAAACAACGTCTCATATTTAATTCAAGTCCTCCAAACCACGTTATATAATAGAATTAGCTATCGAGATCAAAAAATGTTCAGTACTGAAAGGCTAAGAGGTGTATAATTTGGCTGGCTAGTTATTACCTATTACTAGCTGGTTTACGACCTGCGACACGCCAAGTTTGACCCCAATGGGTGATTAAGCAATTTTCTTCGACAACTACCCTTTATGCCTTTGGATTAACACGTTATTCGTGTGAGAAAATATTAGTTTTATTATTATAGCTCTTTTAGTTTTATTTACGGTATGGTAGGTTTTATAATGTAGTAGTCATTGGGCGTCAATTTACATAACCAAATACTTAAAGTTTAATTTAATAAACTAAGCGCAGCGAAGGACGCCCCCCCAAAACTTGTGTAACGACCGCCGTCTAAGTGATCATAGACAGCAACCGGGACCTACGGCTTAGCGGTGCCATCCGAAACACGGAACCATCTTACTTACGGACAATGGGGAGGGTCAGCCCGCAATGTCCTAACCAGACTGGGAATAAATTCACAAAAAGTGATGAATATCAACTTTGTGAGTAACCCACGGAGAATCGAACCAGGAACCTTCTGCGTCAAAGGCAGTCGCACTACCAATGCGCCACATCGGTTTTCTGTGCTACTAGTAGTTCGCGACTGAAAAACTGATACCACGGTTGATCTGGTAGCTGGACGACTCATTGTGCTACAGAAGAAAATACTAAATACATAGTGAATAACACACGACATCATTAAATAAGAAAAAGTTTCGTCTTGTATTGTCTTATTCACTTCCCATTTATTTCACCATTAACTTCTCCGTAACTTAGTCCATTAACACTCTGAGTAGGTCACCCAAGTTTCTCCAAGTCGTCGGAAAAGATGAACACAAAATAATATAAGTTTCTGACTTTTGTTTGATACGTATAAAGGCGTGTTATATTATGTGTGTGTGTGTGTTTATATGTCTTGGTACAATCAACATTGTACTTTTAAATACACTTGCCTTTCTGGTTAGTCGTTTTATTTTACCTCAGTTATTTGTCGGCCATTCGGTCCTTCAAGAGTTGAACTCATGACCATGTCGTAATATTTTTCTATTTGGATTGAATTTGACTTGTTGTCACTAATATTCAGTTGGTTACATTTATAGGGTCAATTTAGCTTTCTACAATTAATAGGGCGGCGTACTTCATAACACTCCCATTTCACATGGAAAATTTCAGCATAAAACAAATTGATGCTGTGAATACATACATACATACATATATCACGCCTTTATCCCTTGCGGGGTAGGCAGAGCGTTAACAGCCGTAAGAATACGGTCGCTATCGCCACGTCTGACATTTTTGAGTATTGTTTTCTAAGGTTGTTTCGGAAAACATGTGTCTCACTATAGTGACAGGTTGTCAGCCTGTCGCCTAAAAATTGTAATACACCAATACTCTCGAGTCCCTTAGTCGCCTCTTACGACACCCACGGGAAGGATGTGGGGTGATGCTATTCTAAGCCGGCATCACACGGCATGCTGTGAATACTTCTGCATTTATGTTTGACCATACAGAAGAATGCATCTCCAAAACTCACACATATTTATCTAAAACTTTAAATCAAATTTCGCTGTTCGACAGCAAATTCGAATACCTTCCGACTTGGCCGGAGCTCACACGTCGTTGGGAAATTTCCGACGCTTCCGACAAGTATGTAAACTATTCTCTTTATATCCAAACTTTTACACGGCCCGAATCCAATCACTTGCAGTGTGGTGAAGGATGCTCTCGTGAACTCTTCGGTGCACAGATAGTTGGGATTGTGCATTGAAGTGCCTCAGAATACTGTTAACGACGCGACGACAACAGATGTCGTTAGTTTATTACTAGAACGTGGTATTGTTATGTTTACACATCACCATCCGCCCATTTTGTGCGGATTATGTGGATGGTATTGTTGGCCTTAAAAACTTCTACAAACATAAGTGCTGGACAAGTATAGACTATTCTCTTTATACCCAAACTTTCACACGGCCCGAATCCAGTCACTTGCAGTGTGGTGAAGGATGCTCTCGTGAACTCTTCCATGCACAGATAGTTGGAATTGCGCATTGAAGTGCCTCAGAATACTGTTAACGACGCGACGACAACAGATGTCTTTAGTTTATTATTTGTATTGTGGTACTGTTATAATGGGGGGAGCCAATACTTTCTACTTATAATTACCATACATGTACTTATCTGCACATCTAATCTTAGCAAAGCAACTTCTATTCTCTTGTAGGTTCTGTGATTCCCGAACATAGTAGATGCAGCAACCAGGACTTGTGTAGTACTAGTCAATTCCCTCTGAGAATAACAGAATTTCCGATCAGACAGACTTCTTCCACGGGTCGTGTTTGTTTTCTACGTGGCTTGGTGTACGAGCTAACTTTCTAAACAGAAAGGTTGAAACAGTTTTTTTATACCGTGATGGAATACCACACGGAATACCATACGAGTTATATAAACTCTGGTGGAACTACAGGATGTAAAAAAAATAGCTGCAAATATTTTAAGGCGTGAATCAGCCCATGAAACCAAACAACTTTCCCCAAGAAACATAGGTCAAAATACAAAAATTTTTTTTGGACCTCCAATACAAAATTGATCGGTCGGTTGGTTATTTTGTTTGTCCACAGAGAAGGATGCTCCCCGTTCCTTGGATTCATACCAATGAAAATGACTGAAATCAATGAAAATGGGTTATGCTATTCTAAGCCGGCACCACACGGCTGCACGAAAAGCAAAGGGTAGAAATGGGGTGATGCTATTCTGAGCCAGCACCACACTGCTGCACGAAAAACAAAGACCTTCCAAATACCTGTGAAAACCCGGTTTTTATTGAAAGTGACAGGTCACTGCGCCCTAAAGATCCAACGCCATGCCTCTGCGATCGTATCTCCCTTCTCCTGGCTCCTTTGAGCGCGACGGATATGACAACTTTACTTTTTGCAGGACCTCGGCTGCGCTCAGTGGCGTCTGAAGAGCGGTGTTGCCAACTGCTTTGTTGGATCAATATTGTAGTTTGGTAGGAATTGTGGACACAAGCGCACTTGACAATTAGTAAATCAAAAATTTTTTTACGCTGCTTGCTCCACTCTATACTACCACTATCGTTTGTTCGCTTCGTTCACTTTGAAAATCTTTGGGGGAGGCCTATGTTCAGCAGTTGACGTCTTTCGGCTGAAAAGATGATGATGCAAAAAACATAAAAATCGACAGAAACTGTCCAGAATATGCTTCGTCAAAAATTTACGCTAAAGACAGCATACAATAAAAAAAAACTCTGATGGATTAAAAAAACATCTCTTTCAATTGTAAGTTGTAGATATTTTTTTATAGGAGGATGATCGGTATATTTCTACGTCTGACACGGCAACACTGTACAGGAGTGAAACCGCGTCGAGTCAAGCGCCAAAAATAAGAAAAAAATGTACAACGATCATGAGGGATTTTGGACAGCGAGACTCCATTTTCATAATTGCTGGTGGATTTTACGTTTTACGCGACTTTTTTAGTCGCGACGTTTAGTCGTTTTTGTGTACAACAAAATTTACATTCCAAAAACAAAATTAAATGGATCAACTAAAACATCTATGTCGCTTAGTTAGGCTCGTATTTATAAACCGCACTCAACTCTGAGATCAAACTTGAGTGGACTGTTAGTATTGACTGACATTTGTCAAAATCGCTCTTGAGATCGATCTCAGAGTTGATTGCGATTTATAAAAAAAGACCCTAGTTTTTGCGTATTCACTAACATTTCCTAGTTGAAAACTCTGAAAGTTCTCTAACAACTGTGAAAAAAAGTTTCTTTTAAAATAAATCAAATCTTATAAGTCTCGGAACTCCACTTTAACTTTTAATTAAGACCTTAAGATCTTCTTTTAATATCCAGGATTATAAAAACACGTTTCTTCAAGTGTTTTTTCGAACTAAAACCTTAGTTTTCAAAGATTTTTTTCTTCATAATGTTCTACAATACCTACAGATAAATAAGTGTTTGAAAATATTAATATCATCACATTCCTACATAAATACTACAGACTATTATTACAGTCCACTGCTGGACGTAAAGGGGATGCTAAAACTCTTGATTTTTGATAGCTTTCTCCATTCAGTCACTGTTGAAGATGTGAATAAATGTATTTTCTTCAAAAATATTAAGCCTTAAAAATTAACCAAATTCAGCATAATTTGAAATGATAACCTCAAACGATCTTTATTCTCTCAAAGAATCTCTATAAAGCCCCTTAAATAAAATATTCGGGATGCTTGCTAACCCCGATCATGTCGATTTTGCCTATTTTATAATAGCCCATACCAGTGGTTCCCAAATTTTCCCTATAGTCTGTAAAATATACCCTATAATACCCCCGCCGTAATAATGCCGTGTGATGCCGGCTTAGAATAGCATCCCCCACATCTTTCCCGCGGGTGTCGTAAGAGGCGACTAAGGGACTCGATATATTGGTGTATTACAATTGTTAGGCGACAGGCTGACAATCTGTCACTATAGTGATACACATGTTTTCTGAAACTAACTTGGAAAACAATCCTCAACAATGTCAAACGTGGCGATAGCGACCGTATTCTTACGGCCGTTAACGCTCTGCCTAACCCGATAGAGATAGCGGCGTGATATATGTATGTATGTATGTATAATACCCCCAACATTTCTTCACGCCCCTGGCTAGTTTCTGTCAAGAGTCAAGTCAAGATGCTAAATACCAAACAGTACTCGTATTACAATGGCGTGTTGGAAACTGACCCGCAGGCGCTGATTATGATTAGGTATTATGACTTTATTCTTTTAAGTATCCTACGTCTCACGTTGAATATTGGTTAGGGCAAAGGTTGTACTGTGAATACCTGTGAGAGATTTTCTTTACTTTTAAAATAACTGCCCTCGTGTCAAAAGATGAAGAATAACCGTACAACCACCGGTTGGCCGACTAACTAGGTACCGACTGAAAGCGGCGAGTTGAAGTCTAACTATAATAACGGCAAGGTCTCACTGAAAAATCCACACATGACCCACCAAAAGGGCCGCATCAAAACTACATTTTGAAAACGACTGGCATATTTCTAAAGGGTAGGGAGGGATTACCATATCAAAGAACGAGTGATCCTGTGCTCGTAGTAGGTACCTACGTCAATTTTGGTAAAGCGTTCAAGTAGGTAGGTAAAGTAAGGTGTAAAAAGATAAAATATATTACTACTTTACTAGTATATTTGTATATAACAGTTTTTCATAAACTAAAGAGTGTTGCCCGCCTCCCCACATTATCTTAGTTCGGAATTTGAATAGAATTTGGACACATATATAATACGTAATGTAATGAATTCAAAATAAAATGCTATTATATAATATATATATGTATTTTATAGCCTATTCAGCGTCCCACTGCAGGGCAAAAGCCTCCCCTTTCTCACTCGTCTCGATCTTGGGCTTCCGATTGCCAATTTTGGAGAAAAGCTGATCTGGAAGAGATGATCTGGAAGCAAGAAGCGAGGCCGGCCTCGACGACGGCGACCATCTTGTGGCACCCACTCTGTTGCTAGTTTAGCCCATCTGTCGCTTTGCATGCGGCAGACATGCTATTATATATAAACTTTAAATTCGTTTCAAAAAGAGACAAGTAGTTAAATATTTCACGTTTGAATATAACATTTTTTCATAAACTAGAGTGTTGCCAGCTTGCCCACATCCTCTTAGTTTGGAATTTGGACGCAACTCCGGCCGGATGCGGCAACCGCCATTATGGATGTATGAGGATTATCCTCGGGGACTTCCATATTACATTATAAGCTTTGGTTAACTGCCTTCATGGTGTAGCGGTTTGAGACCAGTAGCAGGAGCCGGAGGTGTCTAGTTCAGTTACTGGAGAGGTCTTTCTCTTTTTCTGTTTCTCTTTTTTCGGAGACTGGAGAGGTAACAACACGACGTCCGAATATCTCTTTTCTCTTCAATTAAAGCTATAAATGGAAATTTGGCCTACAAAAAAAAACAGAAGTAATCATCTGCGAGTGACGACGAGATAAATACAAACCCAATACTCAAGTCCATCCATAACGCATGCATCTGTCAAATCTAAGGATAATTAAAAATAACCATAGGTACTAAAAACTGACGTTGGCGCAGCATCAACGGATCAACTTGCGTTTGTTTGAGGAGATTCATGCGTTGGACCTGAGTTAACGTCTGGTTTTTGGTATGGACAATAAAAAAATCCTTGCATCAAATGCGTTGTAGATGCGCTAAAATAGCGCTCCGCTTTACGTTAAGTGTGAGAACTGCCATCCTCATGATCATGATGCTCACATAGTTTCCAAGCGCAACAAGAAGGTAGACAAAGCAAGGCGGGTACACACACGAAACTCGCGTATAACAAGAATTGTTGGAGCCTTTTCGTCTGGAACGCTTTGACCAGCCCGGCCTTAGAACTAGGGTTGTCTACATTATTAGTCCTCTAATAAATACTTTTGGATTACGCGGTATGTTTAATTCTTCTTCATTAAGTACCTTCTCCATCCCCTATTTAGGCGGTCATCTGTCGATATGTTCATCTATCACATTTGATTCTGGAGAGCTATTTATATAACTCCACATCAAAGTTGGTCAACACACGGGAAAAGATCTACGCGGCACGTTTAATTCTTCTCCTTTAGATACCTTCTCCATCCCGAAGATTGGCGATCATCTGTCCATATGTTGATCTATCACGTTTGAATCTGGAGAGCTATTTATATACTCCACATCAAAGTCGGTCAACACCCGGGAGAAGATCATAATCCCACGGGAAAATGAGTTGCAGCGGGCACAGCCACTGGGCGGGCCGCTCGTTCCTACTAAACGTCTACATACATACATGCATCAGTAGTTAATAGTAAACTGATAATATCAATGTACCCACTATCATTTGTTCAATGAAACTGAAACAAAAAGATTAATTACACTTTGACAAAAGTCGTTTGACTTTGTTTGCATAGAGTTGATGAATCTGAATACATGCATTTGCATTATTAAAACAAGTTTACACTGTGTCGACCGAGATATGATTGGGATTCAAGCAGGGAGATCCCAAAAAATCCTAAATAATTTGCAAATAAAAGAAAAATTCCTAATTTTTAGGAAGACTTGGTCGTACAGACCTTTTAAAGCCTAGAGCTTTCTTTGGTCGTCTGGCAGCCCTAGCCGGGCCTCTTAGAAATTCCTTTCCTATTAAAATTCCTGCCCCAACTTAGGGAAAACTTTATCCTGATATTGTGAACCCATCTTAGTAGGAAAATGAAGGGCCCTTCCTATAATTAAATGGACCCTGAATTTTTCGTAGCAACAAACTTTCACAATTTACTCAATTTTCTGGGAAATTGATTGTTAATACTGTAAGTATGTAGATATAAGGTATGTAGTACTATTTGCATGCTTTCGAAAATTTGATCGTGCTTGCCCCCTTTTAGTTAGAAAAGCAACAACTTCGTTCTGCTTGCTATTGTTTCCACTTTTCCGCAAAAATGTTTCTTGAGGATAGTAAAGCAAATAGGTACCTAGCGAAAGTTAGTATTTTTTTAATAGTAGTCAAATTGACAATTTTGAAGGGCTGGCTGGATATTTTTAGAAATATTTAAGGCGGAAAGCTCACTTAACGCACGAAGGAGCGCTAAAACATTGCAGTGGTTTGTCAGATCCATACTAGAAATGCTGTCGATGCAGCTCTATCGCAGTATCGCCCGTCGAGTACGGTTTTAGTATGAGGAGTGACGATTCTAGTATGGATCTGACAGATTGCTGCGATATTTTAGCGCTCCGTCGCGCGTCAAGTGTGCAATGCGCCTTTAGCAACTTCTTTTAACACTTACCTACCAAGTTACTGATATCAGACGTAAGAAATATTCCAAAACTATCAGACTTTAAGTTATACAACAACTTAAGCTGAGTATTTTGTATCTTATTCTCAAAGCAGAAATTCTGTTTCATGAATTTCTTTGTAATGTAAAATGGAATTTACTTATTCTACGAGTAAATCCATAGTCTGGATGTTAACATTTCAGGTTCTTACCTATTCTTTAGACAGCATTTTCTTACTAGTTACAGAATTCTTTTACAAATTCGAAAATTGCATTCCTAAAAATATTATACAGGCTGTTAAATTATTGAATAAACATATATTAATGAAAAAAGAAAATGGGAAATGTCATGCGTCAGGCCTAGATCTATCACGGGACACGCCAGCTGACTGCCATCCTTCACTAGTTGGAGAGGCGCTACCAGAACAAGAAAACTCGTCTTAGGATCGACATTTTTCAATATCTTATTTTCATTAATGACACTAATATAGCATTACGAGTAGGTATAAATTCCTTACAACACCCTATGTAGTCCCAGTTTCGTATAACAGCCTTAGACTTTCTTAAATAATAGCCTCATCCATTTCAATACAAAGTTATAACCACCATGGACATGATAAGTTGCAACATTGAAGAAGCCTTTTCTTAGCACGGGCGAAAAAGCGTTTTTTCTCGCGTGGCATCCGCAAAATGAACTCAGTAAAATATCTCAGACATTTGTCAGCCGATTACCTGAGGGGAATACCCCCATTCCCCAATAATATTCTGAATTTTGCGAACCCCAACCCACCTACCCTGAGTCTTACTATGCTTATGAATACAAATTTCGTTACTCACAGTTGCCTTTTTGCTGAAACAAATAGAAATAGCGATCTGCTCCCGAGATGGTTAGGTGGGATATGAGACCCGAGTAAAATATGAATGCTTATATGAGGTTACTAAGGGACTCAAGGGTTCATGTGTATTACAATTTTAGGCGACAGGCTGACAACCTGTCACTACAGTGATACACGAATCGTCTGAAAGGGCCCTCAGTACTTGTCAAACGTGGCGATAACGATGGTGATTTTACGATCGTTAACGCTCTGCCTACCCCGAAAGGGATAAAGGCGTGATTTGTGTGTGTTAGAAAGAAAGAAAGAAAAAATGTTTATTTGTTACCAAATACAGCAGTTACCAAATATGCCAGTCATTAAAAAAAATATATAAACAAAAGGGTAACAAAAAGGTACCCGCTCAGCTAATGCTTTAAGAGTGCTTATACAGCACTCTCAAAGCGCTGGTCTTCCGCGGAACCAGTTATATGAGGTTGTATGTACCTAAACATAATATGGCTAAAATTATAGATAGGCATGTAGTGAATGATAGAGCTGGATGCATTTAGTAAGGACTAGGACCTGGAGGCCCAGAGCAGAATAGGGCTCCAAGTCTGCTATTTTTTTGTCATTGTAACGCCATTAAAATTCAACTGTCATTCCATTCTCATTGTGTTTTTCTATAAACTGTAAGCTGACTACAAAACTACTATAATAATCTAATTAAGTTCCAATCGACATCCAACTGAAACGATGTCCATCTATCAGACTTAGGGCCAAGAATGGAGGCCTTTGTTCAGCAGTGGGACGATTAAGACTAATTAAGAAAAGATAAAAAGATTAGTTAAGATACCATGTAAGTAGGTATGATTTGTTCACAAAGACGAATGACTGAAGTACCCAAACGCAATTAGGCAAAAAGAGTAAGTTGGTAGATCATGACAGCGACAGATGCTTAAAAAATTAATGGCTACAATATGTTTGACATAAAAAGTCGACTGGTAGGTACGTTTATATTATTTGCAAATGTGAAAGGACCTTTTACCAATTATATCTTAGAATTATTATTTTGCAAATATGATTTGGACCAATGATTATTTTGGAGGTCTGCAAACCCAACACAACCAACCATTTAGGCGCATCGCATACTTAACGCTCGATGGACCGCTAATATGTCGCAGCGGTCTGTCAGATCCATACTAGAAACGTAACTCCCCATACTAAAATCGCACTCGACGGACGACACTGCGATAGCGCTTCATCGACAGCGGTTGAGCGGTTTTAGTATGGCGATTGACATTTCTAATATGGACCTGATAAGAACGCTGCGATATTTTAGCGGTCCGTCGTGCGTTAAGTATGCGATCCACCTAACACGCACTTCTCTTCATTATATGAAATAGATAAAGTAGACACCGACATAACGAAATTCCCAGATCCCATCCACAAGACAGATAGATACGTTAGTTAGTCATCAACGTCGTGTATCCCTGAGAGCGTAGCGGCGAATTTTGATGGAAATTCCCATTCTCTTCCCACCCCAAGAATAAGGTGCGAAATTAGGAGAAGAATTCAACCCCCAAGAGAACGACCCCCTCGCACGTGCCCTGAATCCGCGATGCAGAATCACCCTTCCGATATTTTAATATCAACCCCCTATTGATTTATTCGAAAGATATTTCTTAATTTAGCGGTTTTACGAAATAATTGACGACCGATGTGGCGCAGTGGTAGTGCGACTGCCTTTGACGCAGAAGGTCCCGGGTTCGATTCTCGGTGGGTCACTCACAAAGTTGATATCTATCACTTTGTGAATTTGTTCCCAGTCTGGTTAGGACATTGCGGGCTGAACCACCCGGTTGGCCGTAAGTAAGATGGTTCCGTGTTTCGGATGGCACGTTAAGCCGTAGGTCCCGGTTGCTGTCTATGATCACTTAGACGGCGGTCGTTACACAACCATGTCAGAAGCCTACTACTTGTAGAAGGCGGTTGAAAAATTCTGACACTAGGGTTCATCGGGTCGTAGGACGACTCGGTGTCCCTAGAGATGGGTAATCACCCGGGTAAAAACCCGCGCTTGGGTAATAACCCGGTTTTTACCCATTTCAATCCACCCAAAGCACCCGAAGACTGGGTAAAAACCGACGTAAAATTTTAAATGATTTATTACCAAAATAAGATGAAAAATAAAAAGATGCAAGGGCAAATGTTAAATATAATCATAGTTTAAGTATGATAAGAACACAATACCTCTTTTTATTATTCCTAATGACATAAAACATGTAATAAACGTGAAAAGGTGAGTTTGCTTCGAATAAATTTGTCCCACTGCTACACTTTAGTCGAAATTATTTTTCAAGAATATAAAAATATTGATTTAGAATCTGCCATTATAATTAAAAATTAATATAAAACCGACATTCAAATGTTAGGCACATCGGTGAACCTTTAAGGCCTAGTGATGTTACAGTCAGTTATAGGTTAGTATCCAAAATAATATTAAGTGATCGGTTGTTTTTTGCTTTCTTGTTGACCATTTATATTTATCAAAATATTCATAGATACTTCTTTAAAATGCAACATGTTCTTAGAATAGGTTTTTAACGCCTCGAAGAAAGGCGTAAATAGGTATGTACAAGCACATAATAAAAAATAGTACCTAGCACAAGTCCAATTTCTTATTATTCGGATGATTTATTAATTGCTTTGTTTGCATTTGGTTTTATCGGGAGATTTTGACGATTCGCAAACGTGTTTTTCACCTACAATTGCTTCGATCCCCTGTGTCTGGAGGAAATCAAAGGTCATAGCCATTCCAAAGCCCGGAAAACCAACAGACAGTCCCAAAAACTTCAGGCCTATCTCACTCTTGTGCCACACATATAAACTTTTTGAGAGACTACTCTTGTCCCGCTTAACAGGCTTCATTGACCCCAAAATGATCCCAGAACAAGCGGGTTTCAGACCGGCCAAGTCTTGCAGCAGCCAGACACTGAAACTGACGCAACACATCGAGGATGGTTTTGAACTGAGGAAGGTAACCGGTGCTGTATTTGTAGATCTGTCCGCAGCCTACGATATAGTAAATCTTAAGCGGCTGTTATGGAAAGTGGAGACGATGACAGGCGATCCTAATTTCGTCTCAATTCTTCGAGAACTTCTCCATAACCGCCGTTTTCAGGTGCATCTTCTTCAGGACAAAAGTCGTTGGAGGTCGCAAAAGAACGGACTGCCTTAAGGATTCCCCGTTGCTCTTCAACATATACACTAACGACCAACCATCCTGTCCCAACACGTGCCGCTTTCTATACGCCGACGACCTTGCGCTGACTTCCCAGGCCACCAGTTTTAAAGAGGTTGAGGTGGACTTATCTGACGCTTTGAAAGACTTAAGCAAATACTATAGAGAAAATTCACTGAAACCCAACCCATCAAAAACTGAGTCCTGCGTTTTCCATCTCCGCAATATTGAGTGGCAAGGTTTGCCTGTAGCTCACAATAAACATCCGAGATATCTGGGCATTACTCTGGATAGGTCACTTACCTTCAGTAAGAACTGCCAAAATATAAAAAAGAAGGTGTTCGCTCGGAATAACCTTTTACAGCGCCTTACTTCTACTGGATGGGGAGCAACACCTCATATTCTGCGAACTACTGGGCTGGCGTTATCCTTTTCTGCAGGTGAGTACGCAAGCCCAGTGTGGAGTCGTTCAGCCCATGCAAAGCTAGTGGATACAGCCTTAAATGAGACTTGCCGGATCATAACTGGTTGCCTGAAACCGACCCCGGTTAGTCAGCTATACCCACTGGATGGTATGGCGCCCCCAGCTGTTCGCAGGACTGTGGCTAGCTCCCTTGAAAGAGCAAGGATGGAGTCAGATGCACGGCACCCTTTACACGACCACATCCCAGTGCCACATTGGTTCGTCGTCTCAGCCGATAGACGTCCACTGCAGGACATAGGCCTCCCCCAAGGATCTCCACGATGATCGGTCCAGCGCCACCCGCATCCAGCGGCTTCCCGCGACCTTCACCAGATCGTCGGTCCACCTTGTGGGAGGCCTACCTACGCTGCGTCTACCGGTCCGTGGCCGCCACTCGAGAACTTTCCGGCCCCAGCGGCCATCGGTCCTACGAGCAATATGCCCCGCCCACTGCCACTTAAGTTGCGCAATCCTTCGAGCTATGTCGGTGGCTTTGGTTCTTCTCCGGATTTCCTCATTTCTGATTCGATCGCGGAGAGAAACTCCGAGCATAGCCCTTTCCATTGCCCTTTGAGTGACCTTGAGCCTTCTTATGAGGCCCATTGTTAGCGGCCACGTCTCAACTCCGTAAGTCATCATTGGCAACACGCACTGATCCCAGACTTTTGTCTTGAGGCACTGCGGTAGTTGTTGAGAAGAAAAGATGTTACGTAGCTTCCCGAACGCTGCCCAGCCGAGTTGGATTCGACGATTGACCTCTTTCTGAAAGTTGGACCTACCCAGCTGGACTATTTGTCCCAGGTAGACATACTCGTCGACAACTTCCAGAGTAGAGCCCCCAACTGTCAGAGTAATGGGTGCAACAAGAGAGTTTGACATAACCTTGGTCTTGTCCATGTTCATTTTTAGACCCACTTGTTGGGAGGCTCTATTGAGGTCATCGAGCATTGTACCGAGGTCCTCCAGGGTTTCCGCCATGACCACGATATCGTCGGCAAAACGAAGGTGAGTCAGATACTCGCCGTTGATGTTGATGCCAAGTCCTCTCCAGTCCAAAAGCTTGAAGACGTCTTCCAGTGCTGCTGTGAACAGTTTCGGTGATATTACATCTCCCTGTCTAACTCCTCGCTGCAACTGGATAGGTTTCGAGTCCTGGTCCTGAATTCGAACTGACATGGTGGCGCTTTCGTACAAGGACTTCAACACTTCGATATACCGATAGTCAGCTTGGCACCGCTGAAGAGACTGAAGTACGGCCCATGTTTCGATCGAATCGAAGGCTTTCCACACTGGTTGGCCACAGGCCACATTGGTTGAAAAGTCGCAATAACTTTGTAAAGTCGTGTCTCCTCTTTGCACCGACCCCAAACAAGCGAGGTGCAAATTTTATCAGGAAAAGGTAACCCTACCAGCTCCTTTCGTCCCTATCGCTGAAAGCTTGCCGGTTTGGAAGTCCCTGAATAGAGTTCGGACCCAAACTGGCCGGAGCAAGGAAAACATGGCCAAGTGGAGCTTCTTGGAGGGTGCCGACGAAACGTGTTTGTGTGGTGCGGTCCAAACAATGCACCACCTAATATCGTGTCCAGCGTGCCCCAACACCTGCACAAAGGACGATCTTATGACAGCGTCTGCCAGCGCTGTCAATGCTGCCAAGTTCTGGACTGCGACTGTGTAGTGTCTGCCATCGACACGCTAAGAAGAACCTACAATTGTTTTCCAGGTAAAAGTCATCAGCGCAAGCCTTTTAACAATTGATATGCTTTTGTATTGTTGTATTTTTGACTTAAGCGGTACCTTTAAAAAGCATTGCCACTATGTTTTAAGACAATGTTGTTCGAGCAGTGCGTTCTACCAATCGTGGTCATGACATACGGAGTTGAGAAACGAGCAATAAAACATGTCACTCAGAGAGCTTTGGAAAGGTCTATGGTCGCAATCTCGCTATTAAATAAAGTCATAATAAGAAAGCAGATACTAGGTTATGTGGTACCTTAGCTAAAATGACCCATCTCTAGTAAACTTATGTATGTTTGAATGACTGCAAATATAACATGTTCTAAATGAAAATAATTTTTAGTAGCCAAAATGACTTTTTCACGCACGTGCCCAGCGCCTAAAGCTTATTTAACCAAGCGGGTGATTATTATTATGATTGTTATTAGCCATTTTTACTATAAACAAAGAAATAATTAGAAAGCTGTGAAAAACTCATTGAATTCTTTTAGATTTGCTTGGAATAAAAACCATTTTTTAATTATTTTTTACTTATGCTGTTTTCACCCATCAATTTGGGTAATAATGGGTTAAAACCGGGTGATTTGGGTAAAAACCCGGTTTTTACCCGGGTGGGTTGAATGGGTTTTTACCCACTACCCATCTCTAGGTGTCCCACACGAAAAGAAGAGACGAAATAATTTGGGGTGGTTATGTGACTGGATTAGATTCGATGTTTAATTTTGAGTACAAAATGCAACTACCCTTCTAAATTTGCTGTGAATCCTTCTTTTAAATAGCTTTACTACTCGTAAATGTTCGATGCTGCAATTTTTTTTGGTCATTATATTTACTTATCCGGACATAGTACAGCCATATTGAAAATACACTTGCTTAATTTCAAATTTAGCCGCAGACTTAACGCACGACGGAGCGCTAAAACATCGCATCTGTCAGATCCATACTAGAAATGTCAATCCACATACTAAAACCCAGCAACCGCTGTCGACGCCGCGTTCTGACAGACCGCAGCGATGTTTTAGCGCTCCGTCGTGCGTTAAGAGTGCGATACGGCCAAGAAGTTTAAGGCATCTCCACTAATTACCGAAGGTCCGAAAGTCGAACCCTGTCTGAGTCATAAGAATTTTGCAGACGTTTTAAAATTACCTACAAGAGTTCGTATTGAATTCCTACAGCATACAAGGCAAAAAATACTGACACAATTCTTCCAACAATATCTTCGTCCCAAAATCGCGAGTCTGGCATTATTTCCCTGTGTTTACTAGCAAGTGTTTGCAGAGGGCCCAGATGTTATTCGACATAAGCTGTTCTTATTAAGCATTCCGTGTGTACCCCGCAACGACACAGCACTTTTGTTCCAGCTACGATATTAATATTTTGGTGGCCGATGTGGCTTAGTAGGAGTGCCAAGCAAAGGTTTCGGCTTCAATTCCCGGTGGGGCACTCCCAAAGTTGATAATTCTTACATTGTGAGTTTATTTCTAGTCTCGTTAGGACATTGCTGGATGAACCACTTGATTGTCCATAAGAAAGATGGTTCCATGTTTCGGGCACGTTAAGCCGTAGGTCCCGGTTGCTGTCTATGATTTTTTACACGGTGCACAGTGGTGCCTGCCATAGGCCAAAAATCGAAAATCTGAGGATAAGTTTAATAAGTTATGATGCACTGCCTGGTTAGTTTATAAACTGAAGTACCCTCTAAAAACAAATATTTTATTGTTGTATGCGTATTTCACTTATTTATCTGCTTTAGAACTGAGCACTTACCTGAACTATCTTTGGCTACAAAGTACGGAAGTGTAAATAATATCATTAATTATAAACTAATTAATAGTTTGAGCTGTTGTTTTCGTTATGGAAGTGATTAAGGAAGGTATGAAGATTATTTTAGTAAATAATTTATTCCGATTACGACACTAGAATAATGTTTTATTTGTCGGTTAAAATTGTATCGCCTATGTCTGTTTTCTACATATTTAATTTAGACTTTTAACTTATTTGGACACGTCTTGCCGCCAAGTCCTGTATATCAAATAATAGTTGAACATGTATATTTTATGAATTTAAAAACATCTCATCCACATCCGTCCACA
Source organism: Keiferia lycopersicella (assembly GCA_029255805.1). NCBI lineage: Eukaryota > Metazoa > Arthropoda > Insecta > Lepidoptera > Gelechiidae > Keiferia > Keiferia lycopersicella. The sequence continues at coordinate 13,217,270 of JARACZ010000011.1, read as the reverse complement.
TTTTTGAGCAATATGTCTCTCTAAATCGTTTGTTTCAGGTGATAATTTACAAATGTGAGTTTCCTCGCAAGCTTATATTCAATATATGGATATCTAAAGATAAAAATTACCGAAAAGTGGATATTATTGCTCAAGATATATTTAATACGACGGACATGGACTTTGAAGAAGACACAAATTTTGAGCAATTACATAAGAAGATTAAAAATATTTGCAAAAAAATTAATGAACTTTGGCGTCGTGAACGTTACATACGAGAAAGATTTTTGAGTAAACGAATACAGATCTTATAAACAGATTATTGCTTAGTTCTGATCCGTTTCTGTCCTTACTACGGAAAAAACCAAAGAAAAAAAAACCTTACCAGGAAAAGACGTTTTGAACTTGCTTCAAGTATGATTATTTAAATATTTTATAGTTTTCTTTACACAAAATAAATCATTAATCATATTTAAAGGTATTTTTAATCAATCAAGCCATTAATATTAAAATCGTAATTTTGTCACGGCTTTGTACGGGCGGGGAACCACTGTGCGGTGGTCGTTATGCAACCATGTCAGAAGCCTGCTATTTGTAGTAGGTGGTTGAAAAATTCTAACACCAGGGTTTATTGGGTCGTAGGACGACTCAATGTCCTACACAAATAGAAGAAGAAGAAGAAGATTAAGGAGTCCGTGTGTATGCCAGCCCGCAGCGACACAGAATTTTTGTTCTAGCTACGAGTACGATATTAATAATTCCTTCCTTCATTGTTAGTATGACAACGTAGTTGTTTGGTTTGGTTGTCATTTAGGTAATATGTTAAAACTGTTTCTTATTTTATTTTGCTTCATAAGCAATTTGTACTCAGAGATAGGTCGAATTTCATCTGCATGATTCATAGACTAGCCCAGTTATGATGCACAACCGCGACTTCCATTTTCTCTACACTTGCAGCAAAATGATTCATTTGTTTTACAATACAATACAATACAATCATTTATTCATAAATAAAATTTACATGTCAAATTTTGATAAAATCCATTTGATTTTTTTTTATTATGTAATAGGCCCGCATTTGTCTGCCATCTCACCTGGTGGTAAGTGGAGATGCAGACGAAGATGGTAAATGCTTGCCTAGATAATGCCTATTCACTCTTGCCTTAAAAAGGCCCAAGTTATATTGTTCCGGAAAAAGATCCGCCGGCAGGGAATTCCACTCTTTAGCCGTACGTTTGACACTTGTGCAGTAGTCTTCTCGCCCGTGAGATAAGTCTATATACTGTGCAAATCATAAAGGTAGGTATGAGATTTCGATAGGATTCTAAAGTAGGCATTTGGAAAATTCCAATCAATGGAAAAGACGCCAGACTAAAAAAACGAGTCGTGTGTCAACTCGTCCAATCATAGTGTGGTAAGGTAAGGTCGTGTTAATGTTTTTAGGAATGTTGCTAAATTGAACTGAATGGGAAATCTTCTACCCCATTTTCAAGTGTACTACATAGATGGCGCTGAGAAGAACTGAAAAAGTTTATTTTCAAGGAAATTTATTTTGTGTAGTTGAGTACAACTTTATAACTCAAATATGGTCAATATAACTCAAATATATAAATAGGTACTTGGTAATTTATTACCGATGTAGGTACTACGACAAATAGGCAATAAATTATATTTAATACTGATGCTATTTAATGACGGTAAAGTAAATGGTTTAATGATGTTCCACTTATACATACATACATACATACATAAATCACGCCTTTATCCCTTGCGGGGTAGGCAGAGCGATAGTGACCGTAAGAATACAGCCACTATCGCCACGTCCGACATTTTTGAGGATTGTTTTCCAAGGTGGTTTCAGAAAACATGTGTATCACTATAGTGACAGGTTGTCAGCCTGTCGCCTAAAAATTGTAATACACCAATACTCTCGAGTCCCTTAGTCGCCTCTTACGACACCCGCGGGAAGGATGTGGGGTGATGCTATTCTAAGCCGGCATCACACGGCACAAATCATCACACCCTACATAACCAATATTTAAAAATCAACTCACGCCCACGGCCCAAAAGCTGTTAGGATGAACAGGACACGTGACCCAGGGTTTTCTAAGCCGGCATCACACGGCGACTTCATGTTCCACTTTTCTATTCTAATATTCAATGAATATTTTAAATCGCAAAAATGTGATTGTTTGTTGTTTGGGCAAATCATTGTAATAATCAGTTACATAAAATTGAAAGACTACTCGAAAAATAAACCGCGTGTAAAACCACGGGGCATAAAGTTAGTTAAATAAAATGGCGTGATCATTGACGAACTCTACCAAACTAAATAAATTTTTTAAATTGTTCAAATCCGGTGTTTAGAAAAATACAAGAAATAGGTTTTTATTTGGTGGCTAAACAAACATGAAATTGGTTTTATTATTTAAACAATGTTTTATATGTTTTGTTTGTTTATTAGAAGTTTTATTATGCAGTAAAGATTTCGTAAGTAAAAGTTATATGACATTTTCAAGTAAAACACCTATTGAAGTATTAATTGTTTGATATAAGTACTAAACTATGTAAGTGTTTATGTACTTGCTTAATTTCACCTAAGACAGATGAACGGCGGTGGCTCAGTTGGTTATTTGCGTCGCTAGTGCTGATAGTGAAAGTTGCAGGATCAAATCCTGCTCGTGTGAGAAAATTTTACACGTTTTCTAAGATTATATAAATATTGTGAACCAATTTGTTACAAATTTACTAAATGCCACGTTTTCGTTTTCAGGGTCCTTTTGAAGTGCAAATTTTAAATTTCCAATCGATAATATACGAAAAGTTTAAAAAGGATATCGATTTAAAAATCAATGTAAATTGCATTGATAAAAGTACCTGCTCCTTAAATATATACGGAAATGTTAAGAAGAATATGGGAGTTTTAGGGGTAAGGTAACTTTTCTGCAGATTAGATACTATTGCCAGCGAATCAACATACCCATTTGAAGGATCTACTAATACTGGTTTATCTTAGTATTTGTATTAAAACTTTTCATGCCGTGTGATGTCGGCTTAGAATAGCATCACCCCATATCTTACCTGTAGGTGTCGTAAGAGGCGACTAAGGGATTTGAGGGTTGATGTGTATTGCAATATTAGGCGACAGGCTGACAACCCGTCACTATGGTAGTACACAGTCTTCTGAAATTACCCTCGAGCATTTGTCAGACGTGGCGTAAATGACGGTTTTTTTAACTGTTTATGGTCTGCCTACCCCTCAAGGGATATAGACGTGATTTATTTATGTATGTATGTAATCTTTCATACGTTGGTCCCTTAAATGGGTTGTTAAAATATAGGTTGGCGATAGTGCCTATAAGATGAAGTCCGATCTATCAAAGACACGATGACACCACAAATGACACTTTGTGTCAAAGTTAAAATGCATACTTGACAATTATGACTCGATGGGTGCATACCTAGTTCATCTTGTACGTCATATTCATACTACTCTAGAAAACTCAATACCATAGTAATAATTATCATATTTTCCGTATTATTACGTAAAAATTTGTCAATTTAAGTCGTTTGACAACATCAGCGGATCGCACAATTTGAAAAACGCATTTCGCGCGCGCCATGTCGTTGAACGACTGTCTTAACGCAAAAATATCGCAGCGGTCTGTCAGACTAGATCCATTAGAAATGCTGACAGACCGCTGCGATATTTTAGCGCTCCGTTTGCGTTAAGTGTGCGATCCGCCTCAACGTATGGAAAATTTATTCAAAAACTGTCCAGACGCATACCCTAACATTATTATAATAAAATCATACCGCAAGATATAAATGGTCTTTACAGCCATCTTTTTACTTTCTTACAAGATTCAAAATTTTTCCATATAGTTATAAGGTGTAAAAATGTGAGCTGTAAATATTTTAAGGGGCGAATCAGCCCATGGAACTGAACAACTTTCCCCAAGGAACATATGTCGAAATATGAAAAAGTTTTGGGCCCCTCATAATAATTGACTTTGTCGGTCGGTACTTTTATAAGGGAGGTTCAAATCTTTTTTCATATTTCAACCTATGCTCCTCAGAGAAAGTCGTTCAGTTTCATGGGCTGGTTCACCCTTGAAAATATTTGCAGCGAATTTTTTTACACCTGTAAATGGTTTTTATTTACAGACATCTTTTTTTTCTCACAAGATCAAAAATTCTGCCTATTTCTTTTTTATCAGATGAGGTTAAGGAACTTCAGATGGGAGGAAAATCTCCAAAAGAATGTGCTGGCTTTCACCGTGGAAAGTAAGAGCCTGTGTGAACATGTCATATTCAGGATGATCAAGGGACTCATACCAGGCATAAGCCCTGACTGCAAACTGAAGCCTGTAAGTAGCTTATTTACTTAAGATAAGATGAATATTCTTTTACATACATACATACATATATCACGCATTTATCCATTGCGGGGTAGGCAGAGCGTTAACGGCCGTAAAAATACGGTCGCTATCGCCAATTCTGACATTATTGAGGATTGTTTTCCAAGGTTGTTCCAGAAAACATGTGTATCACTAGTGACAGGTTGTCAGCCTGTCGCCTAAAATTGTAATACACCAATATCCTCGAGTCCCTTACTCGCCTCTTACGACACCCGCGGGAAGGATATGGGGTGATGCTATTCTAAGCCGGCATCAAAAGCACAATATTCTTTTGCGCGGAAATAAGACGTTTTCTCGGCATTAAAACACTCCTCTTGAATCACACACATTGAAAAAACTGCTACAAAATCCGTTGCGTGTTTTAGCTACTTATAAGTTAGTGGTGTCCATGAAAAAGAAACGAAAAATTACTATGTATCGATTGCGTCCATGTGGATACTGATGTGATGATTTAAAATTTTATCGATCTCATGTATTACTTACCTACTTTTCAGAATGTCTACAATGTCTCCATACCCGACCTGCAAAATCTCGGTCGGCTGTTGTTCAACAACATGTTTTACTACGGGAAATACACCTCGATTACAGAACTAAGGGGAAGTCGGGGAAGATTCTTACAAATGAACTGTACTTCGCTGATATTTCAGAAAAGCGTGGCTGTTGGTAAAGAATAAACGGTGTGTTATGAAGTTCAGGAAGTTTTATTCGTATAAACAATATACAACTATGTAAAGGAGTTTAAGGCAAATATTTTATGGATTGAAACAGGCCGAGAAAGTGAACAACTTTTTCGAAGCCCCAAAGGTCAAAGAACAAAGGTTAAAATATGAAAAAATATTGCTCTTCCGTACAAAGTAGGTACCCCAGCCGAGGTCCAATTTGTATTTTATTTCGACCGTTTCATAAGGAAAGTTTTAGTTAGTAGGTACAAAATTGCAATTCTGGGTGGATCGCTGTCAGATTCATACTAGAAATGCCATTGCCCATACTAAAACCGCTTAACCGCTGTCGACGCAGCGCTATCGCAGCGTCGTCCGTTGCGTGCGCTTTTAGTAAGGGGAGTGACGTTTTTAAGTGTGCGATGCGCCTTAGTTTCAACCGCCAGCGGTAAAAATAGGGTGATATTATTCAAAGCCAGCATCACAGAGCATATCTAATGTAACCTTCAACAAAAAAAAAAACTGGACGCTTAATTTAATTGAAAATACTGCGTACGTTTCGTGGTAACTACCCTCGTTACTGTGGGAAAAGTTGAGTAATAAGAAGTGTGTTCTCCATAACAATTACGAGCCAAGGAAGTAATAAAAGTTCTCTTTTCTCTACGTGACGTAGGAATCAGCCTGCTCCTATGGGAACGTTCCACTGCGTTCTATAATATCTACTCTCATTTTGAAAAATATGGACTATTCATCCGAAAAGTTCCTATTACTTGCACAGGTAAAGAAAGGTCCTGAAAATAGCAACAAATGTCGGAAATGACACTAGGTCTAGATATAATACCTATTGTAATCTTCGGGATATTTTCTTTATACTTACGCGAATTGTAGGTACATACCTACTAAACCAACAAGTACTTAGTACCTTTTTTAATCTATCCAGATAGCATCTCCCAGAGGCTTATGAAAATATTAAAGTGATTTTGTTTTTCTTTCAGCATATTGTTATTTATATAAATAATTATCCAAGTTTTTTGTTTTTATCTACGTAGAACTATGTTCGAAGTTGGAACACTTCCCTTGCGCCGCCATTTTTCTTAGAGTTCCAAGTTAGCAAAATACCCTGTCATGAAACCGACTTAATTCGTAACGATAGTTTTTTTGCGATCTTCTTTTTCCGAGTCGTCCAATTACTAGATGAACTCTGGTGACAGAGTGTTCTAGCCACTTATTCAAAATAAGAGCACGATGGAACAGTGTTCTAGCAGGTAGTGGAATAGCCCTTCTTATGGACGTGTTCGGCATAGTTTACTTTTGCCTTTGTCTTTATTTTTTCTTCCCTACGTTCACGTTCGGCAAAGGATACGATCAGCGTCAAGTTGATTGCTGTCTTAGGTTCGAAATATAGGTACCTATAAATGTAGCTTTAGGATCTTAATACACAAAAGTACACAGTCGCAAAATAAGACCGTGTAAGATAAGATCCTGGGTCTGCTGGAAGATATTTCTTTTTAGGAATAAGCTGACCAGTCTGTTGTTCCATTTGCTGTTTCCTTTGTATTTTATTGTGTACAATAAACCATTAATTAAATGTGACAAAATACCTACTGTGACAAAATCCTATAGTGACAAAATACCTACCGTGATGGGTACGGCACAGGGGTCCATAGTCGGTCCTACTGAGTACTTAATTTACGTCAACGATATGACCAATGTCCTAAAAGAGAACTCTGCGTACCAGTTTGCAGATGATACTTGTTTATATACCCATTGTAAAGATATTACACAAGCACAAAAGGAAATGCAACATAACTTTGACATGCTTTGTAAGTGGGCACACGATGTGGGCCTGGTGATCAACGCCAGTAAAACGAAAATTATTCACATTCACTCACCCTACATGAAAGTTAATTATGTACCTACGATTACTGCGCACGATCACCAATGCCTACATCGCGGGCCCACCGCTACCGGGTGTACGTGTCCTGCGCTGCAGGCTGTAGACGAGCATACCTACCTCGGGCTTATCATAGATAAACACTTTAATTGGGGACCGCATATTGAAAGCGTGACTAATAAATTAAGATCTATTAACGCCAAATTAGGTATTCTTAAATACAAGTTACCGTTTCATACGCTTCGGATGCTGTACCTTGCGCTGGCCGATTCAATTATAGGTTACGGGCTGTGTAGTTATGGACGCACTTATAATACGTACTTAAATAAAATATATAGACTTCAAATAAGTATACTTAAGAATATTGTACCAAATAGAATTAGATCTCAGTTCAGGGACGATGAAAGTGGCTTGTTTATGTATTGCAAAGTTATGTCGGTCTTTGATAAGGCGAACATGTCTATATTATTGGATAAATATCACAACATTGATTCTCTTACTAAATATAGTAGACACATGAGGTTGCGTAATCTCGATTATTTACCGACTTACAAACTACCTAAGACTACAAATGTTTACGGTATGAGGACGTGGGAATACACACTACCGGCTATTTTAAACGGACTACCGAAAGATGTATTGTCGAGTATTATTACGAATTTTGTGGACTGTAAAACTAACTTAAAGAAGTTCTATTTAAAAACTTAAATGATGTAGCGAGCTCGAACACATTCACTTTTCGCATAAACCTATTTAGGTTTTAGATAAGTGTCTTACTGCTAAAAATTGTTTTTCTTCTTTGTATTGAACAATAAAGTAAAAAAAAAAATAAATAAATATTATAGTCTGCCATGTCTTCATAGTACGGTAGACGACTGAGTTTTTCGATGTCAAGCTATGATCCCGAGTAGGTACTAGTCATGCCGTGATAAATATTTTTTTCTCAAACGCCAAACTTACACAAGGCGATTTTTTTGGCACGCGCTGAAGGCCTAAACGTGACATTTCTATCACTTTCTGACAGCGCATAAATAACGCTGCGCTAAACGTATGCGCCTCTCAGATCCATACTAGAAACATCAATCCTTATACGAACTTTTCTCTTTCTTTCCGCTGAGAGTGGACTTTCTCAATGGAAAACAGGCAGCAGTGCGTAAAACAGTTGGATGGCAAGTTAGATGAAAATGTATTAAAAAAAACAGGAAACCCTTTTTTATGGCGGACTGTCGTTAAGATTCAGCAAATTGTAATAAATGAGGGGGAGAAATATGAATTGCAAACTTTAGCATAAAAATTTCAATTATCAATGTTGTTTTTCCTCCCGCATAAAAAAGGAGAAAAAAGTCTTTGAAGCATCTAAATATTTTGCTATCGCGATTTACCATTTGGGAAGGGCTGTATTCAATTTGAGCCCCCGAAGTTTTTGCAGACAGACTGCAAATTGTAATTCGATAAAGAAACAAACTCTCACTCCAGGATTTATCGAATCATTGGACTCATTGGAATCATGTTGTTACAGTGAAGCTGTAACAACTCGGTATCTCACATATAATGATAGAGAGAAAAATTGTAGTGGTTGTAAATAAAAATTAGATTGTAAACTGCAAAGAACTATAACTTTATAAGCCCTTGGTATTAATTTCACACATTTTTATGACTAATCTGGGTCACGTACCATATTTTTTATGGTAATATAAACAAAATTACCTTTAGCCCTACGTTTCAGCCGAGTTATAATATCAGCTGTGGTCTCGGGTATGCGCCGTAAAATGTGTGCAAAGCACCAGCCAGTTATTAGTCAGCAAGACGATCGTTTCCATAAACTCCAAGGCTGCTTACACAGGGATGGCAGTGTGTCAAAGTTACTCTTGCGTCCGTAAGTAGTAGCCTTGAACTAATCAACGGCCGTCGAAGAGTGTTAGCGCTCATTCTTTTTCCTTTTCGTGAGGGACACAGCAAATCGTCTAACGACTCAATGAAATGCGCTGGCGTTTGGCGCTAATAGACGGAGCACTGCTACCGTCGTCGACATCTGTAAACGTCTCAAAAGAAGCTAGCGACGCGGCAAGCCACAACCACATGTAGTTGACGACTGCCGTCGGTGCCGTCCGTCTGCAAGCAACCATACAGATCCTATTAGAACAGGAGGTGTCGAGAGGTAAGTAAGCGTAACGTAGACAAGGAGACAGTAGTGCAATAAATTTCGCAAATCCGATTTGCGCGTCTCGTAGGGAAAGGAAACCCTTTAGAGTGTTCCTTGATCGCGCCTTATTTGTGAAAGAGCTATTTTGTTGTTACGCAACGTTGTGCTTAAATTTTCATTCCAGAATCTACAGTATTTATTTTTATTTTTTTAATCGAGTTAAATGTTGCTTTTTTTAGCACTACTACTAAACCTCTGACATAGTTGTGTAAAGCAGGTCTTTAATATCAAGGTTTATCGAATCATCCCACATCCTTCCTGCGGGTGTCGTAAGAGACGACTAAGGGTATTGGTGTATTACAATTTTTAGGCGACAGGTTGACAACCTGTCACTATAGTAATACACATGTTTTCTGAAACAACCTTGGAAAACAATCCTCAAAAATATCAGACGTGGCGATAGTGGCTGTATTCTTACGGCCACTATCGCTCTGCCTACCCCGCAAGGGGTAAAGGCGTGATATATGAATGTATGTATTTATGTTCAAAAATGTCAGACGTGGCGGTAGTGGCCGTACTCTTACGGCCGTTACCGCTCTGCCTACCCCGCAAGGGATAAAGGCGTGATATATGTATGTATTTATGATAATCGAATCATTTTACGACATTGGTGTCTCACGCATAAAGAAGAAGAATTAGAAAGTATTGATGATTATTTTGTAGATAAAGTTTCAACATTTAGGTACCTAGCTAAGTACGGCAAATATACAAAAAGTACTTAGCTAGAAATCTTAAACAAGCAAGAATTGTTTATATAATTGGGATCTCGGAAACGGTTTCAACGATTTTAATGAAAATTCAGAGGCGATAAATCGATCTAGCTAGGTTTAATTTTCCAAAAATCACTCTGAACGCCAGGAAAAGTCGAGCAATGCTCGGTAAACCGGGTACTACTACATTAAAGAATACAACTAACCACAATAAAAAGTTAGAAGAGAAAAGGGTAATTACGACATAAAAATACCTCTTTCGTAATAAGGCTGAAAAAAGCACTACAAGTTCTCTCATTTAATTCCAGCATAGAATAAACTTTAACATTTCATCTTTAGGGTAATTTGTTATAAAAGAGTTGTTATTTTATTCCAGTCTGTTTATTGAAAAAACAAACGTAGGGCGCATAGGGTCAACGTACCTATCGTTTGCTAGTTTTTTTTTTACTTTTGCTAGTGTGTATTCCCGTTATCCCCGATGGCTTCGTTGAGGGTGGGATAAAGTGTAGCATAGTAAGGTATTTGCCCCACCCTCTGGCCCAACTTGCCCCAACTGTCCCACAAAATAGGGATCCAGTCACCAGTAACGACCTGGTGTACGACTGGCACGTTTACCCTATTTCATTTACCCTTCAGCGATGTATCAAGGGAAGACAAGGGTGAAAGGGCTAGTCCGAAATGAAAATAAACGTTGAACGATCGTTTAGACCTTTAAAAGGGTCGCACATAAAAAACAAAAGGAATACGCTACTAATTTTCGCATGTTTTCGGACTTGTATGAATAATCAAAGATTTTGAAGTCTTTTCTAATTCAAGCATAAAAACACCTAAACCCCAGGGTTCATTGAACAACTCAGAGTCCCACTTGAAGAATATAAAAAGCTAGTTCAACATGCTTAGAAGCCTTGAAACAAGTTACAGACCTTATATCTCACGAGGGCGGGATAGCCATACTTGTGTGTGTTATCTCTCTCTCTCTTTTCGTTTTAGACATCGAGTCGCCCAATGACAAGAGAGAGAGGGATAACACACACACACACACAAGTAAGGCTAACCCACGCTCGTGATATAAAAAGACAGTAATAGTAAAAATGGAAGAAATTTTATTAACGGGTGTTCAAAAAGGTTTATTTATATGTTTATTTAACCATTTATTGTACACAATATTACACAAACGACATAACATTAAGAACAATACACAACAGGTCAGCTTATTTCTAAAAAGAAATCTCTTCCAGCAGACCTAGGGTGCATAAAGTGAGGCAGTTGACGTGTACAACATACTAATATACCTATAATAATTTAAAAAACAAATATAAATAATTTATAAAGGTTATTTGTTATTTTTAAAGGTTTGAATAAACAAAAAATGTATAACAATCTTGTTGATTCATTATACATTGCAGATGCTAGAAAAATAATCTTTGGATACCTGTTATATTAGGCATACAACAGAAATAATTCTTCTTCGACATTTTGTTAAAGTTTTTCCTTTTGTCCTTAAAAAGTGTTTCAAAACAAAAAGTTCGTGAAAAACAGCGGTAAGTCGTGACAAAAGTAGCATGACTAATTTTACAAGTTCTTGTTACGTGGAAAATGTTTGGTGTTTTATTATACCTTCCAGTTTTTTTTTATGTTGCACAAACCAAGCAAAAAATAAAATGTAAGAATAGATTTATATACTAGGTACAAAATGGAAATCGAAAATTTTACCTATCTCATATTTATGCTAATCTCATTTCTGGCGTGTAATACATACTTTGGTAATACAACATTACATACAGTGAATCTTCGACTTAAACCCATATTGAACGTGTAACTCTGTGAAGGAAAAACATTGTGATGAATGAAACCCACATTCAAATAAAATTTGTATTCAGAAGATATCTGAATGTGACTTAACCTACGATTCGGGCCAGGTTGCAGAGGTCAGATGCTCAGTCGATCTGTGTAAAAACATGATTCCACGTCAAATCCACTAGGTTAGGTAGCCAACCGTGACAGATAACGTAATGAGGCAAAGAACATGATGATGCACCTGTAAACATCCTCTAGCAAACAATATTTGTTTTTCAAACATCGCATGATCTTGTGGTGTTTTGCCGGATTTTTATCTGAAACCGATACATGAACGGAATCATGACATGACACACGTCACCGCATCGAACTGCGACTGTCACTGATTGTTTTTTATAGATTAAGAGGTCTATCATCATGAACCGAAATATTTACAGTGCGTGTACAATTCTCCTCTCTCTTTCTTTTCGTGGTTGACACCAAGTCATCCAACGCCCCAACACACGATATTTCTTCACAATTTAAAAGTAAATACATAAACAGGTTTTCATTCTACACTGTTGTTCCTTAAGATTAAGCCTGTACGTGGCCATTTTGTGCAAATGTCTCAATTAACTAAGAAAAGCGTGATAAAGCCGACAGGAATAAATAGCTGGCAATTTGGTACCTACGATAATTTAGTGGCTTACACTAGCCGAGCTCAAATCACGCCACTAGGGCAAAGAAAATAATTGACTGTGTAGCTCATTCGCTTAGGTAGTATCGCGACCAGCGTAACTTGACCTCAATGCTTCATACACACACGTACGGGTGCGTACTGACAATTACGCTGGTCGAGTCGAGACACTATGTAAGCGAATGAAGTTTAGTACGGTTCTGGTTGGTGTTGCCAGCGTCTACCGTCTCAGAAAAAGAAAATACAAAAGTTAGCGTATCTGAAAGTTTATTGTGGATGGCGTCTAGAAAAGCGATGACTTTGCAATAGTTTTCGAATTGTTCGTCAACTCCGTGTCCCACACTAAATAGGAATGGTTAAGAAGTCCTTGGATGCAATCGGCCATTATCTGTCAATCAAGACATACGATTGGGAGGTTTGTGCCCGGCATTGTAATGATCTGGCAACATTACTCCTACTACTGCTAACACTACCAGTCCACAGTGTTGGGCAAATTGTAATTAACTACTAATTACAAAATTACAATTATTGTATGTAATTAAAATTACGAATTACTGATTATAAATCTTGAAAGTAATTTAGATTAACAATTACTTTGATGTAATTGTAATTAAAATTACTAAATTACTCAATTACATATGAACAAGGGCCATATAAATAATCGAACCCACGACCCTCGGCGTAGCAGGCAGGGCTTCTATCCAGTCCACTACGCCATCAGGCCAGTCCTCTGAATATTGATAGGGTGCATTCAGACCATGAACTGAACAAATTTCCCCTAGTACCTACTTAATATATTTCGTTTTGTATGGGAGATTGAATATTTTCTGTTGTTGCCTGACATAATAATATGTTCCTAGGGAAAAGTTGTCCCCTATGAATATGTGGAAGGCTGTTTCATGCATTCCGTATTACTATAGCAAAGATCCATTCTATCATAGTACAAAATGTAATTGAGTAATTGAATTACGTATTATAATTACATAATTACATAATTGGAAAAATAATCGCGATTACTGGTAATTTCAATTACATGTAATTTGGATTGAATTAAATTGAATTAAAAGTAGTTAAATTATAAATCAAATTACAAAAGTAATTGATTGTGCCCAACACTGCCAGTCCACTGCTAGACATGGGCCTCCTCCACTCACCACGTTTGGCATATGAATTGGCGAGCGCAGTACAAGGTGTTGTATTCATAGGTAACGCTACTGCTCACTCCCTTGATTCCTCGCATAGTTGCCTTTTACGACAACCACGGGCAGATACGAGGTGATGCCATTCTAAGCCGGCACCACATGGGTCTGGCAACACTGGTAGTAGTTTTAATACGCCAATTATTGGCCATTAACACGACCCGGCTTCTTTTGTCGCCATTTCATGGGGCATAAGACGTGTGTACGAGAATAGAATACTTTATCGCACACTGATTTTATTCTACTTTTATTTTATCTTACTTTTATTTTATTGCCGTGTGATGCCGGCTTAGAATAGCATCACCCCATTTCTTTCCGTGGGTGTTGTAAAAGGCAACTAAGGGACTTGAGGGTTTAATGTGTATTACAATTTTAGGCGACAGGCTGACAACCTGTCACTACAGTGATACATGTATCATCGAAAAGGGCCCTCAATACTTGTCAGACGTGGCGAGAACGACTGTTAACGCTATGCCTACCCCGGAAGGGATAAAGGCGTGATTTGTGTGTGTGTGTGTGTGTGTGTGTGTGTGTGTGTGTTTTTATTCTACATATTCTTTTGTAGCACTTCGGACTCAAACTCATATCATTTATTCAAAGTAGTAAATTTTACATTTATCTTTTTGATGGTCAAGTATTAGTCATTGGTCATTGTAAAAAAGAGAAAAAGGACAAGCAAATTTGTCTATTACTTACAACAATTTTATGAACTTAGTGTAAACGCGGCTCAGGTGGACTAAAAATTTAAAACTAGTCCCTAACGCACTGCCTCAGGGCTGGCCAAGCTAGCCAAACAGCATATAACGTTAGGTGGTAAATAAAATAAAACAAAAACGAGTTCATGTCAAGAAAGAAAAAAAAATGTGTGTATATGGTTAGACTACTATGTAAGAAATTCATATATGTTTTGACCTTCTATTCTGTAGTAAGGAAAATATTTTTTTTACCGAGGTTATTTTGCATAGGTATAAAAATCTGATCACACTTGCAACAAATGAGCCACGCAACAGGACGCGGCAGCTACCTATTATAGACCATAAACCGACATAAATACATAAACATATCACGCTTGTATTCCTTGCGGGATTCGAAGAGCTATAACGGCCATGATGACAAATATTGAGGATCCTTTCAGATGATTCGTGTATCACCATAGTGAGAGGTTGTCACCTTATGCGCCTAAAATTGTAATACAAATAAAACTTTCATTTTATTTTATTTTCATTGTAATACAAAATACAAATGAAAATACAAATGAAGCCCCCTTAGATGACACCCGCTTAAAAGAAAAAAGAGTGATGCTATTCTAAGCCGGCATCACACAGGTACCATGGACTCAGGACTGAATAGATAGCTACATAATTTCGTAAAAATTACAAAGACTTTCGTTATAGGACAAAATTCAAGTTGTTGAAATACTGTTTTAAATGGCGCAAATCCGAAAGGTATTATTGGGCCACGACATAGAAGACTCATATAAAAAAACTGTCATAACAGCAAATCCGACTAACATAATGGCCCGCGGAAATGCTCATTTGAAAAATCCCTATTGTCAAGTTATAAAAAGAAATATGAGGAAAACCTCACGCAAAACAAACTGACTTTGGCACTTATAAGGATTTTGTAGAACAAATAAATTGACCTCCTAATTTCCGACTTATAATAAAGGTCGAAGAACAAGTAAAACATCTTTTGAAGATTTTTTATGACCTCGCCATTTTGTTTTAAGATTTTCTTTGTTATCAAAGCATAATTTTGCTCTTTATTTGCTAAAACATTTTAAATAGAATTTACGACTAACAATATTTCGTTTTATGTTTATTTTAAGGTAAATACTAAAGATTCAATGAGAAAAGCGGTGGATTAATTAATTGAACTTAATACATGAGTAATTAAAAGTTACTAAAATGTTAGTGTAAATACCTAGATAATCTGTAACAGTACATGAAACTATGTACTTACAAAGAACTAAGCTTAGCGTATAGTTATATACACATAACATGCCTTTGACGACCGATGTGGCGCAATGGTAGTGCGACTGCCTTTGACGCAGATGGTTCCGGGTTCGATTCTCGGTGGGGCACTCACAAAGTAGATATTTATCACTTTGTGAATTTGTTCCCAGTCTGGTTAGGACATTGCGGGCTGAACCACCCGATTTTCCGTAAGTAAGATGGTTCCGTGTTTCGGATGGCACGTTAAGCCGTAGGTCCCGGTTGCTGTCTATGATCACTTAGACGGCAGTCGTTACACAACCATGTCAGAAGCCTGCTACTTGTAGAAGGCGGTTGAAAAATTCTGACACTAGGGTTCATCGGGTCGTTGGACGACCCGGTGTCCCACACGAAAAGAAAAGAAGATGCCTTTAACACATAGTATCATCATCATCATCGGCCTCATACGTCTCTGACAGACGATTGAATCAGTGTCTAAGGCAAGATTTATCGTGGATTTATAAGCCGATGCGGGAGCGGCATAACTTTCCATACGCGGAATTGAAATTAAGAAGGTGGAAATTAGCGTTTTAAAAATAAAGCCGAAGTCTTGTGCAAAAACGTATGATTCACTACTTACTTTTGATGTTGCCATGCTTTTTTACCTTTATAAGCTCACGTAACGATCTTTTGCGCCAATCTTAAACCAAAAAACTCTGCCAAGACAACCAAAGGTAGGAAAGCTAGAACTAGCATTGTCTTGTAACGACACAAACTTATGACTCCGAGAGCCAGTGAGGCGAATCTGAAATTTTGCCAAACTCCGCCAATGGGTAAAGTATCTCAGTTGTTTGTTTCCTTCGAAATGTATCACGGCAACAATCGAAGCCGCAACTGCAGTTTATCCGATACAACATGCCACAGTAGAAATTAAAAAAGTATGTAACGTATTGTAATGTATGTAACGTATGAAAGGTCAGGTGAAGAGTACCTACCCTAAACCGACGAGCATGTATGAAAAGGCTGATGAATGTTGAGGAAGCGAAAGAGGTGTGTCAGGATGTAGTGTCTGCCTACCCCTCCGGGAAAGAGGCGTGATTATATGTACGTACGTATGTAACGTATTCAGCAACCTTCTTTTTGACAGGGCGGTGCCATACAAAACACAATAGCGCGTTATCTGAAAAAAATATTAATAAGTTATTCGTCATGGTAATTCTTTTTGAGCGGTAGTGCCTTAGTAGTTTCGATGCACATTATATTTTGAGTTAATAAATTAACTAAAATGTGGTGGCGCCAACACCAAGCCAATTGGTATAAATGTAAAGGTATTTTTGAACTAGCGTTTGTAGGTTAAAACCTTATTATATAAAATAAGCAATCTTGCAGACAAGAGTTCTACAGACCATGGATTTTTAGACCTACCTAATCATAGCGTTTAGAAATTAAAACGAGGAAACAAGCTGGGAAGATCATGTGTAGATGTTTGAGATCTTTTCCTTCTTCTTTTTCTCAGCCTGTCGCGGCGAGTTAAATTTTGTCTGCCCAAAAGGTTGCCACATGGACGGCGTTTGGATTGGCTGCCCAAAGCTCTTCTAGCGTGTAGATGTCAGGGCACGTAGGGCTATTCAATCTTTTTCTGCTGTTAAGTTTCTGCTACTGCATTTTTACCTACTATGCCTAGGCACTTCGCTGCCACAATCTCAAGTAGTTCTATCCGTGCGTCGTCAGCCCATAATGGGCTAGCTAAAATGGCGCTATTTATCGTAAAATCGACACTAAAACAACCTTACATGCCGTTTCGGCGGAGCATGCAGTAAATTTTATACCCATTCGATGTCAGGTTGAATAGAGTACACCTACTTACCAAAGTTTTACTGTTATAGTAATTGAAAGCGATATAGGGCGTGTATAAGCTGAATTGGAAGGTAAATAACTGCCTCTATTGTCCAGTGGTGTAAGGATTGGTCTCGGGATTCGGAGGTTTTGGTTCGATTTTGTGAGTAGATTATAGGGACACCGTTTTAGTCAATTTATCACAGCGTGACATTATTTAATTTCATTCGGCGTTTGTAGGAAAGATCCCACGTTGCTCCCAGTTCCTGTGATAAGAATATGGTATACCTAGTGTTTGATTCTTTATAGTATGATAAAATTGGCTCAGAATTTTATCATTTAAGCGAAAGGTAATTTTCAGTGTCAGTGTGCAACTTCAAAACTGTAAAGGTCCAATCGGGTCGTTCGTGAACATGGAGCAAAAATGCCATTCGTTTCATTGGGGAGGCGCATGACTTTCTCTGGTCTGTGTTCGTAGCTTGAATAACTCATAAGATTTAAAAACGACATAGAGCAAGCGTGATATTTGAATGGGACTTAATCTAGGATTCGGGCCAGGTTGCAGAGGTCTGATGGCAGTCGCTCTGTGTAAAAAACTTGGTTCCACGTCATTTCCCCTAGGTTAGGTAGCCGACCCCGACAGAGAAACGGGATAAGGCAAGGAGAATAATGATATAGCAAGCGTGAAGCTGAATAAGAAGGTCGTATAAAAATTGTTGTGTTTACCACCTAGGTCGTAAAAGGAAAGAACAGCTAAGTTCGATTGCTTTCTTTCATAAGATTATGACAACAATTTTACGAGTTGTTTGTCGCCATAAAAGTAAATGTGTGCTCATAAAATTGATTCTTTGTAAAGAGTTTTTCAGAACAGATTAAAGTACCATAATATTTGTTTTAAATTGCCGATACATGACAGTATATCTACCTGTTTTAGGTCCCTGAAAAGGCAAATCTCACACTTGGCGGACGCTGGTGCAAAAGAGACTGGTATATATTCTACCATATGCCAACGCAAGCACCTGCAATATTGAAATATTAAAATAACTTTTTAAAAAAAGAGAACCGACTTTAACTGATCTAAAAAGTGCAAACCTCCATTTTTTGTCAGTTATGCTTAAAACTTTCTCCTAAGTCTGACAAATACTTTTCTGAAAACCGCATCATAATCGATTTATCCAAACGCGAGATAACCGCGGACAAACATACGTACATAGAGAGTTAAAGTCAGTCAGCTGATCGGGAATTTTGTATGGAAAGTCGAAAAAATTTGTTCGTTTCCCAACATAGCCCCCATAGAAAAAGTTGTTCAGTTTCATGGTCTGATCACGCCTGCAAAGTTTTCTTAACACCTTCTCTTACACCCTGTATATACACATACAGGTCAAACTGAGAACCTCTTCTCTTTTGAAGTCAGTTAATTACTTGCTTTTGCTTTTGTTAAAAATGCTGGGCGTTAGATTCTAGGTCCTAGAAGTAAATACAATTTGTATTCTTAATGCTAAATTAGCAATTAGCACTCCATAAATGAATGTCCTAAACGAATGCATAACTAAACGAATTCTAATGAGAGCTCGACGTAGAAATGTATACATACGGCCATGACTAACTGTATCACGATACTCATTTAACATACAGAGTGCCCTTTGAAACAAATTGCTCTGCAAAACGGCACAAAAATGGGATAAAAGCCCCCAAAATTTATGTCCAAGGCTCATCGTGGACCATTAACACGTAGTAGCGTTCTGCATAAAACATTAAAACGTCACGACACAGCGCTTGCAGTTTTATTTACGGGACATCCTGTATTAACAATTTTCAATTAGACATCGCCCTTGTAAGTGGCAAACAAGTCGCTGCAAGTACCTATTTCAAGGGGTAGGTACATCAGTCCGTAAATGGAACTTTCTATAGATAGGTAATAAAAAAAAACCATCCATAATAATGTGCTCAACTCTGCACAACTCACACACTTTTAAGACCACCAAAATAAGACAGATCGTTTTTGGACACCCCGTACAAAGTGTAATGTCCGGCTAATAGATGAATTTTTGAAAGTATGATTTCTGAAATCAAGCACAAAAGTCAGCAACGACTGGTCTAACTAACCGCACTTTCTACTACGTACTCGTTTTTTAATTTTTTTTCGAGTGAATGGATTTTTGTAGTACCTATAAGTGTAACTCAAGTAAAATAGCGAAAAAAATCTATTTGAGCTGCAGATTATTTGGTATGAAAGAGAGAATAATTTTGGTTTCTCTAAATCGCCAAAGAAATAGTAGTAGGTATTTTCTACCCCGAATATGTGAATGCAACTTTCCTTATTACCTATAGTGCACCGACGTGTATTAAAAATTGGTATTTAGTTGTATGTACCAAAATTTCCATAGCTCTGACTTTTTTGGTAGCATGTTTTTTACATCCTGTATATATTAGCACCAGGTGCACCGTTTCCTTTTACGAAAATCATCATTTGCTATGCAACTTTTATTTTATGCGAGAGTTTTGCTCATATTTTTTTAGCTCCATTCGCTGCTTTTAATCTTTTTTAAAACAACGATTTTGTACTGAATTTTGTTTCACACAATATACAGCCTGCGGGCATTTTCAGGATTAACTGTTATGTATTTTTTTTTATTCCGGATGTATTGCCCTAATTTACAATAAATCGAATAAAAAATGGACGCGTAAATCACAAGCATTTAGTAGGCACTTCATTGCTATCGTGTTGAATTTGGCAAAATTGTCCGCCTACTAATAAATTACCGCCTACTTATAAATTACCGCCATAAACTGGCAGTTGAAGAGCAAATCTTGATTCAAAATTAAAAATAAACTTGAATTCGAAATTCGAATGCATTCTCTCGATATCTTCAGTACGGATCCACCTGACCCGCCGGCAGGGTCGTGACCTGCCCACCTGGTGTTTGTAACGTCAGGTTTGTTCGAAACCTAATCATATTACATTTACCTTGCTACATTTTGCTCTGAATTCCAAATACAACAAAGCTAGATGACTGGGTCATTAATAAAATACAAAAATTGTACGCTTTAAGCTATTGTCCAAAAATACTACGTAGTAGGTACATAGTAGTTAATCGTTTTCGTGATATTCAAAGTTTGAATTAATAACCTGGTAAATAATATAATAGTAAGAGTTTTGACGCTATCCAAACCAGAGAGACGTGACGTCATTGATTCGTATTTCCATACAAAATATCGTTTTAAAAAGGAGGTTATTTGATCTGCCTGTCATCATGCCTATTGACAAGAATTTGAATAGGTATATTGGTCTTTCGGTTACAGCGGGAATTTTTTTGAGATTATTCCCTCTTATGATATACATACATATATCACGCCTTTATCCCTTGTGGGGTAGGCAGAGCGTTAACGGCCGTAAAAATACGGCCACTATCGCCACGTCTGACATTTTTGAGGATTGTTTTCCAATGTTGTTTCAGAAAACGTGTATCACTATAGTGACAGGTTGTCAGCCTGTCGCCTAAAAATTGTAATACACCAACACTCTCGAGTCCCTTAGTCGCCTCTTACGACACCCGCGGGAAGGATGTGGGGTGATGCTATTCTAAGCCGGCATTACACGGCAAATAGCAGGACTACCAGATAAGCGTGATTTGTGTGTGTTATTTCGCTGGACCTATCCTACTTAGGCGGATCGCACTTAACGCGCGACGGAGCGCTAAAATATCGCAGCGGTCTGTCAGATCCATACTAGAAAAGTCACTGCCCAAAACCGCACTCGACGGACGACGCTACGATAGCGCTGCGTCAACAGCCGTTAAGCGATATGGGGATTGACAATTCTAGTATGGACCTGTGCGTCAAGTGTGTTCCTCGCCTGTACATTTTTTGCACTGAATTTCAAATACAATGGTCTGTCACTGATTCTACTAGGTTTTTTGTACCTAACATGAACGAAAATTTACTTAATTAGGTATAAAATTATGGTTTTTTTATTTCGCGCTTCCACATTTCACCTTCTCTAATCCAACACAAATTCAATATCGTTTATCTCCCACGAGTTTTCCCGCACGGTGAACCATTGCGAATGTTATGCGAGCCTCCACAGTCAAAAGAGTTCCGGGGTTCCGGCTTTCAAGCGCATTCGTATATTTGCATTATCTAGATTTGGCCGGAAACTTTCATCTCACGTTTTTGATATTTCAAATACAATTTTCAGATAGAAAATTTTGCGGGTTGCCCGCTTCGGTTACGTGCTAGCGTGCTACGCTTTTGAGGTTTATGGGATTGTTGAAATTTACAGGATTTTTCACTTATTACATTAAATTCACCGTGTGATGCCGGCTAAGAATAGCATCACCCCACATCCTTCCCGCGGGTGTCGTAAGAGGCGACTTAGGGACTCGAGGGTATTGGTGTATTACAATTTTTAGGCGACAGGCTGACAACCTGTCACTATAGTGATACACATGTTTTCTGGAACAACCTTGGAAAACAATCCTCAAAAATGTCAGACGTGGCAATAGCGACCGTATTTTAACGGCCGTTATTGCTCTGCCTACTCCGCAAGGGATAAAGGCTTGATATATGTATGTACATTAAATTTTAACTTACCAACTTTATAGTATGCTTACATTCACGTAGAATTAATGTACCTTCAAATCTTATTAAGAACTGGGTGGGTAGGTATTTATTGTGGGTTGTCATCCTATAGGTAAAACCTAATATTTGCTACCGTCTGATGCTGGTTTCGAATAGAATGACCCCATTTTTTTCCCGCATTGTTGTAAGAGACAACGGAGGCAATAGGATAAAAACTTGTCAATATAGTAACAGTATAGTAAACAGTTAAAGGGCCCTCAAATAGCTGTCAAATGTGGCAACAGCGACTGTATTATAACAGCCGGCGTTAATGCTCTGCTTACCACATAAGGGATAAAACTGTGATTTCCCGAAAGAATACGCTGGTGCTTTCCATTCTGATGATCCTAGTCGTGCCTAAAACCTTTTTGTCAATTTTGTAGCAACATAAAATTTATTTACGAATACATACACAAACCACGCCTATATCCCTGGCGGGGTAGACAAAAATTATAGTCGCTATAGCCACGTCTGACAAAATGTTGAGGGTCGGTCAGATAAGTCGCGTATCACTATAGTGACAGGTTGTCAGCCTGTCGTTTAAAGTTGCAATAGGTTCACATGAAAACCTCGAGTCCTTTAGTCGGCTTCTACGACACCCACGGGAAAGAAATGGGATGAAGACGATAATTACGAATACTTGTTTAAAAACTGTTTTCGGAAACGTTTCAAAGCAGGCGGTAATTCCCGTTTGTATAGACAATGACTCCTTTCCAAATTACTCTTTGAATAGTCGTTTGACGCCGACCAATAAAAACTTACGATGTTTATAATGAAGCATTCCGGAAACGAGCTCCGGCAGTCTCCTAATTTCCTCAGATAGGCCTTTATTCTCTTGAATTTTCTTAGGGAAAGCTTAGAGCAAGGGAGTATTTTAGAACGTGGGAACTACGTCATACGTGAAGCCATTAAAACTCGTCGGAATCAGAATTGCAACGCATTAAAACACAATCATTTATGTAAAAAAAGGTACAGAAACAGAAACAAAAACAAAAAAATCCGCTGATTTAGTAACTAAAATGGATCCCAAACGAGCTCTAATCATTGCCATGCTGCGCCATCTCTAAGTCAGTTCCCTTCACGCCTCTCCGGTAAATGGGGCTCCGCAATACTATGGGGGTTTCAATACTATCTTACTACTACCGGTACCCGTACCTTAAACTTAAACTATCAAACAGTTAATTTAACCTGTTGTTGTTGTAATTTAATCATTTAAATGACAATACGAGAGTTGTGTTAGCATAGTAGGACGACTCGGTGTCCCACACGAAAAGAAGAAGAAGAATAGTAGGTAGGTACGCGACAAATTTTGTTATTTCGAGTTTTACATAGTATGATTTCAGTTTCTGGTAGAACTATGTCTAGAAAAAAATCCTTGATCTGGGCAGTTTCTGGGCGGAAAGTGTGGCACTACCCCCGCAATTCTCACTTGCCTACTTGTCTGACATCATTACCATTAGGGCAGTGCTAAATTCAGTTTTATCGCGATCCAGAATGCGATCCGGCGGTTGTACCGTGACAAACGCCTACTTCGTTACGATGGGGCGTGACTTGGATAAAAATGCTAAGTAAATTTCTCCCTTCATTGGTGTTATCTTGTTGACTGACTAATTTATTTTTAAGTACCGATAGGAAATATTTAAAGGATCGACATAAATTGGTGGTTCATACTTTTCTTGAGCACAACCAGTATAGATTTATCCCCAAAATTGAGTCTCGGTAGAGCACTCCCAAAGCTAATATTTATCATTTTGTGAATATTCCGGGAAGAAAACGGTTCCTTGCTTCGAAGGGCACGCTAAGGTCTTGTAGTAGTAGGCGGTTAAAGAACTGACATTAGGGTTCATCAGATCATTAGAAAAAGAATTTTCAAATGGTTCATCCTGCAACGTCCTAACCGGACTATCAACAAATTGTCAAAGAGATAAATATCAACTTCGTAAGTATCCCACCGAGAATCAAACCCGGAATCTTTGCGTGGCAGGCAGTCTACCACTGCGCCACATCGGTCGTCGTACAATAGGTGATCCATTACGTTCGGCTGAACAAAAGCAATATCGCAAATGAAAGCTAGACTCGTTAAACAGCCTTTGTACAGCTTTCCGAAATATTGCATGCAATTTCATGATGCGGAATGTTTTGTGAATACGTACATTAGTTTTTATCTCAAAGCAACGCTATAGTTTTGAAAAATGATAGGCAATAAGTTATGTATACAGGGTGTAAAAATATTAGCTGCAAAAATTTTAAGGAGAGAACCAGCTCATGAAACGAACAACTTTCCTCAAGAAACATAGGCCGAAATATGACAAAAATTTTGGACCTCCCATACAAAATTATCGACCGACCAAGTTAATTTGTATGGGAGGAGGTCCAAAAATGTTTCTCTCATTTCAACCTATGTTTCTTGGGAAAAGTTGTTCAGTTTCATGGGCTCATTCATCCCTTAAAATATTTGCAGCTAATATTATTACACCTTATAAAGGTAATAAAAAACTGCAAAAATATTATTTTTTGCTAAAGTTAAATACATCATCACATCAGCCTATAGCAGTCTTCTGCTGGACGCACCCCAGGGTACGCGACAAGGCACGGCTTTCGCCAACGGTGCGCTCTCCACCTAAGAACCCGCTTACTCCACCGTCCGTCAGTTCTGCAACATCTGTAACCAGCCCACTGCCACTTCAAGTTGCTACACTTTCAGATTGTTACTTCGGTTTTTTTAGTTAAATATAAATATTAATGCCGTGTGATGCCGGCGTAGAATAGCATCACTCTATTTCTTCCCGCGGGTGTTGTCAAAGGCAACTAAGGGTCTCGAGGGTTTCATAAGACAACCTGTCACGATAGTTTTACACGAATCATCTGAAAGGGCACTCAATACTTGTCAGACGTGGCAATAACGACAGTAATTTTACGATAGTTAACGCTCTGCCTACCCCGAAAGGGATAAAGGCGTGATTTGTGTTTGTATGTATGTAAAATTATTAGTTTAAATATTTGATGACTACAAAACTCTAATATTTTGACGCGCCGACCGCTATTGGCCGGTTTTTCAATAAAGCTCATGCCCATACAGCAGGTTAGGTACTATCTCAATAAAAATCCAATACTCTCACAAATTTCAATCACAGGTTATCCTCTCCGCCAAAGGTAAGTTTTATTTTTTCACTGTAAGTTCCGTTTTTTTTATTTTCGTAGCGTCCAGTGAAACAATTTCGAGTTTCATCCGGTTCCAACCGGTATATACCGGCCGATGTATTTGGTTGAATATTTCAGCTGCGAATGTGCGCTATGGTGCCTCAGCGTATGTAATCGACAGCTCGAACGTTAGATATTAAACATTTGAGAGGTTAAATGTTTTTGCGAGAAAGAAATGGCGTTAAGAAACGTTGTGGACAGTCCTTTGAATAGGTGAACGAAAAATGTAATCAGATTAGATTTCGTACAATAACCAATAGCTCCTAATCTGTAAATAGTAGTTGAAGGCCCTTTGGCTAGATGGACAGATGCCTTGATGAAGGCGGCTGGTAACGACTAAATGGCGTCAATGGGACATACGACGTACTTTGGGAAAGGCCTGTCCTAGTGGACAGCAAAAGGCTGATTTAATATGATCTGTAAGGTAAAGGGATTTATGACACATTAACGTAAGGAGAAGTGAAATCCACGCAGCGCGCAGTCGATATTACTTTCCTCCTTTCCGTCTATGTCCAGGACTCGGTTGAATTCTGGCCAACTCTTCATGACACATGGGCGTGATGTGAGTATAGGAGGCAATGAAAGACCAATATCTCCGGAAACGGTAATCTCAACTAAACAACTTTCCCCAAAGAACATCGGACAAAACATAGAATATAACTTCCAAAGAAACTTGCTTAATCTAATTTCTTTAATATACTTTGACTTGGTTCTAAAGGTTGCTTAGTTCCATTCCATCTGTACCCTCCCTGTAACTTACCTCCCTCCGCCTATGTCCAGGAGTCTCGCTTGAACCCCAGCCAACTTTAACTTCTTGGCTCTAGGCAGCCATTATGCTGGTGACTGATTTGTTATTTATTGGCCACTCATGCACTCCGGCTAGCCGTGTAAGATTCAGACGAGTTTTGGAAAGTTCAGACTATTTCGTACAAAGGTTTGTGGTAGACAGGGTGCTGGGGAAATGTATTGTGTAGTACCAAGTTTTTGTTTTTTTCGTATGGGATAAGGAGTCATGCAACGATCCTTGAATTCTGGTGTCAGAGTTTTTTCAGACGCCTAGTAACACTCCCCATACTAAAATCGAGGCGACGGACGACGCTGCGACAGCACTGCGTCGATAGCGGTTTTAGTATGGGGATTGACATTTCTAGTACGGATCTGACAATCTGCTGCGATGTTTTAGCGCTCCGTCGTACGTAAAGTGTGCGATCTGCCGTAATCGACCTTGAGTTTTTTTTAGTTTTATTGGTTATCTCACCCTTTGAAAGGAACGCAATAGTTACATTCTTCTTCTTTTCGTGTGGGACATCGAGTCGTCCAACGACCCGATGAACCCTAGTGTCAGAATTTTTCAACCGCCTTCTACAAGTAGCAGGCTTCTGAATTGAATAAACATAATTCAATGTTCGATAGAGCCCATATCCTTCTTTGTATTCATAAGTGCTTTATAACCTTTCTAATACAGTTCTGTTCTTTTTAAGGTTCTATCTATACCTATAAGGGCCAAATGAAAACGGTCCCAGTAATAGGGTATTACTGGGACTTTGCTATTCGTCGTTTGTCGCCATGCTGTATATAATTAATTGTAATAGTAGACAGTTGGAATATTACCTAACGACAAAATATACGTTTTTGTGTGCCGTGTGATGCCGGCTTAGAATAGCATCACCCCACATCCTTCCCGCGGGTGTCGTAAGAGGCGACTAAGGGACTCGAGAGTATTGGTGTACTACAATTTTTAGGTGACAGGCTGACAACCTGTCACTATAGTGATACACATGTTTTCTGAAGCAACCTTGGAAAACGATCCTCAAAAATGTCAGACGTGGCGAAAGTGGCTGTATTTTTACGGCCACTATCGCTCTGTCTACCCCGCAAGGGATAAAGGCGTGATATATGTATGTACAAAAATATACTACTAAGCTTTATACTACAATTTTGGATTTTTACGGAATTCTTGGTGCGCACGTCCGATTCGCACTTAGCCAACTTTTTTAAATCTACTTAGGACTTTCTATATTGAAGATTCCGATGACTGCAATGCTAAGTTGGTCACGTAACCACTCAGAAGAATTAGCCTTACTTTAAGCCCGCGGTCGCTCACGATCCTTTTAAATTGAAATTTAAGACCCCGAAGAAGTTTTTTATATTAAAAAATGCAGCGGAAACTAGACCGAGTATGTGCTTGAAATTTAATTTTCATATCCGCTTAGGGTTTCTGGTAAGATTACTAGCTCTACCTTGTTTGAGGTGGATTGTGGGAAAATCTTGGAGGAATTTTACATTATTCGCAATTCCAAAAGATTCCTCCACAGGTATTAAGTTTCGTTTTGCTACTGTGGATCTAGCACGGCGTTTTAGTTTTTCCGGAATAAGGCTGCTGCTTACGCAAAATTCTGAACGTAAAATAATCTGCCAAGATCAGCGTGTAGATGTGGCAACGGATGAAGCACAACTCGTAGAATAGAAATTCGAGTGGCTAAATAATGGAAATTCTAGCGTATGTTGATGAAGGCAGCCTTACCCACCTATAAGGTGTAAAAATATTAGCTGCAAATATTTTAAGAGGTCAGACCAGAATCAAACCATGAAACTGAATAACTCTGCCCAAGAAACATAGGTCGAAATATGAGAATATTTTTGATCTTCCATGCAAATATTTCGACCTTTGTTTCTTGAGGAAAGTTGTTCAGTTTCATGGGCTGGTTCATTTTTTTTACACCCTGCATAGGTTACAAAGCTGGAGGAGGCCTTATAAACTAGTGGACAGAGCCACTGGATACAACCAGCCTTAAGTTTAGCTAGGCTTTAGAAAACTAACACTCTTTAATATCTTCAAAGCCAGTAAAGATATTTGAATGTGTACCTACATCCAGCAGTTAAAATCGTTTCAACACTTTATTTTTAAAAACGTTATTTTTTGCTAAATTACTCATTCTCATTAACAAAAGTGGACACTTACTATCCTATCATTCACTTCAGATTAAACTGTACATTTTAGCCGACTATTACTTAGCTCTCTTCGTGTTAACTAACAAAACGTTTTAAAGTAATGAATGTTTATTGTTCTGAATATAAGTGGACTCTAAACTTGGGCTATAATTTTACAGGTAATGTTCTGTCGTGTGTGTTAACTCTATGCATGAGTATAATACTAAAACTGTGCTAAACAGCAGGAATATGTATTATATTATATAGTAATTCTTGGTAGTTCAAAAAGTATTCAGAAATTATATAGGTACAATCTTTACAGCCATAAAAAATTGGATTGCTTGCTTTGGTTCAAATAGAGAAGAAGTCTGTTAGATAGTTTGATGATATTTTAGAAATTCTTTTTATACTCTTTGCCGATTATAGTGCAATTCCCCATTTATAAATTATCTACAAATTGGACTTAAATATACCGATACAAATAACTTACTTACTTCCGGTACCTTTTAAAATTACTTATTTTTAAGCCTGATGTTTTTGATGTAGAATTTTAAGAAAAATGCCACTACAATACATTTTGTTTGTCCCACCATCCGTCCCAGACGAAGAAAAACCGATAAAAAAATCTTGCTCTTGTATCGAGGCAGCCGGTTCTCTACTTCAGTCCTTAAGACAATGGCTCTTTAATGTTTCATGCCAATGTAATAGACTGTCTCCCTGAATTTTTTTTATAGGTAGGTGTTTGAAAAAGTGATACATAAATAAAATTTAACTGTAGCGCAATTCAAAAGGGATATCGACTTTGTTTTAATCATTCACGTTCTATTTACTACTAATAATAATTACTAGTATCGCAAATCGTATAATTTTTGTGTGACTGGCCGTCGGGACCAAATCTTCAAATCGTCAGTTGTTTTTTGGGTGTCATTTGTACCATCACGAACAAAAGAGAAATCTGAGAGGAAATGATTTATGTAATTATTTATTTCTTTAACTATATTTATTTGTGCCGTGTGATGCCGGCTTAGAATAGCATCACCACATCCTTCCCGCGGGTGTCGTAAGAGCCGACTAAGGGACTCGAGGGTATTGGTGTATTATAATTTTTAGGCGACAGGCTGACAACCTGTCACTATAGTGATACACAATGTTTTCTGAAACAACCTTGGAAAACAATCCTCAAAAATGTCAGACGTGGCGATAGCGACCGTATTCTTACGGACGTTAACGCTCTGCCTACCCCGCAAGGGATATAGGCGTGATATGTGTGTGTGTGTGTTTATTTCTTTAACATTTTTTTTTATTTTGTTATCTCATTTATTGTAATGTATTAGTAAGAATTTCTAATTTTTAATCGTCGTCGTCTCAGCCGATAGACGTCCACTGCAGGACATAGGCCTCCCCCAAGGATCTCCACGATGATCGGTCCAGCGCCACCCGCATCCAGCGGCTTCCCGCGACCTTCACCAGATCGTCGGTCCACCTTGTGGGAGGCCTACCTACGCTGCGTCTACCGGTCCGTGGCCGCCACTCGAGAACTTTCCGGCCCCAGCGGCCATCGGTCCTACGAGCAATATGCCCCGCCCACTGCCACTTAAGTTGCGCAATCCTTCGAGCTATGTCGGTGGCTTTGGTTCTTCTCCGGATTTCCTCATTTCTGATTCGATCGCGGAGAGAAACTCCGAGCATAGCCCTTTCCATTGCCCTTTGAGTGACCTTGAGCCTTCTTATGAGGCCCATTGTTAGCGGCCACGTCTCAACTCCGTAAGTCATCACTGGCAACACGCACTGATCCCAGACTTTTGTCTTGAGGCACTGCGGTAGTTGTTGAGAAGAGAAGATGTTACGCAGCTTCCCGAACGCTGCCCAGCCGAGTTGGATTCGACGATTGACCTCTTTCTGAAAGTTGGACCTACCCAGCTGGACTATTTGTCCCAGGTAGACATACTCGTCGACAACTTCCAGAGTAGAGCCCCCAACTGTCAGAGTAATGGGTGCAACAAGAGAGTTTGACATAACCTTGGTCTTGTCCATGTTCATTTTTAGACCCACTTGTTGGGAGGCTCTATTGAGGTCATCGAGCATTGTACCGAGGTCCTCCAGGGTTTCCGCCATGACCACGATATCGTCGGCAAAACGAAGGTGAGTCAGATACTCGCCGTTGATGTTGATGCCAAGTCCTCTCCAGTCCAAAAGCTTGAAGACGTCTTCCAGTGCTGCTGTGAACAGTTTCGGTGATATTACATCTCCCTGTCTCACTCCTCGCTGCAACTGGATAGGTTTCGAGTCCTGGTCCTGAAGTCGAACTGACATGGTGGCGCTTTCGTACAAGGACTTCAACACTTCGATATACCGATAGTCAGCTTGGCACCGCTGAAGAGACTGAAGTACGGCCCATGTTTCGATCGAATCGAAGGCTTTTTCGTAGTCCACAAACGCGAGGCAGAGTGGTTGGTTATACTCTTCAGTCTTCTGTATAACTTGCCTCAGCGTATGAATGTGATCCACGGTGCTAAAGCCTTTTCGGAAGCCGGCTTGTTCGGGAGGCTGGAAGTCGTCGAGCCTGCGTGCGAGACGATTCGTTATGACTCTTGAGAACAGCTTGTAGACATGGCTCAGAAGCGTGATGGGTCTGTAGTTCTTCAGCAAAGACTTATCGCCCTTTTTGAAGAACAGCATCACCACGCCTCTGTGCCATGCCTGTGGCGTTTTGCCCTCGAGTATGACAGAGTTAAACAATTTCTGCAGTGCTTTAAGTATCGGTTTACCACCGGCTTTCAGAAGCTCTGCCGTAACTCCATCATCACCCGGCGCCTTGCTGTTTTTTAGCTGTTTCAGAGCCATACTAATCTCGTACAAGCTGACGTCCGGGATGTCTTCTGTGTAGTGCCGGGTTAATCGAGCTCTTGGATCTGCGACCCGATTATTGACAGGTGTGCATGTTGTCGCGTATAACTGTCCGTAGAACTTCTCGACCTCTTCCAATAGCTCGGGCTTGGACGATACGATTCTGCCATCGTCGGTCTTTAGCTTCGCTAGTTGGCTCTGGCCTATCGACAGATCTCTAGCAAACACCTTGGAGCCTTTGTTGCGCTCAATTGCCTCTTTAATACGGTCAGTATTAAATTGGCGTATGTCGCGGGTCAAAGACTTAGAGATCTGCCTATTGAGGTGCCGATATTGGGAAGTATCCTCCGACGACTGCAGAATCATCTCGCGTCGTTCCTCCATGAGCCTCGAAGTATGGTCTGAGATTTTTTTGGTTCTGTTCGTACGATTGGGTTTGAAGAACTTAGAGCCAACCGTAAGGACAGTTTCCACGACCCTGTCGTTATAGTCGTCCACGTCGATACACTCACCCAGGCAATCGAAGCGGTTTTGCAGGTGGAGCTGAAAGCTCTCAGGGTTTTGGATTTGGGCAGGTGCTGGTCGGAGCGTAGACTTCATCAGACGTGATCTCTCGGCTTTTACATTAAGATTCAACGTGCCTCTTACCATTCGGTGATCGCTACCCGTTTTGAACGAATTGATCACAGAGACATCGTTGAATATCCGTTTTTTGTCTGTCATGATGAAGTCTATCTCATTTTTGGTAACACCGTCGGGGCTCTTCCAGGTCCATTTTCGATGCGGCCGTTTCCTGAAGAACGAGTTCATCATAAAGAGTCCCTCCTTCTCCATGAAGTCGACCAGCATTTGACCTCGGCTGTTCCTCACCCCAATACCAAATGGCCCAACTCTCAGTTCGTCACCGCAACGATTGCCCAGCTTAGCGTTGAAATCCCCCATGACCACCGTGTAATGAGTCCTGGAGGTATGTATGGCTTTGGATATGTCCTCATACATTGCCTCCACGTCCTCGTCGGGGTACTTCGAAATACATAAGTATAAATAATTTAATACATAAATGGCAACTTATTTACGTCTAGGAACTTAGTATAAGTAGCTCAAACTAAAATCCCTTTGTGTCCCTTTACAAACACGAAAATCCCCAGACGGAGAATAAGCGATAAAAAACATGCTCTCGACTTCAGACAATAGGCCCTTAATGCCTGTATCATACTGGATGCAACTGCTTCTGTGGTGTAGTAGTGGGGGTCTGGTATTCGTATCTGGGGGACCCTAGTTCGAATATTTCGGTCATAACGCTAATAACAAAAAAAAATATTTTGGACGTCTTATACAACAGCCGATGAAGTCGATTAAATCCATTCTTTTTCTCATCTCGACCTAACTTTCTAGAGGAAAATGGTTCAGTTTCTTGGACTGTTCCACCCCTCAAAATATTTGCATAGTTCGGTTACTAGTTTGGTGGGGAAATTATTAGTTGACTGAACCAAACCACCAAATTTTTGGTTAGAAAGTTGGTTTCGTATTTCGTATACACGTTCACTGGATATGTTAATCATCGCTATCGCAGTGTCGTCCGTCGAGTGCGATTTTAGTATGGGTAATGACGTTTCTAGTATGGATCTGACAGACCGCTGCGATATTTTAGCGCTCCGTCGTGCGTCAAGTGTGCGATCCGCGTACATTGTTCCTTGTACATCTGCTCCACAATTAGCTAGCTTTGACTAACTTAAGTTGCTGAAAGTGGATTTTCGTTGTACATAGGAACGTGCCTGCGAATAAAATAGACTGAATTAGGTACTTGGCTCGGCTTGTTGTGAGAACAGTTTTAGTAGAATGATTTATCTGCTTTTATAGAATGTTAGGAAAATTATAAGTATGAGTACTTATACACACAGGGTGTAAGGGACGGTGTAACGAAAACTTTGCAGGCGTGATCAGATCATGAAACACCTTTTACTATGGGGGCTACGGTGGGAAACAAAAATTTTTTTTAGAGTTCCCATACAAAGTCAGTCAGCTGATCGGGAATTTTGTATGGGAGGCCGAAACAAATTCCACGTTTCCCACATAGAAAAAGATGTTCAGTTTCATGGTGTGATCATGCCTGCAAATTTATTGTTACACCGTTCCTTACACCCTGCATGGGGTTGCACCACGCGTACACCCGATATGAATTTAATAATACGTACAAAACGTGAATTAAAAAAATGTTACACTCACAGTTCTATCATCATGTCGTATGGCATTTCTCTGCGCAAGATCCTATATATCAATTTTTGGTTTTTGAGCCACTCTTCGGCTCTATAGTTCTATAATCGTTTATAGATATTTTTATATTTCGACATTTTTTTTTTCATTTGTCGACCTATGTTCCTTGGAGAAAGTTGTTCAGCATCATGGACTGGTTCATCACTTGAAAGGAAGTTAGTAATTTTCCTTAAACCCTGTGCATTTCCTGCAAAAATTACATAACATTAGCGCTGCGTCGACAGCGGTTAAGAGGTTTTATTATGGGTATCTGACAAAGCGCTGCGATGTTTAAGCCCTCCGTCGTGCGTTAAATGTGCGATCCGCCTATAATGGCTGCTTATAACACTCTCTTTAAACCTATTTTGAGGTCAATTCCAAGAACGGTTACTACACAAATTACCCAAGTTTAAGGGCTATTGCTTTGTTAGGGCGGAGACCTTAGAATAATTGATAGCTTGAGAGGTACTCGAAACAAATTGACCCTTCGTAACCGAAACCTTGTTGTTTAGGGTAATCTTTAGGTCAAGTTCGTATTTCACTAAGTATGTTAAGGTATGTTGTCCTTTTTAATAATTTTAGGGTCGGGGTTCCTGAGTTACACTACTGTTTACACACAGAACAAATACCTATCAAATCTATTTTAAACTTTTAACCTCAACTTTCACATCCGCAAGTCCACTACTGGACATGGACCTCTCCTAAGGGTGGTGGTTATGCCATTTATCTTTTACCACAAAAAATCAAGATTAATTGGAAAACTCCTGTTCAATTGATTCTAAACTATTTTGCATCCTAAAAAAAAACCTAAAAAGAAACCAGAGATGCCAAAGCGTATATACGAATACATATTTTTAAACTTAAAACTGTTTTTTCTCACTTCCTGGGAATGACCCAGGAAATGTAAATTTTTCACAAACAGTTACTTACTATAAGTGGAACATAAAAAACACCCAGGCCTAACATAATTCAAGCAACTCAGGTTGGTCAGGAATCGAACTTTAGACCAATGCGACCAGTCACACTGCTATGGTTATCTACTTACCTACTACCTTACCAATTAATTTAAAGACGCCACGATTCTGCGGCCGAAACTAAACACAAACATAATCAAGTAACTAAAGTTGTTATTATTTAAGTAGATAGCAAAATTAATTGAATTTGGGCCAAAGTTTATTCAGTTGTCGGGGCAATCCGGGCTTTGATTAAACTAAACAGCGCAACATGGTTGTTGTTTTACAATTATTCATGACACGACCTCCTATTCATAATGAATGTTGGGATAGAAGCTTATTTTAGATAGACTGTAGGTAGAAGATAATTATCAGAATGATAAAGAACTAAATTTATTTAAAATAAATGAAA
The DNA here is from genome assembly GCA_029255805.1 of Keiferia lycopersicella. Classification (NCBI taxonomy): domain Eukaryota; kingdom Metazoa; phylum Arthropoda; class Insecta; order Lepidoptera; family Gelechiidae; genus Keiferia; species Keiferia lycopersicella. Next base: position 13,182,745 of record JARACZ010000011.1, on the reverse strand, counting down.
AGAACGAACTCATTTTTACCATTACCAGTTTACGCATCAGTTGCGTTAAAACTGAACTATACTCTGCTTTACTGCATAAAATCCAGTGACTACATGAAGATTAGCTTATTGTGCTGGGTTGCCTGGAAAAGATTGCTTACAACGATAAGGCCACCTTCGCTCTATGGTATTTGTTTTTGTTTCTGATTATTGTCATATTTCAATGTGAGCAATAAAGTGTTTCTGTCTGTCGTAAAGGGCGAAATACCGAGTTGTCGTAAGACACTCATAAGACCGATGCCTAGCATTAGTTGCACCAGTCAGTAGTCCATATGGACGCAGTTTCAAGCGGAACTAAAGCTAGAAAGAAAAGACGTCCTATCGACACCTAATGACAATAACAAGGCAAACACACATACATACATACACATACCACGCCTTTATCATTTGCGGGGTACGCAGAGTGTTAACAGCCGCAAAAATACGATCGATATCGCCACGTGTATCAATGTAGTGACAGGCTGTCAGATAGAGGCAAAGAATTGATGAAATTTAAAAACTGCTCAAGGACGACCTCTTTAAGAGAAATATCACGAGGTAAGCTTAGGGGCTTTTGAGAGTTTTTATGGTATAGGTATATTACACTGATGCCCTATGATTAAAAGCTAGGCAAGCTTGGACTAAACGTAACTTCTTGGCTGCTTAAATTGGAATGAACCGTGGATTGATCTGCATTTTCCCAAGTTTTCCCTCTAGTTGACCACTTCCCAGTTATTTGCCACTCAGAAAAGTTCAAAGGGGTAGAAACAGGCCGCGCAATCACGCAAAAGTACAGTCGGATTGCAAAAAAGCTGGCATTTCTTAAATTTCAATTGGAGTCTGAACGAGGGTCGAGGATCGCAGACGGCTCATAATGCCGCACTCGACGTGAGAGCTTGACCGCCGCTACTTCGACAGCTTAACATTCTGCCGAGTGTACCAAGGCATAAGCTGGAGCGATCAAGGAACTCTTGATATCAGTATATAAGAAATATAAATTTTGCAACAGTATTTGCGAGTGGTAAATCATTTGGTGAAGAGAGAAAATGGAAATCGTTTCAGTTAGATGTCGATTGGATCTCAGTTGGATGATTTTGGTATTTGGATTTTGGTTTCGTAGTCTGCTAACAGTTTAAAGTATAGAAAAATCACAATGGCAGTAGAGTGGCAGTTGAGTTTCGAAGGCTTTACTATGACAAAAAATAGGGTATATCAGCTTGGTCGTATATCAGCTTTAAACCTTGGCTACTCGCCGACATGAATGCAAATGAGTTTCTTCTTTAGGAGTATTGGGTTTTCAGCAAACAGAGGAAACAACAGGTCATGAAATAGTAGCTTTCTACAGCTTTTGCAAAGATACATTCTGCTATTTTTTGTAATTGTAACGCCATCGAAACTCAACTGTCATTCAATTGCCGTTGTGGTTTTTCTACACTTCAAACTGTTAGCAGACTACGAAATGACCGAAATCATCCAACTGAGATCCAATTGACATCCAACTGAAATGATTTTCATTTAGCAGACTTTGGGCCCTGGTGGAACTGACGAATAAAAAGATTTTGGAAGTGATAGAACAAGAATCATTATGTAGAAGCGACGGTTCGAATGGGTGAAGTTAGTGGCACAACTCGCAGTCTCCTTCATTTAAGGCTAAGGTAGTCCAATAGAGAAATCTACCCAGCATTAAGACAACTTGTTGTACTGATTATGTTGTTTGTGTTTTTCTATTGTTGTATTGTTCGTTTTTTGTGAAATATAGAACGTAAGCAGTCGAGTTTTTGGTAGACTTCAACAGGGCACAAACGTTTAAGGCAGATGCACACTTCGCATAGCGGAGCACTAATATGTCGCAGCAATCGGTCAGATTGATACTAGAAATGTCAATCTCCCATGCTACATCCGCTCAACCGCTATGTCGACGTAGCGCTAACTCTTGTGTCTTGATCCACACGAGAAGTTTTACTCATTCAGCCTCTTACAGTGGCCACTGTAGCCACTGAATGAAACGTCAGTTTAAGCCTCGAAAATAGCCTTTTTAAACGGCCAATGCGTTTATTGTTTGTAGAGGGCTTTAGAACTGCTTTTTTTTTTTTTTTTTTAAATGTAATAGGCCCGCATTTGTCTGCCATCTCACCTGGTGGTAAGTGGAGATGCAGACGAAGATGGTACATGCTTGCCTAGATAATGCCTATTCACTCTTGCCTTAAAAAGGCCCAAGTTATATTGTTCCGGAAAAAGATCCGCCGGCAGGGAATTCCACTCTTTAGCCGTACGCATGATAAAAGTTGAAGCGAAACGCTTAGTGCGGATTAGGGGTATATCTACAACATAAGGGTGGAACCCCAGTCGGCGCCTCGATCCCCGGAGATGGAATGGGGAAGGGGGTATCAGGTCGTGGAGTGATTGAGCACACTCTCCGAAATGTATCCTATAGAATACCGACATGCATGCTACTTTACGACGATGTTCAAGGCTCTGCAACTTAGCCTCAACCAGTGCTTCGTCTGCTATGAGCTTCTTGGCGCGTTTTTCAATGGAGTCTAAGGCGGCCAGTTGGTATTTGGCAGATCCATCCCAAAGGTGGCAGCAATACTCCATGCAAGAGCGAACTTGAGCTTGATAGAGTTGTAGAAGCTGTTCTGGTGCAAAGTAGCGCCTAACCTTTGAGAGGATACCAAGCTTTTTTGCTGCAGTCGTGGCCAAAGATTCTATGTAGCGTCCAAAGTTCAGGTCTGACGTAAGGGTCATGCCAAGAAGATCAAGGTGGTCAGAAATCGGTATGGATACATCTCGGAAAGTTGGAGTAAGTGTGAAGGGACTCCGTTTAGCCGAGAATAGACAAGCCTGTGTCTTTGATGCATTAAACTTCACTAAATTGGCATCACCCCACTCGGATATTGCCTTGAGTGAAGAGTTCAGATGTTGGACTATGGACTCTCGACAAGACTGGGTGGTTCCAATGCTGGCCTTTGCACTGGACAGGTATCTGTCAACAACCGTGCTATCATCTGCGTACCCAAAGGTGTCGGGCGTCAGCATGTCGTTGATATGCAACAGAAATATTGTTGCAGACAGAACTGATCCTTGAGGGACTCCAGCATCTATGGCCTGTTGGTCCGAGGAGCAGCCCTCTAGGACCACTCGTATTGACCGTCCCCTCAGGAAGTCAGAGATCCAGTTGCAAAAATCAGCAGGTAGTCCGTAGGCGGGCAGCTTGCTAATAAGGCTTGCGTGCCAGACCCTGTCAAATGCCTTTGAGATATCTAGAGACACAGCGAGGGCTTCGCCATGTCTCTCGATAGCCTCGCTCCATAGGTGGGTGGCATGCACGAGGAGATCACCTGTGGATCGCCCAGGACGAAATCCGTATTGGTGATCGCTCAGAAGATCGTTGTCCTCGAGGTAGCCCAGGAGTCTGTTATTTAGTACACGTTCCATAATCTTGCAGAGTATGGAGGTGACCGATATGGGCCTATAATTCGCAGGGTCAGCTCGGCTTCCTTTTTTGGGCACAGGTTGCACGTTTGCAAGCTTCCACGATTCGGGAACCACGCCAGTCTCTAGTGACAGTCGGAACAGACGTGTTAATATCGGAGACAACTCAGGCGCACAGTTACGCAGAACAATTGCAGGGATACCGTCAGGGCCGCTTGCTTTGTTAACGTCTAGATTCCGCAGGACTTTAAGTACCTCTTTTTCAAGTCTACTCGAGGTAAAGTTGGTGGAATAGTACCTGCGGCGTCAAGACGCGAGTTTTCTGCAAAGAGGTAGGCAAAGAGATTCGCTTTTTCCTCTGCAGTGTGGGCAAGTGAACCGTCAGGTTTCTGCAGCGGCGGTAAAGTAGGCTGACAGAAATTGGTCTCAACTGCATTTGCAAGAGACCAGAATGCCTTACTTCCAGCTGGATAAGAGGCAAGTTTAGCGCCTACGCTACTAATGTGCCTGAAGCGTGTTCTGCGTAACTCCTTCTTGCTTAATTTAGAGGCCTTGTTATAGGCTTTCTTTAGGTTTCGGATATTCGGAGCTTTGCGCAGTCGAGCATCAGCCCAGGCTAGGAAAGCAGTCTGTTGAGACGCTTTTGCGCGGTTACAGTCTGCATTGAACCATGGGCGAGCTTTGCTACCGGTAGGAATGTCGGAGTACGGTATAAAATACTCCATACCTTGACGCAAAACTTCCGTTATAGCATCTGCGCAGCTCGACGATTCTCCTGTAGAATAGCAGGCCTTCCAAGGATACGAAGCAAAGAAGTGGCGCATTTCGTCCCAATCTGCCGACTTGTATCGCCACACCCGTCTCTTACCACAAGGGCCCTGATCGGGTGGGGAATATACGGATACGGATTTCACCAGACAGTGGTCAGATGAGCCTAGTGGAGCAACAACTGACACTGAGCATCGGTCTGGATCGGTAGTCAGCAGAAGGTCTAAGCAGTTGGCTGTATGTGACTCCACATCTGGAACCCTAGTCGCACAGCTGACAAGCTGGGAGAGATTTAGAGAAAGTGCAAATTTGCGCGTTTCTCGCCCAGTATGATCGGTCTCCTGGAATGGGAATAACCACTCTTTGTGGTGGGCATTAAAATCCCCCAGGATGACTAGCTGCGCCGACGGGTATCTTTGCAGAGCCTCATCAGCTGCTTCACTAAGGTGTTGAAAAAGTTTGGTTGTCTCCGTATCTCCACTATGTGAACGATAGACACATGCGTAAATGTTCTTGGCTACTCCAGTGTCGACCAGTACCCACAAAACGGAAAAACTAGGTGCCTCGAGATTTTTGAGGCGCTTGACGCAGATGTCGTCGCGAACATACACGCAGACTCCAGCCCGGGACATAAACTTGTGTTCCAGTGTGTAGCCAGGATAGCTGAGGTATGCCGCGTCAGTCGGACATCTGATCTGCGTCTCAGTGAGGAACAGCAGATGAGGTTTATCGGTCTCAAGATGATGGTGGACAGGATTGATATTTGAGTGCAGACCTCGAATATTTGAGAAGTGCACTTTCAGTGGGAGGACGTGCAACCGCTGTTTAACTTTTTCCGTTTCGTACTTTTCATTTGCTGTTTTTGGTGTAGGAGAATAGGCAGGAGGAAGGCAGTTGTACGAGGTACTGCAATGCTTTACGCTAGGGAAGAGAGCTGATCACGACCACACGCAAAGTTGGTTGACTTGGAGACCGCGGGGACGCCCGAACCCCCCCGGGGTCGCCACCTTTTCCTCCCATCCGGTTGCCAACCGGCAAGGTGGAGCCTCCCGGGATTTTTCGTCAGGTGGCGGGGCAGCCTTTCACGGGTGGCTTTCCCGCTACTTGGGCCCCCAACTTCCTACGGTCAGCCAGCGGTGCACCGTGCTTCGGATCCCGCTACCCTCCAGAGCCAACCACTCGGTGTCGCAACAATCAGCCTCCACAAAAACTGCTACAGCTGCAAGGTACTACTGTACAGACCCAACCTCCAAGATGGCTACTCCTAACTTCATGTCGGAACACGGTGGGACCGCTTGGCGACATGGCTTAGTTAAGAGGGTGGTGACCAGCCACGGCCGAAGCCTACCACCGGAGAGTGCTGTCCATTTCGCACTACCCAGGGATCACGTGTAGGGTATCTAGAGTCTAAGCACCATGAAGGGCTTGGCCTACGGACGCGGACAGCATTGATCCCCAAAACACTATCACTAAAGCGGATCGTACACTTGGCGCACGACGGAGCGCAAAAATATCGCAGCTGTCTGTCAGATCCATACTAGAAACGTCACTCCCCATATTAAAATCGCACTCGACGGACGACACTGCGATAGCGCTGCGATGTCAGCGGTTGAGTGGTTTTAGTATGGGGATTGACATTTCTAGTATGGATCTGACAGAACGCTGCGATGTTTTTGCGCTCCGTCGTGCGTCAAATGTGCTATCTGCCTTACAAAAAATGGTATTGATGTATATATCTGCCTTGCTTATACTTTTAACTGCGAAATGTATTAGGTATAATTATATTATTTTACCTAGAATTATTATTAATATTATTAATTTAGCCTACACTGTCCCACTGCTGAGTAAAGGCCTCCCCTCTCTCTTTTCAGGCTTTCCGGTCTGCGGCTGTTTCCGACCAGTTGGGATCATAATCAACCAGGTCATCCCGCCAGCGTTTTCTTGGTCTCCCTCTACGGCGACGCTCTTCAGGGACAAACTCGGTGGCTACTTTGGCCCACTTTTCCGGGTGCATACGGCTCACATGGCCAGCCCAATCCCACTTTAGTCTTGCGGCTTTTTTGCCCACGTCGGTTACCTAGAATTAAAGAGTTTAATTTTAGGACACTGAAAGACAGGAAAATCAATATCATCAATCAAAAAATTATGTATATGCCTATGCTCTCTGTCTATGCTATAGACCACGACTTTAATACCACGCAATGAATAGTAATGTTTTTTTTAACTCATTGGTACTCGTAAGAGTGGTTTAAGAAGGGTTGCCAGGAAAATGATCACACACTTGACGCACGACGGAGCGGTAAAATATCGCAGCGGTCTGTCAGATACATACTAGAAATGTTAATCCCCATACTGAAACCGCTCAATCGCTGTCGTCGCAGCACTATCGCAGTGTCGTCCGAGTATCGAGTGCGGTTTTAGTTTGGGGAGTGACGTTTCTAGTATGGATCTGACAGACCGCTGCGATATTTTAGCGCTCCGTCGTGCGTCAAGTGTGCGATACGCCTAAGCAGAGATCGCACCGCTGCAAACATAGTTTTTAGCGTATAACTTTTGTATTTTATTGACCCAGTCATATAGCGAATCGAGATGACATTTTCGTATTTCATAAACAGCATATTAATGTGACCATAAATAAGCTTTTCATATTCGAAACAGGTATTATTTCAGTACGAGAGAATTTACATCGATTTTAATTAAGATTTATGTGATAAATTACCGCGGTTTGAAATATGACGTGACCATAAAATATTTATGACAGAGAAAGCAACTACATTTTAATATAATAATTATTATTGATTTGTGTGCTTTTTAATCGTTAGTTATAAAGAAAATATTATCCGGATTTTCTCTCTTAGTTAAGTTTCTATTATCCAAAGGTTCCTCATGCAGTTCAACTAGAAGTTACCATAGACAACAATCAGGACCTACGGGTTGACGTGCCCTCCGAAACATAGAACCATCTTTCGAACTATTAGGTAGTTCGGCCTGAAATTTTTTTGAAGCTCTTTCGTCACCATCATCATCATCAATCACATCAGCTTATAGCAGTCCACTGCTAGACGTAGGCCTTCCCCAGGGTACGCCACAATAAAAGATCTCCCGCTTTTTTCCATACAATAATCTCTTCTCTTTTCGTGTGGGACACCGAGTCGTCCAACGACCCGATGAACCCTAGTGTCAGAATTTTTCAACCGCCTTCTACAAGTAGCAGGCTTCTGACATGGTTGTGTAACGACCGCCGTCTAAGTGATCATAGACAGCAACCGGGACCTACAGCTTAACGTGCCATCCGAAACACGGAACCATCTTACTTACGGCAATCGGGTGGTTCAGCCCGCAATGTCCTAACCAGACTGGGTACAAATTCACAAAGTGATAAATATCAACTTTGTGAGTGACCCACCGAGAATCGAACCCGGAACCTTCTACGTCAAAGGCAGTCGCACTACCACTGCGCCACATCGGTCGTCAATAATAATACAATAATAATAAATAAGTAATGAATAATAAATAAATACAGACAACAACATACTGTATAACAACACACACTCATACACACACACACACACACACACACACACACACACACTAACACACACGCACACACACACACACACGCACACACATATACACATACACACAAGACTAGAAGTCTGGAACATTAACAAGTTATTCAGTTTTTCTTACCTACCTCAGTATACCTACAGCTTTGTTACTACCCAAGGAAGAAGCGAGTCATACCCCACACAAGTACTTTTCTTACTTACTGGGAAGACTCAACCACCTATCTGTTATGGACTTTATGTTAATGAAGCTTTTCGTATTTTGTATTTTTTTTAATACAGTCGCAAACATAACAGTCGGAAACATATTCACAAAGTGATAAAATATCAACTTTGTGAATGTCCCGCCGGGAATCGAAGCCGCAACCTTTCTAATCTAAATTATGGATGTCTCCTTCCATACCTTAAGTAATAACTATTACGTGATATCACTAAGAAGTCCCTCACTAGGTATTACCATCTAAGGCGGATCGCACAATTGACGCACGATGGAGCGCAAAAATATCGCAGGGGCCTGTCAGATCCATACTAGAAACGTCGATACTAAAACCTCTCAACCGCTGTCGACGCAGTGCTATCGCAGTGTCATCCGTCGAGTGCGCTTTTAGTATGGGGAGTGACGTTTCTAGTATGGATCTGACAGACCGCTGCGATATTTTTGCGCTCCGTCGTGCGTCAAGAGTGCGATCCGCCTAAGATGCTATTAACACTCAATCCTTCAGAGGTGTCCCACGGTTCATATGCTAATTTGGACCCGCATAATCGGTACCTACGGTATGGCAATGACCCGTTTAATATGGTGGGTCAAATGGGACGTTTGTGGTTTCAGGTGTTTAAATATAAGCACAGAAATGGCTCTTGTCTAGTAGTCTAATTATTTTAGACGAGTAAAAATTTTTATTTAGAAAATGAAGGTACGTATATATGGTTTTTGTGTGGGAAGCGATCTAGGTAAGTTTTGGTTTTCAAAAAACTTTTACCTGTTTTAGTAAGTTGTATAAAAAAAACAAAAAAACGAGCTGAACTTGACTGGAACGATTTTTTCTTAGATAGTTAAGGAATAGTTCTATGTGATTAAGCAAAATATTTTGCAAACCTAAACGTTACATTCTTACACATAACCAAGACCCCAACTGAGGTGAATCAATCTATAACACTGAACAACTTTCCCCACGGAACATTGGTTGAAAAAGATAGAAGTAGGTCGGCTGGTATCTTCATTTTGTATGGAAGCCATCTCTCTCTTTTTGTGTGGGACACCGAGTCGTCCAACGACCCGATGAACCCTAGTGTCAGAATTTTTCAGCCGCCTTCTACAAGTAGCAGGCTTCTGACATGGTTGTGTAACGACTGCCGTCTAAGTGATCATAGACAGTAACCGGGACCTACGGCTTAACGTGCCATCCGAAACACAGAACCATCTTACTTACGGACAATCGAGTTGTTCAGCCCGCAATGTCCTAACCAGACTGGGAACAAATTCATAAAGTGATAAATATCAACTTTGTGTGTGACCCACCGAGAATCGAACCCGGAACCTTCTGCGTCAAAGGAAGCCATGAGAGGTAATTTATATTTTTATCTTCATTGTTCGACCTATAATATTCTAACGAACCAGCCAAATTTTCCAACCTTAATTGAACACGTATGCTGCTAAGTCAAGTACGTATTGTACCAAAAAGCAAAATTCTCCATGTATGCGGTCACGTTTTAGCCTTAGCTTCTAAATTACTGGACAAAGCAGTTTACACTAAAACGTTGTCCACTTAAATGTGGAGTACCTAGCGTGTTTGACTCTGTGTTTTAGTTAGACAATGCGGAAATTAGCCAGCTACCCTCGTTTTAAAGCCACCGTGCGCTCATGTTTCGAAATTCAAATGTTAAGTGCCTGTAATGGTATGACCTTTTATATCTAAGTAAAATCATGAGTATTGTTGAGAAATCGAAGTTACAGATAAATCGTCAAATCCAACTCGGCTGGGCAGCGTTCGGGAAGCTACGTAACATCTTCTCTTCTCAATAACTACCGCAGTGCCTCAAGACAAAAGTCTGGGATCAGTGCGTGTTGCCAGTGATGACTTAAGGAGTTGAGACGTGGCCGCTAACAATGGGCCTCATAAGAAGGCTCAAAGTCACTCAAAGGGCAATGGAAAGGGCTATGCTCGGAGTTTCTCTCCGCGATCGAATCAGAAATGAGGAAATCCGGAGAATAACCAAAGCCACCGACATAGCTCGAAGGATTGCGCAACTTAAGTGGCAGTGGGCGGGGCATATTGCTCGTAGGACCGATGGCCGCTGGGGCCGGAAAGTTCTCGAGTGGCGGCCACGGACCGGTAGACGCAGCGTAGGTAGGCCTCCCACAAGGTGGACCGACGATCTGGTGAAGGTCGCGGGAAGCCGCTGGATGCGGGTGGCGCTGGACCGATCATCGTGGAGATCCTTGGGGGAGGCCTATGTC